>CM056581.1:93407295-94607295 GCA_029721435.1 Gymnothorax reevesii | reverse complement strand
TGAGCGCACTCTCACACACACACCTGAGTGCACTCGTTCATATACACACACGCACACCTGAGCATGCGCTCACACATACACACACAAACACCTGAGCACGCTCGCTCATATACGCATTCACACCTGAATACGCTCTCTCTCACACACACACACACACCTGAGTGCACTCATTCATATACACACACGCACACCTGAGCATGCGCTCACACACACACACACACACGCGCGCGCACACACACACACCTGATCACACTCTCACATACATATACACACAAACACCGGAGTCCGCTCGCTCATATACGCATTCACACCTGAATACGCTCTCTCTCACACACACACACACACCTGAGCACACTCTCATATACATATAAACACACAAACACCCAAGTACGCTCGCGCATATACGCACACATACAAACCTGAGCATCCACTCACACACACACACACACACACACACAGACCTGATCACACTCTCATATACATATACACACAAACACCTGAGTACGCTCACTCATATACGCATTCACACCTGAATACGCTCTCACAAACACACAGACACACACACACACCTGAGCACACTCTCATATACATATACACACAAACACCTGAGTACGCTCACTCATATACACACACATTCACACCTGAGCACGCTCTCACACACATACACACACACACACACACACACACACACACGTACGCGGACACACACACACACACACCTGGCTGTTCCCCCCCCCAAACCCCCCCTCCTCTCTCTCTCTCTCTCTCTCTCTCTCACACACACACACACACACACACACACACACACACACACACACACACACACACACACACACACACACACACCTCGGTGCACCCTCTCAGTCACACACACTAAGACTTTCTCTCTGCAAACTGGGACAAAGTGTCCTTTACTTTTATGGTGACCATAAAAGTAAATATCCCTCCAGGGGCCAAACACGCAGGCACTTTCATCAGATTCCCCACACAGAGTTCGACTCTGAACCAAATCAGCCCGTTATCCCGGAAAAAAACCCGACTCAGACGTTCACCGGGAATACAACAGACTTCGGTCAGCTCTGGCAAGGACTTCAACGAGGGAATGCGGCGGAAGCACAAGCCTCTGATGGCGGGAACGCTGCCATCCACACACTGGTTGACAAACGGCCCTCCGCATCGTGATAGTGTGTCGTTTAACTGGATGAAAATCCTCAGAGTGTAAACTTAACTGCCAAACAGCAGCGGACCTGCCGGTGCAGAACGTACCTGGTTTGACCGTCTTCAGGCGGATGGGTTCTCTGAAGTGCCGGATGACAGCAAGCGTGTCTCGGTTGGTCAGTCCGCTGACAGGGGTGCCGTTCACCTCCAAAAGCACGTCCCCAGGACAGGGAATCCTCCCAAGCTGACACACCATCGCTTCCGCCTTCACCTGTCCAAGGTAGGGGAACTCGCCAAGCTCCGCGCCCCCCATCACTTCCACGACGGAGCTCAATTCCCGGCCGTTGCCCCAAGATATTGCGCACTCCTGCACTTTACTCGACCAGTGCTTCTTCTTTTTGAGTGTCTTGGACATGATTAATAATCCTCTCCGACGCCTTTCTGTTCCGCGGCAGGCTGCTTTTCTAGCTACATCTATCGACACGCATTTGCGCAAAATATAAGGGAACTGTCCAGAGAAATAAATTTGATAGTGAGGCAATTTCCACGATTCATTGTAAATCCATTACCTAAAAAAAAAAATAAACGCGTCGCTTTGGGCAGCGCATCCACGCCTGAGATGACGACACTACATTCAAGAACTCGTGAAAAATGTCACGGACTGGGAATTCAAGCCTGCTGATTACGTCAGCTGCGCACACGAGCCACAGCCGGGCGGTGGGCTCGTGCGTAAATACAGCTGCGAGCGTTTCTCACGAAATGGTCGGTATTCTGAACTGTCGCACCAAATATCCAGCGACCCCGTCTCTGGCGTCGCTCTCGATTTCAGCTCAAAACATTCATGCATTGCAATGCTACCGCGTTTCAGAGGAATGGCGAGCACTGAACAGCGATTATAATACAACTTGTCCGCATTCCATGAAGCAGAGGCACTCGTAAGATGTTTGGATATTATTTTTTGCCCAAGTTGGCAACGTCAGACATCTGTAATAACAGCCTGTTCAAGGCCAGCGGAAATTAGTTTATCGCTCATAATAAAACATTAAAGCACGTTATGTAAACTCGTCTAAGCGGCGGTCGCCATTGGCGATGTCAGAAATCGAACTGCTCATGAAATTGCATGCATGATTAAAAAAGTGCACCGCGTTCAGTAAATTATCAGTACGCACCTAAAAGCCGATGTAACGGAGTGCAACAGCCACGGCTGCTATTATTGTATTACATCATGCAGTCCTGACGAATTCATTTCCAAAGCCACAGTCTCATCGTATTCCAGCAATGTCTGTCATTCCGCAACATGTGTCCTGCGCACCTGCTCTTCCTAACGTGGCGAATGCTGCTGAATTTCTAATGTACGGTCATAATACACCTGGCAAACCGAAAGAGGAAGGGTGTATTCCTGTGCTAGAAGCGTCAGCTTATCCAGTAGACCGCGTCCTCGGCTGCACAATCCTCGCAAGCCAACTGCCCGGACCTCACGTCGGTCAGTGTTCGTGGCTAAATTACGTCCCTCCGCGCCGTTGGTCAGTCGCTCCCAAGTCATAAACCCACGATTCGCCAGAAACGGGGAAAAAAATGTCAACTTCCCCGAAATGTTTTAACTTGCAAGCAATGACGGCGAAGCGGGTGCTATTGATTTTTGAAGTAAACAACCAATGAGATGAAAGAGGAAACATAAATATTGACAGACTGCCACTGGAGAAAATATTAGGGTATTGGTCTATAATGGAGGCTTATCCCAATATGATGAGCGGACGTTAATTCCATTCAAATTCTTTCAACATACAGAGAAGCTTATATCCGTAGTTAAATTTGCAGTTAGCCAACAGAATTCACAGCCTGTACATGAAATATGAGGGGTTTTTTTTTAGCATGTTCACGGAAACCAAAAAAAAGACTGTCGGTTGATCGTAATTTTTTTTCTGAATAGCCTACCAAAAACTTCTCGAAAGTCTCCTCGGGTATAGCCCATGCGTCACGGCGATCCGGTTTTATGACTTTCATATAAGATTTAGTTCTGTAGACCATGCACTGCGATCCAGCAAGCTATAAACGAAACAATTAGGCCTATTGATTGGCTACTCATGCTGAGTAATTCTCTACAACAAATTAGCCATCGTGTAAATCTAGCAAAGATCAGGTGTGACACCGATTCTGATGACCCGTCAGATTCTGTGACCTGCAGCGTTGGAAGAAGCAGGTACTCAGATTTTTTACCCAAGAAAAATCATCTCTACCACAATGTAAAAAAATATTTATTTACGAATGAAAATCCTGCATTTAACATCTTATTTCCAAGGGAATATAGATCATTTCCCGGTAGATGTACCAGAAGTATAACAGCAGAAGTATGCTAATAATGTCTGAAATATTCAGGCTGTGACTGATAAGATGCCGAATAAATTTTAAAAGAAGTTCATATTAGTTATACTGATGAGTCCGAGCATAGACCGTATTTTATCTTGAATGTAATGTCAGTCACGCAGCCCGATAAATGATCTGACTTCCACTAACAGTGCTGCAGGTCACAGAACTTAACAGGTCACGAAATTCGGCGTAAAAACACGTTGTTTCCGTAGGCTTAATGAGTTTACTGCCAATCTCGTAAATGTTTAGGCCCCTAACTTTTTTCTAATTTCGTTCAGAACAAAACAGCCGCCATAATTGTAGAGTCAATCATACGGTGCCATAGACCAAGACCTAAATGAACTGATACAGACTGAATTTTTAGCAAGTCATTGATATTCGTTTTAATCGAAAAACTAGACGCATTCCGTTTGTAGTTCAAAAGCAAGAGTGGACTGTCGGCGTTGTGTTTCAATGCTGCCCTCTAGTGGATAAAATCCGTATATTGAAACCGACATTCCGATTTTTCCCCAGGTCTTGTTTTTACACAGGAATCCACCGCTCCATACAAAGGGACTAGTTCAATTTTGGTTATAACTCATATTTTCATTTTAAATGACCAATACTGAGCTTGAATGTCATCAGTTCAAAATGAACTAAATCTGTAACATTAAATTGGAACCTCACCGGAACATCGATTTCCACGCAATTAACGACTGTAGGGAGGCAGTCCAGAAAGGAAGAAACTTCTTAATTCCCCAATCAACCTGAGATAAAAACTGAAATAGTGCCAGTGGTACGAGACATTAGCCTTATTCGACTGGGCTGTATGGTGCAGCACTGTGCCTTCAGTGCTGCACTTTTTGCAACTTTTTTTCTGTTCTACCGGTAGGCTACTGGTGCGCCATTTTCAGTGTTGCTCTCGGTGTAGCACTTTCTGCACCGATTTGAAACAGGTGCAGCTCCAGTGCATGTTTGAAAAATGGCGGTCACTTGCTCGGGTCAGAACTCCACATGAGTTTTCAACAACTTTATCGTTATCAGTATTTTTCTCACACGTTTTGAACAATCAGCCGAATATATGGCGGCTTGGTGGATCTTCAGCAAAGTTTTGTTTTAGGTTTGGGCGATCTCAGCCACAAAGCCGCGGCCCAAAAGCTGCAGTATCTCGGCAGAATGTCATCGTAGTCATCGCATCATCATCTCTCTACTCCAGCTCATTTTGTGCATTAAAACCGCCATACACAGTTGCTTTGGGTCTGCCATGTTCTCGTATCCCGTGATGACGCTACAGGGTGCTACACCAAGAGTGCATCTCAAAGCGTAGGCTGCATCCTTCAAAGGCTGCAGTTTTAGATGGCGTCACTTACTTCCATCTGCCAAACTAACATTTAGAACCAAGGATAAGGTTAAATTTAGGGTTAGGTTTTGGGTTAAGGGTTAGAGTTAAGGAAAAAGTTAGAGGAACCAGTGACATTTCACTTAAACCAAGCTGTTTAATGGAAATGAAATGACGTTAGGTAAATTCGCAGATGGAATTAAGCGACGACCCCAAAAAATGCAGCCTTTGAAGGACGCAGCCTATGCTTTGAGATGCACCCCAAGTGCTGATTCTATTCGAGTGGTCGCTCTCGGTGCATCACATTTAGTTCACAGTGCCGGTGGGCGTGGCCTAGACGGAGCGGCACCATAAGAGACCAATCGAATAGAGCTATTGTGGCCCATCACAGGTGCACTATGGCTGAAAGTCAGTCATACCTGGAAAAGCCAATCAATGATTTCCGCAGTCGAGAAGCTGCTCTGGGTGTTTTGCTGTCCACTGTGATCTGTAACTCACCTGGGCAGGGAAAAACATCAGCAAGGTGCAGAAATATTGCAATAGTTAAAAAAAAAAAAAAACCCCCAACAGCAGATATGCTGCGGAATGTAGTTCTGAAGTTCCATTTCTTGAAGGGTTCTCAACAGCAAGGGTGAATTAACAAGTTTGGCCTCTTGTAAAAATGTGCTCAAACAAATAGTAGCATCACTAATCCTCTTCCCAGCTGAGAATACAATATAAAGGCAACCCCAAAAGACCTCCGGCAGGCCATTCATCGCGATAAATGAACTTCTAAAGTCGATTCCCATTGTTTTTGTTTCTCGGCCAATCAGCGAGCCGCACCTGGGTAAACGAGGCGAAATAGAAGGATTTGCTACGCAAGTACACAAAACATTGGCTGATGAATAAAATTGGTCATGTGACAATGCAAGATGTCAACAAAAGCAAGTGATTTGTTTGTAAACACTGGACGTCCAACGTCCCGTTTGAGAATCGACTTGAGATGCCCTTTAATGTGCTGTGAGCCAAGACTCGCCAAAGGCCAAAGTCTTCAAACCCCACCAGCTAATCAGAGTCATTATCCCAGATCTTTCAATAGCCAATCACACCGTACCGTAAAACGCCCATCAGCCAATCGCGTTCAATTATTAAATCCCCGTCAATCCAATGAGTCAGCACCAAAAATCTACGGCCCAGGCGAATGCGTTTATTCACGCAGTTGCACAGCCTGAAAACATTGTTTATGAATGTATTAGGTATTAATACATAATACCAGGTATTATTTTACAAGTATTAACACTATAGAGCCTTTTTTTCCCCCCTTCATTTCCTCTCTTTTTCTTTCGATACGCCAGACAGCTGTGCCAGTTATTCAGGGCCCATAACCTTAGTTCTGTTCCAAATTTTACCATCTAGCCATCGGTTCACCTGAAACTAGTTTCCAGACAGAGATGCGACATGAGGGTTCCAGAAAACCTGATCATGGAGCCAACTTGTTTCCATCACATTGCAGAAATGGGTGAATTAGTCTTTTTTTCTCATGTTGAAATATTTTTCCCTCGTCTGCAAGTCAAAACCATTGCAAGCTGATTTATTGATCATCCCCCAAAATACAGAGACAATTTTCATTTCACAAAATGGCTCTCTTTGCGCGCTGGAAACAAAATGGCTCAGATTCTTGAATTGTTACATATTGGCATTCAACCCGAAACCTGAGAGAACAACCAAACAAATCTCCTGAACAGGCCGACTTTCAGGTCATGTATGCAGTGTGTAAGTCTGTGTTTATTATATAATGGACAGCTATAAAGTGTATAAGCCTATGTTTATTGTAAAATGGACAGCTGGAAACAGTTTATGAGTCTGTCTTTATTGTATTATGGACAGCTATAAATAGTGTATAAGTCTCTGTTAATTGTATAATGAACACCTATAAATAGTGAAAAAGTCTGTATTGTATAATGTACAGCTATAAACAGTGTGCAAGTCTGTTTATTGCATAACGGACAGCTATAGACAGCGTATAAGCCTCTGTTTATTGTACAATGGACACCTATAAACCGTGTATAAGTCTCTGTTTATTGTATAATGGAGGGCTACATTACAAGATTTTTTGTACATGCTTTACAGAGTGTACAGGTATTCTAACATTTAAAAACATGAAAATAAGGATTGCAAGTTTTTTTAACAATACAAAAACAAGCAGCATTTTAGTATTGCCAAAGCATAAAAGCTGTACTTTGGTATAAATGTAAAACAATATAGAAAGAGGAACATAACGCAACAAACAAGGGGCTGGGTTTCACAGACAAAGACTTCTACTTATCCAAATTCAATCTGGGATGGTGATTCTCTATGCAAAACACAATTTGGTCCCTGGCTAATAAGCAATCTTGCGTCAGCAAATCTGGCTCAACAAGGCGTTATTACATGGACATGTCAACTAGAAAGCAAGAATCAACCAAATGTGCGAGATAAAACACAACAGGAACAGCATTTAGATATGTGTCAACAGAAATAAACTGCACATTTAACATCTTCGATTTCAGGAGACCATAAGTGAAATCATTCAGGGTCTAAATCAGACAAAATGACTTAAGGCCAAAGGAGTGTATTTATCACGTGCAAACCCGAGATTGTGGAGTTTAAATGAGTCGCACACCGCGATTCTGAACAAAGGATATCTGTGCATGACTGTGATGTAAAAATACTTTCACCAAAACAAAAATTAGCAGGAGGATCGAGCAGCAAGCGAAGAGAGACATACGGAGGAATAAAGGCAATAAGCGAGGGAAAGGAGGAGGGATATGTGAGGGAAGACTGGGTGCTGAGAAAGAAAGGCACAGCATTTTTCAGGAAAATAAAGAGCGCTGAAATAGCAACGCTATCATCATTCGATAACCTGCACTTCTTCAGAGGATTTCACAACTTCTTACTGTAAAAAAATAAGGCAGAAACACAGGAGCTGTCGCCTGGAGGAATCGGCAGTAGATTTTTAAAAGCAGCCAAGGAGTTCAAAGCAAAACAGTCCACTGAAAAACTTGCAGCAAATTCAGTTCCTTAGAATTTTTTGTTCCAAAATGCGTCAATGCTTTTTGCATTGGGATGTGAACAGGACTGTAATTCTGCCCAATTTATAGGCATTCAAGGAGATGCATTAACACAATTCCTGTACATTAACCTTTTCCCACCCAAATTTTCCTGAGGAACTTTATCTCAAACCTTCAAAGTTACAAACAATTGAGTTTCTGGGTAAAATGAAACGCAGACGTGCGCATGAGCACACACATTTGAGATCCGGGATAGTCCGGCTTTCAAAATGTCTTACACAACCCGTCTGTATCCATAGTAACTATGTGTGTTGATGGGTGGGGGGGGGGGTTACGTTTTTTGGACCCGCTGAAGTGGCTCTCCAGAGGGAAAGGGTTAACGGCATATAGATTCAGATATGGGACGCTACTTATGAACAGTTTTCCTCCTAAAATGAATCCCAAGTTCAAACGGTGCAAATGGAATCTGGTCAAAAGAAAGAAAAATAAATAAAAAAAAAAACAAATTCCAAATATAATTCTAATATTGATGGAAACATGCTGAGGAGGAGAAAGGCAGCATGAGGCAGGAAGAGGAGGTGCACAGTGCGCAGGAGGAGCGACAGATGTGCGCGACACGCCGGCACAAATATGTCCGAGGCACAAACTGAGCGCTGATCAGGAGAAGGCAAACAGAAACCAGACATCTTCTGTGTCTTTAACAATTCAGTACCAGCATTATAATACCATATTACCTACCCAACCCAACCCCAAACAATACTCTAACGCAAACCACAACTCTATACACGTACATAGACAAGCGTGCACACTCGCACGTGCACGCACACACACGCACGCACTCACGCACAACACAACTCCATACTCACGCATGTATAAGGGCGTGCATGCTTACAAACGCAAAAGCATGCGCACTCACGAACACCTACACGAATGCAAATGCACGAGCTGGCGCGAAAACACACCAATACGTCCGCACGCAAACACACACACTGCCCCTGCACTCTGGGATGCAAGCGTGCTTACACATGCACGCACACAAATCCAGGCACACACACTCACCAGCACTTGCACTCACTCGGACGCAAGCGCGCGCACACACACTCACACATCCTGACAATTCCTAATGAACTGTCAACATGACCACATCTAGAATGTGCAATATAACATTTCTTTAGCTTGCCTGATTATTATGCTTTGTTTAAAAAAATACAGTATGACTAACAAAGTGCATGCTTGAGAACATGCACGCACAAAACATACAAAACAACATAAAGAGGATTAGCGTTACAGCAGGGCACCATCACAGTGGGAGTGCGCCTATGGGGGGGTCAGTATTAGGGGGTGTGTGTAATGAGGTGCGCAATCCAACAGGTGCGTACCGACTGAAGACACAGATGATTGACAGACGCCTGACACACACCCATCCTCAACACCCCCCGCCCCCCAATACCTCAAAAAGCATCAGCTGCACAGCCTCCTGAATCTCTCTTGAGAGTCACTTCAGTTTTGGGGCTCCTCTGATAACCACTTTTTAGAGGCAGGACGATGTGGCGTCTCAGTACCTACAGGGCCTCAGTAGCAGCTCAGACAGGAAGTTCAGCATGACGATGATGATGACGAGGAAGGCAGGATTTGTGCAGGCACACCACGGCTCTCACAGTCTACAGCACAGTCGGAGTCGGCCGTGGCGCACAGACACAGGAAGTGCAGTAAAGCACACCGAATACGAACACACAGTAATCTCAAGTGTCTGGGGTCCTTGCACAGAGCTGTGGCGCAGGGGGCCGCATCAGGCACCTGCTGGGTCAGTCACTGCTGCTGGTCCCAGAGGAAAGGAGGAAGAAGCCCAAAGGGCAAAGGTCACCTGGGGGAATGTAAACATGGAGGAAAAATGCTTATTTTTTGGCAGACAGTAAGAGGAATCCCCCTCTGTCTCAGTGTGTGTGTTGGAGGTTGTGTGTGTGTGTGTGTGTGTGTGTGTGTGGACACAGGGCCAGAGGAAGAAGAGTCTGGTCGGTCGGTCGTGGAAGCGGGCAGCAGGGCCGTTTTTTGGCGGTAAGGGCTTTAAGTGTTCCCACTGCACTCCTGCGGGGGGTTAGTCCTGTGAGGACAGAGGCTCTGCTCCTGTGATCTGGGCCCTCCAGTGGGGCCCCTGTCCCCAGTGGGCCCCTCGCCACTCAGCCGCGGCTCCTCGTGCACGCTCACCACCAGCGGAGACTGACCCAACAGTCGCCCCGAAGAGGAGTCTTCACCCCAAAACGGACGAGGGGGAACATCTGGACAAACGGACAGACAGACACAGAGAGACAGAGAAAGAAAGGGAGAGAGAGAGAGAGAGAGAGAGAGAGAGAGAGAGACAATAATAAATATAGGAGGGGAGCTCATTTAACAGCTAGAGCTGGTCCGCTCAGCCCTGTTCCTGGTCATCTAGCATCCTGTAGGTTCTCTCCAGCCCAAATGCTGTTTTGATTGGTCAGACTGCATCATATGACCACTTCAGCCAGCCATCCTGCCCGCTGACATCACCACTCGGCTGTGTCTGTATTAGCGCAGTGGTGACCGATTCCCAAACAGCCAAATAATCAAACATCTGCTCAAACTGGCATTCCAGTTTATTCTAACTCTGGGCCTAATGATTTCATTACAAAAATATTACTCATTTAAAATATGTGCTGCAGTCGTGAACTTAATTTAGCCATTTTATCCACAGTAAGCAAGGTTAGCCTAATTCACCTCTCTAACACTGATGCTGACTCATGGTGCCACACTAAAATGCATCCATGTTCGCCCCTAGCCTCACCGTTACGGCCGCCGGAGAGAAAACCGGAGGAATCCTGGTTGCCATGGAGACCCTCCGTCGTCGGGTGATCTCGCGGGGCGCTCCGATTGGTACTGGGGTCGGGCGGCAGCTGTGACAGGGTGCCGGTGGGGTCGTCCTCCGCCAGGTAAGCATAGGGGCAGTACTCTCGCGTGCGCGAGTAGATGTTGGCGTTGTCGTAGCAGTCAGAGCAGATGACCAATGAGCCGGAAGCACCTGGCAGACGCACAGCGAGAGGCGAGTCACAGCCAATATCAGACGGCTGTATAACCCCCTCAGACAAAACCTGGTGTCACTCACTATGGGGTCATTACAGCGTACAGTGGCTCTGATTCCCCGCTGAATTAATAGCTTGATTGCTATTCAGGTAAAGCACATGGAAACTGGAGGAAAATAATCGTGTGATGGTGACAGAAGCAGGATGACCTCGCTAGCGATGAGCCGACTTCCCGAAAATGTTTGTCCCCATGGGAATAATTTATGTTAAATTTCCAAAAATGTTTGGCTGCCGTTCGCTTTAGGGCACATAAGGTATAACTGTACGCTTCGTGAAAAAGAAAAGGTGCAAGCACGATCGCCTACACACCCCATGGAAGCAGGCAGTCCAAGTACGCTCAAAAATTACAGCGATTCAAAGTCATGCACCACTGGTACCGACGCTACTGAACCAAAGGGGTTGGGAGCGTCCAATACATTTGAATCAAACTTGACTTTCTGGAACTTGAGGTAGTTAAATATATCAAACAAAAACCCAAATCAAAAATGTTATTAACCCCTTTCTGCAGATGTAGACGCTCGCGTCTATAGATATGCAAATGTAAGCACTTAAGTTACAGTACTCGACCACAAGATGGCACCCCCGGATCAGCTATTGGATATTCACAAGCAGGCAGAGCTGAAACGCGATTTATAGTATGGAGAAGTTCACTCCAATCCCTGTTTTTCAGGAGTAGCATGGATTAAACTCCTCAGCTAAGCCTGATGTGCAAACTGGTCAATATCCTTGCCCATAGTATCGATCCAATAGTTTTAAAAAATTATCACTTGCGACAGAAAAAAAACGTACTACTCTGTAGCAACCATTTTAGCTACAGTGAGCCAACAGTATTCCAATTAGTGGTTAAAAAAATACGTTTTGTGAAGAAAAAAATCCGACATAGTATTGCTTCTCTCACATTCTACTGTCAGTTACAATCATCACACACAAAATATGCGTAGTTCCCTCCCATGGATTAACGCTTAGATTCCTCCATCGACAAATTCAGCGCTCCCTTCTATCCACCGAAGTACTGGTGTCGATAGCCAGTCACTCAATTATATACTCAGATTCATCTGCGTAACTCTACAGTTATAGTTCACGTCCTCGTGAAGCTTCCCCGGTAACGATGTGTTGACAGACTCGTTTCTTATCCCATTCCCCAGTGTCTTAACTTTCCTCTATAACTGAAATACATTGATCGGACAACAAGAATGGGATACAAAGCTAAGCGTAAAAGTAAGGTCGGTTGTATTCTTCGAATGTTGGCCGCGGTTGCGCAGCTGAAAATGATGCGATATCAAAGAAATAAAGACTCTCGAGACCGTTCTGAAGTGTTCAGTTTCATTTACGAGATTTAAATGTTGTATGGACGCGGTCAACGGGAATTATTCCGAATGAAACAGAACTGGACGTTCCTTCTACCCGATACATCTGTCTCAGGAGGAGGGCATCAAAGAAGAAAACAGGTTATACTTCTACTCTGTTTGCATTTTGCTTAATTTGGCTTTTTGCTGTAGAATCTATACCGCATTTAAAGACATCGAATGCCGAGGTTTTCGTTTCTCCAAATGCATACATCCCACGCAGGTCGGTAGATCCCTCGGTACGTTCATTACACCACTCTGATGAATATGGAGGCATATGTCGTTGTATTTTTTTCCTGAAAGTGAAATTTCTGTTCTGTTAAAATAAGGTGTATTTCAGAATTCAGATATTACTGAGTTAGTGAGTTTTCACCCTTATAAAGTGTAAGGTTATGAGCTCGGATGTGAGAGCGGTTAGCTTTTTATTCATATCATGTTTGGTCTTGCGTGAATGTTATAGCTGTTAAATCTGCACTTCATTTAATGCTTGGGGTACTTCGAAGAGAAATGGACAATATTGTTAACTTTATTATGGAGAAAAGGCATGTTTTGAGAGGTTACTGGTGACCAATGATGTTCCACTGCACTGATATTGATTAATTCATGCAAAACTCAACCAGAAAATCATTAGTTCATGCCGAATTTCAAGCCCCAAAAGTTTATTTGTGTTAAATATATGATTAATGTATGATTTGACAGTTTAAAATGTTGATGGATGTCAGACTTTGGAGAGACACCTGGATAGCTGTCTAATTTGTCTCATAGCAAGCGGGTAATCTAAAATGGAATGTTAAAGATGAATTGTACTTGTGGTCAAGAAGTTTATGATCCCAGAAATGTATAGTTTTAGGCCCCAGCAGTTTTTCAATTGTCAGCATTATTTTTTTTTCTATTTCAATGGTGAATTCTCATGAAGATTTTTTATGTTTGCAGCCCCTTTTCTCCAACAAAATCATAAAAATAAACTATAATTTGATGGGAGTCTAAATGCTTCAAGTGTCTAGACTCAATTGAGCCAAAGTTTTCCTGTCTGTAAAGCTGCAATCTTAAATTATAAAGCCTTAAATCAGGTAACACCTAAAAAGCCAGATTTGGCTTCTGCGCAAAGGGGTTAAAGTGCTACAGTACCCCACAGACAACAGGCAGAGAGGAAAACTTGCTGAAAGCAGGCTAGAGGCCCAGAGAACATTTCATTGGGCTACATCCTGTCCAAAACTCTCCCGTGAAGGGAGGGGTATTCAAGACTATCACTTCAGACGCAAGAACTAAAACTCAGGGGAACGCTGATACAGGCCTTCAACTCCATTAAATTAATTTACAGAGTGAGCCGCAAAAGATTAATGAGGTTCAGTTTGGCTTGCAGAAATAAGGGTGAATTACACTCAGACAATCAGAAGTTCTCCGCCCACCCTCACACAGACAGGACTCAGTGTAGTAAGGGAAGTAACTCTGTGCGATTTTCGAAGATCAGGCTCGGTACAGTGACACCACAACTGCAGTCGTAGGATTTTAACGAGCTGTCAATTTGTCTTCATTAGGAGCATTGATGTTTAAAGCAGTTACTAGAAACATGCTGAGAAGTGAAATACAAGCTTAGTAGACAAATGCTGCATTATCACATAACTGCAGCACTTTCCCCATAGCCCAGCTCATGACAGATTTTTGATATTACCATAGAGTAGTATCACTTTAGGAAAAATCTCATTGGCCAAGAACGTGTGTGTGTGTGTGTGTGTGTGTGGGGGGGGGGTTAGGAACGAGAAGGGGAGGAATATATATCACTTTGCATTGTGTCTCACTATTTATACTTAGCCAAACTGAATACCGATTGACATTGGTTAAATCGGTATGGCTCAGCACTGCAGCAGGCTAGTTAAGCTCCAATTTCACATTAATCAGGTAGGTGGCATGCCTGCAATACTTTTTCAAAGCCGTTATACAAAATTAGTTTGTTTGCTGGCGCGCTAACGTTAGCTAGCTACTCAGCTGACTGAATTTACAAACTGTTGCTCGTTCAGCCGCGAATGTCTGTGACTCAGAGACGAAGCAGAGCCGTGTAGTTAGCACAGTGCTAACAGACAATGGGCGCTAAAGGAAATTACATTTGCTGTGCATTTCTTTAGTGGGTGGATGATGAGGTTTTAAAATGTCTGCTAGAGCACATGCATGTGGACTACAAATGTGTGTCAGGACAGCTCTGTAGGTGCTAACATGATGAATTGCATAGAGTACAGGAGAATTTTAGTTCCATTAGATTAGTAGATTTTTCCTCTTAAGCAACATTTTGACAGATACATATACATGCCAAGAGTGAATAGTCAATAAATGTGCTGTGATAGAAGCAACTGGCTAAGAAGAGAAAATATTAACTTTAGGTAAACAATTAGTTCATTCCTAATTGGTGAAACAGTGGGAACAAATAGTTTCAGAGACCATATGACGCAAAGAAATGACAAAGTAACAGCCGATTGTAAGAACTGAAAACACCAGTGTTCAGCACCCTAATTTGGGATAAATCATTTTCTCAGTATATCAAGTGATTGCTTCACAAATGTTACCTGAAATTGTTTTCATATAGAAATCTAGACACAATATCTTCATAATATGTTCTAAAGTCCCCTGTTCCTCGTGGCACACATGGATACTTCAGACAAAATGTGGTTCAACACAGTAAATGACTGCTATGAACTTGAAGTGCATCTGATTACGAAAATTCGCAACTTAAAAAAGTCCTACAATTGCAGCAGTGGTTGGAACAAAGATCAGCGTACACGGGAATCCCACACACCTGATATTTATTCTCAGAGAACTTAAATTATCAGTTCCACTGGATCCATCTTTTTGTACCCTGGAGGTATAAAGTATTCAAACACAAAGTATGAGATGATGACTACTTTCCCCTTAAAGATTTTCCTCTCCCAGTGGCTGGACTCCAGTTGGGCCTGAATCGTTTCATGACGACAGGACACCAGCCTGGGCCCCTGAGATTTAAAACCTCTGATGACTGGAGGTAAAAGCATCGTGTCTCACCAGCAGGGGGTCCGGACAGGGCGTCCCGGGGGTCCGCCGGATGGAAGCTGCTATGGCGAGGAAACAGGGTCCCCACACGGGCCTGTAGAACACCACCACCCCCGTCTGCATCAACGTCACCTCCTGCAGAGTCCCCATAGCACACACCTGCAGTACACAACCCCCACAGAACCACATGATCACACACACATTTCGAACATCGGCATGTGACTAGCGCCAAACCCACATACGGGTGCCCGACCCATATCGGTTCGCGATTGGTGACCAATCCATTTCGGTTACTGATTGGCGCCCAGCCCATATCGGTAAGTGACTGGCGCCTAAC
Source organism: Gymnothorax reevesii (assembly GCA_029721435.1). Classification (NCBI taxonomy): domain Eukaryota; kingdom Metazoa; phylum Chordata; class Actinopteri; order Anguilliformes; family Muraenidae; genus Gymnothorax; species Gymnothorax reevesii. The sequence continues at coordinate 94,591,627 of CM056581.1, read as the reverse complement.
CCATTTCGGTTAGCGATTGACGCCCAACCCATATCAGTTAGCAATTAGCTCCCAACCCATATCGGTTAGTGACTGGCGCCTGAGAAATGAGCGTATTTAATTGGCCAGCAGAGAGCTGCGTTACCGTCGGTGCCCTTGTGGGCGCAGCCGTTGGGCAGCGGCGGCATCAGTTGCTGGTGACTCCCCGCCTCGGAGCTGCTGTAGCCCTCCTGCGGCTCCGACAGCGTGCCCTGAGACGACAGGTAACTGGGGATATCGGCCGGGAGGTTCATCTCATCTAAGGAGCGTGAGAGGGGGGATGGAGAGATGGAGGGATGGAAGGAGAGAGAGAGAGAGAGAGAGAGAGAGTGTGAGTGAGTGAGTATCGGTAACAGGCCAGGTCAAGCCTTTAACTGACAACCTACAGGGCTAATGACTCCTCTAAACTAAAACAAACAAATGTTTATGAACGCCGACAGCACGAGTGCACGATGTTGAAAAACCTGTGCGTGTGTCAATAAGCATGTGCATATACTGATACATGCTTTTATGTATATTCTGGTATGCATCTGTGTCTACATATCTATGCCTATTTATTATTGGACAAACCAGTGTGTTCATGTGCACACAGTATAACTGTTTATACCTGTACCAGCATGTTTCAGAGTGCAGATACCTGTACATTTGTGTGTCTTTTACCTGTATGCATTAATGCATTTATACACACACACACACACACACACACAGCTTTGTGCTTGTATATACCTGTATGTGTTGGCGTGTTTATGCCTGCATGAGTTTAACATGTACATATCTGTATGTTCACCTGTGTGTTTACCTGCAGGTGTTCAGGTGTGTATATACCTGTATGTGTAATGCTGTAGTCTTCGTTCTTCCTCCTCATGTGGTAGATGACAATGACCCAAACCAGAGACGTCCCCACCACACAGCACACCACCACAATGATGACGATGCCGGCCGTGGTCCATCCGTCCTGATCGTAGGCCGATCCAGCGGGGGTGTCACAGTTCGGGCCTGGGGCCAGGCTCAGGTACACGTTTCCCCGCTCCGTCCCCAGCGTGTTTGACATGACGCAGGTGTACTTCCCGACATCCGCGGGACCCGCGTCCACGATAATCAGCAGTTGATTGGCCGCAGCGAAGAAGTGGCGTTCCGTCAGCACCAGCGGCCCGTCTTCCTTGGTCCAGTTCAGGCGGGGGGCTGGGCTTCCCCCAGCAATGCACTGCAGCACCGCTGTCTCGCCGCGTGCTACCGTCCGGTCCTCCAGGGGGCGCAGGAACGAGGGAGTTTCTGAGAAGCACAAAGATTATAATTACAATGTATCATTGAGATCATTGCTTCCAACAATGACCATCGATACGCTTCGTAAAAACAACGCAGCCAGGGAAGTCACTGTGAAAGAAAAAGACAATCTCTCAGACACAAACTCACCCAGAACAATTAGCTTAACATTACCAGATTCACACAGCCGCCTAGCAATGTTAGGCTTTGCACTAGCAGGCTCACACACTCACCTAGCACTGTTAGCGTAGTATTGGCAGACTCAAATGACTAAGTTATTGCCTGCAGATTCAAACGTTCTTCTAGCACAGTGAATGTAGCATTGGCAGACTCGAGCTAACACAGTCCGCACAGCATGAGTGGACTCCTGCATTGATCTAACAGTTGCTGAAGCCCTAGGACACTGATGTGCAGGACAAGCACAGTTAGCGTCGCTTTAACGTTCTGGCTTACTCGCCTAGCATAGTTACAGTAGACTGCGGACTCATGCACTGAACTCGCACAGTTAGCATAGCATTAGCAGACTGATGTCCTGACCAAGCAGTTTTCGTAGCATAACCGGACTCATGTACTGAACTCGCACAGTTAGCATAGCATTAGCAGACACTTGCTGACCTCACATAGCTAGCATAGGATAAGCAGACTGATGTACTGACCAAGAGTGGTTTGCCTAGCATTATCAAACTGGTGTACTAACCAGGCACGGTTAGAGTAGCATTAGCAGACGTACGTTAGGATCTAGCACTGTTAGCATAGGATTAAAAGACTGATGTACTGACCCAGCACAGTTAGCGTTGCATTAGCAGAGAGGCTCCCCGCTGCGTTTTGCGCGGTGCAGCTGTACACGCCCATGTCCTCGATCTTGACGTTGGCGATAAAGAAGATGTCGTCATCGGGCATAACGTGCATGCGGCGCTCGCGGGCCGCGGGGAAGTCTGTGCCCCCATCCTTCTGCCAGGCGATCTGCGGCGGGGGGTGCCCCTCCGCCGCACACTCCAAACGCGCCATGGTGCCCGTGCGGATCGTCAGGTCCATTGGAGTCTTCAGGAAGGATGGCAACTCTGTAGGTACCGAGGACAGAGAGCACGCACTAAAGGGGTGCATGTACATGCAATAACTTAACAATAACTTGAGCCTGGCCAAGAGTCTGTGGGCATGTGAGCGTGTGCGTGTGCGCGCGCAACTGTGTGAGGGGTACACACCATTAACTGTAAGCCGGGCCCAGCTAGAGTAGTTGGAACCGAAGTGGTTGGTTAGCACGCACTGGTAGCGACCCTCATCGGTGAAATTTACGCTGAGCATGTGCAGCTCGGAGGTGAAGAGGAGCTCCCCCTGCTGGTAGCTGGCGTAGTTCTGCACCTCAGCATCGTACAGCACTTCCCCATCCTTTCTCCAGGCGGCGCTCATGGACGAGTCGCTGCTGCTGGAGGCTTTGCAGCTGAGCGTCACGTTATTCCCGCGCAGGGAGACCTTCGTCTCCGGGTGCTCCGTGATCCGAGGCTTGGGGAAATCGTCTGGTCGGGAGAGGAGGAGGAGCCGTACGGGTGAGAGGACGGGCTGTGCATTGGTGGTCTTGCCCTACCCCAAGGTTAGCAGCAGGCAGCCTCACAAAATCAAGACGTAACCAAAATCGTTGCTACCATTATCATTACTCTCATTTATACCTTTTTGCCTGCAATAGGTTCTCATTTAAAGACACAGAAGAAGCTTTGTCCTGCACTAGAAAATTTTGTTCAGAGAACCAGCTTTCAAATAAGTACAAGATTCCACTAAATCAATGATACTGGCCCACAATAATTACCTTTCAGGCCATTGTATGCGTTTGAGAATGTCCTCACATCTCGTGTGACAATTCCCCATAAAACCATCATAGTAAGCACATGCTCCTGAATTATAATCCAGTGTTATTCTTCATTTGCTTTAATTCTAGTACTTCCTGCATTAACATTTCACTGAGCAGCAGAGGGGCCAATGGGCCTAGACCCCAGAGGGCACGAGGAAAAATGCCCCACTGGGCAGAGAAAAAACGCTCAGATGGAGGCAGTGAGATCCCACGAGTGGAAGAGCAATGTCCCCCAGTGTTGAGTACACTTGCTGCTCACTCACCGCAGACAAACTCTTCCGGGCTGATGGACAGGACGGGACGGCCCAGGAGGCTGGCGGGATGGGCGCAGACGGCAGTGACTGAATTCTGGAAGTCACTGGCAGTGAGCCACGTGCCCAGCCACTGAAGCTGGCAGTCACACAGCAGACTGCTAGAGTTGAGGAGTCTGTGGGGACATGCAGCTGAGCACTTAATTACAGCCCCATGTCAGCCCCCAACACAGATCAAAAAACACAACATTATACCTTCAATTATATCCCTATGGCAGCTCCCAAGGTAGAACTGAAAACCCAACACAGAGCCTTTAATTACAGCCCCATCTCAACTCCCAATACAGACATCAAAACATGACCAAATGCACACAGAACAGACACTGTATCAGTCACTCGCAAGATTTACTGACTTATCACCAAAATTGAATGTGAACTATTTACCTTTGCTGCATCAGTTTCCAGCAGGTGTCTCAGAGGCTTAGCTCTTAGTAAAGGATCTCGATTTTGCAATTAACCAAGGGTTTTACCTACTTCCAGACAACAAGTATGTCTGGTCTTGCAAAGCACCCAGGATCTGTGCTTGTGTTGTAGACCAAAATTGTCTGTTGCCAGCATATAACTGCAGTAAACCATTTGCCCACAGAACTAATGTAATCCTTTCTGCATGTATGTAAATAATGTGATGTCTCCAAGTCCCAGGATAAGAAAAAAATTTTTTTCCATGATCAATATATTTTATAAATTAGTCCCTAGCACAAGTTGCAGCCAGATATGCCAGGATAGAAGCAGATGAAGTTTTGATTCATGTTACTCCTAGTCTACCATTTCAGACTTAAGGAACAGTTCCAGGGCACAACACCCTAATGAATTTTCAATATAAAGTTATGCATTCCAGGCACAATAACAAGTACTGCATCAATTAGATGCCCAATGTAACTGCTCATCAGGATAAAGAGGCGAAGGACACAGTGAGACTCACAGCGTTTTCAGCTTCATGTGGGAAAAGGCCTCAGGGTGTATCGACATGATGCCGTTCTTACTCAGGTCTCTGCGGGAGAGGAGGGCAGGAGAGGGGGGACAAAATTAATAATAATAAACACGACCAACTTGACAATGACATGAAGAGACTTTGCACTTTCCACACTTCAGTAACTCATGATCCAAGTCTTCCCTAATAAAACTAATATTCAAAACTGTTAAAAATAAAAAGCTTGGTTTGGTGGTGGTCATGGGGTGAATGACATCAGTAACAGTTCTTCTCCATGTACCAGAAATGACTAAAAGTTTTTGCATTTAAAAATGCTAAGTGTAGCCTAGTGGTGGCAAAACAGGAAAGGTTGTAGGGTCACACAAAACATTAGCATTCCGTTCTTCATGCATAAGGAGTGCACGCAAAAAGTTTGACATGATTCCCGTAAAAACAGGCCTAGTTATCACGCCAACACAAAGAATCTGTGGCAGTAGTAGCGGAGGTGAATCCATAACATCTCCAAAAACTCTGTTTCACGAATACTACGAGAGAGTCCGGTCACCCGCAACCGCGTGGGTGTAGCCCACCAAAGTCCGTTTCTACCCTTTTTTGCTTATTATTCGGCCAAGACTGTCCCCATGGCAACCAAAGTCAATAGGTGACATAAATTAAGTATAACACATGTCAATATCAAATATGAAAGAAATCGGTCAAAGATTAAAGCCTGTACAGCGTCCTCAAGGAAGTGTCTACAGATACGGAGTCGGAGGAGACGGCAAACATGAATCCATAGTAACCGTTTGACTTCATCCGGGGGCCACTATAATGGCAAAGGCTACTCTCCCAACCACTGAGCGATTTTCTGTGAAACGTCCTGGCGCCATGCGAATGGTGTTTTAGATTTGTTGGGGAATAAGAGCAGCCTTCCCCCCTGTTCCACCAACAGCTGGGGGAATAGCCACTTCGTACAATAATACAGCCTACTGACCAAGTTACAGTGACAAACAAGCACACCCCTCAAATTATAATGCAATTTCCAAAGGCTTGATTTGCTGCCAAAGCACGCTGCAGTTGACATCAGTTAACATCCGCAGGTTGAAACAATACGAATTAACAGCCAATTAACATAATTGAGATCAAATTACATACTTGAATTTAAAAAGAGGCTACAGTTATGATATCAAACGTTCAGGTGGAGACCTGCTGAATCAGACGAAACAACTGTAAAACAAAGGGCAAAAGGATCAATGAGGGCTCCTTACGCACGTTTGAAATATTTCTAGATTCTGCGTTCCTGACATTTTGTTTGTAAGACTGCCATTCACGCGCTGCGCCGCAGAAATCTCATAATGCCAGACACAGGCCATACAAGATTACCAGGCATCAGAATCTACGCAGAGTGCATGCATGCGAGAGTTACAAATGAGGCCAAATAATATCACTCCTCATGAGGATCATTCTAGAAACTCCCAACTGAAACAGCCTCCTCGAAACCCCAAAATGCCCCCAGGGGAGACTCACAGGTGCTCCAGACAGTCGAGGCCGAGGAAAGCCTTCCTGGTGATAGACTTGATCCCGTTCCTTTGGAGAACCCTGAAAAAGAACACGGCAATGTGAGCCACCCACAGAGAGCACCCGAATTTACCACGGGGTTCTGATGCCTCATAAGTGGAGAGAATGGAGGTAAACAGAGAGGGTGTTGGGGTTGGGGGGTTGAGAATGGAGGTAAACAGACAGGGTGTTGGGGTTGGGTGGGTTTGGTAAAGCTCTTACAGAGAGTTGAGCTTCTTCATTCCTTCAAACACACCGACGGAGTCCTCAATCGCCCAGGAGATCTCATTATTCTGTATGTCTCTGCAACGCACACAAACACAGCACAATCAGGCGGGCGGAGCACAACTATGAAACGGGCACGCACAAACACACACAGGATGGGTGCAAACAGCAGGTTTCCATAGAAACCAGTGTGCATCACTAGCAGGACGGCGATCAGAGTGAGACAGACTCCCTGAGACTGTGCTGTATCGCAGCGAACAGCATGCCGTGTGAATTCGGGACAGGAAGTGGCTTTGGTGATGAGAAAGTCCGGTGTGTTGGGGATGGGGCATTTTTGGTGTAGGTCAGGGCGACTGTGGAGTCCATTATGGGAAAGAGTCAGGCACGGGGGTAGGGGACCCCCTGGGAGCATTTCAGGTGGGTATTGTGTGGGTGAAGGGGCGATGGAGACGTGTTCAGTAACACATGCGTTGGGGGTCTGCTTGGGTGTGCTTTGGGGGTGTTTATAAGGGTGTGTCCGAGAGGGGTTGGAAACGTGCATGGAGTACGTGTTGGGCACGTGCTGGGAGTGTTTAAGGGGTGTGTTGGGTGGGTGCAGGGGCCGTGTTGGGGGCGTGTTGCGCACTCTTACAGCGAGCGCAGGCTGCTCAGGCTGCTGAACACTCCCTCTCCCAGGTGGCTGATGGCATTTTCTCCCAAATTCAGGCTCTCCAGCAGGGTGAGCCCCGCAAAAGCCCTCTCCTCCAACCGAGAGAGCGCATTCTGGGACAGGTCACTGTGAACACAAGAGGGAATACTTCACAAACTGTGTGTGTGTGTGTGTGTGTGTGTGTGTGTGTGTGTGTCCTCTCCTCCATCACAGAGAGCATTCTGGGACAGGTCACGGTGAACAGAGAGGAAATACATCATGCACTGTGTGTGTGTGTGCGTGTGTGTGCGTGTGTGTGTGTGCGTGTGTGTGCGTGTGTGCGTGTGTGTGCGCGTGTGTGCGCGTGTGTGTGCGTGTGTGTGCGCGTGCGTGCGCGTGCGTGCGTGTCCTCTCCTCCAAGTAGTAGAAAGTAGTGGAGTAGTGGATAATATGAGCTGAGCATAATATTTCATTAGTATAGTGAGCCATGCGTAAAGTGTACAGTGTGTATAGTGAATATAGTCATTAACAGTATTTGCTGAGTAAAGTGAGGTTCAGAGTACATGATATTTACAACAGTCACTGTCTCAGATTAGGCAATTATAGGGTCATAAATTCTTGACATGACGTGGCAGTGAAACCTGACAGACTGCCCGTGGGTCCCCAAACAATCACTGCTCGCCATCTTCCGCATAGTGCATGATGTCCAAGAACAGGAATGTAAACAACTGCGTCCGCATGCACACGTATTTTACTGGCTATTCATTGTTCAGAAAAAAAGTTAAGTTGAAAAAAGAAAAAAAAGACTGTGGGAAATTAATAAGCTGCAAGACCGGTTGCACTTCCAATTTAAAAACATTTAAGACTGCACAGCATCGAACATAAGGAATGTGTGGTGCTTGATGTCTTGCGATCTCAGGCATCGAGCCCCAGTGCAGCACCTCCGCACCTGCCCCAGCAGAGCCCCACACTGAGAGACCCCATTCACTTCGGCGAAAAGATTGCGAGATACTTCCAGAGAAAGCTGATATGCTGATATTCCTCAACAAAAACTGTTGAGTTGAATACTTAAACAAACCCTCTCCAAGTTTTTATGATTATCATTTTTATTTATTTATTCTTTCTGCAGCTGTTATGCACTTGATGCTGCTCAGACATGAATAAAAATTAAGCACCATGGGATGCATTTTATTTTTCATTTCTCTGTTCATTTTTCTGGGATTTATCCATTTTTATTAAAAGCAGTTATTACTGAATGCACTTTAATTTATATCTTCATTTATTTTCATATACTCACATACTTATGTTGCAGTTTTGTACGGAATGTAATATAACTGGCAATTTAGTTTGCAATAAAGTGTCTTTTGTTAAATATACATTTGGCTTCCTGGTTTTTTTTTTTTTTTGGAATCGAAATAAGGAATCGTTAGGAACCGGCATCAATAAGCAGAACCGGAATCAGATTCATAAAAATCCTAACGATACCCATCCCTAACCTGATAATGTTGATTGTTTTTGGAGTTTCTGTAATGGTAATTTTAATGAACGATTGAAAACAGGTCATGACCAAACATTATTTTTAAGGGGTGGGTTTCAGCCTCCCCCATCGCCAGTTCATCTGGTGTACAGTGTGCAGTATGTGAAGTGTGTACAGTGTGCAGTATGTGAAGTGTGCAGTGTGTAGTATGTGAAGTGTGTACAGTGTGCAGTATGTGAAGTGCGCAGTATGTGAAGTGTGTACAGTGTGCAGTATGTGAAGTGTGTACAGTGTGCAGTATGTGAAGTGTGTACAGTGTGCAGTATGTGAAGTGTGTACAGTGTGCAGTATGTGAAGTGTGTACAGTGTGCAGTATGTGAAGTGTGTACAGAGTGCAGTATGTGAAGTGTGTACAGAGTGCAGTATGTGAAGTGTGTACAGAGTGCAGTATGTGAAGTGTGTACAGAGTGCAGTATGTGAAGTGTGTACAGAGTGCAGTATGTGAAGTGTGTACAGAGTGCAGTATGTGAAGTGTGTACAGGGTGCAGTATGTGAAGTGTGTACAGTGTGTAGTATGTGAAGTGTGTACAGCGTGTAGTATGTGAAGAGTGTACAGTGTGTAGTATGTGAAGAGTGTACAGTGTGTAGTATGTGAAGAGTGTACAGTGTGTAGTATGTGAAGTGTATGCCGCGTGTAGTATGTGAAGTGTGTGCAGTGTGTAGTATGTGAAGTGTGTGCAGTGTGTAGTATGTGAAGTGTGTGCAGTGTGTAGTATGTGAAGGGTGTACAGTGTGTAGTATGTGAAGGGTGTACAGTGTGTAGTATGTGAAGTGCCTGCAGTGTGTAGTATGTGAAGTATGTGCAGTGTGTAGCATGTGAAGTGTGTAGCATGTGAAGTGTCTACAGTGTGTAGTACTCACAGCTCCTCCAGGCGCTGGCAGAACTCCCAGGCGTCGGGCCGGATGAAATTGATGCTGTTGTGAGAGACTCGGAGAGATCTCAGGCCTCGCAGCCCGTAGAGCCAGCCTTTAGTCACCTCCGTCAGGTTATTGTGCTCCAGCTCCCTGCAACACACACACACACACACACACACACGCACACACACACGACCGAGTCATAAACCGCAGTCGCTTTCACACTCAACACGTAAAGCGCCAGGGTAACCAAAAACAAACCGTGCTCCATCAGACTCAACACTCCTGCAACCACATTATCCAAAAACACACTGCGCTCGATGACAGGGGCCAAAACACACCACTCTCACGTTGGCTCAGCACTCACAGAGGACCACGTTACCAAAATACACAGCGCTCATAAACTCTAAAGCACGCCACAACCACGCTCGCTTCCAAGCTCAGCATGCACAACCACTTCACCCAAAAAAAAAAAAAAAAAAAACTGTTCATTCATATTCAGACCAAAAAAAAAAAAAATCACCACCCTCCCTTTCTGACAGCATATACACACAGGGCCATGGGACACAAAAGCACACAACATTCCATCAAGTCAAAAGTACCTCAAAAGCAAAAATTCAAATATTAAAGGCATATGGAGTAGGATTTTCTTTAAAAAATGTATTGACTTATCCAATAATAATCCCTCTAAATCATCACTAAAGACTCAACTGAAGTGCACAGCAGTTTCTGTATCTGCAGACGCTGCCTTCTGCCTGTATTGTGTTATTTTTCTTTGTAAGGAATGTTTCTAGGCGTCAGCCTTTGGACTGTGGGTGTGGCCACCCCAGCCAATAACAGCGTACAAGGTGTGAGGGCGGGACTGGTGTCGTTGAGCCGGGGAGGAGGGGCCAACTTTGAATGTTGTGTTTACAAACTGCAACCGACAAATCCTACTCAGCATACCTTAAGCTATTTCTCCAACAAAAGCTCTACGTGCCTCTCCCTGGTCAGTCCCCCCAAGTACCAGCTGGCTAAGCTAGCGTGCAGCGCGGACGAAAGAAATATTCTGCGGACGAATCAGGAGCACTGAGCATTAATGCATCTCTCGCACCCGAACGACGCTGACTTGCGAAATCTCTGCCACCAAACTGCAGAACATGACGGCACCAGAAACCAGCGCATCATCGAACGGCTGATGTCACAGTGACTCGGCCGGCGTATTCGCGAGCTCGCGGTCGATACTCACAGCTCCTCCATGCTGCTGAGGCCAAAGAAGGCTCCGTCCATCAGCTTGGTGACGCCGTTTCTCTGCATCTTCAGAGACTTCAGCGTATCCAGCCCTTTGAAGGTCAGACTCTCCACGATCTTTATCCTGTTCCGCTTGAGCTCCCTGAAACACAAGGACATGAGACGTCAGCGCTGATGAGAGTAACGCATTACTCACTCAGTATCAGACTCAGTAAACAGTAAATTTTGGGTCTCAACACATTTTCACCTCTGTAACACAAGTGAATGCGTTATTGTGACTGAGCTGCTGTAAGTAAGTGTTTATGAGAGGAATCTCCCTTCACAGCGGTGGTTGGGGCCACTATTTGCATGAATTTCCTGAATCTGTAACAGCACCATGCGACGCTGTGAAAGGTGCATGCGCCATTTTTTTCTGAGACATTTTTATACAAAACTAAGAACAAAAATTGGAGATTATTACTTTATCTAAATAGAGTTTTCTCAGAATGATACTTTTTTATGCTTTCAATGATCTGTATACACTTGTAATGGGACATACTGTACATATTTGTGGTTCTTGATGACAAAATAATTATTTTTCACCAGAATTTAAGCATTACGTGTTCACTGTTCATCGTATTTGATAATGCAACTTTTAATTTTGAGAGAAATTTGGGGATCAACTGGTTAAATTTGGTACTTCCAATCCCATCAGAACCTGGTGTGTCCAATCTGCAAACTATATCCAAGCATGTTTGTATACCACTTGTGCTGCCATCTCAGGAGAGCGCTGACCGTTCACTTTTGCTCCAAAACGCTCACACCTGAGTAACTGCTTATTTTTATCTGTAGCAAAAGTCCACTAATGCATAGAACGAGGTAGTGACATCCCTAGCAACTGACGCCCAGATGACCAGTAGGAGGCACTTGAGCAACAAGCAATGCTACCCTTAAGTGACTGTATTCCTCACACATCCCCAAGCACCACGAAGCCAATTATAAACTGCTAGCTAGAGGCTGCACTGACTCCGCAATGTTCAACACACAAAATGGTGTGTTTACCAAGTGAGCCAACCCAGCAACCGGAAGAAGTCTGACTTCTTGTCAGGCTGGGCAGACGACAAACCCTGCATTAGAACAGAGAGAGCTTGAGACCTCGAAACTGCTTGCAGAGGGAGTTCTTGTGTTCAAAGGAGATGCAGCGTTGAAAAAGAAGAATGAGTCCCGTTGCTCTCAGAGAGTTTGATTGAGAGAGCATTGACAGTTCCTGTAAACACAAGAGGTGCAGTTCAGAGAGTACAATGAATTCCTGTACTCACAGGAAGTGCAGCTCAAAGAGCATGGAAGTGAAACACAGAGCGCAGGATGAGTTCCTGTTCTCACAGGAAGTGAGGCAAAGAGAGCAGGAGGAGTTCCTGTTCTCAGAGGAAGTAAGGCACAGAGAGCAGAATGAGTTCCTGTTCTCAGAGGAAGTGCAGCTCAAAGAGCATAATGACTTCCTGTGCTTACAGGAAGTGGATCACAGAGAGCAGTATGAGTTCCTGTTCTCACAGGAAGTGAGGCGCAGAGAGCAGGAGGAGTGCCTGTACTCACAGGAACTGCAGCTGGGGCAGCCTGAACCCTTTCTGGGGAAGCACAGAGATCCTGTTCCTGTTCAGCTTCAACACCAGCAGGGACTGGGAAACATTGTCAAAGCAGCCGGCCTCCAGGGCACTGATCTTATTGTTGCTTAAATTCCTGTGAGAATGACAAAAAAAGAGCAAGAATTTAGACAGACCAGCAAACAACATCTGCAGTAGCACATCAGACAAACAACGAGCTGCAGGTACAGGTGTGCCAATGTATACATGTATGCAAAGTGTAAAGCTCATGTTACAGTGAACAGGTGTGTATACTAACAGCAGCATGCACAGGTATGGACAGCCCTTCACTTCAGTCATCTCCACAAAGGGTGAGGAAAGCCAGCACCCCACACATTACATAACTGTTATTGAGCTCAATTCTTCTCTCCAAAGCCTCTTAAAGTCCACTAGGCAAGCGAGGGCCAATTCCCCCATAACAGTGGTGGTTTCGGGCCTTGCACAGGGACCCAACAGCAGCAAAAATCCTCTTGTGGCAGCGTCGTCGCTCTGTGGTCCCTGCAGGTACCTCAGCTACCAGATCCCTAGCCTGGAATCCATACATATCAAGTGTATGTGTATACTAAAGCCTTTATTTCACAAATAAGGTCTACAGTCCAAATAAATTGTAGCCTAATTTGGGATGCTGGTTCACCGCAGTTTGATGTCCTTACGCAGTATCGCTCCCAACGGTCACTGACTGATGTCAGTCTGGCCTCAGTCGTATAGCCAGCGTTTAGCCCGTACGTCACTAATGAAGTGAATTAATGAATATTCGTGTTTTCTGCTCTTGGCTGATTGGGTGAACCACTAATTGTGCGGCGCCATTTGCAGAATGAATGCTGAACGGGTTATCCGTTGCATCTTGTTGTCAGAAGTGGAAGCTAAGCAGGCGAGCAATTAAAAGCTGGGACAAGTATCTATCTTATATCTGCATGTTGCGTGTATATTTCCTTTTACTTTGCTACATCATGCATTTTACAACACTACTAACAGCTGAACTCAGCATTACAAATATGAGTTAGCTGGCCAGCAATGGCATTTGTGAATGTTTTTTTTAAATGAGCTTGAAAATTAGATTGTGGCTTGCTTGCGTTTACTCTTGGAGTGGTTGTGAGGTTTTGAACAGGATAATGTTTGGCCATATCTGCATTTTGTTTATTTCAGTGGGACTCCCCAGTTTAATAAAGGCTAAATTAAATAATACTCAAATTACATAATGTATTCCACTGTAATTGTCATTAACTATAGCTCGAAGAGCATGATTGCATCAGCTAGATTAAAGTGATATTACACCCAAAAACTATGATTTATATATCAATTTCTCACCATTAGATGTCTTGAACGGACAAAGTTCTTCTTCACCTTGCGCAACTTTATGGCCACTGAGGAGTTTTGAAAAATTATCCAAATTTTTTTTCTGGAAGCAAATGGGGTCACCCAGTAGCAATGGGAAAACTCCACCAAACGTCCGTTGACAAGCTTTCAAACCATCGTCCAACGCATTGTCCAGTATAATCCAAGTTTGCCTTGTCCACTAGTATCCTCAAAACTCTAGAAACGCTGTTATTTTTCGCCAAAAATAATAAAACGCCAGAGTTATGCTTCAAGTAAGCTCACGCATTCAACAGAAGTCCCGCCTCCCGGCTCGTTCATTGCCCAGAGACTCTGCTGCCACTCAGATGAATACTCATATAAACACGAGCCGGGAGGCGGGACTTCCGTTGAATGCAGAATTGCGATATTTCATTTATTTCTAAGTCTGTCTAAAGGGCAGGGGGACCCTTGCGACTGTGAGCCAATCACAGATCTCGCATGGATTTTGTGTGAATATTTGAAAGTCAACCGCTGGAGAACCGACTGAGGCCAGACCTATCAGCAAGTGACCGTTGGGAGCGACCAAAGCTTAATATGGATGGATTCCAGGCTACCAGATCCCCACGACACTAAATGTTACGCATGCCAGCACAACTCCAATATTGTGGCTGGGAGAGGTTACAACAGTGACCCGTGTACAGGCAACCAATCACACGCAGGTTACTCACAGATGCTTGAGCTGCATTGGAGGGAAGGATCCGGCCCGGAGCTCGGAGATGGAGTTAGAGCTGAGGTCCAGAGACTCCAGGGTCACGAACGGCTCCAGCTGCTGAGGGCTCAGCTCAGAGATGCGGTTATGAACTCTGAAGAAGAGAAGAAGAATTCAGCTCAATCACACAGACATGCCCAACTCCAAGTCTCACTCCTCAGTACTGGTGCATTGTGGGATTAAGGATCCTCCAGGGCAGAGTGGAGAGAAACTGGGTCTGATTTAGCCAGACTTTTCAATGATATTGGATGTACCACTCATGAAGAATTTAGAAATTAAGTCAGGTCCCACCATTTTTAAATGTCTGGCCTTGTACACCTTTATGATGTTGACATAACATTGGGTAAATTTACAACTATGCATTATAAGTCAGATATTATGGACACACAATGCACACCCAGACTGCACAGGAGCTGGCCAGGGGAACTAACATTAAATGAAAACAGCTTCGATGAAAAAACATCATCATTTGAAAACAAATGAAAGCTTCAAATGAATGCCCTTGTCAAATATTTTAAGTCAAGGACAAATGTTAAGCAACAAGCACCTTTGCATTTATCCAATGGCTAGACATTATGACCTGAAATGCATCTAGAATCTGAGACAGTACAATAAGCCTGAATTCAGAAATTTAGTACCACTGAGCAAAAACCATGTGTGCAAGACTAAGGACAGAAATGACGCAATGAACAACTTACAGTAACAGAGCAGTGATATTGTAAGTCACATCTCCCAGGAATGGAATGGAGGTGAATTCGTTGTTGTTCAAGTTTCTGCAGGGGAGAGAAATTCACCAAAATTAGAGGATCATAAACCTCAAACAAAATACTCTTGCCCAACAAAAATTACTTCCAGCATCATCTCGCTATTTAGCACCATATGTATGGAGGCTGGTCATGTCTCAACACCATGCGCTCGATTTGCGGCGCTCAGAAAACCACATCCTCCGAGTCTTACGGACGTAAGGAGTGAGTTGCCGGTAAAGACTCAATTGCTGTTGACACTCATAAAGCCACAGATCACAGATTGTGAACTGATTCATCATTACATCAGTCAAAAAAAAACACTGGGCACAAAAGCTTGCTCCTGGCCAAGCTTTCAGTATACAAGTCGCTACAACATTAACATAGTACAGTACCTGAGATATTGTTTAAAAACAACATGACACACATCATAAGGGAACAAAAAATAGGATCATTTGAAGCTTATTTTTTGTGTTTACCAGGGGCGTAGCTAGAACCGGGAATTGGGGTGGCACAGACAGGTCCCTTTATGACAATTAGGATAGTCCTGGCTAGTTCTCAATTATTTTTCTTTATTGACGCATTTTCCAACAAGAACGGGCACTCGGTAGAGCGCATACCTTCGCCGACGCCACTGAATCCCTCGCCACTGGCGTTGGTTTCATGCCGATCGGATAAAAATTGACCGAGATATGGCTGAAAGTCGGTTTTGACCTTTTCGTGGCCTTGACCTTGACCTTTGACCCGATCACTCCCAAAATCTAATCGATTGATCCTCAGGTCATGCCAAATCAACCCACCAAATTTTATGAAATTCCGTTTGGTACTTTGAGTTATTCGATACACATACAGACAGACACACAAACAAATAAATACACGGGGATCAAAACATTACCTTCGTCAGCGAAGTCGCTGGCGAAGGTAATTATCATAATAGGCAACTGAAGACACGGTTTCTCATGCGATCTAACAGCGATGAAGTCATGGGGTAAATTCCGTAAAACTGAGAATTGGGGTGGACGTAACATCTGTTTTAACGAATTATTAGTCCTGACCTGTTCTCAGTCATCTTCATGATTAACAAAATGTTCACTACCAGAGCGCTCCGCACTTAACAGGTGCTGCTTGTTCTCCCCGATTAGGTAAGACGACAATCGTTCATCTGGAAACGTTTGCTTCATTTAAATCAACTTTATTCAAAATTACTCTCAGTATTGAGTGGGAAAAAAGTGGCACTTGGCAGTGAAATAGGCTATAAAAGCATGCGGCTCTGTTTGACGTTGATTTAAAGTATGCAAACGTCTCCAGATGAATGATTGTCGTCTTACCTAATCGGGGAGAACAAGCAGCACCTGTTAAGTGCGGAGCGCTCTCGGAGTGAACATTTTGTTAATCATGAAAATGACTGCGAACAGGTCAGGACTAATAATTCTTTAAAACAGATGTTACGTCCACCCCAATTCTCAGTTTTACGAAATTTACCCCATGACTTCATCGCTGCTAGATCGCATGAGAAACCGTGTCTTCAGTTGCCTATTAGGATAATTGGAAAACGCGTCAATAAAGAAAAATAATTGAGAACTAGCCAGGACAATCCTAAGTGTCATAAAGGGACGTGTCTGTGCCACCCCAATTACCGGTTCTAGCTTCACCCCTGGTGTTTACATACAGACATAAGACTGAAATTTACAAATAACTACAATTAATACTACAAGACCATCAACTCTTAAGTACTGCCCATATCTCCAGATAAACAGAAATAGCTCGCCGGGTCACGTCAAGTTGGCAAAATGTCCCATTTGTTTTCCAAGGACGAGTTCTGTAATGATGGTCCAGAATGTTCTGCGTAAACCTTTCACAAGCCTTATTTAATCTGGACCATTTCCAAGTCTCTCGATTAAGGGCAAAAGTTGGTAGCTATGAAATATTGCTTGCAAGGTAGCAACGTATTATTAAGCCAAATGTATCAAAGGAGTACCAGCAACTTAGACCAGCAGTTCCCAAACTCGGTCCTGGGGCCTCCCTGTGCATGCTGGTTTTCGTTACAACCATAATTCCCATCATATGATTTTAATAAGGTGTTAATTTGTCCAAATTAGGTGCATTTTGTGTTTAAAATAGGTTATTTGCCATCTTAAGCCAAATTTTACCAGAAATATCCATGTGTGACAGGAAGAACTAAAGACCATTGAAAATATAGTTGTTTTTTTTCTATGTTGCAAGCAAATTCAGGTAATAACATATTTAAACGGATCAAGTCAGGTACTGAGAAAATCAGTAACCTCCAAATCAGGCACTGAGAGAATCAGTGACCTCCAAATCAGGCTGCTCAACACAGGTGATTAGAATTCTTTTAGAATAATTTGCTTGCACTCAATAACAAAACATAACACAAAACAGGGTTGACACAGAATTTACAAGACAAGCAAATTACAAAGTTTTTGTAACCACGAGCCCACAGTTTCACCAGTTAGGAACCCATTGATTTTTTCGTTTGATTGGGTACATTTACTTCCTCCTTTAATGTGGTTATTACTCATATATCGCAGTGTGGATGTGGAATTTATTCCTCATTGAATGTATGCATATCTATGAAAATTCTGAATGACGAGAGAGGATAAATTGCTGCTCTAAACATAAATGCTCCTAATTAAGGGCAATTAACAGCCAGTTAAAATCCTGATAGCAGTCATGGGTGGAACAAACACCAGCACAGGGAGGCCCCAGGATCGAGGTTGGGAACCACTGAGATCAACCGAACTTTAAATTGTCAGGCGCTTGTAGCTGGCAAAGAAACAATACTACTCTGCTAGCCAGCGGAAGTAGTCAACTAGCTGGACGATGACATCTTAAAATAAACAAACTCAGACTGGTCAGCTTCCAGAGGTGGGCAGCGAGGGCCGCGTCTGTCTGTGGTTTTCACACCAACTTTTGACCCTTAATTCGTTGATTGTCTGAATTAGCCAAACCATTTATATAATCTGACATTTCAGGCGCATTTATTTAAATTTATCATGAATGACTGACCACCAAAGACTGTTCTCGTCTCCCATTACAAAACATTTTCCTCTGATCTAGTCATTGGACAAATCTATAATTGTGTATGCAACCAATTAAGGCAATTAGCCGGGATAACTGATAAAAATAAAAACCCTGCCTACACACCGGCCCTGCACGACCGGAATTTCCCACCCCCTGCCGCTTCACTGTAGCGAGGAGACGGCCAGATTCATCAGGATCTTCCCTTGGAAACTTATACCAGAAGGCAAGCTGACTTAGCCAAGCCTCCCGAAGTTAGCAAGTTAGCCACTTAGCTAGCCAGCTAAGCTAAAGCAAATCTATCAATGGCAGATTACAGCTGTATCACAATCGTTTTCAAATCAAATTACTACGAATATTCTTGAGCCGCTTTCAATTTTTCGCGCGACATACTAACATTCTAAGTCAGTGCAAAGACGCGAATAAACGCGGAACAACGCGTGTATTCGCGTCTTTGCATTGACTTTGAATGTAATCTATCGTGCGAAAAATTCCGTTTCGCGTCCGGTGTGAAAGCAGCTGCAGACTGATGGACAGTGGCCAGTCAGGATCGAGAGAATAACAGGATGACCAATTCTGCGAGTCAAACAGAAATGTACGCTGAAGGTAAAGCGGCTGGCGCAGGTAGCGGAGCGGGCTTCACCCAGGACACGCACAGCTGAGTGATCCGCGCCGGCGGGGCGCCTGGGATCGCCGATAACCTCCTCCGGCTGCAGTCCAGCAGGACCGCGGGGCTGTTCGGGCTCATCGGCCGGGGACACGAGCACGGCGCCGGGCAGGACTCCAGACCCACGACGCTCAGCAAGAGCAGGAGCAGCGCCGGGGGGGAGGGCCTCCCGGCCGCCATCTTTTAATCTTTACCCCGTCAACACTTTGAGGAAAAAATCTGGAATGTGTCTCCAAGAAGACCGTTTCCACCGTCCAAACGAGTCAGCGAGCAGTCAAGGTCCTGGGTTAGAGTTTGATATTGTAAAGACCAGCGTCACTTCCAATCCGTATCCGCTTTTCCATCGCAGAAGTAACATCCTTAGCTGGAAGTTTGGACAGCTAACGTTAGCTAACCGTAAAAACCCTTTCCCATAAAATCTCCTTCCGCCTCTCAATCTCGGCTGCTCCAAAAAAGAAAAAAGTATTACGCAAGCTACATTAACAATTTAATGACGATAAATGCAAAGGGCGTTTGCAAATATATCTAGAAGGACGATCAATGTACAGAAAACTGCTGCGAAGAAACTTGATGCGCGCCTTGGAGTGCATTATTGTTTTGATTCGGCCTTCTCCGACATTTTTCCGCAGAAAACAAAAGCGCCTTGCTGCGGTGATACGGGATACCCTGAGAAATGCACCGCCTCTTGGACCGTGTTTACCGTCCTGTTATTCGTCAGCACTTCCAGCAATCAAAACGAAGGTGCGTCCCAATAGGTTGAGACGGAGTGACAGGACGTTTTATTCCCAATAAATTATGGAATCCGCCTTCAAATTCCTGTAAAATGCATTTCACTCGGTATTCAGACTAAGTTCAACAATTCAGCGTCAGGTTTCGGTCATAATTTGTTGGAAAAGAGCGCAAATAATTGTTTCTCCGCAACGCTTGTCAAATTCATGACTTATTTTGAAATCGTCTAACTGACAAAGCCTCCGGGAACACGAATACTAAAGCCTTTATTTCACAAATATGGTCTACAGTCCAAATAAATTGGAGCCTAATTTGGGATGCTGGTTCATCGCAGTTTGATGTCCTTACGCATATCGTATGAGATGTGCTTGGTTGACACAAGATTGTTATCAGATAAAAATAAAGTTACCAGTTGCCGTAGATTTTTAGCCAGTAGGGGGCAGCATTCCCAAGTGAACCATGAACATATCTCATTAACCTTTAAGACTAGAGTTTTGAAAATGTTTACATTTTTGATTTCTCCAAGCAACATGGGATTAATTGGACCTGATAAGTATAAAATTAAACATTGTCTTTGAATCGGAAGTAGTTTTTGAAAAAAAAAGCCCTCATATGGAGATAATGTTTTTATACTGAATAATGCTATAAAGTCACCAGTGCAAAACAAAGTATAAAACTTGTGATCACAGTGCATTTGCACCTGGGTACACTTCAAAGTCCAGCACAATGCAACCTGCTGAAGCCAACACAAAGCTCTTTATGCCAAGTGGATTAGGCTTTAGTGGCTCATACTTTAAAAATGGACATGCTCCCCCCTTCAATGGAATCTGCTCATCAATTGAAACACATTTCAGTTTAGCCTGAAGCGAGCAGCCTTTGTGAATACGATCCATCCTCATCATTTACACCAG
Source organism: Gymnothorax reevesii (assembly GCA_029721435.1). Lineage (NCBI taxonomy): Eukaryota > Metazoa > Chordata > Actinopteri > Anguilliformes > Muraenidae > Gymnothorax > Gymnothorax reevesii. The sequence goes on along the minus strand of CM056581.1, from coordinate 94,571,480 downwards.
GATCAATACCATCACACAAATCTTCCACCTCAGAGTTCTCTCCTATTATTGCCATCTGTAACCTTTCTGCTCTTCACACAGGGACGTGCCCTGCAAATGCGTCATACAAAAATAATAACAATATGAACTAATTTAAAAGTGCAAAAAGTATTAATACTCTTGAAAAGAAACCAACAGCTTACAAATCTTTCCAACCTTCCCTCACTTTTACTCTTTCAATTTGCATGAATAAAGTCCCAATGTCCTCAAACGAGTACTTTCTAATTACCAGCATCCTAGCTTGTTACTGTCGCTAAAACTTTTCAAATCTGTAAGCTATATCAAACTACAAACTTTAATTAGCATAATTTCATTTCAACCATAAAATTTGACGTGGGTTTGCACCTTTTCCACTTTTCTATTGGTCTTGGCCTGTTACGACCAATAATATAATAACGGCCAAATGATGCTATAACAGCCGGATAATGTAATAACTTCAACCAATAATGTAATAACAATTTGATCGATAATGTTATAAGTGCCTGCCCGATAATGTAATAGCACTCAACCGATAATGTAATAGCGTACTGCCAAAGGAATACAATAACTGCCCGATAATGAAATAAAATTAACCAATAATGTAATAACTTCAACTGATAATGTACTAGCTGCCTGCCCGAAATGTAATAATAAAAGAGGTTTATTGCATATTGGTGGCCATTTTGAAAAGCGCCCCCTATCACATGATCCTTTTTAATCACATGCATTGATGTGTGTTCAGTAAGTCATTATTGCATCATTTCTACTCTTAAATGACTGTTTTAACCCACTTTGTTCCATTTCTCAGGATTTTGAAAAACGCCCTCAATCTGCGAATGAAATGCTTTGATGTTTTGGCACTCCGTCCTAATTTGTTAATAAGAGCCCAAGGAAGCTCCACCCAAAAGTTGGTGCTTTTGTCCAATGTGTCCACATATCGCCCAAAATTGTCATTACCCTATGTAACTAATTACTCAACCTGAAATCGCGACTAACGGATTACTCTACGTGAATACCCAGCTGAGGGATTATCCCTTGTGGATACAAAGGACCTGCTATTCAAGGAAGGGATACGTGAAGAGCGGATTACCCTACGTGAGGAATAATTAAGGATTCAAAAAAGGATTTTGTGAATTTGAGATTTATGGTTTCGGAAGATGCGAGTACTTCTTGCACTGTTTGTATTTGCACTGTGTTTGCACTGTTCGGCCCAATGTTACGGATTTGGTCGAAGGACTATACCCAAAGATTTGTACATGAACAAAATCTCAGATTTTACGAGTAGTCAGGCAGTGCATGGATGAAAGCAAAGGATCAGGCGTGAGATAAATTTGTCATAGACTCGGGTTACATTTTTGGGCATCAGTGAGGCCAATGTAATGAAAGTCTAGGACAAAGCCAAGATCTCCAAAAAGCAAAGGCTAGGTTTGTAAATAGGTCAGTCCTGAAGCTGATTGTGGTGAGTGACTGCAAATCCGGCGTTAGATTGACCTACTGGACATGAATCCGAACAAGTTCAGTTTCCAAGGGACAGAGTTTCGATACAAACTGTCAGTCATGGAGGTATTCAGGCGGTATGTCTGGCTTTGCCCTCCAGTCGGAAAAAGAGCATTGAAATTGCACGTCAACTGAGAGACATACACTTTGAACACGGTCTGATCATTTACGACAAGGTCAAAATGGGCAACAAAAGAGTCATCTGGGTGGAGAATTTACAGGATTATGCTGGTATTCTACACAATGACGTGAAAGAAGAAATTAATTACAAGTCCTCTTTCGAAATTTACTTTGAAAGAAAAAACAACATGTTGAAGAATTGATTTGATAGAGATCCAGGGACTGTGAAGATCAACGTGTATATTCGGGACGTTTTAGAGCTGACAATCGCCAATATTCGAAAAGTCCATGATTCCTGCACCAACACGCGTCAATCAGCCAGAAGAGCGACGAATTGCTTCAACAAGAGAATAGTGAAGAGAGGTATCAAAGAAAATCCCCCTTCTGAGTATCGAGTCAATGAGCGAGCGCTCATTCGTTTGAAGGATGCAAAATTTTGTCTCTCACAGCGCCACTATTGTGTTGAAGGAATAATTCTGAAGAGAATTGTGAAGCATTGCCAGTATCAAGTTCGCTACACCTCTCCTGTCACCGATATTGAGGTAACAGAGTGGAAAAGTATCAGTGACATCACAGCGCAACAAGACATTGCGAAAAGATCGCCACAGCTTCACAGAGATTCATACCTCTTCGCTCTCAATCCAGAGAACCCACTTGAATGTGTAAAATGTGTTCTCAAGCGGTTCAATTTCCGACTTAGGTACAGTCCCGCTCCTGATGGGAACTGTCAATTCAAGGCCATTGCCGATCAGTTGATGTGAGTTGGTATCCTACGATCTGGCCACTCCTTGCAACAGGAGATGGTCAAGGACATCAAACAGAGGCCATAGGTCCAAGACAGTCCAAGACACCAATTTCTGATTACCTAGTAGCTGAATCTCCGGCATTGGACAGGCCCCAGGATCAGATTACATTCGAAGGATGTCAAGAAGTTCTACGCACGGTGATCATATCACCCTGCAGAGATTTTCAACGTTCAGTTCATGGTTTTCTCATCATTTGGTGTACAAGCCACTCCGCTTGTTTCTGCTCACGAATTGTTTTACAAAGGCATTTTGACTATGTACCTGGTGCACCGGGAGGAAGGAAGAGGGGAGCACTATCTCAGCTTTGATGGAACTGAAATGGGGCAGGGATTAGGTACATTCGCTCTTTGCTTCAGAATTCCATGTAAAAGGAATTGACGGTCATGGAGAGGGCGCTTTAGCCTGCAGATGTTTAATGGACACTGGCGACATGGGATCGGACGCTTGCTACTTAGATGGATCGGACACTGGCGACGTGGGTGGATTGGACACTTGCAATCTTGCATCGCGAACTCAGTACTGTGATCGTCGCCAAACCTGCCACCCTGCACTGGATAGACGAGAGCCGTGTCATGTACCCATTTTACCCCCAGAAATACTGTCAATAATCATAGTTTTTGGTACTGGCATCTGACATCACCAAGCTTGGTACTCTGAATCGAGTGTTGGAAACATTCCGGTATCTGGCATCTCAATATTTAGAAGACCATCTGCGATCTCAGACCCAACTACATATCAGGCCTTTCCGTGGACATAAACCCTCAAAGCTGAAGTGAGTGGATGATTAGTGTAAGGAAGCTGATGCGTACAGCTCGCCATGGAGGTGGTTTGGCTTTGAGGATAAGAGAATTACTTTCAGGAAATAAGAACTGGTATAATGCTTAGTTGGTTTTAAGGCCCTTACCATCTGACTGGCACAAGATGGTACACATATTTTGGAAGGAGAATTGGTGCGTGAGTAGGAGGGATTGAAAAAGTTTAGATAGTGACCGTGCGTCATTTGTCCTCAGGAACAATGACATATGGAAATTCCATGTGATTCAAGGGCTGTCCCCGTCCATATGGGCCTAGGTCCTTATATAACGTTGTTTAGTTTTTATGTTGGTATAGTTTCATGTTAGTGTAGAGCGCAACCTCAAAAGTGGGTCTGCCATAGTGAATTCCACACTGTACAGTTTCAGAGTACCAAATTCGGAACAAATATGAATCTGAACAATATGGAATTACCTACTATGCAGAATCACTAATTGGACACTGAACAGCTTCATAGTTCAACATTGATTGGTGAATTTTCTTTTTCAAACCACAAGATGGCAGTGAAAAGCGTAAACAAATGACGACAACAGGTGTAAGTTAGGTAGAATTAAGTATATGGTGCTGCAAATCCACAATGTAATGTAATGTTTGTTTTTTTTTAATTGAAATCTCTGGCACAAGTACATAGATGTACAAATACATTTGTGATATAAAAGAGTACAAGTACTCACAAATCATCACTGCAAATGCGTATTAATAGCTATAGGGAAAAGTGAATATTCAATAGAAGATAAGTAGTGCTTAAGTTCTTTAATAAAAATGAAAAAGAAAGGTTTTCTTTGTCAAAATTTACATTTATGAATGAAGAATTTAGCTAGAAAAAGAAGCCAGGCAATAAGAAAGTCCCTTTTAGTGACATCAAGGTCTTCAGAAGCAGCAAAATAAGTTATTTTCAATGTTAAATTAATGTCTTTGAGAAAGTACCTTTTGTTAAATTCAGAAAAATCAATCCAGAAGACCTTGGTGTAAGCACATTCCCAGAATAAACGATCAGCTGTTTCAGGGAAAGAGTTACAGAAAGAGCAATCAGAAGAAATGTTAGGGGATAATTTAGATAAGAGATAGTTGCAGGGATAACATTTATGAGTAATCTTAAGAGAGATATCGGCTACTTTATTTGTGATCATAAATAGCTTTCTAGGAGACCAAAATCTTAACCAATCAATATTTTCGAATTTGTTATTCCAATAACTTATATATACAGGGGTAGAAATGCTAGGTTTGAGCAGAATAGATCTGATTTTCTTATTAGTAAATTTGTTGCTTACCAAAAGACTGTTATGTACAAAGAAAGTAGAAGGGTTCAAATCAGGTGGAGACTGAGAAGAACCTTTAGGGCAGGACTGAAGTAGCATCCTGACTGACACCAGACGGAATAGCATCAAAAATTACTGCATTTTACCTAAGTGGCACTGGAGAAGAAAACTTATCCATAAAGTCTCTATAGGTAAACAATTCACCATTTTCATCAAATAGTTGTGAAACTAAAATGATATTTCTTTCAAACCAAGTATGATAAAATAAGGTTTTATTCTTATACGTAATATCCTTATAATTCCATATAAAATAGGTGTGTGGACAGAAGTTGTGATTGTACATTAGAGACCAGCAGGAAAGTATTTGTTTGTGAAAGTTTGCTAGAGTCAAAGGAAGCCTAGATATATTATAATTACAACGAACTAGAAAACATAAACCCCCCAGGGTTTGAAAAAGATGGTTAGGGATACAGTTCCAAATAGAAGAGGCATTTTTTAGGAACAGTTTAATCCACTTGACCTTAAAAGAGTTGTTAAGTAATGAAAAATCAATGAGATTGAAGCCACCTGAAGAGTGATTGGCTCACATTACACTTTTCTTAATCAAGTGAGAGGTAGATTTCCACACAAAATTTACAATTAATTTGTCCAATTTCCAGCAAATATCCTGCGGGACATCAAGAACCATAGCTAGGTTTATAACACAAGATAAAGCTTCAGTTTTAGTGAGTAAAACTCTACGGTGATTGATGGGTCCTGCTGCAACCATGAGTTTAGGTCTCTTTGAATGATGGGAATAAGGGGGTCAAAGTTTAACATTGTTCTCCTTTTCTGATCTTTAAAAATCATTATGTCTAGATATTTTAACTCTGATTTTACAGGTATATTGCAAATAACATCACCGGTTGAGGACCTCAAAGAGAAAAGTTTGCATTTAAGTATATTTAGAGTCAGACCAGATGCATCTGAGAACGGTTTAACACTGTTTAAAGTTGAGGGAACTTGTTCCTTGTTTCTCAGGAATAAGGTGGTGTCATATGCTAATCGGCTAATTAATAAAGATTGTCCTGCAACAGAAATTCCTTCTATGTTGCTGTCTTTAAGGTGAATGGCTAGAATCTGCATCGGTAAGAGAAAGAGGAACGGTGACAAAGGACATCCTTGGCGGATACCTCTTTCAATGTTGAATCTCGGTGTTGTGCCTCTTAGTAGTTTGATTGAGGCATTGCCATTTTTATATAGGGTTTGGATAGCGTCAATAAAATGTTTACCAAAGCCAAATTCATGTTAAGCTTTAAAAATAAAGGGATGTTTGATTACGTCAAAAGCCTTGTAAAAGTCCAAAAAAAAAAGATAACCATCATCTGAGATTAAGTGTGAGTAGTCTATTAAATCAAGAACTAGTGTGATATTATTTGATATAAGCCTTCCTTGAATAAAGCCTGATTGACTCTTGTCAATTATGTAGTCCAAAACGCCTTTTATTCTTTTAGCGAAAATGGAGGCCAAAATTTTGTACTCATTGTTTAGTAGACTTATTGGCCGCAAATTTTCTAAGAATGGATGGTTTTTCTGGGGTTTTTGAAGTAAAGTAACGACCCAAAACTAAAACATTCTAAGTAGACCTTATGAAGGAAGGGAATGAGGACTTCGGCAAATATTTGATAAAATTCGGCATTTAAGCCATCATTGCCAGGAGACTTATTTAACTTTAGCCGATCAATTGCATCCGCTATATCCTTAGATTGAATAGGAGATTCACACAAAGCTTTGTCAGTTTCAGAGAAGTTATGTGGCACAAGTTAAGGGAGTCAAAAAAGTTATGAACTGTCAACTGAGAGAAGTGAGAATGATGAAGGTTCTAATATAATTCCTTACAAATATTCGAGGTGTCATTGTGAGTTGTTAAAATGGTGCCATTTGAAGATGATTTGTTAATAGTGTTGTACTGAGAACGCTGCTTTTCTAACTTAAAAAAGTAGCTAGTATTCTTTTACCCCTCCTCAAGCCATCTTCACCTCGAGAAAAAGAAAGTGCCATTAGCCTTTCATGTGTATATATCATCAAGGGTATGTTGCAGCTCTGCCAAATCAGCTTTTTGATTTTCAGTTAAGTTCTCATAAGGAATACTCGAAAAATGAATAATTTTGTTTATTATGTCTGTCTCTATTGAGTTGTTTAATTTGGCTTTTTCAGCTCCAGCTTTTTTGAAAGCAGAGTGAATCTGAAATTTGAGAAGTTCCCAGTAGATGTAGAATTTATTTTCTCTCACAGCTTCATTAAAGTAGTTGCTTATTTAAGTATTAATAGATTCAACTAGAGCCTTGTCCTCAAGTAGCGTTGAATTAAGTTTATGCGCTAAAGTGACCAGGCTGATCATTAGGATCATTTAAACTAAGTAGTATGCAGTTGTGATCAGAAAAAGGAGAAGGTAGGATCTCATTTCTAGATACATAGATACATAGAGACACTGAAAATAAGATTAATCTATCCTAGATTTCAGTGACCCAGATTTGTTGGTGAAGTGAACCCTGAGCAGTGGTGGGATTCCCGCCTCTCCACGCGTCCAATAGCCCTAATCGAGACATCATACCAGAGAGAGGGGATGTTTTCAGATAAGATTTCGAAGGATAACGATCAACGTTGACTTTGAATGTAATCTGTCGTGCGAAAAATTCATTTCGCATCTGGTTCGAAAGCAGCTTTACAATGAAAATAATTTATGTTCATTTCCCCCCCTCAATACCCCATAATGAAAAGCAAAGCAGAATTAATGTTTTGCAAATTTATTGATGAGGAAAAACTGAAATAAGCATTCAGAACCTTTTCCCAGTACTTAGGTGAAGCACCTTCAACGGCCATTATAGCCTTGAGTCTTTTCAGTATGACACCACAAACTTTGCACACCTGGATTTTGGGAATTTTCTGCCATTCTTTTCTGCGCAGCAGATTTCATTTTGTATTGTTTTTTTTCTTTTGCAGCCTTGCCAAGATCTGTGCCTCACCCCAATCCTGGCTCTGAGCACGGCAGGCAGCTCCTTTCACCTCATTTGACCTCAGGGCAGGGTTTTTTCACTGTGATATGCATTGACAGCCAGCGATGGTCCTGCCTACAAACGTAGGACAAAGGCGCTTGCCTAGGGCGCCACTCAAAATAAAATATTCCGCCAGTGAAAAATGAATTAATGAACTAAATAAATAAAAATCTAATTTATATTGGACATTTTACTATTTTTGGCATCCATCTTTATATACTGCAATAGACATGAAAAAAATATGAAACTTAAGTCAAAGCAATGACAGAAATCTGACGCTAAGTCCCTTGAGTTGTCGCAAGTCACGGCCAGAACATGCTAGAGACGAGCATGCAGTATATGGGCGATATGTCAGTCGGCTCGGCTGTGTGTGGAGCGCAGACAAATGTCAGTAAGAAGCAGCAAAAGCCATCCGGGTCACATATTCTGTTTTTACACTCTAGTGAAGGGTTCGCTCAGGATTGTGACCTTGTGGGTATGAGCAAGGGGTTCGCTCACCATTACGGCCTCACTTGTGATGCACAGAAATCACTGGATAAGAGTGAATACTTATAACTTCGCCACTTAGTTATCTAGTTAGCGATTACATGCTCTATTCCTTTTACGGCAAAATATACTCCTCAAGATTCTCATCTGATGCATCAGATACCTTCTTTGATAAAATCAGAGATTTCATTCCTCAAATAAATGAGGACTTCAAAAATAATTGTGATGCAGAGATCACGTATAATGAGCTTGAAAAGGCAATGCAGTGTTTGCCCTCTGACCGCTCCCCTGGCCCAGATGGCCTGACAGCCAATTTCTATAAACATTTCTGGGAGCATATCAAAGCACTTTTATTTGAAACACTTAAAGAAACTATAAACAATTTTTCACTTCTACAGACCTTGAGGCAAGGTATAATTGTTCTCATCCCAAAGCCAGATAAAAATCCTAAAATCTTAGACAATTGGAGCCTGATAACACTTCTTAAGACTGACTATAAACTGCTAGCTCATATATTTTCAAATTGTCTCAAAGAGGGTCTTTCTCAAATAATTAGTGACATTCAATCAGGATTTATGAGAGGTAGATCAATACACAATAACGTCCGCCTTGTCCTTGATTTACTGGAATATAATGAGCATATAAATGATCATGGCTTTATTCTCTTTTTGGATTTTTATAAGGCTTTTGACATGGTTGAACATCCTTTTATCTTTTTAGGCATTTTGGGGAGAAATTTAGGAACATAATAAAATTTCTTTATAATGACACTAACAGCACAATATCTCTGTCAAGTGGCACCTGGGTCATTCCGTGTGGTTTCACGAGATGGTGGTTGCCACACCATTTTCAAATTAGTCTTAAATTTGTATGTCACTAGATAGTCACAAAAGTGCTTTCTATGCAAAATTGTAGGCCTGTAGCTAAAATAGTTACTGAGTTGTGGGGGTCTAAAATTTTCAGTAATTGGGCTATAAATAGCCAAGAAAAGCCTCGCCAGAGTTTTTTGCATCTTTAAGTGGTTAATTCTCAGCCTCTAGACATATCAGTCAGCTGTAAGTTGGTATACAAGGCCTCGGCATGTAGCTAGTGCTCCACAAACATCCCCAGGTGTTTCCCTACACTCTGCAGGCCATGGGGGCTTGCTAAAAATGCCAAAAATTAAGAAAAACCTACTCGCAAGTGGGGTTTGGGGCCTTAAAGGCACTAGAAATACTGCACAGAAGTGTTCTGATACCCCTGGGTTCCATTCTACACAAACTCGTGTGATAACTTGGCAAACTGGAGCTTTCTAGATACCTCAGTTTGGAAAATATGAGCTGTTGGAATACTGTGTGAAATTCAGATAAAAACAGAATGCAATGAGATTTGCTCATCAAAATTTTTTAACAAGTGGTGCCAGGCACTACAAACCCTACCCCTCGCACATACTTTGACGTACTTTTTCTAAATTCAATAGGCATCTATTCTGGGGTCAGTGGCAATCCCTTAACCGAATTTGGGGTGACTCTGGCCATCATTTTTGCCGCTAAAGCGTTAACAAACAAACAAACAAACAAACCAAACCAAACCAAAAACAATACCCCTTGCCCTCCCCCTTTGGATGGGCGGAGTAATTAAAATTCATGCTGATTTTTGAATTCTTTAAGTATGCTGATTTTTAAATTGATTGTACAACACTTTTCAGAAAAGTTGGAAAATCAGTTTATTCCGCGAAACATTTATTGATTGTTTGGTATACCTGTCCCGTGAACTTAACAAGCATTGAAGACCGTTCAATGGACAGGAATTAACTTTGTGCATGGTACTGTCAAATAAGTATGACATATGTTGCTGAACAACTGAACCACCAGAAAGATGCAACTGATAGAGTACTACGTTTAGGGCCTATTATTCATCATCCTGTGTAAAGTAAACCTGTATTCAAAAGAAAAGGCATGGATAGGAAAAGTGAAAAACATTTTTACTGAGAGGTACTGTGTGTGCTAGACTCGAGCTTTCATTCCTTGTTGAACAATGACATGGCGAACAGTTTGAAGCTGTGAAACACAAGTTTATGTAAGGCAGATGCCATTCATTACAAAATTTTATCATTGTATATTTGTAAAAAAAATAAATATACTGTATATTTGTAAAAAAATACATAAAACTCTACTTCCCTTCAGGGATCTACATTATTGACTGTTGTCACAACCCTCATGTGAATCCCTGTTGCCCCTCCTCAGATCCATCAACTGGTCAGTCTTTTAGATGAATTATCTGCATTGATTGTTTTTAGCACCAGGTGTTATGCATATGTGTCAGTCCAGGAGCCCCACCTTGTATGCTGGTTGTTGTTCCAACCGCAGCAGCCATAGGATTTTAACAGGCTTCTGTCTCCTTTCGCTGCATTCATTTTCAGAGCAGATATTTACTCTCATCAGTTATATTTTGACAGAAATATTGATGCATGCGATAAAGAATAAAAGACGCTTAAATATTCTTGTGCTTTTATTTTATACATTACAAATACTTACAAGTAATAAAAATTTGAATAGGACATGGAGAAACTAATGAAGCTTCAAACCATGTTGCTAAAATACAAGTGTTCTTTCAAAATACCTTGCATGAACTTAATTACATAAACAAGACACAAAACAGATTTGACTCTTCAGAATGTGCATTAGCATTGTTGTGATTCTGATCTGTCATGCCCTGTTTTGCCATGTTTTTATGCTTACTATGTCTTTATTTTTATGATTTTCTATTTATTGTACGTTCTGGTTTTCGGTTCTCGCCATTGCTGTATTCCATTGCACCATTGTCTCCCCCGTCTTGTGATCTAGTTGGTTCAGTCCGTCTCCCCAGTCTTGTGTGCCACAGTTTCTGGTGATTTCATGGTTTCTGGGTTTCCAAACATTCCTTCCAATCTCATTTGCTTCCTTCGCCTTACTGTTCTATCTTTACTAACAATACTAACAGTTTATTATATTAGATAAATTACTAACACTAACTAACATTGTTTATAATACTAACTTACTAACAAGCACTAGGTATTGCATAGCTGCACATTACTAATTGACTAACGAGCTCTCAGCACTCGCTCTGCTCTAGTCTTCGCCCCTTGCCTTCACTCAATTTACTTCACTGTGCTTCAGCAGATTCTCCACACCTTGTTAATCACTGCCTCTCACTCTGTGCACTCTAGAACTCCCTAACCGGAGCCGTTGGTTTGTCATAAGCTGTCTGTGTAATCCCAGTCCGTGTTTTGGCTTTCGCCAATTTCATGTGGTAAGGAACTTCCTCTTGTTCATTCCTTTGATAATTAGTCTGATCCAGCTCACCTGTTCCCTGCACAGCATGTGACTTCCCTTCTGTCTATTTAGAGTCCTCACTGCAGTTCTGACTTTGTCAGAATGTTGATCATTTCCTTTTGTGCAGAGAGCCTTGTATGCCAATTGTGATTTGTGTCTTCAATTCCCTTCCATATGACCACGAGATTGCCTTGTTTGTTTGATATTTTGGATTTTTTGACCCCTGTCTGTTTGACTACGATTCCTTCTGACGCCCTGTGTACGACCATTGCCTGTTTTAGAATTTCAAATTTTCGCCTTGTGTTTATGTACCGTGAGAACTCTGATCCTTTGGTTTTGACCCCTGCCTGTCCCTCGACTACTGTTGTTGATTATTCCTCCGGTACTGCAATCTCTGTGCTTTTTGGTCTCGACTTGGAACGAATAAAGTTTTATGAAGATTGGAATTTCGATTCCCGCGTGTGGTTCCGGAATCGTACCTCACAGGCATGTCTATTCAATGAATGCTTTCAAGCTGAGATGGCTTGATGCTTCCATGTCTGCAAAACTTGACTGAATCAAAGTAATGTGACCAAGTTAATTTCTGCCTTTTGCTGCTAATGACATAGCCTATAAAGTCTGTCTACTGCAAATTAATATGATAATGATCAATGCCGCTATGGCAGATTGATTTGTCCACGATGTAATGTCATGACTTCAGTCCATTACAATGCAAAGTCAAAGTAGTAGTATAAAAAGTGAAGATAAGCTTGACCTCATCATCGAGTATTCCGTAATTACGTAGTCAATTTCTATGTGAATCGGTGAACAATAATTTGGATGAATGTAGGGACCTCTGCTGGTCCCTTTGGGCCAGTGTTTTCCAAACTATTTACTGTTGTCCCGCCGAGTATTTAGGTTTTAATTGCAACCGCGAGTGCGACCTTATTAACGAGCTAATAATTTGTGCTATTTGTTTAAGTTGAGCGCAGTTATTTATCCTCATAACCTACGAAACCATGAAAAATAAATTCCTTCTGCACGTTGTGAAATATATGAAACCACTGCACGAAAAGCGTAAAGAACAAAGTAAACAATCAAATGAAGCAGCTATGTTCTCCAACCTAATTCAGACCTTGCTGATTTTATCAATGCTTACTTTAGTCTGGGGATTAATTTGACAATGAAGGAACACCCAGGCTACTTCCGCATGCTACGCAGCTAACATGTGAGCATGAGGCAATGTCCCTTTGGAAAAAAGTCAACATGAATGTCCTTCTCAATGGTAAAGTGAATGTCCCACACAATAGTCAGTTTTCCGTGATGAACTCACATGACAGTGTGGTTAAGAAACCACGATTCTTTTCCCGTTTATGTAGCCGGCTGGGCCCCTGAAATAGGCTCGCTGACCTGCTTCTCTGGCTTGCTTGATTTGTGGCCACACCGCAGCTCTTGCCTCCCTGTCCGCTGGTAGGATGTGTTCGGCAAAACTCACATTCAACTCATTGCGCACCGCAGATCTCTTAGTCAGGCGCCAGAGCTCATCTCGGTAGTGCCTCATTGTAAACTGGATCATTACTTGGCGATGTTTAGCTTCGTCTCTCTTGCCCAGGCGGTGAACCGAGTCAATGATGCCGTCAATCTTGCCAGCCCAATGCAGAACAATCCTGAGTAAAATTCCTAACACCCTCCCTCTCGCGTTTTCATTTTCTTGTTCTTTAAACTCGCGCAGTTTCAGGTTCCACTGGCGTTTATATAACGGTCCAGCACCAAAACTCTTCCTTTAAAAGCGACATTTTCTGTCTCGATTCTTGTCACATTCTTTTCCAGTCTTGACTCTCAGTCTCTTATTTCTGTAGCATTAAACTCAACACTTTTGGCCACTTGTTAAATCATGTCACTGTTGTTTTTCATTTGCACCTGAAGCTCTTGTAACTTAGTAGAGATGTTATTTACAGCGGCAAGTATTGTAGCATTGGATACCTCCGGTTCGCCTTTACATTTTTTTAATGGGATCGGTAATTTAGTAGGAGTGTTGGGTAGAGGACGGCTCACCTTTGCGGCTGAGTCTCCACGTTAGGACCGTTGGCATCAAAACAGTAGTCATGAGGGAAAAGTGCTGTAGCAGCAGTGGGTTTCTTCATCTTGTTTGAATTCGACATTTCAGTCAGGGTGAGATCAGCGAAAAGTAAGCCAAAATGATTCAGCATTTATTTAATGGCATTGGTGGAAAACTTTTTGTTTTAAAAGAAGAACTAGTGTAAAACTTTGGGGACAAACAAAACGGAGCTCTCAAATTAACGTGCGCTCAGTTCGCCTTCTTGCCGGAAGTCCATGGCGCTGTGTACATTCTGAAATACGTTGGCAAGCTTAACTATTTCTGGTTTGCTTCTGCGACTGATCATTCTCCATCAGATGCTGAGCAGATGACACAGGTTTATCATCCCGAAAATGTGATTTTAACTATAGCCATACTCCCAGGATTTGGCTTAATTAACCGTGAATGATGTTTGCATGATTTGTCTCAATTACCTGTTACTGATGTTTATTCATTGGCATTCTTAATGAGGCATTTGCTGCTCCAGCTAGAAACGAGAGGATTTCTAACTGGCAGCACATTTCCAGCCATTCTCACCGATGATTGATGAACTAGTTTTAAGCGACAGACAAAATTGGTGAAAATATCTAATAATTAATGTGTAAATATTCCATAACTTTGAAATTCTGTTTCATAAATCTAACATTCGATCCACGCATACTTTAATATTGTCGATACTTCGTTTCCCTTCCCACTCGGCATCAGTTGCCCTCTAAGGATCATCACATCTGGAGCTGTGGTTAGCTGAGCACATCTAAGAAAACCATAACAATATCGCAGTACTAGCAAGCCAGTTGCATCAGAAGATGTAAAAGTAAATTCAATCTAAAAAAATTGAAAAGACAGATGAATTGCAGCATTTTGAAATAGCCAGAGGAGCTTTTTGACTGGCAGGTCCAAACATTGTCATGAAGGTGGGAATCAAGCTCCTGGCACAAACTGAAAAGAACAGGTTAATTTTTTCAAGGCATGGAGGAACGGGAGGTTCTGTTGAGACAGAGTATGAATTACAGACTGATTATTCGACGCAAAATGCCGCTCAGACAAGCTGCAACCATGCCTGCACTCATCTGAGTCATTCCATCAGAATACTTTACCCCTTAAAGGTAAAGACCTGGCATCCTGCCCAACAAGGGCACCAGATAAAGGCACTGGGTTTATCTGATTTAGTGGAATTTCAATTTAGCCGAAAGGCGCATTTTCAATGTATTTTTGGCCTTTTGCCAAAAATGAGCTGCAGCAACATAACATAACGTATATAACATAACATTACATAACACAAATGACGAGAACAGGCCGTTCAGCCCAACTACGCTCGCCAGTTTCTTTATATTATTGTGAATATATCCATTCAGATACTCAATGACTCAGTGGTATCTAGCTTTAAGTCAAGCCTGCTCTTAAAAACCCCCAAGGTCTCTGCCTCAACAATATGGTCAGGCAAGCTATTCCACATTGAAATTACTCTTTGGCTGAAGAAATATTTCCGAATATCAGTGCTATCAGTGAAGTAATCCCGTCTAATGTTTTATTACCTACATGTACAACTTTACATTTTGCAACAATAAATTTCATTTGCCATATTTCTGCTCAATTCTGGATTCCATCCAAATTATCCTGAATCACTTTCGTGGACTCTAAACTATTTGCCAAACCCCCCAATTTAGTATCATCTGCAAATTTAACTAATCTGCTCTCAATATTCCTATCAAGGTCATTAATGTAGATGAGGAACAGCAAGGGTCCCAACACCGATCCCTGGGGTCGCCACTCCCCACCATACCTAGCTCAGATGAGATACCACTGACCACCAATCTTTGTGTTCTGTCCTGTAACCAGTTTTGAATCCACTCCAGAATACCTCCTGTAACTCCAATTGAGGGCATTTTAAAAATTAGTCTCTTATGCAGTACTGTATCAAATGCTTTCTGAAAATCCAAGTATATGATGTCATAAGCCCTGCTCTGGTCATAAGTCTTGGTGGCCTCTTCAAAAAATTCCAGATGGTTTGTCAGGCATGAACTTCCTTTATGGAAACCATGTTGGCTATCCCTCAAGATATTGTTACGTTCAAGAAATATGTCCTGCTCATCTTTTATGATAGATTCCAATATTTTGCATGCAATGCAAGTTAAACTGACTGGCCTGTAATTTCCTGGCTCGGTACGGTCCCCTTCCTTATATATTGGTATTATATTGCCCTGTTTCCAATCATTTGATATTTCTCCAGTTTCTAAAGACCGTCTGAAGATGGCAGATAGCGGCTTATAGATGATCTCACCAACTTCCCTGTGCACTCTAGGATATAAGCCATCAGGACCCGCCGCCTTATTTGCCTTTAGTTCATGCAACTTGTCTAATACTCTGTTATCCCTAACCTCAATTTCCGCTAAATAATCTTGAGCATTTAACATTCCCTCTGGCCGAATAAACACCCCCTCTGAGGTAAAATTCTTAACAAAGTAACTGTTTAAGGCATCCGCAATATCCTTATTATCATATAGCAGTCATCCTTTTTTATTCTTTATGCACTGAACCTGCTCTTTAACTTTCCTTTTTCTGCTACAGTACTGAAAGAAGCGCTTAGGGTTAGTTTTTGCCCCCTCTGCAATTTGTCTTTCATACAGTCTTCTAGCATTCCACAGCTCTTTTTTGACCACAGCCTGCATTTTGCAGTATTCAGCCTTAGTGTTCTCATTGTTATCCTTTATGTACATCTTATAAAGATTCCTCTTTTCTCTCAAAGTCCTACGAATACTTTTGGTCATCCACTGAGGATTCTGCTTTTTCAGCTTACTTTTAGACACCTTTGGAATGAATCTGCATTGTGATTCAAGTAAAACCCCTAAAATCTTTCCCACATCTCATTTACGGACTCACAGTCCAGGAGTGTCTCCCATTTTATTTCTCTTAGAAATGAGCGCATCCTGTCAAAGTTTGCTCGCCTAAAATTGAAAATTTTTGTTTTTGAATACACCTTTTTAACTTTCCATGAAACATCAAAATTAACAGCAGAGTGATCACTTGTCCCTAGTGGCTCCAGTACCTCAACATTGCAAATTCTATCTGGGTCATTACAGAGATTACATATCTGACAGTTATCCCAGGCAGCCACAACTTTGTTAGCTGGTGGCCAGAATGGCTTGGCAGTGCTGCTTTCCCAGCTGCAAAAACACTGCTGAACAGCACCAGTTGTCCAGCGGACCTAGAAATTTAGCAACAATGGTTGTGACACTGACCTGACTCACATCTCCCTCCCTGCAGGCCTCACTTGCCTCAATTAAAGCCAGTACGTAGCACGCACACACGAACGGAGCCCGAAACCATAGCGCCCGCACCACGAGCGGCGGGAGCTAATAATTCCTGCAGCCGTTTCAAGAAAACTTTGACATTTTCGAGAGGGAAAATGGAGTCTCCTGTCAGGTCATCTCTGACCTATTTGCTAAAGATAATTGTTTTCTGTACGAACATCCCGAGCATAAATCTACAGAGTGCTCTTGTGCCATTTGAATTTTATCTCAAATGTTGCTGCATTTACCAATAACAGAAGTGTCTGAAAGCCAGAGCTCCTCTAGCTTGTGGGCTGTCTGTGCAGAGCAGCCACGCTCCTGTGTGCAATGAGTGGAGGAGCTACATAACCACCAAGTTATAAAGACATGTCAACCGATTATGCCCAAGGGAGTGTGCGGTTTAGAAGTATGGGGACTCACCAATATCCTCTCTGTGCGCTCCCTGAAATACGGCGCCGAAGCAGATTTTTTTATATCCTGCACTTGGGACTGTAGCCTGTATCTTTTGCGCTGCTGTTTCATAGCCAGACATGACCAATAAATAATTACAGCATTAATCGACTCAAGAAATGTAACATAAGTAATAAGGCTTTTCGGAGTTCACAACATTTCAGATGGTCGTCGGTGATGTCCCTCATCCGGTCACTGGCACAGTAACGTTTTTACAGTTGTAAAGGGGCTTAGCTAAATTGGCGAGCTTGGTGCTCCAAATTTTGCAGTGGGCTTCGCTTTGACAGACAGCATCAGTTGCTATAAGCCAACCACTCTTTCCAATACATTTCACTCTTTTCCCCACACTTGTTTGATTACAATAATATGGTAATGGCTGTTATCTGGGCAGGGTAAGGACTTAGCTGGCAAAAGGCGGCGGCCTGCGTTGTCTTCTGTTCTGGTAGTGGAGCAGGTAACTTGAGAATAGCAGGGAAAAAGTGCAAATAGTGATACAAGCATGAAATTCGGCATAACTATTCTTCATTGTCTCCTGTCTCATGATCAACCTCCGGCCACACAGAATTTGACAGTTTTTCAAAATGGCTTCCTTCCGATATATGAATATGGACATTTAATTCCTTAATCACTTAGAAATTTCTATATCATTGTCAGTTTATGCTAAAGTATTGAGAGCAAGCCTACAAGTACTAAGATTATGTAAAATAGTTTCTAGAAACATCCAAGATGGCTGTCATCATATCCAAAATGGCCACCAAAGAGCAAAATATTTGCGTATAAGTTCATATGTGCGCTAAAAGGTTAGGTAATAGATTGATATGGGGTAAATCTAGCTGGATCAGTTTATTTTTGCAAGTAAGAAAATAATTGAGCTCTTTTTAATTAATTTTCATCCTAATTTGAAAACATGAACATAAAGGTAAATGTAACATTGTAACAGTGTAGTGTCATTGCACTACCAGGGCAAACTGGTTGACACTATAGCTGTGAAACTCAGCATGGGGTTCAATGCTAGCTAATGGTAAAAATTTGTCATTAGTTTCCCAAATGCTGTTTCTCTAGCCCCATTTTAAAGTTAAACAGCCGCACCTGAATTGACAGGATGTGCCATCGCGGGAGAGCCGAGCCAAAGAAGAAGGGGCTATAGTCTTCTGGAAGGTGTACAGATCACATGGGAATTAACTAGCATTGGATGAATGATCGGGCTAGGGGTAGGATTGTAACATATCTGAGCCTAGTTGTATCCCATATCTGAAAGTGCTTACATGTTGTATAGGTGGTAAAAGGATAAGGATTGGAAGGGTTGGTTTAGTTTAGTTTATCTCTTTATGACAGTAAGATTGCCAAGATATATGAATTCACAATGACTGTGTCGAAAATATGCGATTTTTGTAGCTTATAGGCTGAAAATATTCTAAATATAGAGCAAATTTGCCACCATTTTGAAAACGTGTCGGCCATCTTGGATATAACTATAAATTGAAGTGGCCGGAGGTTGATTTTGATTTATGGGGATATTAAGAGTTCTCATGCAAAGTCTGTTGCTTGTATCACCATTTGCACTTTTTTTTCAACTACCCCACTATGGGATAACATTTTGCACTTGTTATGGGGTCCAAAGGGAGAGGGAGGGGGCGTAGCTCACTGTGACCATGGCTCTGGGTGTGACCACATGGCCTTGGCTGCCTCCTCTCAATGAGAGTGGCCAAAATGTACATCAATCAATGTTTTGAAAGCAAATAAATCTTTTAATGAATACACTGACATATTGGTTCGTCTATTACACTATGTGCACACTTAAACGCAAATTATGGATGTTAAATAAAACCGCCGAGTTCATCCCAAACCAGCCCAAAATGTGTCCACGTGCCCAAGGTGATTTTTGCCTGCACAATTAAATTGAAACCAGCCCAATTGGGTGGAATCTGGCAACACTGTCAGGTGTGGGAGAAGGGCAAATGGAATGCGCTGATGGGAGGAGCTATGAAGCAATAATTGAACAAAAGCACTTAGAGGGCACAGCTCTACCAAGGCATTTGGAACTTTACCACTATCTAGTGGATTTTGAGATGTAAGACATTTATTTCAATCTTCCATTCTCGCAATGGTGAAGAATCCCTTAATAAAAATGCCTGGATCCAGAATTTGATCCATTTGAGAATTCCAACCTTGACTGAAAATGCACTAAAATAATACTCAAAATAAACATTACAGGAATAAGCAAAAAACTCGAAAGAATTACCTCACTTTATGGGTAGTTTTACAGTCAGGGTACATGGCTGAAAATCACACATGTGACACAATTACATTGGTGGATTGTAATGGTACTTAAATACAGCTGTGTCACATTAATAGGCTCTCCCAGTTCTACCTACCACGTCGAAAAAACAATTCAAAACGTGTAATTTATGCCAAAAATATGCTAAAATGTGTCATTTTGGGATGATTTTGCCAGTCTCATCTCATTTTCTCTAATGTTTCACCACCTGCAGCACTGGGTTTATGAATGACATACAACAATGGTGCGCATTATTTAATGGTCTAGACCCAACTTGTATGAAATTAAAAAAAAATTAGTTATCACTCAAACAGTCGGTTGATCATGAGACCGTCTAATCAATAATTATGTCATTTCCGTCAAATAATGTCCTCTCCGAAACAGGGGTGTCAGTTTTATAATAAAACTTGGCCAAGGAATTCAATAACTGCTGATAAAATTCGCTAAAATAGTCAGCACAAAGTTGCAGCATTCATTTCCTCTGTACTCGCACAACCATCTGGTGCAGGCAGATTTGACTGCACGGAGGTAGCGATTACGTCAAAAAATGTCCTCTCCGAAAAAAGGAACATCTGTCCATTTACTCCACAGCAACCATGAACATTTCAAATCCTGGTGATGCTTTTACTAGTGTTTGTCCTTATGCACATGCACATTAGCAGACTGATTGATACTGGAGTGCATTTTTTCTTCTCAAAAGGGTAATTTCATAATGAACATACTTTTCAATTTTTCAGCATATATCTGAATGTTGGCAGGCCCTGCAAAATATTTCGGCCGGCACCTGGATGCCTCAAAACACCAAAAACATGATGAGGGACCTCTTGGCAACGAAAAACCATCAAAACTGTTCTGATTAAACCACTTCTATTTTTGACCCTCGTGAGACTGCGCGGTGTACCCTGACTGTAAAACGACCCATATATTTGTTTCAAAGGAACCAACCATCGACTTATTTACGTAGAATTATTTACCCCCAAAATCAAGCTCGGCCTGTCGATGATCAAATCTGACACTAGCATAGATTATTTGTTTTCGAAACGGAGACCCATACACGGAGAGACACCTTACACCAACGGTGAAAAATGGAGGACAAGCAATGTTTCACAGCCGTTTTAATTCCTGAGGTCCAGGGGCCGTGTTTAAGCCCAATGATTCAATAGATTCCGCCAAGTTTCAAGCAAATTGGGAACTTTTCAGTATCATATCAAAGCAGCATAAAGACCGGCCCGTTGCAGCAGGTTTGTTGGATTACGGCCAAGTTCAACATTCCTAAAGGACTGGTTAGACAAGTGACATCGGCGACAAATCAAAGAATAACACTCGTCTTCTTTTCACAATAGCCAGTCCCTCCTCTCAGGATATTACAGCCTAGCTATAACGTTATATACGACGATGCAGCCGACTTGAACCCATTGCCATACACCAGTGAGCAAGTCGTATCCATTTCTCGCATTTTACTCAAGGCCGATATGAAAATCAGCAGGATGTATTCACGCCAGTACCGTCTGGCAACCGATGAAGTTCGTAAAAGTTTGCACGTTGTTGGCACGGAGCAGCTAGTAAATATCAGCAGGTACATTGCAATAACAGCGTACTCTGATTACGTATGAAAAAGTAGATTATTTCTATAGTGTGCTCTCTGCTCATGATTTATGCTATTTTTGCATTTCTGAAGCGTGCATGTAAAAACACACGTTACTGTCTGAAATAATCATATTTTGGAATCTGTTGCGCAGGTCGGTGTCTGGAAGTATCTTTAAAGGCATACAGTAAAGTTACATGCTTGCAATCCTCCGTGAAGGTATCGTGGGCAATACAATGTCGTTATAATTACAATATTGTTAAGATCAACACCTCTCTGTGCAACAGACAGTTAACTGTTCAGGGTTGAATCAACTATTTACATTCTGTACTCTGCAAAAGTCTTTTGAAACTCCATATACTGATTTGAATCATAGTTTTAGAAATACATGTTTGTATTTCATTAAAAATAATTATTAAGGATTATACAGTCTCGACAGAGCCCCGACGTCAGCATGATCTGTCTGTGAATACTTGGACGGACAGTCGCAAGTCAGTCTGTCAGTCTGCAGAGGACTGGTTGAAGAAAAAGCCAATCCTCTTATAAAACTAAGGCTTGACAGAACAGTGTCCCAAATTTTTAGGTGAAGCATAGT
The DNA here is from genome assembly GCA_029721435.1 of Gymnothorax reevesii. Classification (NCBI taxonomy): domain Eukaryota; kingdom Metazoa; phylum Chordata; class Actinopteri; order Anguilliformes; family Muraenidae; genus Gymnothorax; species Gymnothorax reevesii. The sequence goes on along the minus strand of CM056581.1, from coordinate 94,549,878 downwards.
CACACCAAATATTGGTTGGATGCAGTTTTTAACAGTTTACAGCTCTGCGTCATTCATTTCTCAGTCATTAGAAACTTTTCATTATTTTTCATTAATTAATAATTTCGTTATTTTGCGAGCCTATTTGCCCGACGAAATGGCTTTAAAAGTGCCTAAGACTTTTGCTCAGTAGCCTACTGCATATATTTTTATATTTATTTGCATTGCCCTTATTGGATTCACGTTAGATGAATTCACGCTCTGCGTTCGTCTGTGTTGGCAGTTTCAGTTGCATAATGCGCAGCTTGCACCTTTTAAAGGACTATGGTCTGCCAACAAATGACGGGCTTGCAGACTGGGCTAGTTTGAATGGAAGTTATTGCATGTACTGTAAATAGCATTTATGTTGTTAGTGTTTGCTTATTTATTCATTTATTTATTTATCCTGTCCCTGCCAGTGTTCTTTTCAGTTAGGCTACTTATCTTCACGGAATAGTCGAACTCAGACGATCTGAGCTTCTCACGCGATACGAGCGAGCTTAAGGGATTCAGGGTTCAGCATGCATCAGCATAGACTACTACCAGAATAAATGCGATTAACAGTAAGGTTGCTAATTCTGCTTGTTAACGTAATGGGCTACCAACAAACTATACGCTCGGCTGGACTTATGATGATAAGGTTGCAGCGCTCAGCTCATGGGCGTAAAAATGCGTATGGACACTATGGACGTGTCCATACCAATATTTTGATGTGTTTAAAATGTCCACCATACCAATTTTGAATGGGGCATTGCACGGCATTCGGGACACAAAAGGTTAATTTTCCCCTCCTTAGTTCCGCCTCTCAAAGACGGCGTGTCATTGGTGGGGACAGCCTTGCTATCTGTGATTGGCTCCCCTTCCTGTATCCATCATCATGACTGGGTTGTCATTGGTAAGTTGGTAGGCTACGCGGCGAAAATAAAAAATAACAGCGTAATAACAGCGTCTACTGTCGCTGGCGCGGGGAATCATGTCTGACTCGGGCAGGAAAAGAAAAAAGGCGGACATTAGACATTATTTCACCCAGTCAATGGTTAGTTACTCACACAAAATAGTCTTGTAAAAACCTGTTCAGACCGCGACGCATTTTCTCTTCCAAGCGCTCGATTTCATTGTTTTTCCAGTAGCACAGCATAAACCTCAACATGCAGTAGCCTAATAACTTCCGTGCTTCCCATTCCCATGCTTGTCGTTTTGGGGGGGGGGGGGGGGGCGTTGCAGTCTGACACGGATTCTACTGAAACAGATTAATCATGCTAAAAGTCTCTAAGAGTGGAGTGAAATAAGAACAGAAAATCTTTACATAATTTTTAGAATCCGCTCATCTTTAGCCCTATTCGGACGAGAGAACAGAACGTGAGAGGGGTAGATCTTCACGCACGCACTGTTGTGAGTTGTGACAGTTGTCACGTGCCCGCCATCTCCACAATGCATGTTGATGCATCTGAATGCATTTTTACCCCACTTCCCCCCATAAAACTAGTCCTGTCCTAATAGGGCTTTAGATGGAATGGTTAGAGGAATAATAACATAGAAGGACAATGTATTATTAATGCAATAAACAGCCAGCCAACATAAAATGTATTATTATTATTATTATTATTATTATGCAACAAGAGACAAAAATTGGTAGTGTTTCTTGATCATAAATTTTGTTTTACAGCCACAACACAGCAGCTCTGCAGATCAGTCTCCATAAGGCAGACAGATATATTTCATGTGAAAATTAAATAACACACTGTATTTCTGATCGATGAGGCTGCATTTTGAGTAGGTTAGGTCATGACATAGGGAGGCATGGGAGGCAAATTATGTCCCCACCAATGTCAACACCATTATTACGCCCTTGGCTCAGCTACAGGGTGAAGTTGCCCTCAGCCGTCGACTTCCAGGCTGCGTAAACGCCCTCCCGAAGTACAACCAATCAGATCGCGAGCTGGGGTAAAACCCCTCCGCTCACGAGGCAGCCAGTTCGATTCGAATTCTTCTCCTAAGCGGAGCGGGCCGAAGAACATCAATATTGTTAAAGACGAATGCATTTAATCGTGAGTTTTCTCATTAAAGAAACTGATTAGTGCGGTAACGTTAGATATTTCAGCTATTTTGATTATTTTAACCAATGCAAACAAGTGCTATTTCTTTCATAAGTTATAGACCTAACAGGTCATACTTGTAAACCTAAACACTTCTGCAGTATAGCTTCAAGTATAATTCTGTTTGATACTCACTTGTGAGATATTTTCATCAATAAGCTGTTTGGTTGAGCTTTTCAAAAACTTAAACTGCAAGTTGCTGTAACGTTAGCTGCCTTCAAGGCTGATTGTAGTGACCAGTGCCTTGCAGGATGGTTAGAAGGCTAATGTTGATTTCATATTGTATAATCTTCAATAGTTTTGCCTCAGATACCTTCAAGGCAACTTCACTCTGCAGCAGTAGCCCATTCAGTCCGGAAGAATGTCACTAACACCTTGTAACCGTAACTTTTTCAGGGTTCTAGCCAGATATTTTATTGAAAGTACCTGAGCAATACTTCTCGTGATGTCACGAACCTGGTCGCGTGGGCGTGGGTTTGTTGAGTACCGTTGTTGGCAAAAAGCCACAACATGACAATTGATTTTATAGGTGAAGTAAAGTTGTCTTCCACTTTTTTGTCAAAATCACAGTCAGTTGCAGCGTTATTAACTGCACAAACCGTTTCATAAAAGGTTCAGGAGAACCGAAAAAAATCCACTTGGATTGAAGCAATTCGATGTAAGAACTGGATGCCGTCGACCCTCTCGCGTGTTTGTGCTATTCACTTTCTGTCGGGTCAGTCGCAAGTTATTTGCCATCATTACTACCATGACATTTTGCTCAGTTTTCACATTTTATTATTTGGTCATGGCAAGGAAATTTTCTCTTTGTGTTGGGTAATTCGATAGGTTCCTTACTTTCCGATGGCAAGTATTTAAGTGACATTATGGATATTAGTATTGGAAAGAATTCCGTTTTCAACCTTCATCTATAGACTAAGATCATTACTTTTTTGGCTTGAATTTTGGGTACCCAGAGAAACATTCAAGTGTGTAAAATCGTCTATCGTACATCCAGTCAAGAAAATTTAGAGTTAAATGTCTACTGCAGCTGTAACGGCGCCAGCCTTGTTACTGATGACAGGCTAGGTGGCTAGGAAATGCGCAGTATATGCATTTGTGATATTAAATATGAATCATAAATTCTAAAACCCCAATCACGAATAAAACCCCCCAAAATACATTGGCACCCCGTTTTAAAATCGTTCTGGTAAACGTATGACTGTGAATTACTTTCACTGATCAATGATGATCAACAAATGTTGAATTTCTTTTCGATGTAGGAAAATCAAGTGATGATCCTGCCGACCCAGACCCAAAGAAGGGTCGTTCCTTCAACCTTTCAGCTCGTAAGGATCCAGATGCCTATACAGACCTTCATTGTACTTAAGCTTAGAGAAATAACTTGCCTCCGCAGTACTGTCAAGGTTTCGTACATATTCAGAGACCGCCGAATCGGTTCCACAACTGCAAGATGCCATACTTCCCGTTTCGTAACTGATTTACACTGGTTCTTGCCAACCACACTAATGCGTATGGCTGAATATGACGTCAATGTTTGCAAACAAGAAATATCGCACCCCGAAGGAGTCAGGAGGATCTAATTAATGAATAATTAACGGTGTGTTATTATGCATCCGTGAGGTCGCAAAATAATTTCAGAGGCTAAAAGTTTTATTCCGTTTTCCCTGTTAAGTTAATTTGGGTAAAAGCATCGTGCTCTATTAACGGTTAATCTATTTCACCATCTCACCAATGCCGTACAATTTTTTTTCCCAAATAAATTTTGTAACATAGCCTACACAAAACTCTGGCAGCGACGGCAAAAATACTGTAGCGATCTGTCAGAATGAGCGACTGTCCACACGTAAATCCGTCAACAATGCGTTGCGTTTAATGAAAAAAACAGCCTTAAACAGAGAAGCGCTAAATGCTGTCAATGTTCTCTTTGCTCTCTTTTCCCTCGCCCAACTTCCGCCAAAAAAACTGCATTTTTATACCCCATTCCCCATTACCTCCCCCTAGTCCAGCCCCCCCCCATGCTGCGCTGCCAATCCCAAGCGGGACCTGGCATCAACCCACAAGGTACCCTGAAAACATACATGGATTTCTATAGGTAACAATTACTCAACTTCCTACAAATATTCCCAAGTCATTACAATACAAAAATCACTTACCACAGAGCCCTATAAATAGCTTACCGTTTCATGATCATTTAGTTGCCTTTTTCACCCGCTCAGAGAGTTTTGGCCCAGGAGCCAATCCTAGAAATACAGACTTTCCTGCTCCTTCCATGGGTATCGCGCATAATTGCTGATGTTGAAATGCCTTTCTAAAGCCTTGGTTTTTTTTTTTTTTTTGTATCAAATCAAGGCCTGGTGTAGGTTTACCCATGCTGATTAACTCAAACTTCTCATTGAATATTAGTCTAGGAAACGTTCTTTATAAACTTGAAACGATATTCACATCTATCACGATCCTACAACTCATGTTAACTCCTATGTTGTTTGCGCAGATTTTTTATTTTTTTATTTCACTAGCTTTTGATTCGCCTGGGGGACAGCGGGCGGAAGCTGTCATAACATCAGCGATAACAACCCTGCTGAAAATTCCAGCTTTGACCAGCCTAGACTGTAGCCTCCGTTGCAGACGTCTTATGGTGTTCGGTTAGTTTCCTTCACACAACATACTCATACTTTCATTATTGAAGGTTTTGCAGATTTTATCCAGAGCTCGAGAGAAAACATGTTCGCCACCGTCCGCCATTTTGGCTTTATCTGTTTCTGCAACTATAATTAGCTCCTGGATTTTAGGAGCTAGTTTCTAATTGGTGGAACACAAAACCCCGCTCGAGTGCGCAGACCTTGTTAGGTGACGGAAATGAACCGAACACCTTAAGACGTCTGCAACGGAGGCTACCTAGGCTGGTTTAAGCTGTGTTTTGGACAGTTTTAGCAGGTCAACCAGCCCTTCACCAGCTGACTCCGGCTGAAAATACCAGCTTAACCAGCTTTCACCGCCTTCATCAAGCTATAGAGACCAGCTAGGACCAGCTAAGAACACAGCTCCGATTATCTTGAACCTGCTTAGAATTTTAGCAGCTAGAACACTGTCGAACAACTGATGCAAGTGCGCACAGCTGTTAGCAGTGACAGCGCGCAGTGATCGCTATTGAGAGAAAGTAGCCCCAAGCAATTACAAGATGTGACATTTTGGATTACCAGGGTTTTGTTATGCAAATAAATCACTCGTTCGAACACATACTGTTTTGAGAAGAAAAACGTTTTACTTTGCAGACCCCAGGAAACCTGCCGGAACTACTTTCGCTTTGACCAAAACTGGACAGAACTCGGCTCACAGGACACTGTCGGGGGAAAGTCAGTGTGTGTGCACGAGACTAAAGACGGTGATGCCATAATCCCGAACTATCCCTTTAAGGCAACTTTTTTTTTCTAACAGCTGTGTTTTCAAAACTAGAGGTATACATTTGCATTAACATAGCATAACCATGAGGTTAGGAAATGTTATGTCTTATGATAAAGCTGAAAAATGTAAAAAAAAATAAATAAATAAATTGGCTTCAAGTTTATTCTCAGGTAACGGATTTGGAGTCAGGCCCGAGAAAGCGGGAACTGCAGTATCCTTGACAAAACCTGCACTATGCCTGGTTTAGCAGTCATTACTAAAATATGCTGAAGAGATGGACAGGTTCAGACAGAAATTCTGGGTTTTTTCTGAGAAACTTAAGCAACTGCTCTCTAATATTTGTACACTTCGAATGGCTGAACAATTTGTTCCTGGCATCCAACAACTGTGCAGCACTTCCTCAGTTCTTTTTTTTTTTGTGTGTTGTGGCTTGCTAAGTAAGCAATGCGAATCATTGAATGACAGTTTGGTTTACTTAGAACGTTGTGCTGAGCTGATGCAAGTTAGTGTGCAGCTGAGACATCTCATGATTACGGAAGTCCAAACGACCTGTTATTTGGGCACCGCTTTTGAATGCAGGCTACGTGCATGTCCGAATGGACTGAATATTTTGATACTTTCACCCTATTTATATAGCTCATAGGTCTGCTTAATAGTGAAAAAAAAATAGAAATCTCACTTTCCACAATATTTGACCCTCATTGCTGTACTTCCCAAACTTGGTCCTGGGGGACCACTTTGTTGGCCTGAGCTGGATTTTGTTAGAACCACAACTGCAAACCCAGAATTTTAAGTGGTATATCGCGTATCGGGGCCCAAGTATGAAGGCTTCAGGACTGAAGCTCTCCGTGATGTGGTCCAAGTAAATGTTTGGTCAGATAATGTTATGACGACATACCCATAAGGACTGGAGACAGATTCAGCTGTCTGTTGTATGGAATCCTTCAACCGCTGCGGGTATGAGGCTCTTTAATGCTTGCTTAAGCACCAAATGCACAAGGACCGCCTCTGCCTGAAGAAGACATAAAACTAGCCAATCATGAGAGGTCCGACAAGGCGGTGTCCAGAGGGGGAGGTGGAGACTGCAGTTTATATACATCTACATTGAATAGCCGACTTCTGGCGAGACTGCAGTTGCAGACTATTTACAGGGCTGAGTAGAGGGCACTGACAGGTTACTAGTTCAATAGTCCAGTGTCACGAGTAGCCATGGTTTCTACGCGGACTCTCCGAATTCAGCCTTTAATGCGCGCATCAGCGATTTACGTGGTTGGCACGGAGTTGAACATAAATTTAGAGAGGTACGAACGTTATTTGTTTACTTTCTCACTTATTCACTTACTTATTTGGGAAACGTATTTCAAAATTTACTTATTGAATTTCATATTTTTTTCATGTTGCACCCCAGCCTTTTCTATGTTTTTTGGAGAAATGTATTGACTAAGTCATATTGTAGGATAGCGGACACTTCCCATGTTGCCTGGTGACGGTCACCAGTCGACAATCCTTTTTAGTAAACCTGCGTTTCTCTGGTAGAGTTGCCTATTTATTAGTATTTCGTATGTACACGCTGTGGGGATGAAATTAAAATATATTTACTGTTTCACATTTGTATCAGTGCATGGGAGAAAAATATTGTGGTGTATCAAATATCTTACGTGGGCAAATATTCTAGCCGCTCAGTCTTGACATTCTAACCGCGCTCGGTCCCATGGTTTCACTTCCCCAAAATAGCCAGACAAGACATGTTTTGTCTCCGACAGTTTATCTTAATAATCTCAAGATGAACAGAAAACCAGTCACGGTTTCCTTCCCACTCGCTAATCGCCAGGTTCGATGCTGTGAGATGGTGTAAGCGCTCTCATTATCCTGAGCCTATTGAAGGAACAATTAACCGGAGCCTTTGTTCTTTGTGGCACAGTCCTATTCCAAACCTAGAAGTTGGCGGTGTAATTTCGCTGTGGAAGTTTTTGTTTAATAAATTCTCATATAATTTTCCCCGTTTGGACTTGTGAAGTAATATACTAATGAACTGAGGATTATTCTGTATGGCCGCGCAATGTTGTATACATTCTCAGTACGTCACATTATGCGTTTATTAGGAAAGTCATACCCCTGTGAATGTTTGTCATTACTAATAAAACGTGAAGACACAGGGGCAGACTTCTACTCGGCAATACCAGTCTTAGGATAGTTGTAATATTTGTTTCGTCAATCGTTGTTTTATCCGAAAATGTGTATGCTGAAAACCAATGCAGTCCTACTGGACAACACATTGGATGAAAAAATATATTTTATATCATCCAGTCTAGGCTGAATACTTCTGAGTCTTTGTTGATGTGATTCAGAGACATTGCTTGGAGACACTGAAGCAAAAATAATAGGTCTTCCTTGTGTAATGTTACCTGTGTCGGTCAGTAACTGATACATGTCTGGGAATTCCCATGTTACTGCAAACGGAGGCTTTTGAACCCAGAGGCAGACAGGAGTAGTGAGCCGTAACTTGGCTATGGTCGCACTTCGCAATAAGGAACACGAAAATATAATAATTACCGGGAGGGGGTGGTGCATGTAAATCATTCGTTAGCGGGCAATTAGTAACCCCTTAGCAAAATTTATTGAAGTTTTACACTACATATTATTATTATTATTTTTTTTTTTGAGTTACTTCTAAATTGAAGTAGGTAGCTAATGATTAGATAATTAATCAATCAATGAAAAATTAACTGCAACCAAACCAATTGTTAAGGGCCAATTTTTGAGTAAATCCTTCGGAAATTTCATTGATTAGTTGATGATTAGTTAATTGAAGAACAAATGAGGAATGAAGTGTGGTAACACCTTACAGTATGGCACACAATGGTTTACTCGCAGTTTGTTCCTCATTTGTTCCAAAATTGACTAATCATTGGATATTTTAAATTATTTGATTAGGAGTTGCTGTAGAACTGCTCGTTAACTAATGGTTTATTAACATTTAGTTCCTAATTTGTTACTTGATTAATTAATCAGTAGCAGTTCCATAAAATATGACACGTTACTCAAGAACTGCCAGTTAAATAATGGTTTACAAGCAGTTCTTCATTCGTTTCTCATTTTTTCCCGTGGTAACTACTCAAAGTTCATGTACCTTATTGTAAAGTGTCACCCACTCAATTAATATGAAGTGATTCAAAGATGCTGGCAAAATTAAATGTGAATATTTGTTTCGAATTATATTAATATGTATTGTATGCAATATGATGTGATGTTATGAGTGATATCGCCGGCGACATTGTTGCTATGCATGGATGGACACAGTGCTTTTCGCTGAATAATCTTGCATCCATTTGTAGTGTGTAGTATGTGTGCAGAGTCTATAATGTTAGTGCTTACTGTGCTATTCTCCAGTAATAGTCTTCCCATTGTGTGGAGTATGCAGTTGAAGTTCATAATTCGCTTCCGTTCCTGGTGTTTGCCTGAATCTAGCTAGAGGTCAATGCTGCTGTTTGTGTTGTACTGAAAGACCTGTCTGTTTTATTCAGTTGAATTGTGCAGAGATATCCTGAGGGAGAGGGGGATTTTACAGTCGTGTGTGTGATGTTGGTGATGTCTGCACCGCCCCTGTTCTCACCCTCACTGACATGTCTCCTGCTTTTTTGGACTGGCACATAATTTCATAATAATAATAATAAAAATAATAACAATATTCTAATAATATTATACAGTCCATTTAGCCCAAGGGAAGTAGTACTGGGAAATTCAGACTTCATTTGTGCTGCTTTTGTAAATTCAGACTTATTTTGGGATGGTTTTGTACAAACCCCAATTCCAATGAAGTTGGGACATTGTGTAAAACATGAATAAAAACAATGCAATTACTTGCAAATCTCACAAACCCACAATCTATTGACAATAGAGCATAGACAATATATCGGATGTTAAAAGTGAGACATTTTACAATTTCATGAGAAATTCTCGCTCATTTTGAATTTGATGGCAGCAACACATCTCAAAAAAGTTGGAACAAGGGCAATAAAAGGCTGGAAAAGTAAGAACTACTCATAAAAAAACAGCTGGAGGAGCATTTGGCAACTAATTAGGTTAATTGGCAACGGGTCAGTAACATGACTGGGTATAAAAAGAGCATTTTAGAGAGGCAGAGTCTCTCAGGAGTAAAGATGGACAGAGGCTCACCAATCTGCAAAAAACTGCATCTAAAAATTGTCGAACGATTTCAGAAAAATGTTCCTCAATGTCAAATTGTGAAGACTTTGAATGTCCCACCATCAACAGTGCATAATATCATCAAAAGATTCAGAGAATCGGGAGAAATCTCTGTGCACATGGGACAAGGCCGAAGGTCAATCTTGGATGCTCGTGATCTTCGGGCCCTCAGGCAGCACTGCATTAAAAACAGCCATGATTCTGCACTGGAATTCACTGCATGGGCTCAGGTACACTTCCAGAAATCATTGTCTGTGAACAGAGTTTGCTGTGCAATCTGCAAATGGAAGCTAAATCTGTTTCATGCAAAGAAGAAGCCTTATGTGGACATGATCCAGGAACTCCGCCGTCTTCTCTGGGCCAAAGCTCGTTCAAACTGAACTAAGGCAGAATGGAGAACTGTTTTGTGGTTAGATGAATCAAAATTTTAAATTCATTTTGGAAACCACAGATGCCGTGTTGTGTGGACTAAAGAGGAGAGAGACCATCCAGCTTGTTATCAGTTCACAGTTCAAAAGCCTGCATCTCTGATAGTCTGGGGCTGTATTAGTGCCAATGGCATTAGCAGCTTGCAGATCTGGGCCCGTATTCACAAAGTATCTTATCTTACTGCTAGGAGTACTTCTTAGTTGCGCTAAAACATTTTATGTAGGAATAAAATCTTAAAAGTTATTCACAAAGTCGCTGAGAGCAACTATTATTTAAGACAACTGGTAACTCCTAGACTAGGAGTAGCTCTGTGAGAGGTGGGAGTAAATCTCCGTTGCTGTGGATGACGTCAATTCTCATGCACGAGTCTTGAGACAATGAGCATGGTGATTGGTTGTTTGGTGACTGGGTGGCCCATTGAAAAAAATATCCCACATACAACCCATGGAGGAAAAAATGAGGAAATTGTCCAAGCGGCTGGTTTGTTCCATAAAAATAATAACATATTCAGCACTCCTGAAAATGCACTACGTGCAAACCCCACATATAACGCTATAGGAAAATAAATATAGGGCCTACTTTGGAAAGACAGAGTTGTAAAAACATCAATAGCAAAAAATGAGTCAATAATAAAATGCGTCATTTACCGCAATAATTAGCAACTTATTACCCAATGAGAATATGTTGTGATCATTTTAATGTTGAGCCGTTCAAGTTTGTTTGCCCTAAATTGTCATCGATGAAAGTTCTAAAAGGACACGAAAGCCCAACTGGAGCCACGATCAGTTACTGCTGCTGGTCCAGTTGGTGCTGGAGCGAAAGCATGACGTCAAAGAGAAATTTGGCTCGGGGGTGAACAGCAAATCCAAGTGGGATGCGAGGGATAATATCAGCCTACAGATCAATGCTACATTGCCCTAGGTGCCTCGGACGGCGAACGGCAGACGACTGCGAGAAGCGGTGGTATGGGCTGCAATCGCACGGGAGGTCCGAGACAGCAGCCTATAAACGGGTTATCGTTCAAATAGGAAGGCATACTAAGCTGTGTTTGTCATTTATAGCCTACAATTTAAATATGCATACAAAATATGACATGGGCTGGTATTATTATGATGATCTATTAAATGTAACCCTCGCTCAGTAGCCTAATAAAATAATTCATGCATAGCAGGAGGAGGTACAGCACCAAAGCCACTGTCCCCGAGCAAGTGGCATCCCACAGGCACATAATGCCTGTCAAATAATTGGCATAAGCTGCTTTCCATTAAAATGCGAGAGTCGTGCGTGGATCCTGGCCATTTCGCAACAATGTCCAAAATATTATGTTTGACTCAAATACTACCTGGGTGTTGATGGAATGAACTTTTTTCTGTTTACAAATACCTCTTCATCTTGGGTTGGAGAAATAATTCAAACATGGGTCCCATCAATAGCACTGATGATACCTAAATGCCTAACACTTTGTGAATAACACTTAGCAAAAACAATTAGGAGCCCTAAATTTACGACTGGCGCACCCGTTTTTTTTTTTAGGATTTTCTCCTAAATCCGGCTGTAGGATCTATTTTTAGGGCTAAGATGCTTCGTGAATACGGGCCCTGGAGAGGCACTATAAATGTTAAATAGTATATAGAGGTTTTACAACAACATATTGTTACATCCAGACAACTTCTCTTTTAGGGAAGGTCTTGCATATTAAAGCAAGACAACTAAATCATTAATTGCATCCATCACATCAGCATTGCTTCACAGGAGAGTCTGAGTGCTGAACTGGCCTCCCTGCAGTCCAGACTTTTCTCCAATAGCAAACATTTGGCGCATCATAAAATGCAATGAAGATCCAGGACTGTTGAGCAGCTAGAATCCTACATCAGACAAGAGTGGGACAACATTCCTCTCCCAAACTCTCTTCCCAGATGTTTGCAGATTGTTGTTAAAAGATGACAGGATGTTACACAATGGTAAACACAGCCCTGTCCCAACTTTTTTGAGATGTTTTGCCACCATCAAGTTCAAAACGAGCTAATATTTTTCATTAAATGGTAGAATGTCTTACTTTCAACTTCTGATATGTTTTCTATGTTCCATTGTGAATAAAATGTGGGTTTATGAGATCTGCACATCATTGCATTCTGTTTTTATTCATGTTTTACACAACATCCCAACTTCATAGGAATTGGGGTTTGTAAATCCAGATTTATTTTGGGATGGTTTTGTAAATCCAGACTTATTTTGGGATGGTTTTGTAAGAACCACATGAAGATGAGCTGAACATGCACCCCAACCGTACAAGCGCACACACACACACACACACACACACACACACACACACACACAAGGGCACACAAACGAAAGATTACTACCTTACTTCTGATGCGTGTTGGTGTGTAACATGAACATTTCTCCAGTGTTATTGTCTTCAGCTGCTTGTATGTCTTCATTTGAATAGGTGTGTGTGTGTGCGTGTGTGCTTGCGTGTGTGTGTGTGTGTGTGTGTTTGCACAAAGGCTGATTGCGTTGAAAGAGTTTAGAGGGGAGGTACAGAAGCTGTAGCACAACAGAAACCCGATGCTTCTCTGACCCTGAGAACCGTGAGAATTAAACACAACACACACACGCGCATGCGCACACACACACACATAGAGACACAGACACACACAAGCACACACACACACACACACACGCACACACACACACACACACAAAACCACTTAGCCTCAAACCCCCTGGGTTGGGTATTTGTCCAATCATGTGGTCTAATTTTCCTTTAGTCAGAGACCTGTCATCTTTAACCTCAGGCAGTGCTGTTGCACAGTTATGAGGACCATAAAGACCAGCTCCCTGGAAGACCAACTGCGAAAAAGTGTATTGAAACGAAAGTATAAAACTCAGGAGTGAAAAAGAGTATCACAGGTTCTTTGGGATGTATGTGTATGACCCAGGGCATGTCTCGTTGATTAGAAAATTTACAAACTTTTTAGTGTTTAGCAAAATAAAATAAGGATTTGTATGAACTGGAAAGTGCTGGGTTGAATATCGTTTAGTCATTCACATGCTCAGACTGGTCTGTACCTGCACTGTATTTTTCAGCAACGTATTTGGCTCTATTTAGCCTCCAGCTACGCTTAGTGACTGATATACAATACAAAGTGCCACGCTGGAGCTGGGTAATGCCAGACAATGCAGACTCATCTGTTGTGTCTTTAAATAGCGCGCGTTTGAGAAAGCCTTTAGTCATGCCTAATCACTGGTGGTTTTCAAAAACACTGGCTGTTACCATGATTCAAATTGATTTAAAAAAAAAATAAGGGAGCCGACAGCATCGAAGCTTAGTAAATTTCCCTTCATTTAAAAAAAGGAGCAGATAACCTTGAGGCTGAATATATTTTCCCCCTTTTTTTAATGCAGTTGCGCCCCTCCCAAATGCAAATACTTCTCAGTGCAATGCAGCCCCAACGTGCAGTGCGAGATATCGCCCCCCGGGGGAAAAAGCTCCCCCCTGAATCCACTCACCCCGAATTCGGCCCTGACCATCACCATGGCTGCCCCCAGCGAGGAGGCTGACGATGGCAAGGTGAGTGGGAGAGGGGAAAGAGCTAACAGTGTTCTCATTTTTGTTTGACGGAGAAGAAAAAGACTGTTTCACCCGCACAGGTGCTGTTCCATTGTTATAACCCACTCATAGATTGGCCCAATGAGACGACAAACACTCCACCGCTGACCCAAAGCCACCGGAGATAAACACCGTTGAAATATCCAAGCCAGTGGGATTTATGAACAGAAAAACATCCAAGAAGCTAAAGCACAGTTACCAAAAAACTTAAAGTCAAAACACAACGGTAACACAGAAATCCCAGGCTGAGGGGCAGCAGAACCAGTCGTCACAGCAGAATTCTCTCCTCTAACAATGGGTGGGGGTATTTAAGCCAAGGGTCTCAAACAGGTCCATAAAAGGACCAAGCGACTGCTGGTTCTCAGTCCAATCAAGCAGAAGCACACCTGATATCAACTGATCTCAGCCCGCACAGTTGATCAGTTGTATCAGGTGCACTTCTGCTTGGTTGGAGCGAAAACCTGCGGGCCCCTAACCCTTTAACGGACCAGTTTGACACCCCTGATTTAAGCACTGTACTCTCCAGGCTGGTGAGCCTCGTCGAGCGCTTAGATGTAGTTCCCCTGGGCGGAGCGAGAGAGGATGGGAGAGGAAAAGCGACAAACAGCACAGGAAACATTCAGCCACAACACCCACAACGCAGAATTACTCAGTTAGCAGGATAAAGCCTCCAAGAAAATCTTTAAACCTGTCAAATCGGAAGCATGGACTTGTATGTAGAAACAGCTGTTTGGGGGTTTTACTCAAAGCAGTCGTCTGGCTGACTGCTCAATCCTGCTTTGGGAAACAGGCCCTTAATCAGAAGTGTATGATCTAGATTCAGAGAGTAAAAGTCCACCCCAGAATACTGTTCTAGCCACAAAAGATTGTCAGCTAGCCCTGTTCTTCAGCTGTGAGGGAGAACTAACAAGAGAAATCAGCTGGCAGGACTTAATGAGCGGAATGAAAACATGGCAGGACTTTTATTAACTGACCCTGGATTAGACACCTCTGCCTTTACCCTTAGAGGGCCAAATACAAACAGCTTACATCATTGACCAACACCAGCCTATCAAATTCAAAGCTGTTGACAACCTATCATGTGGCGACTTGTTTAGAAGAGCTTCCGCGCAAAATGAGGGGCAGACAAACAGATGCATACAGACGCCATCATGATGACAATCCCCCAATGGCCATAATGGCCGAGGTGTTAGAAAAGAAAAAAAACGATACAATCATCCGCCAAGATCGGAGTTCGAATTCCATGCCCAGGGCAAGATCGACGAGACATGATTTCACAAACACAGACTGCCGGAAATTGGCACCACATGCAGTTCACAGGATATTTCACTGTGTGGCGCAAGATCAGTCTTGTCAGACTGACATGATGCTTAGAGATTCTACTTGCCAGCGAAGTAAACAAGTCTTCCTTCAGTTCTGTTAGATGAGATGTATTTTTTTCTGTCATGTTGCACCAACTTGAAATTCAAAAATGGTCCTAAATCAGCCAGTGTTAAGCCCTTATTGTGAAATCCATACATGCCCATGCAAGCTTAACCTATCCAAAGGACTGGCTAGCCAAGCGTAAAGCAGCTGAATTCAAAGAGGACATTCATCTCAATTTAACAATAGTCCCACAATAGGAAATGTAATATGAGGAGAATTATCCAAAGTGTTTCCTGAACCTTGCTCTTTGGATGAAGGCCCAGCCCCCTCCCCCCAAAATAATGACCAGGAATATGCAAGTTGGGTTGCAGATGGAGGAATTTGCAAGGCTATGCAAAACGATAGAAAAAGAATGGCTAATCAAACTAGAATTCTGCAGATCGACTGCACAGGACTGCTTGTAAAGAGCAGTTTATGTACCTGCCTGCTCTGAGAATTGGATGGACTTTAGCCCCCGGGTAGCTAACCTATGCAGCATTTAAAGTGCGATCACGCAGGGGAAACTTGTCAGGGCGGATATCTCAGTATGTGCTGAATGATAAGAGTCTGTTTAATCAAAGGCGCCTCCGCACAGGTGTCGGTGTGCTTCTACGGCGAGCCGACGGAGGAACTGGGGAAGGCTGCTCTCAACCTCACTGCAGTTGGTGAGTCACATTCATAAACCGTGGGGGAGCGTTCAACGGCTTTTGTCAGGAATGATATAATCCCTGAGTATCACGTTGCCCTCGCCTGGTTATGCATTATTCCCGGGTACTCTAAGCTCCAAGCACAATCAAAAGACCTTCTATCTATGGGCTCAACGCAGAATTTAAACCTGCTCTTTAGTGTGTGGGGGTATGATCTGTGTTCCTGACGAGGGATTGGTTACCTGTCTGGGGTGTATTTCTCTTCCTGGCCCATTGCATGATGGGATTGGCTCCAATTCATCCACTGACAAAGAATAAGTGGGTCAGGTATCTGATGAACTGGATTCATTCCGTTTTCTTAAATCTCTTTCTGAAGTTCTCCTATTTGTCGTTCATATTTTATAAATTGCTAGAGGTGTTATATTTGAAGTAGAGGTAATTATTTTGTTTTCAATTTAGGTAATTAGTCGCTATGGTTCTTCATAATCAGTTGAATTCCTACATTGTAAAATGTGACAGATTTATAAAGCTACAGACGGTACTCGGCTCTAAACGGTGTTCTGCCCAAAAACCGACTGGCACCAAATTTCCTGATGTGAGAAACCTGACTTTTCCAGAAATCTCCCTGGATGTGGACGCGGATCGGGATGGCGTGGTGGAAAAGAACAATCCAAATAAGGTGTGGCCAATTCTGCTGCCCCAGGACTGCACTCCCACGTGTTTTACACCAGTGTTCCCCAACCCTCTCCTGGAGTCCCACCTGTCCTGCTTGTTTTAGATTTCTCCCTGCTCCAGCACAGGTGATTCAAACGATCAGCTCGTTAATCACCCCCTAAAGCTGATTGATGACAGCCTGATCGTTTGAATCACCTGTGCTGGAGCAGGGAGAGATCTAAAACAAGCAGGACAGGTGGTCCTCCAGGAGAGGGTTGGGCAACACTGTTTTACACAACAAAAACTTAAGCATTGCAAGCAAAACTACTGCAAGGTCATTTCCTTTCTGATAAATCCCAGCTAAGAATATGAAGTCCCCCTCAGTATTGATCCAATCTCACTTGGATTTGAACGAGCCAGTGAAATGGACTGACTGACTTCAGAGTTATTGACAGTCTTGTATGCCAGGTATGGGTTGGGACATGAGACCAGAATGTAAGGGTATGAGTTTGAGTCCCTGCAGGCACACGTACCTGCTGTTGTACCCTAGAGCAAAAGGTACCTGAATGGCCAGCCGTTAAAGTGAATTATATGTGAAGAATATAAGCTGTGACAGTGGGACTAGATTCATTCACTTAAGGCTTGAAATGTAGAAATGGCTGACAGTGCAGTTGCCAAGTATTTGGACAGTTTCATTGTATAAAATAGGACTGAAATTCCCACGAGGTTTGCAGGATTCAGTCATAAATAACTACAAATGAAAGCTGACAGGCTCTGTTTTATGATATTCTTTGTTTTCATATCCCGTGTTCTGAAGCACAGGGCTGGTGTCGTTGTCTGAATACTTTCTGACCTCTCCGTGTAGCGAGCAGTTGGTGGCCCATGCTGGTATTTTCTTTCCTGTTTACAGGGTTCCTGGAAGTGGGGTCCTCAAGGCCATGGGGCCGTTCTGCTGGTCAACTGTGATTCAGAGAGTCACTTCCAAAGCACTCCGGACCATGAGCACGAGGATGTAAGGAAGGTCTCAGGTGTGTGAAGATCGAGCCTCGCTGAAGTGATCCACTGGCGACAGGTGCATGGTTTGCTTTTAGGAAAATCCCCTGGGGTGATGCAGTGCAGTGCTCTGGAAACAGTGTTGACATATCAGATTTTCCCACAAAATGGAATTCGCCCGGCTCTGTAATTGTTTAGTGTAAATAACAGTCACTCTTTCCAGACCCTGCTGATAATCAGAGTTTATCAAGGCAAAACACACACACACACACATGTATGTGAGGGAACAGGACTCTTTCTGCGTTGTATATAAGGGAATATGCCTGGTTCTGCACTGTATGGAAGGGAACATGATTGGTTCTACACTGCATGTGTGAGAACAGGACTAGTTTTGCACATTATTAGAGGGAACAGGAGTGTTTCTGTACCGTATGCTAGGGAATATCAGGGTCCGAAATGTTGGCTACAGTGCGATGCAAAATCTAGTCTTGCTTTGCAACATTTGCGATGCAATATTTTTACTTCGGAGCAGCTGTTACTGATGTTCTGTTTCATCATCGACTAGGATGAAGTTGCTAACCTCCCACCTGCCACAGTTTCCCAGCATTGCTCCACTCTTCATATGCCGGTCCGTAGGTGCAATCAGTGGTAGCCTGCTTAGCGGGCACGACGGAACTAATTGGGGCAGGTCACTGCATAGCTGAACTAGTTACCTTCTTTCATACACCTACATTCCTACAACTCGGGGTATATTTAGCAATAAGCCTCTACAATCTCGTAATTATATCCCCGAACGCCGAATGGCGTATTGGATATTATGGATATTATGTTTTTGGTCCGACCGCCGCCGCCGCCGCCACACTACGTGTTAATGCGATAACTTCAGTAATATTTCAATTAGAAATTCCAAGTTTTGCATATAAGTAAGTAGCCTAAAGAGGAAGAACTGATTCGATTTTGGACAATTTACGATCTCTAGATTGGCCACCAGGGGCCAAAAACGGAAAAAAATCACTGTTTTTATCATATCATGGTAACATCATACCTGTATGGTTCAAAAATTTGCCACCAGGTGGCACTTTGTGATGGAAAATTACCATTTTGGCCATATCTTCAGAACCATTTGTCCGACTGACCTGAAATTAAGGTCAAATGCATGTCTATTCAAGGTCTATTCAAGGATTGGGGAATTGGAGGATTGGGGGCGTTCGGGGATATACCCCCAGCCGTCGCCTCTGACGGCATAAGCCTAGTTTTGCTGAAGTATGGTTTTAGATAGAGCACTTTTGATGGTTGAACTGTGCCATTACGGCTGTTCTCCAATTCTGATCAGTGTCCTCTTATCTTTATCTTAACCATAAAGGGCCAGTGTGGGTGCGGGTTTTGATCTTAGCCCAGTGCTAAAACACCTTATTCCACTAATTTACTGATCTTGGGGTTCAATCAAGACCTTGATGAGTAGAATCAGGTGTGTTAGTGTTGAGCTGTAACAAAAACCAGCGCCCGCACCAGCCCTTTCTGGATTAGACTGGACACCCCTGCCTTACACTATAGAAATGTCCGAAAAACTGTTTTCTTGCAAAAAAAAAAAAAAAAAATGATGTATTAGGCTCAGGAAATCCACCATTTATTTAATTTGTATATTTTTGTCCCAAATGTTATGAAGGCAGGCTTGCAGGGGAGTTTGTTTGACCAGTGGCCTTGCTTGTCCCCTGTTGTGTTAACAATCTAGAAACGCGAATCGATGACGACGGAGATCAGTTGAAAATGTCGAAAAGCAAAGGAAGAGGGTGAAAGCCTCGAAAATTAAAGAAGCTAGCATTAGAGGCGCAGGCTTCCAAATGCTAAAACTTGACCAGCAGTTTGGCCCATAATGATCCTAATGTGGCAAGCATTTTCCATTTGGAGCGGGACAGGGAAGCGGTGAGATTGACCTGAAATTAAGAGGCTATCACAAGCGTGCGTTCAGTTAAAATTTGCCTGAGTGCACAGAATGACCCCACTGACGGACACGGTGTTACTAGCCCACAATACATATGGATGTGTTTTTCTAGTTTTCTTCACAGTGTCGAATGAAATTGTCCTGGAATTCTGTAAGACCTTCCAAAATTCCCATTCCAAAACCGTGTCTGCGCGTCCAGAATCCCCCGTCACCATTTGACTAGCAACCAGCCAGTTTTACGGTTCTGAAGCTAGTGGGCTATGCTGTGTTGTTCAGAGTCTGTAAGTTAAGGTATGTAACATTATTTAAAAAATGCTATGTATGAATCAGTCCGGATAATGCAGTGTTCTTATTGCAATAATTCTGCAATTAAAATAGCCTCAAATAGTCAATTTCTTTTTCACATTTATTGAAGGAGAAATAATAATAATAATAATATAATAATATCACCTCCTTAAAAATACATTACTTTTTATGTCGACAATATTTTGTTTTCCATTTCGGACAGCATCATTGTATTGAATTTATTTCAGGACAATAAATGTGATCATTGATATAAATAGAATTATTTGCTTTTGGACATCAACCCCCCTGGGCCAATCAGAAATGGAAAATGCCGGGGCGGAATTGAACTCCAAATACACCCCTAGATGCTGCCGCTACATTGCAATTAGGACTACAAGAAGCCACACCATGTTAAGTAGAGCTACAGATTAATGACAGGCAATGCAGGCTAACTTGCTCATTAGAATAGAAAAAAAACGTCAAAGAAAAAGTGCAATACAAATTTCAGCCATAACTATACAAAGGTATCTTTGTGTAGCAATTGTTGCTGTGCATATTTTTTTCGACATTTCGGACACTGGAATATGCCTGATTCCGCACAGATTGCAGGGGAATAGGTCTAGTTCCGCACTGTATGTGAGGGAATAGGACTTGTGCCACTTGGTACAGAGGGAACATGACTGGCTCTGTACTCTACGTGAGGGAACAGGAATGGTTCTTCTCAGTATGAGATAACAGGACTGGTTCTACTCAGTATGAGGGAACAGTTTTCTTGTGCTCTGTATGTGAGGGAACAGGACTGGTTCTACTCAGTATGTGAGGGAACAGAATTGCTTCTGCCCTATATGTAAGGGAATATGTCTGGTTCAGTATATGTGAAGGAATAGGACTGGTGCTTCTCAATATGAGATAACAGCGCTGGCTCTACTTAGTATATGAGTGAACAGGTACGCTTTGCTTTGTATGTGAGGGAACAGTCCCTGTTCATCCCCTTGTGTCTCCTCAGATCTGAAAGACATGTCGCACATGGTTGTGCGGACCAAAGGGCCGATGTCTCTGCCAAAGGGATATGAGCTGTCCCTGCACGTTTCGCAGTCAGACGCCGAGAAGATTCGGGTTTTCCGGGATGGGAAGCTGAAGGGATCCAGTTCATTCAGTGAGTCCCACCATGTACCAGAGAACGCCTGTCATTCAGCTGCTCCGCCCTTTCATTGGCCCTGCCTTCTTATATCTCCCTCCCACAACTTAGCCCCGCCCACCTCTTAACCCTCCATTACAGTACTGCCTCGCAGTCATTCTGTTGTGCATTTTAGTGGATTTGGCAATGTTGCCGAGTCTTTTATCAAAGTGTCTAACTGTGGAGTGGGGTTAAGGGTATCGCCTGACTGCTTAGGGGGGCTGACTGCTTTTTGAGCTCACTCTTGATCTTGGACCTGAACAAGAGTGAAATCCCAGCAGAGGAGTTTGTCTGCACAGCTCTCCACACTTTCAGCAGAAGCGTCATCCAGCGACAGCTGGAAGGGAACATGACTCATCCCTTCACCCTCAGAGGCTGTCCCTGCATGTCCGAAATGTCAGAGTTCAGAGTTACCCCCC
Source organism: Gymnothorax reevesii (assembly GCA_029721435.1). Taxonomy (NCBI): domain Eukaryota; kingdom Metazoa; phylum Chordata; class Actinopteri; order Anguilliformes; family Muraenidae; genus Gymnothorax; species Gymnothorax reevesii. Next base: position 94,528,590 of record CM056581.1, on the reverse strand, counting down.
CCCCAAACAACTGTGAACCCTGACATTTGGACACACTGCATTACTCAGCAGACTCCACTCAGAAAATCACAATACATTCTTGCAACTCACATCTTATTGGCATTTAGTAGATTCCCTTATCCTGTGCAACATACAGTGCATTCTTTTTTCTTCTTAATTTGGCATTTCTTCTCCATCCGAATCTGGACTGTCCAATCAGTGAACCATGTGCAGTGCACTTAGTGCTGTTAATTCCCATGGCCATTTAAAGTTAGTTCATTCCCATGGCCAGAACTAATGATATAGGGGGCAACATGGGGTGTACACTGAACAAAGAAATCAATCAAACACTGTCCACAGATGCAAATTTTAAGTTTTATAATAAAAACTAGCTATGCCCGTGCTCCGCATGGGGCTCGTTGTGACTAATAATCCTGACGAATGGTGAGATCACCTGTCATCATGCTAACGAAAGGCAAAAATGGATAAAATGGCCCAATTTTCAGTTACGGGGTAAGTTGGTTTGATCCCACATGGCGGAAGACAGAAGCAGGCTCGTCTGGAACCCATATGTCAGAGGACACGGGGAACCGTTGGGCGGTTTGGGAGGAGATACGTCGCAAAGGTCGGGCAAGCTGATAATTAATATACAGACAAGTATAGCTCAAAACAACTTTCTGTAAACTAATTTGTAGTCACAAAGCAGGGCCTTAAGCTTTGCCAATGTTTATCCATCCGTCCATCTATCCATCCATCCATTGTCTAACCAGCTTGTAACTGATCATGGTTGCAGGGGGACTGGAGCCTATCCCAGAATACTGTGGGTGAGAGGCAAGGACACACCCTAGACCATCACCCAATGCATAGCAATGATCACACACCATTCACTCACACACTCATATCTATTGCCATTTTTGAGTCACTAATTAGCCTGGCACTCATGCAAATACGCTACCTCCACTCTGATTTGAACCCATAACCTTCTTTTTGTGAGGCAACAGGGCCTATCAATGTGCTGCCTTGCTGCCATGGCATTATTTAATTTTTTATCTGACCTAGACAACTTGTCAAATCATGACAACTGTAAATTACCAACAGATCCAAGCTGACAGCTTGGAAGAGCTGCAGGCATAACAGTAAGGGTGATGAGAGAAACGCTGAATATTTTCTTTTGCAATTTTTGTTGCAGGCTACATCTACAGTTACTTCATAAAAAGCTACCCCCTGATGTTAGACAGTGAAAACTTGTGCGGGGTTCTTCCATATGAGAGGGGCACATTTGAGATGGATCTCTACGTGGAAGGCCTGCGCTTCCCAGACAAGGATTTTGAAGGTCTGATCACCATTAATCTCAGCCTCGTGGAGCATATCGCACCAGTAAGTACACTTAATCTGTGTGTGAGCACACATGCTCACTGTGTGACTGTGCTTGCACAATTTGTGAACACCCTTGATCTGTGTCTGAGTATGCTTGTAATACGTCATTGCCTCTCACTCGGTTGGTAGACTACTACTTAGACTTGGACACACAACAGCATTGATGGACAAAAACTTCACTTAAGTGTGGCAGAATGCTTTTTATAAGTGAACTTGAGGATTAGAGCAAGCCATTGGGTGACGTGTAAATACGACTATCAACAAAATGTTGACCCTATTGTTATCATAAACATTTGACTTTTTGAACATTGAGCCTGCTTGAGAATAATATTTTCACAATACTGATGACTTTGACCTATCCGATATTGAGCTAGATCACTACTTTTTTGTGGAACTGAGGCACATAGGTTATTTGATACACTAGCAGCCCAGCTAGGTAGATAGCATTCCCATTATCTCAAGCAATGCAGCTAAGAGCAGTTTGAGTATGTTGCCAGGTAGCCTAACCAGCCAATGTTACTACCAGTGGAAACGATGCTATTCAGAATCAGAACAGTTATATTTGTGCAAATTTTTCTCAAAAGATGAATATTTTTAGGTCAAGTGAAATGTGAATTTTGTGCCTTAGCGCCGCTAGCATGCATGGTTCGCACCATTCGCGTCATGATTCGCATCGCCCAACACGAAGTAGCGGCCTTTCGCGTGTATTCGCATCTTTGAATTGACTTCGAATGCATTCTGTCTGTGCAAAAAATTTCAAGTTCACTGGACACACAGCATGAGCCTGCGTTAGATCTAATATTCTAATCTTATCATCATGACTTGGTCCCATCAAAAGTTAATGATATTGGTACTGTGGGATCTTCACTCTGTAAGAAGTCTCTAATGACCAGAAGGAAGCTGTAATAAAGGTCCTTTTCCGTTAACGATAGCCATTTTTCTACAGAGTTTCCCTGGTACACCAATCTTCACTGACAAGGTGGTATTTCACGTGGCTCCATGGATCATGACGCCCAACACCCTGGATCCTATCGAGGTTTTTATGTGCAGGTGAGAGTTGCAGGGGAATCTGAATCAGGACCTTTTAATTCCTCAGAAAAGTGGGGGGTGGAACCTTTAAAAAAACTTAGGTATTCATTATATCATCAATTTTAGACTTAATTGTGGCTGACATGTGGGAACAAGGCAATCAGATATAGCAGACCTGGCCCCAGCCACAGACTGACAGACAGAGTGACAGACACACACACACACACAGACATGATCGTTGCTTAACCTGGCTCCCTAGGGGAGGGGCCAGGTAATTATGATAGAAATCTTATGTGGAAAACCTGGATATATGAAAAAAGCTGGCCCAACAAAACTTTAGTGAAATCTGTAAATATTTGGACTGTCAGATTGGATAAGATTGCGCTCGGCCTTACAGGTGGGAGTCGCCGAGCGGGTACAAAATGGCTCCTAGGAAGATCTACTTTTTTCAATGAAATACTCCCGAACTGAAGTTGGCAGTTTTGCAGTTTAATTTGACATTCACATGTTTAAAACAAGGCTGTGAATGGCTTTTGGGGCAACACAGAGATACTGTTGTTGAGCTTCCATCTCATTTCAAGCGAATATTAAAGAAAATTTGAATTACCTGAGTTTCCGTCAACTGGCTTGAGCAAATGAACTCCAATACAGTAGGTCAGTTTTACCACAAGATGGCGGTAGAGGGCACTTGTAACATGTACAGAACAGCAGGAGAAAAATTGGCCGCAAACTAGAAGAGAAACAAACTGAATCTAAACAACCAGAGAAGAAACAACTGGAGGAGAAACTAGATGCTGTAAAAATGGAGAGAGGTTAACAGGACTTGCATGCAATTCAGCAAATTGTCACAGAGCTTTTCTTTCAGCAAATGATTGCAATGTTTGACACTGCCCAGAGGCAAAAACGGCGTCAAATGCTTATGCATGCAGCTGGAGTAAGGCAGCAACATCATAATGATATTGTTTCCATCCCATAATATGCTCATTAAATCCTCATCGCGTCAGGCAAAAACCACCTCAAGCAAACGTATAAGCTTTTATGTGACGTGCATGAAGTTTATTCGCATTTTCCCGTTTCCATCTGCTTTTCCCAATGCAGATTTTCAAAATACGCGTACAAACAGTGAAATGGAAAATGCGACTGGTGGGTGGCAGTGTTGCCTCAGGGCTATGGGTTTGAATCCAGCTGGGGGCCTTTCGATGTGGAGTTAGGCCCGTGTTTGTGTTGGGATGTTGGGTTTTCCCACTGTCCAAAGACATGCTAACTGGATTCTACACCTGTTCGAGTTTGAGTGAATGGGTCGGTGAGTAGTATGGGGTGCTTTTTTGCTTCACTCGCTGTGCATGCTGGGATATACTCCAGGCACCACCCCCCCCAGGGATATGTGGGTTATATCACAATGCAGAGAGAGATGAATGCTCTTTAATATTGCTGGCTTCTCTTTGCTCTTCCGGAAGCACTGGGGATAACCTCCCGTTCATGAGAGGGATGAAGGAGATCGTAGCTCGCAGTGGCTGTAAGCTGACAGTCTGCCCTTCCAGTAAGAACCGAGGGGATCGATGGATGCAGGTTTGTTTGCGCCTTACGACCACAAGGGGTTGCTACAATACATGCAGTGTTTTTCCATGACAATGCAGTGGATTTTGAAGGTCCAAATATACTGATTGACGTGGCTGGTTTTTGGAATGAAAATCCAGACATAGTGACACAATGCGTAAACATCCTCTCCTCCAAAACCCCTGGACCGCTGAAGCTGAAACCAGGCGTGCATGTTCCTATCCAGGAGTACACTAAACCTTGTTTGAGGCATTTCGATCAAAGTTCAAATATGGCTGCCTTGGCAGCCATTTTTAAAATGCCAGTTTGTCTCATTTATCAATCATGATTGCAGGAATTCAGCTGAAATGTGATATGAATGAACCAATTACCAAGACTCAATGTGTAATATTTTAGATTTTGATGGACTTGTAATTTTGGCCTCTATCATGGGGTCCTCACTCCTACAGCTCATGATTATCTTTAAAAATCCTCTCCAAAACAAAATTGAGCAAGGGAGCCGAAACCTGGTGTTCATGTGCCTACCCATGAGTACATCAAAGTTTGTTTGAGGCGTTCTGATCAGATTTTATATATGGATGCCTTGGTGGCCATCTTGAAAATCCCCACTTGAACAATATGTCAGCTGTTCCTGCAGCGATTCAGCTGAAGCTTTGCTTCTATACAGCAACAATCAGGACAAATAATCTGGAAAAAGCTGTCCCATGTATTTTGACCTTCATTTTACCTCTGTCATTAGGATATGTCATTAAACTTTGACAATTTAACAAACTTATTCTCTGAAACTTCTTGAATAATTAAGCTAGAAATTTACGAACATCATCTTGCCAGTCAGGACACCTGGATTTGTTCAGAAAGTCCAAATTGGATTTCCAATATGATAGCCAACATTTGTTTCCGTCCTTCCAATCTGATTCAAATATATAGTCACCATGATGGCCATCCTGGAAATGCCGTGTAGGATCTTTTGTTTGCAGCAAAAAAATTGTCACATAAACAATATGGTAGCCATATGGTGAAAGTGACTTTAGAAGTCCACCTCGTAATGGATCGAAAGAAACAAAATGAGGATTTTGGAGTTGCCTAGCCATGTCCTAACGTAACTCCAATTGAGATGTTGTGGCATGACCTTCAACGGGTATTTCCTGCTTAAAGTCCTTCATTGTGGTTGAATTAAAACACTGACTGTTGTCACATATTATTGCTTCAAATTGGATTGTAGGTCCAAAAAACATGCTTGATGCCAAATCTTGTGAATTTTGCTGTGTCTTTATTGACTGGCCTTGAGTTAATCTCATTGATATCCTGTGCAGTGAGGTGTCTGAGTGATCTACAGCATCTTGGCACAGTTTTTTGTTTCTTTAATGTCACCTTCCATTGAACTTAATCAATAGAGAAAAAAAGTAATCAATGATTTTTTGGAAAAACGGAAACTAAAGACGTTATTCTTTGTGGAGCATTTCAAAAACCTGTGATGTCAGTTTGGGTGTGTGGAATTATATCCTCCATTAATGAAGGACAGCATGGCTCTCCCTGAAAAAAGCAGAATCTCTTAAATAGCGTATGTCACATACAGTAGCTTCGACGTGATGTTACAGCGCTTCACTTGACTGCAGATGGCAGCAGCCATGTTTTATTAAAACACGAACCACAGTTTGTTGCAGATTTTTTTGGTCGCAAAGTGTGCTCTTAATAAATATAATCCCTCATTTGAGTTCAACTTCGTGTTCACATAATGTGCTGCCAAACTTTGCCCCATTAACAACAAAGTGAAATTTGCTGGAGGCTGCAGGAGAATTGACACAAGCATAGTGCAGCCTTCATGATTTTACGGATGATTAAAAAATAAAACAGGCCTGGATTGAGGACCTTAAGGATGATAAAATGCCTGACCAGCTCTGGATTTCGGATCAAGAATAATAGATGCTGCAATATTTATTTTGTCAGAATAGTTCTGGATTGCGGATTAAGGATAATAGATTTTTTTGTATGGTGTAATTGTTTTATGCCTTGAGGAAAAGTAAAGTGAGACTCTGGCTCATCAGGATGAGATGGAGATCGGCTACATCGAAGCCCCTCATCATGCGTTCCCAGTGGTGCTGGACTCCCCCAGGATGGGACACCTCTCCGACTTCTCCTACAACGAGCTGCTGGTACCGACCGTGCCTTTTTTAGAACACCTTTACACACCCTTTCGCTTTTAGTTCTCCCCACCTTGTGATGTCATTTCCCTTAATCTGTTCACTCCCAATGTCCTTCGTGGATTAAGTAACCCTAATTTCCCAAGGGGATTGGACAAGAAAGAGAGGTTTTTTTTTTTAGAAACCCCTTTTCATATAAGTACATCTCAAAAACAAGGAGATTTCTTGTGTAACAAGAAAAAATAAATTATCCAGCATATAAAAATCTCTCCCCGTTGGCTGTAATACTATGCTTATATTTCTATTCATATTCCAAAGATCTGATTGATTTAAGTGGGAATCGTCACAGGGTGCCTTTTGGCACTCTTGGGATTTTGTGACAGTCACATATGAGTGCAAGGCTAAGTTAAATTCAGCATCACATATCTTTCCCTGTGCTTTAGCATTGCAGTTCTGAAAATAAGAGTCTCCTCCGGCTCACTGCAAGGATTTCCATCACAACGTAGTGGAGCAATCATTGCTGCTTCACTATGCATTCGGTTTATTATGCTAATGCGTACTTGTATACATGCACATGCGCAGATATGTGAAGACACAAGTCATTATCTTCTTAGGGCCGGTGTTCAGTGCCGAAAAATCTCCTGCTGGACAACCTCGAGGTGTATCGGCACGCACAATGCCCCGTGCCCAAAAGCTTCGCGTGCCAAAAAGCCTCGTTTGCCCTGACGTCTCATAATGGGACGAGGCTTTTCGGCACGGCGAGGTTTTTCGGCACTGAACACCGGTTCATACTCTACGCAAGGTACACGAGCGCGAACGCAAGGCAATGCATCAAGCAACGCAAGGTAGCCATCCTGCGTCCTTGCGTAGCAAAGTGTGCCGTCGAAATCTTTGTAACGCGACGCGTCGACGCGTGTATTTCCGTGAGATTCCAATAGGGGAGATAAAGCAAGTAATGCTCCATACACTATGTTCAACACACCAAGAAGAAAAGAAGAGGAGAAGGAGAAGACTTTGCTGCCCCCTACTGCATGAGTAGTGTACTGCTTTTTAACGAGGCACAGCGCAGCAAGGGACGCGCATTCAGGCTTCTCTGTAAACGGAATGGAACGGACTTGTGCTCGCGTTCGCTTGCGTACATTGCGTAAAGTATGAACCGGCCCTTAGGCTTGCATATACACACTTGTATGTAAGTTTGCTTTATTTTGTAACAGTTTCATTTATAGTTTTTATGGAATTTGCCTGCTGCTAAACTCTAGTTCCCACTTACACAAGTTTTCTGCTGATTTTTGCCGATGTTCCATGACCTACAAATCATAATAAGTCTTGGTCTGTCCGCCTGTCGAGCTCTTAATTCTGTCATGGCGACTGACATAGGAATGTTCTAGAGCCGTTCGTCTGACATTTACTTTATCTTTGCTCATCGTAGGTTTGTCTTAGTTGGTTCGTGTTCACATCTTTGATCTCGCGGGCATTTGTAGCGCCTTGTCAGTATGTCTTCCACTGTTGGGCCATTTTCCACAATATGATTGCATTGGAATGTTCAAGAATCATCACAGCACTTGTGAGACACCACTAAGACATTTCTGTGACAAATGATCCCTGATAAGCGCGAAGTGCCACGATTTTTTCAACGTTTTGACAAACGTGCTTTGACAATAATGAGACGACAGCTTGGTCGGGACCGTTCAGGAGTACCTCCGAGTACATCTACGTCACATCCAAGTCTTGCCAATAACTTGCCACAACCTTACACTGGTGTAAATCAATGTATTAAATTGTGAAGGTGGGAAGGGGGCTTGACACCCTCAATACACACACACACACACACACACACACACACCCTTTTACTTCTATCTTTGTGGGGACATTACTTTTACCTCCTTTTATTCTTTGTGTACTGTTTCTGCAGTTATTACCTAATCTTGATCATAACTAATGGAGGCCTAGCCCAAACACTTACCCTCATTGTAACTTATCTCTAATCTACCTTTAACTAACCCTTATTTTAACCCCAATCCTAACCATAACCAGTCTTAACTCTAACCTTAACCCAAAAATTAACCAATCCTACTATTATTCCTCTTAATTTGTTTATTTCTTTGGGGGCTATCTCCTCTGCGGCCAGAGCTCGGAGGGGCCTGAAAATTGGCCAACGAACGTGAGATGGACAGAAGTATGTGTAATGCCGGTTGTCATGATGAATTACCTGTCTTTTACCACTGCTTTTGGCTGCTTTTGTAATGTGTATACGACCAGTTCAAGCTTTCAGGGAACTGCCACGACATGATTCTTGATTCTGTGCGTAGCACGGGTGTCTTGGCCTGTATGTCACAATTTGTCTCTGTGGTTGTGAAGACTGCTTAAAATGTCTTCACTTCCCAAAAGTGAACCACTTTGTTGGTTGAAAACATGTTCTGTTCCTCATTAGGCAGACAATACAAGAACACACACATACCATACAGCTCTCATCAAAACGGAAAAAATCGCGAGAACTCTCCCTAACTTACCACGGTCTTGTCGTCTTTCTATTGCTACTCTACCGCCAGACTAATTCATTGTTTCGTGAGATTAAAGGGAAACTCCACCCATTTATCATATTTGAAAAAGCACAATTATTCGCTAGATTATCATAATCTCTACCAATCCTGAAATTTTTGTTGATTTCTGAGGTGGTTTACCAATTTAAATCAATTTTTATTGGCATGGATCTGCATTTATGATGAGCACTGCCATTCTTACCAAGTCACATGATTCCACATAAGGAACTGACACCACATGTGCTGTAAAGAACCGGCCAAGGCAACAAATGTTCAGCCAAACTGTTACGATAGCAATAAATCTAAAAGCGTATTGCAGGATTTCATATTGTAACACTGCCTTGTTAGTCACAAAATACTGTTGCTATTGCACTTACTCGAAAAGGGATGTCATTTTCGCCCTGCTGGCCTAGGTATTTTCTAGTTTCTATTTGGGATCCAGCAGTATAATAAGAATTCGGTAGTTTCTACTTGTACCGCGCTTTCTCAGACAGCCTACCACGTTTCTACCCTCATGTTGCTCTGAAGTTACCATTACCTTCTCCCGACCCCACCGGGATAGAAGTGCATTTTGATGTGATCTGCACTGTACGCACACACACACACGCACACACACACAGACCTCAACCCCCCACAGAAGTCTAAAATGTTCCCTGCCTGCGATCCCTCAGGGCCCGGACTTTGGGTATGTGACCAGATCACACGCAAACCAGTGGGTGACAAGTCTGGACTCATTTGGTAACCTGGAGGTCAGCCCACCAGTCACTGTGAATGGGAGGAGCTATCCGCTGGGCCGGATCATCATTGGAGTAGCCTTCCCCACGTGAGTCGAGAGGGAGGGGCACCATCCGCTGACATAGGCTGGTCATTGCTGAACGCATAATTTTAAAATTTGACTTGTTACACAAAGTGCAGTTTATTCTGCATGCATTTGGACTGTTATGAGTTTTAGTTTTTTGACTCCGTAATACTGCACAATAATTTTAAGAGTCAGATGAGCTGCTTGCAGCTTTAATTTGCGGAAATACTTGCCGGTAGCAGTGTTCATAGCAGTTGTTAATATTTTTAATTGGCATGCATCTTTCTCTTTCATTTAGGGCCACTCGTGGACGCAACATGGCCAAGGTGGTCCAGGACTTCCTGTGGGCTCAAAAAGTTCAAGAGCCGATTGCGCTGTTCTCTGACTGGCTGACTGTTGGTCATGTGGACGAGTTCATGAGCTTTGTTCCTGCCCCGGACAGGAAGGTAATATAGCTGAAGTTGAAAGTTAATTGATTGGTACAAAAGTAGTTAAAATGGACGATGGGCTTGGACCTAATCTATCGTTGTGTGGCTGGCAGGAGGAGGGCCCAGGCGGAGTTTGAACCCCGAGACTCCCGGGTAAGAGTCACAGGCGCTGACCTCATCGCCAAAGAGCCAGGCTCGTTGGCCAGGTAACTGGGGCACAAACTTAGGCATTTCTGTTGATGGGACCCATCAACTGTCACATCTCTTCTCCTCTTTCGGGAGCACGTCCTCAAGAGTACATGCTCTGGCTGCCTTGCCAACGAGCCTGGCTCTTTGACGGTGTGGGTAGTGCTTGTGACTTTTACCCGGGAGTCTGGGGTTCAATCCCCTGCCAGGGCCCTCCGTCAGCCTGCCACACTTGCTATACTCAGATAAAACTTGTTCTGTGTACTTCCATCAAACCAAATATTGTATCCAAGACGATTTCCTGTGCGTTTAGCCAGGCGCTAATCTGTTTTATCCATCTCAGACCGCAGACCACATTTGCTGTGCACAGTTCTGGGGGGTGCAAAGATACAGAGGCTTTAGGAAAGGTTCAAAAAAGAGCTAGAAAGTAAATTCTATGCAGATAGATTGATGATTCTTAGCCTCTTCATTGTAAGTAAATAGAGACTTTGCGGTGATTTCATTGTGGTTTTAAAACACGTGAAAGGGACAAAGAAAAAAACATACAGAATAATTTTAGAGATGTCTGCAGAATTAAGGCTCGCAAATTAAAATTAGAGTGGAATAGTTTGCCTGGTCATGTGATTGAGGCAGAAACTCAGGGACGTCTTAAGATCAGGCTTGATACAGTGCTTGGTACTTTCTCATCCTTAATTTCTGCAGATGTAGACGCCGGCGTCCATAAATTCTAAAATTTAATTCCAAAACAATTCTGCAAATGAATTTCCAAATGTCTACCTTCCCTTAAATATTTTTCAAAAATCTCTGTGGCACAAATCCTGAGTTCTAAAGCTTATATAGGTTCATGCACAACAGGAAAAATTGGCAAAATTTTGTACTCTGCGCAAAGGGCTTAAAGTAGGCCTCTGATGCTGTTTTTTTCAAGTTATAATATTCTTGGATCTCCAAAAGGTAAGTTAATGATCTTTTTAGCAAAAAACAACAAAAAGAAATTGTAACATTTCCTGACAGTTTGATTCCTGCCATTCCTGACCTTCTAGAAAACAAGCTATTTAGAGTTGGCATCTCTGATGTGAAATCAGCAATGTTCTAACTGACTAGCGAACAGAGCCACTGTGCCAGCGGAGAGCTACAGTGATCTTAATCCCCGGGCAACTGGCAAGTCTCTAAATACAGATGGCTGAAAAAGTAGCTCGCTTGTTTTCTAGCCAGCTATCTATTAATGTGTGCAGGCTATGCAAGCATGGACGTTACATTTACAAAAAAAAAACCTCTACATGCAGCCACCATAAAAGTTTAACTACATTTGTTATTCTGTCTCTAACATTAAGAATGATCCGTAGCTAGCGTCTGTATAGTTTCTACCGTTAGCTAACATTCTGTATACTTGCTAAACCATTAACAGCGGACTGAATTTGTTTAACCCTCCTATTATCCTTGGGGTCAATGGGGTCAATTTGACCCCATTCAATGTTTATCATTCAAATAATAATAGTTGATTTTTTCTTTTTTGCTTCATATTTCATGACTTTTCCTAATTTGATGGGGACAACTGATTAAGCATTAAATTTTCATGATGATATTTTTTCAATGTGCTGAACATTTATTGCACGCATTGGTGTTCCTCTGGGGTCAGTTTGACCCCAAGCTGTTTTAGCTTTGTAACACACCTGTAGGTGCAGAGTTGATACTTTTGAGTTGGGAAAACAACTATTCCCTCGAGAACTTTGATACGTCTCGTGGTGTGGGCATGTTGGAAACAAATTGACTTGTGAACCCCCGCCAAAATGAGGAAGCCAATATAGGCTTGCGAGTTGATCACATCCAAGTCTTTTCAATTACACATGCCTCCCCTCTAAAATTATCATCTGAAGTACAATATTTTCAAATGATGGTTATATGAAGAGCTCGAATAATGACTCTATGTCTTCATCATGGCAGACTGTGTGTCTGGTGGGACACTCTTAGCAGCACGTCTACCTTGTTGTTAAAGTGAGAACAGGGACCATAATTTTCCATTTTCGGTGCTGACGTGACATGGGGGAGGCGGAAACAATATTCTCATGGGAACTTTCCCACACCATGGGCATGAAGGTGTGTGTGTGTGTATGTGTGTGTGTGTGTGTGTGTGTGTGTGTGTGTGTATGTGTGACCTACTGTACTCACACCTGCCGAGGTAGAACTGATATTTCCCGCGCTGCGGAGGATGGGTCTGCCCACAAGGGCATTGGTAGTTCATGCAAAATAAGGGAGGTGCAAACATTTAAAAGCTTGCATTGCAGCCCTCTATCCAAATAATTCCTCATTGTGCTCTGTGTATACTGCAATCTGCATGCTCTCTCACTTGAAAATGTCCTCTGGGAAAAGGTTTACTGTCCATACTGTCCTTTGACAGTGAACATCACATGGAGGAGAATGTGTCTGAGACAGAGGATTGTGTTGCGGAGGGCCCTGATTTTGAGGTATTTTCATCTGATGAGAATGAGAGTTTTGACCCTCCTGTTGTCTCTCAACCACCAGCAGACACGATCCCTTCCAAAGATCAGAAGATGATATGGTCCCTTTCCCCACTTCAACAGCGGGGTAGACTCAGCACTGTTAATATAAGAAAAATATTCATTAAAAAAGTAAATAAATATGTTTATGAGAGGAAAGGGCGGGGGGTCACCAACATCAATCAATATAGTTCACTCTGTGAGAGTCATGAATGTACCCCCCAAATTAGAAAAGATTTCGATGAAAGATTTTCAAGATACATTAACTCTAAAACTGAAAGTTTGTCCTAATGGTGGCGCTAGAGGAAAGGTCATATCATCACTTGAACCAATAGGCTCATCCTCTTGTGGTCAATAATGTTGTCAGTAAATTTGAGAAGATTTGTATGAAAAATTTTCAAGATAAATAAATTCTAATTTAAAAGTTTGTCCTGATGGTGGCGCTAGAGGACAGGTCAACTCACCAATAACATTCTTTATCAATGGGTTATTTATGTATTCAGCAAATAAACAAAGTGACTGACACAAAAACTTTTTAACAATTTAACAACAATTTTATGTAAATCATTTTCTGGAGGCAAATATCCCTGGGGTCAGATTGACCCCAAGGGTAAAATGTGTTAGTAATATTTAAGGATAATAGGAGGGTTAAAAAATGGTCACCCATTTCATCTTGCATATTGCTTCAGGATGAACCTGCAAGGATTTCTTAATTCACTGTCAAATTAGAAGTTAACTAGCTTATAAACCACATGGTGATTATAAAAGAGACAATGTTTTCATACTTGTTAGGAAAGTAGGTTTGAAACTAGGTAGCTAGTTACATCAACAACCAAGCCGTCCAGACTTAACTTAGGTTAGACTTGCAATTCAGTTTGAATAGTAATAGAAATTTGAATCGCTTAACAAGCTAGCTAGCGACAGTTTCTCCTTAAAAATAAATCAAAACCACGGCTTAATTCTTATAAGCCTGCATGTGACGTAGGAAGGGGAGCCAAATCTGAATGACTTGTGGAATGCCATGTTTAATGCAAAAGGCAACTCACAAGAACTGACTGAGTTGTCTCATTTCACTGTTAGTGGGTTGGTTGGCACTCTGGATACTAAAGTGTAATTGCACTAGAACTGCAAAAAAGGTTTTTTTGCATAATATGTCCCCTTTACGCGTCGTAAATGTGAGGTTTTGTTTTGAGGTAGGAAAATGGTGAGCTTAGTTTGGCTGAATTACCTGTTCTCACAAGTTATGCAGTGTTACGTCACGTTGCGCTGCATTGTGTGACGTTATGTTACCTTATGAGGCTGGAGTAATTGCTTAAATTAAGGGGGATGATCAGCACTAGTTGACTGGGTGACTGCTTTGACTTTTAATGTCTGCCTGTCTGTTTGTGTAGGGCTTCCGCTTGCTGTTAGCCAGCCCTGATGCTGCTTACAGACTCTTCAAAACTCTTCAGCAGAACGGACATGGGCAGGAATGTCTGTTTGAAGGTAATGTTATGCGTCTCACCAAAAATCATCACAGTCCTCCCATTGGCAAGCGTTTATTTGGAATGGTACCGCAAATTTTCATTCCAGTTTTGAATTTGTATAAAATTTGCATCACTTTGTTACTATGGGGTCATTTCCTCAAAAGGAATCTGACAAGTCCTTGGTTGTGAGAGAACAGCTGTAGGTTGAGAATGGACTGCATACCTGGTTTCGAAATTCACTGCACCCAATTAATTAATATTTATCCAGTTTAATTCAAGAAAAACCACATGTATACATGAATTAAATGAAATATTTTTATTTTATGTCTTACAGAGGTTAAAGGTAAAAAAGCCATTTCTGTAGATGATCTTCTGAGTGACCAGATCCTCAAGCACACAAACGACTATGTTCAGGTAAGACAAGCACTTTGACGAAGCATTGTTAATTTTGTAAATTAATCATTGTCGCACCGTGGCAGTTAGTGTGTGACTGCGCTTCCCCACAAATGTAGCCTATTCTACTGAACACTGAAAACATTTCAGTCTTAAAATAAATCAGGCAGCAATGCTGAAAAAAATAGCTAAAACAGGAGATGGAATTCAGATTTGAATTAATTAATTAATTTTTTTTTGGCCATCCTTAGAATATCACTATAAAGTGTCGTCAATGAAGTTCGTCGGTGGTCTCTGTCATTTCTTAATCGCTACATGGTTATATATAGGTCTTGATTATTCAATAAATAAATTGTTTGATCATAATCAGGTGATCATGAACAGGAACAGATTGAATTCAATTACGCATTTAAGGGTCAGAGGCAGTGGCGGGTGGTGGACAGAGAACAAGGAGGGCGATAAACATGTCTTTAAACTGCTTACTAGTCTTGATCTGTTTTCAGTCAATTTCCCTGGTAAAGGACACTTGAACTCTCCCCTCTCAGGTGTAGCCAATTGTCTTTGTTAAGACGAGAAATCAAAGGCAAAAAAGAGCGCATTTCAATCTCTTTCAATTAAGCAATCATGACTCACAGGTTTAACAACTTTCTTAGGATGTGACAAAATTTAGGCATGTGAATTAAAACATTTTTATAGAATTTATTATTCACTCGCCTAAACATTTTGCAATGTGAAAAAATTCCATTAGATGGCAGTATTGACCTTTTTTTGTCAAGCCCAGTCTGGAGCTAAGTTTGGGCATGTCCAGAGAATTGAAAAAAGAGTCTAAAAGGTGGGAGGGGGCTGCAAAAGAGTATGTAAGGAGGAAAATTGAGAGAGTAGTAGTAGGAGAAATTACAATGAGAAGGATACATTTGACCAGACCTGTCACTCTTTTCAAGACCTGTGAAGTTTTTTTGTGGATTTTTGCCTGCGTTGGAGCATTTTCCTGTCCCAGGACATCACCAAGCAACCCCATCTTAAGGGACTGTAGATATTTTTTTTCTTGTATATGTCAGTCTTGGTCAGTAGTATAAATTCTAGGTTAGTTGTCCGTCTTTGTTTTATTTAATCTGTTTAAGTTTTGAAATTTTGTCTGTCATCCCTTGCTGTCTTGTATGTCATAACAAATTGGGGCCATAACAATTTCATTATAAGGGAAACTAACATGTTGACCAAGAACAATGATTGAAATCAGGTCACTAATCTCATCCGTTTCTGGGATGTTTTCCGCCCGCTCCGTTTGAGGCATCACTTCTGTCAAAGAAAATGGCTGAAATTAGATCAAGGCTGGTCATCAGTTAGAAAGTATATTTTAAGACCCCCCCCCCACGACCAATCCAAATGTATTTGGACAGTCTCGCAGTCAGTGCTTAGTGACCGTCAGTTTTAATAAGTAGGTTTATACAGTACATCTACATTAATCACTGCATCTGTGACTGGTTTTAATGTTTTGGCTCATCGGTGTACATCTACATAATTTGAATCTTGTGGACCTTGTCACATGGAGTCACTGTGTAAATACTGGTACTTTATTGTGAAAGATTAGATTCCAACCTGATGCACCGGTTTACATAAGTTTAGAGAGCTGTTCTCATTCACAGTTTGCTTTGAAATTACCGCAGTCAGAGTTGTGTTTTGATATGTCGGTATTCAACCCCACACCCTTCTGAGGAGGGAACTTCAGTGATCTGAGAGGAGAAGTCCTGCCGTGGACCCTAAACTCAGCCAGCCGATCTTTGCCTGGTTGAATGTGTTAATGGTGTTTCTCCCCAAAGGAATGCATAGACTGGAACCGGGACGTGCTAAAGAGGGAGCTGGGCCTGGAGGAGGAGGACATCATCGACGTGCCCATCCTGTTCGAGCTGGAAAAAAAACACTTGGTGGCAGCGTATTACCCTGACATGGTGAGACACCACCTTCGCACAACACACAGCTGAGGGTGGTGCAACTGTGAATTTACACCAGTCCCAAAACACAAACCTTAGGGTAGGGGTGAGCAATTACGGTCCTGGAGGGCCGGTGTGTATGCAGGTTTTTATTCCTATCAATTACCCTGACTAATTGAGTTAATTGATTGCATGCACAAATATAGATTTTCGCAATGATTCAATCAAAGGAAAATGTTTTATGAAGGGAGACAAGACTAGTCTTTGTAGTTTCATGATAATTTAAAGAAATGCGCATGAAACGTCAGATTTCATAAATGGTTTGGCTAATTGAGACAATCAACTAATTAAAGACCTGACGTTGGTGTGAAAACCAGGGACTGATACGGCCCTCGCTGCCCACCTCTGCCTTAGGGTGACACACCAGTATATAAACACAAATCCTTAAACTCACTCCTGAGGGGAACACGTCTGTAAAAAATAACATAACATAACATAACATGAATGGCGAGAACAGGTCGTTCAGCCCAACTATGCTCGCCAGTTTCTTTATACTATTGTGAATATATCCCTTCAGATACTCAATGACTCAATGGTATCTTGCTTTAAGTCAAGCCTGCTCGTGAAAACCCCCAAGGTCTCTGCCTAACAATATGGTCAGGCAAGCCATTCCACATTGAAATTACTCTTTGGGTGAAGAAATATTTCTGAATATCAGTGCTAAATTTACCTTTGGTCAACTTCCATTTGTGACCCTGAGTTCTACTCACAACACTTGGTCGAAGGAATCCAACATAATTCACTTTGTTAATCCCTTTAACATATTTAAAGACCTCAATCAAATCACCATCAAGTCTCCTTCTCTGAAGACTAAAGAGATTAAGGATCTTCAGCCTCTTCTCATAGCTTTCATCTTTTATGCCCGGAATTAGCTTAGTGGCTCTTCTCTGAACTTTCTGTAGAGCCTCTATATCTTTCTTAAAGTATGGTCCCCAGAACTGTACACAACACGCTGTGTTGTACAAAAGAAGCACCAACTCCTTATATTTGTACTCAAAACTTTTGGCAATGTATCCCGGCATCCGTTTGGCTTTCTTAACTGCTACGGCACAATGGCTAGAGCCTGTGAGGGTTTGGTCATCAATCACTCCCAGATCTTTCTCGTGTGGAGCACATTCCAGTTTTAAACCTCCCATGAAGTAATCCCATCTAATGTTTTTATTACCTACATGTACAACTTTACATTTCGTGACATTAAATTTCATTTGCCACATTTCTGCCCAATTCTGGATTCTATCCAAATTATCCTGAATCACTTTCGTGGACTCTAAACTATTTGCCAAACCCCCCAATTTAGTATCATCTGCAAATTTAACTAATCTGCTCTCAATATTTCTATCAAGGTCATTAATGTAGATGAGGAACATCGGGGGTCCCAACACCGATCCCTGGGGGACCCCACTCCCCACCATACCTAGCTCAGATGAGATACCACTGACCACCACTGTTTATGTTCTGTCCTGTAACCAGTTTTGAATCCACTCCAGAATACCCCCTGTAACTCCAATGGAGCTAATTTTAAAAATTAGTCTCTTATGCGGTACTGTATCAAATGCTTTCTGAAAATCCAAGTATATAATGTCATAAGCCCTGCTTTGGTCATAAGTCTTGGTGGCCTCTTCAAAAAATTCCAGATGGTTTGTCAGGCGTGACCTTCCCTTATGGAAACCATGTTGGCTATCCCTCAAGATACTGTTATGTTCAGTCCAGCTCATCTTTTATGATAGATTCCAATATTTAGCACGCAATGCAAGTTAAACTGACTGGCCTGTATTTTCCTGGCTCAGTACGGTCCCCTTTCTTATATATTGGTATTATATTGCCCTGTTTCCAATCATTTGGTATTTCTCCAGTTTCTAAAGACCGCCTCAAGATGGCAGTTAGCGGCTTATAGATGATCTCACCAACTTCCCTGAGCACTCTAGGATATAAGCCATCAGGACCCGCCGCCTTATTTGCCTTTTGTTTATACAACTTGTCTCATAGTTTGTTTTCCCGAACCTCAATTCCCACAAAATAATCTTGAGCATTTAACATGCCCTCTGGCCGATTAAAGACCCATTCTTTAACAAATATCCTTGTTATCATATAGCAGCGATCCATTTTTAGCTGCGACCAAGCAACTCTATGAACGCTTCTGTCTGTCCGTCTGTATGTCCGTCTGTGACACCTTTTTCACCATGTTCCTGTCGTCGTATCATCATGAAATTTTCAGGAGTTATTGACCTTCACCAAAGTGATGTCCATGCCCAAGGTTGAGGTCAAAGGTCAAGTTCACAGAGGTCACGACCTTGTTTGCGGGTTTTCGCGCTGTAACTCCAGTTAGAATTCATGGATCGCTATGAAATTTTGGAAATAACTTCTAGGCATAGAGGAGGCGTTCCCTATTGTTTTTCAAGGTCATCCGTCAAATCCCAAGGTCACACAGGGAAAAAAAGTGTCAATTTTTCCCGATTTGGCGGTTTTCGCACCGTAACTCAAGTTTAATTCAATGAATGGCTATGAAATCTTAGAACAAGCTTCTTGATATAGAGGAGGGGTTCTCTATTGATTTTCAAGGACATCTGTCAAATCCTAAGGTCACACCAGTCAAAAAAGTGTCGATTTTGCCCCGATTTCACAGTTTTCGCACCGTAACTCGAGTTTAACTTGATGGATGGCTATTAAATCTTACAACAAGCTTCTTGGTACAGAGGAAGGGTTCCCTATTGATTTTCAAGTTCATTTGCCAATTTTGAGGTCACATATGTACAAGAAACCACCAGTCATGGACACTAGGCCACGTGAAGGATGCTAGGCCAGGTCGCAGCTATTTGATCCCTCTGATCTACTTGTTATTCATTATGCACTTAACCTGCTCTTTGACTTTCCTTTTCCTGTTACAGTACTGAAAGAAGCCCTTAGGGTTAGTTTTTGTCCCCTCTGCAATTTGTCTTTCATACAGTCTAGCATTCCTCAGCTCTTTTTTGACCACAGCCCGCATTTTGCAGTATTCAGCCTTAGTGTTCTCATTGTTATCCTTTATGTACATCTTATAAAGATTCCTCTTTTCCCTCAATATTCTAACATTACTTGTGGTCATCCACTGAGGATTCTGCTTTTTCAGCTTACTTTTGGCCACCTTTGGGATGAATTTGCATTGTGATTCAAGTAAAATCCCCTAAAATCTTTCCCACATCTCATTTACAGACTCACAGTCCAGGAGAATCTCCCATTTTATTTCACTTAGATATGAGCGCATCCTGTCAAAGTTTGCTCACCTGAAATTGAAAATTTTAGTTTTTGAAGACACCTTTTTAACTTTCCATGAAACCTCAAAATTAACAGTAGAGTGATCACTTGTCCCAAGTGGCTCCAGTGCCTCAACATTGCTACTTCAATCTGGGTCATTACAGAGCACTAAGTCTAAAATTGCTTTCTCTCTTGTAGGTTCATTAACATACTGCACCAAAAAATTATCATTTATAACATCTAGAAATTCTTCCTCCCCCCTATCCTGTCCTTTCACCATTTCCCAATCGATACCAGCATAATTTTAATCTCCCATAACAGTAGCCCCCCCACCTCTACAAGCTTGCGTAATCCTCTGAAAAAGCATTTCATTGACTGTACTGTCCAAAGCTGGCCTTCGATACCATACTCCTATGTTTAAACCTGTCTCGTGTTTGCCAATGAGCCTGACCCAGTTATATTCACAGGGCAAGGAATCTTCAATTTCAGGAATTTCCTGTACATGTGTGTTCTCGTTTATATAGATTGCTATGTCCCTTCCTCGCTGATAACATCTATCCTTCCTAAAGAGCTTATAACCTTCTATATTATATTCATCTCCATCCTCTTCACTAAGTCAGGTCTCTGTAATCCCAACTATGTCATAGCCCTCACTAATCATAATGGCCTCAAGCACTGGAAATTTATTTTTTCTGTTTCTTACATTTTAACATATACATTTCAGGTTATTACTCATGCTCTTCCCCCTTAATTTCCCATGCGGCCGCTGCTTCAAGCCCCCCACTTATGCTTTGTTGCTTTAAAAGTATATCATCAATAGTGCATGTAACACTGTCAGCTTCCATCGGGGCAGTCTGCATTTCCCTAGGTGTGACACTCACTAGCCTCCCGGTGCCCCCAAGTCCCTAGTTTAAATAACTACACCAGTCTCTAAACACAGACCTGATGGTTACACACCTGTGTATTTACACCAGTCTCTAAAGACAGACCTGATGGTTACACACCTGTATATTTACACCAGTCTCTAAACATAGACCTGATGGTTACACACCTGTACATTTACACCAGTCTGCAAACACAGACCTGATGGTTACACACCTGTATATTTACACCAGTCTGGAAACACAGACCTGATAGTTACACACCTGTATATTTACACCAGTCTCTAAATACAGACCTGATGGTTACACACCTGTATATTTACACCAGTCTCTAAACATAGACCTGATGGTTACACACCTGTACATTTACACCAGTCTGCAAACACAGACCTGATGGTTACACACCTGTATATTTACACCAGTCTGTAAACACAGACCTGATAGTTACACACCAGTATATTTACACCAGTATCTAAATACAGACCTGATGGTTACACACCTGTGTATTTACACCAGTCTGCAAACATAGACCTGATGGTTACACACCTGTATATTTACACCAGTCTCTAAACACAGACCTGATGGTTATACACCTGTATATTTACACCAGTCTGTAAACACAGACCTGATGGTTACACACCTGTATATTTACACCAGTTTGTAAACACAGACCTGATGGTTAAACCCCTGTATATTTACACCAGTCTGTAAACACAGACCTGATGCTTACACTCCTGTATATTTACACCAGTCTCTAAACACAGACCTGATGGTTACACACCTGTATATTTACACCAGTCTGCAAACACAGACCTGATGGTTACACACCTGTATATTTACACTAGTCTCTAAATACAGACCTGATGGTTACACACCTGTGTATTTACACCAGTCTGTAAACACAGACCTGATGGTTACACACCTGTATATTTACACCAGTCTGTAAACACAGACCTGATGGTTACACACCTGTATATTTACACCAGTCTGTAAACACAGACCTGATGGTTACACACCTGTATATTTACACCAGTCTGTAAACACAGACCTGATGGTTACACACCTGTATATTTACACCAGTCTCTAAACACAGACCTGATGGTTACACACCTGTATATTTACACCAGTCTGTAAACACAGACCTGATGGTTACACACCTGTATATTTACACCAGTCTCTAAATACAGACCTGATGGTTACACACCTGTATATTTACACCAGTCTGCAAACACAGACCTGATGGTTACACACCAGTATATTTACACCAGTCTGTAAACACAGACCTGATGGTTACACACCTGTATATTTACACCAGTCTGTAAGCACGGACCTGATGGTTACACACCTGTATATTTACACCAGTCTCTAAATACAGACCTGATGGTTACACAGCAGTACATTTACACCAGTCTGTAAACACCGACCAGATGGTTACACACCTGTATATATACACCAGTCTCTAAATACTGACCTGATGGTTACACAACACAAACCTGTGGGTGGTCCGACTGTCAATGACTTATTAGAATTGAAAACAATATATTTGAGATGCAGAGGCTTAGTAAATTATTAATGATCATCTGGTCCGTCCTGGGTTACGCTAAATTCTTGTCCATGAATATGTGCCTGGGTGTGTGCAAGACAGAAAAGATGGACGTTTTTGAATTGTGGTATAGAATGGAAGTAGCAGCCTGGCTAAAAATATGTGGATGCTTGCTCATCATGTGTCCTATTACAAAATGGTGGGCATTAATATCGAGGTGGTCCCTCCGCCGCTGCAGTTAGAGCCTTAACTCCTCTGGTAAGACTTCCCAGTAGATGTTAGAACATCCCTGCTGGGATTTGCTTGGAAAAGCCTCAGTGAAGTCGGGCTGTGATGTTTAGAGAATCAGAGTTGGCTGGAAGTTGGCTCTCCAGTAAGAAGATCTCTCTACCGTTTGATGGTGTGAGTTTTGTGTTCCTTGCAGGTCAAGGTTTCCCTCCTTGGAACTAAGAGTTTGAGCGGGAACATTTCAAAACAGCCAAACTAAGCAATGTCCACAAAAACTTGAGCATGTAGTGTGTATTAAAGCTTTAATCACTTGCTCTTAGGTGAACATGATCGTCCTGGGAAAGCTGTTGGGCGTGCCCAAGCCTTTCGGGCCGAAGGTGAATGGTCGGTGCATGCTGGAGGCGGAGATGAGCTCCCTGATGGGCAAGCTGGGACTGACCTGCTTCTTCATCGATGACTTTGCTGCGTACCACGTCAAACTGGGCGAAGTGCACTGCGGCTCCAACACGAGACGCAAAAAATTTGACTTCAAGTGGTGGAACATGGAACTGTAAGACGGAGAGAGAGAAGTGAGGGAGGTAGGAGAGTGGGAGGGAAGGAGAGGGGGAGGGTGGTAGTAATGGAGCAGGGAGAGAAGAGTGCAAAGAGGTGGAAGTAGGGAGGGAGAGAATAACAGAAGGACTGAGGTAGAGGGGGAGATGCGTTATTATGGAACCCACCTTTGTTCTCGCGAAGACATGCCCCCTCCGGAGCATTCAAACTCTAGGATACGTTTGAATGCTTCGGAGAGGCGTGTTTTTGCGAGAACATAGGTGGGTTCTGTAATATCGTGGGGGAAGAGAGGTGTGCAGTTTGGTGTGTGAGAGACGGGTGTGAGTGTTTGGGAAAGACCAGGGTAGTAAAATCAGTTAAGCAAAACTTTACACTGGATTTGGCCCATTCAAACATTAATACACTGAACACTCCCTTTGGGTGCATTCACACAAAGTGCTTTTTTTTCCCTTATTCTTTCGGCTACCTGCGCTCTTTAAGCCTTAGAGCACTGAAAATGAATTTTAAAATTATATAAATTTAGTAATCTTGTTTTGTTGAAAACCTATCATGTGGTTTTCAACAGATTTGATTTTGATATTATGCATCATTGAGCAGCAATAGCTGCTTTTAGCGCTCTCAGGGTTTACATCAAAACGCACATTGGAATCAGCGCTCAGCAGGCTTGAGCTGTGCTGATGACCACTCATGACCACAGAAGTGTGGGTGGAGAAATTAGCTCGTCTAGAATAGAGGTTCCACGACTCAGTCCCGTTTATGCTAGTTTTAATTCTCACCACAATTGCAATTTCTGAATCTAAACAAGTTACTCTTTTCGCTTGAGTTGGGTCTTTTGATTTCAAGTGGGATTAATTCTCTTTTTGATCATTTATAATGTCGGAAAATTGCAATACCACTTGAGATACAGTTATGCTCAAAAGCTGGCATACCATTGCTGAATTTGTGAAATGTTGTCATTTATTTTGAAAATGTGACTCATGCAAAAACTGTTTCATTTATTTAAAGTGCACCTATTATGGTTTTTCATTATTTTAATGTTGTAATGCAAACCGTATCGTTTTTATGAGCATTTTAACGGTCTATGTTGGAAAACAACTCAAAGTCACCTCCAGACAAAGCAATCACTGCGTCAGAACACACTGTTCCAGAGCTGACTGAAACACCCCAATAGCTTTTGGCTGTTTTTTTCATCAATTGGTGATGTCACTATTTGAATTTTCGCCCCAAGTAGATAGTTTGCCGCACCTTTGAATCAAGTGAGTTCTGCCCCCAAGACTACACTGGTATTTGTTTCTAAAGCTCATTTACTATTTCATTTCATTTAAACGATGCAATATTTTATTCTTAAATATTGACACATGCCTCACTGCCACATACTTTGTCTTTGAATTGTTCATTATCCAGAACATTATCATTGGGTGCCCAGGAGTCTGGACTTTCACCAATCAGCAGCTCTGATTCAGACTAGCCTCAGTTTGATCTGTTAGAAATTATTTGCCTCCTTTTATGCAAGAATGTGTCTGCAATATAGCCCAATGAGCACTCCGTGTCCACAGTAATGTGATTGAACTAATCAAGCTATTTTGATGCAATTTGATTAGGATTTTAGTGGCCTGGCATGAAAAGGTCTTAGTTTGGGTAAATTAATAAAAGTTTCAGAACCTCTGGTCTAGATCCAAGCTCAAAGCAAGCGGTCTCTCCTAATATGCAAGAAAAATACCACAAAATAAAGCTAAACCGGTGGAGACGAACAGAAAAATCGGCTGAGCTGAAGGGCTGTCCGTTTCTATGACAACGCTGTGCATCAATTGTGCACTGACTGGAGCGTATTTTTCTCGGAGCACAAAATGTGCTCAAAGTGCCTCTTTTTCTGAAGTTAAAGCGCCACGCGTGAATGCACCCAGACGTGAAAACCAGGATTTCTTTGTTTTTTTTTGTTTTTTTTTTTAAGTAGAAACTTTTAGATTATATCAACTTGGGGCAAAACTGAATTGTTCTTTTTGGTTCTGGGGAGAATATCACTGTCATTGAACAATGACATGCAGAAGTGAGAGGGGTAACGCTTGAACAGTTGGCTTGCATCAGTCTACTTTTTTACAAACATGCCTATATAAGAACCCGCCACTTCCAGCTGGTCCAGCTGTATGCTTATTCAGCCGAAAGTCGACAGGTTTACCGCGAGGAAAAACGCTTGAGTATCATTTATATTCCTGATTCCAGCACTTCTTCGCCGACACGTTCCAGATGCCGAACTCAGTTATGCACGGTTCTGTTCAGTGATGGCTCTTATAAAGGGAGTTTGTCTGTGATGTGATGATCCTCCAATCAGAGAGCAAAAGGATTTAATATGATGACATGAAACCACTAATACGGCCTGCATTCAGAATGTTGGCATGCTCAACAACTAGCATACGTCCAGAGCAGCTAATCTCCTTTGCAGTAGTCACAAGTGTGCACACATACGCACACACACACACACACACTGCAAAAAGTGCTTTTTAAAACTGAATAATGGTGACCAATTGTGAGGTTTCATCGCGAAAGTCTGCTGAGAGACTATGCTTCTGTGCAGCTTTTTTAATGAACGCACTTTGAATAAAATTAAATGGATTCTTTTACAATTTAATGGTGTGGGTGCTTCTGTGGACTTTGTTCTGCCTGTGTGAGTGAGGTGTGCGTGTCGATGGTTTGTTCTCCCTGTGTTCGACTGGCAAACTGATCAGGGTGTGTTTTATGTTTGAGTCTGAACTGAACTCATGAAGAGAGAGAGCTGCCCTTTCTCCATTAACTCTGGAACACTTCCTATTGTTTGAATTTTTGACTTGTGTACATCTGGGAATCATTGTGTCCCTTCAGGTATACCAAACTGGATGAAATGAGTTGGCAAAATATTAAATTCCCACATACCCAGTTAATTGATTCTCCCTCTCCCCCTCTCTGGTTCATATTTTCAAAAAAAAAAAAAAGAAAGAAAAAAATTAATTCCTGTCTAATCATTCATACAGTATGTGGTCAATTTTAATACTTTTCCACATCCTTTGCAAAATAATTTGAATGACAGGTTTTTTTGAATGGACAGTTGTAATCTGGACATTAAATATTTTGCCCCTTGGTGCACTACCGGTATCGTCATCTTCCTTTCAAGGCTTTACTGCTGGTGCTGGAAAGCCCTCTTTTTAACAGATGTACACTGCTAATTATCTTTCAAATTAGTAACAATCACCTGTGTGGGTGTTTTTGTAATTTTGGTTTGGAGAATTCAAATTTGAAGCCAATTTTTAGGGCTGCCTCTGATATTTTGTCCAGTCCCTTCAATTGCGTCTCTATGCAAATTTCCTGCGCTTAAATTCATTACTTAATAGATACATGGTGATACTTCACATTTGAGGGCAACGCCCAAATTCCCAGAGTGGGAAATGTGAACACTTTATGAACGATTTCACTCATTTTTGTCATGGTTAGTGCAGTAACACACAAAATGGGGTGATTGAAAAGCATGTTCACCCGAGCACTAAATCTTTGAAATTTCATAAAAAATTTATCGCAAATTCTCGATCTCAGACATGCGGGTATAATATTCACATCGAAAAAGAATCCTGCTTGCGACTTTTGACACCTCTGAAAGCCATGATACATTTTGGCTCGGAGCTCTGAGATATGTTATGTTCCAGCATTTAACAGCAGAGAGCAGCATTGCTACGACAATCCGAGCTAAAGCTCCTACCTCAGATTTTTGCAGGTTTACGTGGTTCTCCACTGAGTATGTACTGGTGTGTTTACTAGACCTAGAAAATACAGAAGAAAAAAAAAAAGAAAATTCTGCGTAATAAACCTTTTATCTCCTCAAATTTGGGTTTTTATTCTTCCGAATATCATTTTACTAGGTCTGCAATTGGCTGCCTCAAAATCCTACTTTCTCTCCTCAGAAAAGAATGATCTGTTATCTTAACAAATTCTTTTAAACGAAAAATATTTCAGTTTAGCCTTGACACAAATCTTGGAGGACATCCTGATGTTCTGTTAATGTTTCTGAAAATATTACTGGCACAGTCACATCATTGCGATGCACATGCTTTTAGAGTACAAACCCCAATTCCAATGAAGTTGGGACGTTACGTAAAACGTGAATAAAGACAGAGTACAATTATTTACAAATCCTTTCAGACCTATATTCAACTGAGTACACTACAAAGGAAAGATATTTAATGTAAACTTGCTTTTTGGAAATATTCACTTATTTGGAATTTGATGCCTGCAACATGTTCCAAAAAAATTAGGAAAGGGGCATGGCATCCTCTGAGTAACATCACCTTTCACTCTAACACTCAATAAGCATTGGAGAACTGAGAACACTAATTGTAGAACCTTTATAGGTGGAATTCTGTCCCATTCTTGCTTTTTGTATGACTACAGTCGTACAACAGTCTGGGGTCTCAGTTGTTGTATTTTGCCCTTCATAATGTGCCATATATTTTCACTGGGAGAAAGGTCTGGACTGCAGGCAGGCCAGTCTATTACCTGCACCCTTTTACCTTTTATTACCTTTTATTGCTTTCTTTCATTTTGTTATACTGCTAAAAACATACACTGTATAATTTGTTCTCTTGTAACAGCCTAGGCAGAGATGAGAAAAAGATCAAAAGTATAAAACATAAACAGTACAATATAGATATAATAATGAAATGAAAAGAGTGCATCAGTAAAAGCCACGGGGGCTTGACAAGTTGAAGTACCCAGTAACTGATTAGACATATTAATAGTTAAAAATTGAATACAATTTTTGACTTTTACATGGTAACATGATTATTGTACGAAACATTGTACGAAATTGTTGCGTATTCAATCGAATATAGGTTGAAAAGGATTTGCAAATCATTGTATTCTGTTATACACAACATCCCAACTTCATTGGAATTGGGGTTTGTGTTTCTGGTAAGTATTAATCATAATGCATCACTGATTCAAATGATTTGTTTTGTACTTTTTAAATTGCTTATATTTAATTTTCTATTAACAAGACCAATAAAATAAAATAAAAAAATAAGTTACAAACCCCAATTCCAATGAAGTTGGGACGTTGTGTAAAATGTGAATGAAAACAGAATGATTTGCAGATCTCATGAACCCATATTTTACTCTCAATAGAACATAGACAACATATCATATGCTGAAAGTGAGACATCTTACCATTTCATGAAAAGTATTGGCTCATTTTGAATTTAACAGCAGCAACACATCTCAAAAAAGTTGGGACAGGGTTGTGTTTACCATTGTGTAGCATCCCCTATTCTTTTAAAAAAGAAGTCTGTAAACGTCTGAGAAGTGAGGAGACTGACTGCTGGAGTTTTAGAAGAGGCATGTTGTCCCACTCTTGTCTGATGTTGGAGTCCAGCTGCTCATCAGTTCTAGGTCGTCTACGCCAGATTTTTCATTCTATGACGCGCCAAATGTTTTCTATTGTTGAAAGGTCTGGACCACAGGCAGAGCATTTCAGCGCCCAGTCTCTTCTACAGCGAAGCCATGCTGTTGTGATGGATGCAGTATGTAGGTTATCATCGTCTTGCTGAAATATGCAAGGCCTTCCCTGAAAGAGACGTTTTTGTAAAACCTCAATGTACTTTTAAGCATCGATAATGCCCATCCAGATGTGTAACCTGTCCACGCCATAAGCATGAATGCAACCCCATACCATCAGGGGTGCAAGCTTTTGAACTGAGTGCTGATAACAAGCTGGATGGTCTCTCTCCTCTTTAGTTCGCACTACACGGCGTCTGTGGTTTCCAAAAAGAATTTCAAATTTTGATTCATCTGACCACAGAACAGTTTTCCATATTGCCTGAGTCCATTTTAAATGAGCTTTGGCCTGGAGAAGATGGCAGCATTTCTGGATCGTGTCCACATATAGCTTTTCCTTCGTATGATACAGCTTTAGCTTGCATTAAGACATTGCACGGTGAATTATGTTCAAGTCAATGATGTCTGGAAGTGTTCCTGAGCTCTAGCAGTGAATTCCAGTGCAGAATTATACCTGTTTTTAATGCAGTGCTGCCTGAATCGAAGATCACGAGCATCCAATATTGACCTTCGGCCTTGTCCCTTGCGCACAGAGATTTCTCCAGATTCTCTGAATCTTTTGATGATATTATTCACTGGAGATGGTGGGATATTCAAACTTCTCACAATTTTACATTGAGGAACATTTTTCTGAAATTGTTCCACAGTTTTCAGACTCTTGGTGAGCCTCTGCCCATCTTGACTTCTGAGAGACTCTGCCTCTCTAAAATGCTCTTTTCATACCCAGTCATGTTACTGACCCGTTGCCAATTAACCTGATTAGTTGTGAAATGCTTCCCCAGCTGTTTTTATTAGTACCTTCTACTTTTCCAGCCTTTTGTTGCCCTTGTCCCAACTTTTTTGAGGTGTGTTGCTGGCATCAAATTCAAAATGAGCCAATATTTTTCATTAAATGGTAAAATGTCTCGCTTTCAACATTTGATATGTTGTCTGTGTTCTATTGTGAATGAAATGTGGGTTTATGAGATGTTTAAATCATTGTATTCTGTTTTTATTCACTTTTTACACAGCATCCCAACTTCATTGGAATTGGGGTTTGAACAATCAACAGATACTGAAAATGATCAATGTTGCCATAATTATTCTGGTTGGATGCCGGGAACTCAGTGCAATATTATTTCTGTGGCTCCAGAATTTACAGGTGAGCCTCTGGTCTCAGGTAGCCAAAGACAATGTGTTTTCTCCAATGCGATTTGCATGTATTACTTGTTCTTGTACAACCCCAATTCCAAAATAGTTGGGACAAAGTGTAAATTGTGAATAAAATCAAAACGCAATGACTTTCAAATCACACCAGCCAGTATTTTATTCACAATAGAACACAGATAACATAGCAAATGTTGAAATTGAGAAATTTTACAATTTTATCCACAAAATGAGCTCATTTCAAATTTGATGGCAGCTACAGGTCTCAAAAAAGTTGGGACAGGGGCCTGTTATCATGGTGTACCATCCCCTCTGCTTTTTAACACAGAGTGGAGGCATCTGGGCATTGATGAGGCAAGTTTCTTGAGTTTGGCCATTGGAATTTGATCCTACTCTTGTTTAATACAGGCTTCCAGCTGCTGGAGAGTTTTGGGTCTCCTTTGACGGACTTTTCCTTTAATTATGCGACAAATGTTCTCAATCGGTGAAAGGTCAGGACTGCAGGCAGGCCTGTTCAGCACACGGACTCTTCTACTACGAAGCCATGCTGTTGTAATGACTGCAGTATGTGGTTTTTTCTTTGTCCTGCTGAAATACACAAGGCCTTCTCTGGAATAGATGTTGTCTGGAGGAGAGCATATTTTGCTCTAAAACCTTTATATACCTTTCAACATTCGTGTTACTTTTTATCCACTTCATGCGAAGAAACTCGGCAAAAAGCTCACGTTGACCATTTTTACCTCAACCGAACACAATTCAAGCACTAAGCAAGTAAATAAGCATGGAGAAAAACAGGATAAAATCCCATCAGACCTGAGTCATTAGCATTTCTACTGA
Organism: Gymnothorax reevesii; assembly: GCA_029721435.1. Taxonomy (NCBI): domain Eukaryota; kingdom Metazoa; phylum Chordata; class Actinopteri; order Anguilliformes; family Muraenidae; genus Gymnothorax; species Gymnothorax reevesii. Next base: position 94,498,220 of record CM056581.1, on the reverse strand, counting down.
ATTTGTGCTATGCCTACTAACGATACCTCAAATTAAAGAGGAAACTTCACAGAATCCAACAATATAAGCCTTGTCATTTTGAACCGACCCCACACTCAAAGAACAGCAGGCATACACTTTAAATTTTACAGAGATGAGCAAAAAATGTCTTACCTTCGATAAATAGTAATAAAAACTGTTTGAGAGTAAATCGGTGTTTGCTATTAGCCTAATGTGTCCGTGTTATAACGAAACTTCCAGTCTACAAGCATGTTTTTCCCCTGGGCATGACTTCAAAGATCTCAGCTCCTCAGCATTCAGCTTGCTTGCAATGCACTTTCCTCTCTGCAATCAGCTTGTGATGCTGTCAGTAAGACTTTGCCAGTAGCCATTAGATTCTACGGGCTCTGATGTTTCCAGCGAGCCCTAAACCACCTGAATCGCACAAACCTAGCCTGAGCAAGAGCCTTGTGTTCCCAGTGCATCAAACCGAGTCCATGGGCCATTCGCATGTACTTTAAGAGCAGGACAATATAAATGCTTATCTGGTTTGTTTGTGGTATTTTTGGTATAATTATCCACTAAATGACATATACGCTGATTTTCGCACCATGACAAAAATCCCCAATGTGTTACCTTTACTGTGATACCAAGATTATTCAAATTGACTAATTTGTTGCAGATGTATAGTCATTTAATTTTGGGCATGTCAATTTCAAGCCAGAGGCTCAGGGCATAAGGGGTTTAATAAGCAAATGCTCAAGAGGCAATACTTTTCACCTTCTCATTGTTTAAACGACCACGTCTGAAGATATCCGCATCTCACTGTCGTTAAAAAGGTGTTACTTTGTTTCAAGGGGGGTAAATTGTTGGCCCGCATCAAACAAAGGAAACAACTACGGAGATTCCTGAAATCACTAAAATTTGGTCATGAACTATCCAACAATTTATCAAACCCTGGAAGGATAGTGGTGAACTGTCAACTTTGCGGAAGAAATGGGTTGGAGAAAAATCGTGACTGATCCTGATCACTAAAATGCTCGGCGACGTCTCATCATGAAAAAATCAACAGTAGAACTCTTGGCAATGTTTAATTATGAAGGTAAGAGCATTTCCATACAAACAATGCAGCAAGAATTTGGAGGATTGGGACGTATCAGCTGCGTAGCCAAAACGAAGCCATGTTCAGCTTGTTGGGGGAAAAAAATGTTAATTTGCTAGGAGCGGAAAGATTTGACTGAGGAGCAATGGAGAATGATCATGTGGTCCAATGAGACCAGATTCACCCTTTACCAGGGAGTTGGGCACACCTCAGGGTAAGAAAGGAAGCCCATGAAGTGATGCACTTGTCATGCATTGACGACTCTTAAATTTCATGCATACCACGCATTCCAATGCCAAAATGAGGTTTGACTAGCAAACCTAAGAATGGCCGCCACCAGATCCGCACTTCACCGCTGTGTCCCGCAGTGTGCTGGAAATGCTGGCCTTATTTTCCATGATTTTCCAGAAGATTATCTTCATAAGGAGAGATGAAGGGCCGGAACTACGGGATTTTATGATGGCAGTACACATTTCCAGTGGTTCCATTTATAGAGGCATTAGAGAGGAAAAGAAGCCGTTTATCACATAACTGATTCTCACAATTTAATAGAAGACCAGTGTATTTTCCACAAGCGCAAGAATAGTAATGCCATTATTCTGCGGTCAAGCTATCACTTTTGCACTTGAAATTGGAAAGATTTCAATTGATGAGTTGGGCTATGGGAAACATTCTGCAGTTAAGGCATCGAGAAAAATATGGAAGAAATACCAAATCAAGGTTCTCTTCTACGGGCAAGCGAATGCAAACACGATGTAAACAAAGCCAGCGATCCTGTTGCATGTCTCGAGCCTCACTTTGGACAAAAATGAATATTTATGACCTGAATATTAGAAGTGGTCAATAGTGTGCGCTGTACAAGCTTTTGGGGGCAGTGTTATGATTTGGGGTTTTTTCCAAATGGTCAGGTCTCAGCTCAGCACTGTTCTACGGCAATGAAATGAATTCAGCAGACTACTTGAATACACTGAATGACCATCAGTGTACTTTATAATCCCTGATGGCTCACTCATATTCAAGGATGATGATGCCAAGATTCATCAGGCTTAAATTGTGAAAGATTGGTTCACTGAGCATGAAGAATCATTTTCGCGCATGAAATGGCCGCCTAAGCGTCTAGACCCTAACCAGTTGAAAGTCTTTGGGATGTGCTGGAGAGGCTTAACAGTGGTTTGACACCCATCTTCAATACAATATCTTGGCTAAAAATTAATCCAAATCTGGTTGAAAATAAATGCTGTAGCATACAAGATTCCTGAAACAATACCACAAAGGAATATGCACCATTATCAAAACTAAAGGTGGCTCAACAAAATATTATCTTGCGCAACCTTTTCTTCGGTTGAGCAGAGTGTAAATTCTTTTTACCTCCATGATAATAGTTGTGACAGTCATGCTGCTAAGGGAATTTTGTTACATTCCTTAACAAAAAATTAATTGAGATGTGATGTGTTCAACCATTCAACACCATTGAAGGGCTGTTAATAACAGAGCAAGCAAAAGTAAGTAACCATGCTGGAAGTAACCCAGTTTATGCCTGCCAAAGGGTTTGGCGATTTTGCTGACTGATTTCTTGATTTGGCTGCATCTGCCAAAATTTGAGATTTCATGTGCAGTTTGGGTGAACATTCTCAGCTTCAATTCATCATATTCATTTTTTTAAATCATATTTTCACTTTTTTACCCACCGTAAAAAAGCAATAACATGCCTCACTGATCAGAAATACTTTGAAGCCATTTGTCCCAAAAATCACAGTGCCTTGATGTGGGGGAGATGTTAATAAAAAGTGCCATAATTTTACACGGTGGAGCCAAAATATTCACAGGAATCCAGATTCTACACTGAAGCTCTGCAATGGACATGCAACCTGGGTAAGATGTTCACTGACCTTTCAGCCAATGCCTTCTGGAACAGGGTCCAGACCATTCTCCCTGTTCCCCCTGACCCCAGGCCAGTTTATATTTCATCATGAAATACTTAAAAGACCCACTGAGGAAAGACTTCCATGAAAGAAAAGACAATTATCCACCTCGAATACAACAAACTGTGCATTTTTCTATACTAAAGATGGCAGTAAGGCCAAACTCATTATAAATAAACAAGAGCGAAGGTTTGATCCAGTATGTACCTGGAATACCATCAACAGGAAAGATATCCTGCATCCAGGAATATCAGAGGTTCACAGACTTTAGGCAGTCATGAAATGCAAAATCTTCGCAAAGAAGTGATCATAAGTATGTCTTACGTCAAATCACAAAATTTCACTTTTGAAATTTCATCAAGATACTTTACTGCAGTGTACAATTATCGTGCAGAATTTTTCTTGTGCGCTCCACCCACCCCGCCCTGAAATCTCGGTCCATTTAAGTTTCTCACGGAGAAAAGATTCAGTACATGAATCATGGGTCCATTATGACGCTTCGACAGTGTGAATGTCAATCAGCAGGAGAAAAAATAAAAATATTCACAAGGGCTTGAGTAATATTTACACGATCCCTTGCAGAGAAAACAGTAAAATATCGACGAGCCCTTAACGTTTCCAGCGGGTGACAGGAGCGCGCTGAGCGCAGTTCAGCGGGGATGCTGCGGTGCGCACAACGGATGAAGTTCAACTGAACGGCGATGCTGGCGCAGTGAGCAACGAAGTAAACATAATGGGAAACAGCAGCATGGAAAGTTCAAATATTCTAAAAAAAAAAAAAACCGTATATTTAACATCTAGAAACTAATCATCCAAAATAATGGCAGTTGCGGGTTGAGTTTGCCGAAGTGCTTCCAAACGGCTCGGTAATTGGAGAAGATATGGGATAAAAGGAGATTTCGTGTGGAGCGACGCAAAATATATCAGCAGGTAGGATAACTCCCAGATTGTAAAAAATAACGATGAATTAATTTTGGTATTATTCGGAGCAATAATGAAGTAGCCTGATGGTGGCATATATTGCGAATGACGCGGAAACTGAATAGTTGGCCAGAAATAAAGAAAATAAGTTTATGGCCGTAACTATCCCACCAATTATTCCAAATACATATTATAAATTAGGATAAGTGTCAGATATTATCCTTGCTCTTTTTGGGCTATTTTTTTCTGATTGTGCTTGTATTCTTGATAGCAAAAACCGAACGCATGTAATCTAAAGGTAATGTTTCAAATAATTTTCCGCATTCTAGTCAATTCGGATCCCCGCTAGTCAGTAAATGGCCACGTTCTGAATGCGAGAAGTATTTTTAGATGAATATTTTCCGGTACACTGGTTCTGAGCCCCTTTCTTTTAAAATATTGATTAACTTTTTTCTGTCCTCCGCGGGAAACCCATCACTGTGGCAGCGTGCGCGTATCTCCTCACCAGGGTTATCACGACTCAGTCAATAAAGCGCAGGATCATGCACCTGAGGTATACCGGAAAATCAGCTTTCCCAGTGCCGAATTAAATCTGTACGAATTCTCACTGACCCATGTATATGGAGCAGTTTTGTTTTTATTTTCGTAAACAAGCAATTCCCTTAACATGTATTTGCCTGATTTAAGTTATAAGCTAGCAGCATGAAACAATTTTTTGGAGCCATTTATATATATTTTTTTATTCAGAAATGCAGGAGCATTAGCTATACTCATGGGATAATACACCAGTTTTAATGAAAAATCCAAAGTCCTCTTCTCAGAAATCCGCGCGGTAAATGTGATGGATCTATTTTATCTGAAAAAAATAAATAATGTTTATCTCTTTGAATGGGTTGCAGGAGAAGATCGCGAGAATTCTAGTGCCACTGGTTCTCGTCTTGACAATGCACTGTAAAATATTCAGAGCTAAATTAATTAAGCAGTATCTGCCTACAAAAACTCATTTACTTAAGTGGACTGTCGGAAAACATTGTCACTGCTTTACTGATAGTTTTAGAACTTGGTGACCTCAGAAAAAAATAGTTCCAAAAGGTTCCTTTGAGATTTCATAGAGTAACCCTTAGTAGTTAATAGGTTCTTTGTTGGACAAACTGATTCGGTGTTTAAACTGCTGTAATACAGGTCCCCGTGAAAACTGATCGAACAAGGGTTCCTCAAGCAGCAGCTGAAGAAACAATATTATTCTGAAAGTGTTTTCTAATTTTCCAGAAGTAGTCAACGTCCTGACTGAATCACTTTGGTTTATTTTTTTAGTCAAAGACATCTATACTTGTCATCTATGTAAAGGGTCATAGATCACACACGAACACACACACACACACACACACACACACAAAAGTCAGTCCCACATCAGTGTTTCTGACTGATGCAAACAAAGACTTAAAATGTCCTCAAATGGGAATTCTCTTCTTTTAAAATACTGGGCTTTGTTTTAGTGTAAGAGCATGGAAAGGTGAGATTTGGACAGTCGATGTAGACAGTATGGGGCAATAAAAGAATGTTTATGCATGTTTCTAATGTGTTGCATTATCGGAGGATATTTTATTTCTGCATACAGGCCAGAAATAAACCATATTTGAAACTTTTAGGGCAAGAGAAGTAAGCAGATGAGAGAAACATTGTGAATACATGCGAGTTTTTGTCAATACACTGCGGTTACTTATTTGAAGGTCAAGAATGCAGAGCTATTATTAGAATTAGTGGGTTATTGGAAATGTCTGAGGATGCTGGTTACAAAGCGATTTACTCAGTTCTACCAAATACATTTCTGGGCAGCTAATACAAGGAGGAACAGCAGGATAATTTGGTGACAGCACTAAAATGTAATCATCCATCTGAGCACTTTACTTAAACAAAATAATTGTACAGAATTATGATTAATTGTAAAACCCTCTGTTTCGTGCTGATAGTTTTCCTCGTATTATTATAGCAGAAAACGTGATATTTCTATGAAAATGCAGTGACATTGATGCCTGGAACAGAGTACGTGAAGATACACGTTTGTTTCTGTACCCCAAAATAAAAACAAGAAACACTAATCTATTGAGCTTGAACTTGGCACATCATCATGATATACTGTATGTTAAGAGGCATCATGCTGTCATTATTATTATTATTATTATTATTATCCACAGATGTAACCCTTATGACTATAGTTCCAAGGTAGTTATCTGACAGTAAATGGATGGTATTTTCCCCACTATAGTGTAATATTACTTTAGTGATACTTTAGTTATTGACGCTACAGCGATACATACAGTTGTGTGGACTACAGTAATATCATGGTACTGTAGACTGTGGCAATACTATAGTTATAAGGTCATGCCTATAGTACTACTCTGGTAACACTATGAAAACTATTGTAATACTGTAGTTATGCCAATAATACTGATGAATTACAAAGAAACTATAGGATATTGTCATAAGAGAAGATTAGCAACAAGGCAAAAACCTAACATGGGGCCGGGCAGACCGCTCTCACACCAGCAGTTTTCCTTTTTGAATCCTTTCCTCAGATTTCGACCTTCAGTGGATGAAGCAAGGTTCTTGCGAGACCTATTTAAATGATTTTCAAATCTTGAGCCACTCCCCCTCCCCCCAACACAAAGCATTATTAGATTAGATCATCAATAGCTGGAGGACAGCATTCCAGACTGTAACCCCTTTAGTAAAAGGCTTGGCCCCTCGATCCATTAATCTCTGATGGCGCCCCTGGTTGAGGTCATGTTACACACATGCTTACAGAATTGGATACCAAATGTTCAGTTGTGATATGAATGCAATGGGCGGATAACTGTTGTCCGCAGAGTCTGTGTGGTAAGGCAGGTTTTTCTTCTGTGCTTTTTGGCGTGAGCAGCAGGATGGTGAAGGAGAACCTGCCCCGCTGGGTGTCGGATCCAGAGGACGATCTGGTGCACGTGAACGTGGGCGGCCTGAAGAGTAGCTTGTGCTCCAGCACCCTCCGCAAGTTCCCGGACACGCGGCTCGGCCGCTTGCTGGCCTGCCACTCCGAGGAGGACATCCTGCAGGTTTGTGACGACTACGACGTCCAGCAGGGGGAGTTCTACTTCGACCGCAACCCGGGACTCTTCCCTTACGTGCTGCACTTCTACCAGACGGGCAAACTTCACATCATGGAGGAGCTGTGCGTCTTCTCCTTCTGCCAGGAGATTGAGTACTGGGGCATCAACGAGTTCTTCCTGGACACCTGCTGCAGCTACCGCTACCATGACCGCAAGCTGGAGAGTCGGCACCGTAGCTGGGACGAGGAGAGTGAGGTGAGCAGCGTGGACACCTCGGTGGACGAGATCTCCGACCTCAACAGGGACATCCAGCTGTTCAGGGACATGCGGTGTGGCAGCCTGAGGAAGTGCCTGTGGCTAACGCTGGAGAACCCGGGATACTCCATCCCAAGCAAGCTCTTCAGCCTGGTGTCCATCTCCGTGGTCCTAACCTCCATTGCCACCACGTGCATCAACAGCATCCCTGAGTACCAGAGGTTCGACGAGAACGGAAAGCTCCTGGAGGACCCCACCATGCAGGCCCTGGAGCTCTTCTGCATCTGCTGGTTCTCCTTCGAGGTGGTGACGCGCATGCTGCTGGCGCCGAACCGCCGCAAGTTCTTCCGGCACCCGCTCAACATCATTGACATTGTGTCCGTGGTGCCCATCTACATCACCTTCTTCTTCGACCTGGTGGTGGGCGGCGAGTCGGAGCTCGGAAACTTGGGAAAGCTGGTCCAGGTGCTTCGTCTCATGAGGATCTTCCGAGTGCTGAAACTCGCTAGGCACTCCACCGGCTTGCGGTCCCTGGGGGCCACACTGCGGGTGAGCTGAGAGTACACCCGTGTTCTGACACTGCACTGCTACACCACAGATAGTTACTCACGCAACATCGGTGCACCGAAAAATACTTATTCACAAGCCAAAACACTACACTACTCCTTCAGATACTTATTTACACAGAACAACACTATACAACTAATGTTACACCATAAATACTTCTTAGCACTACATCGCTGCACAACAGATACTTACGGAGGCAACAATGCTACACCACATATAGTACTCATTGTCAGGATTCTATACCTAAATCAACTGAAAACCAGTACATCAAACCTAAAACCTCAGCCCAGGTTTTTTTTTTAATGAAACAAAATCAGAGAATGTTTTGATGCAAACGATAATGCAGCAATTTACACTTTGTTTACCTGATATCATTGTTATAATGGATTCAAACCACTAAATGTGTTTTTGGCTGCATTACAGATCTCGTTGTCGTTGAATTTAATGGCTCATCAAACATGACATTTTGAATCAGAAAAGAAGGCTTTCTTTATAGCTAATGTCTTATTCCCATTTTTACCAGCAGAGGACACTGTTTTATCCAGAACTTCCCATTAGAAGGCTCTCGTTCAGGGCTGCTCACTCATGTTCCTGGAGCTCTATCACCCTCTAGGTTTTCACTCATTGTAGTGAAAACTTACCGGGCAGATGACCACGAGGAACAGGATTTAGCAGGTCTGCACTTGGTGTTTATGAGAAATCAATACCTAAAGGCATTTCATCTGAAGCAGCTGCGGTGTTAACATCACTAGCAAGGCATGAATGTTCCTAATGCGGCTCAAATGCATAATCCATGTACATTTAAATGCAAAAATATTCTGACGGTGACACAATGACAGGATGTTTGGTATTTTGCCTTTGTGCTCCAGAACACTGGTTCTGAGCGAGAGGAATACAATGAATGTTGGGTTGAAGTGCTGATTGGTGACTTCAAAAATAATGGGGTCTTTGGTTGACATAGTGTTATGTGGACTCCTAGAAAGTTAACAAAAAAACTAGAGTTCATACCAGGTGTAATTTGCATTTGGGTCCTGTTACTGTCATCTCTCAACACGAGTATCAAATAGGCATTCATGGGCCAAAAAGAGAACCAATGAATCAGGGATGTAGCCAAAATTTTCGATCCATGCATCATCCAATCCCCTGATTTCTGGTCAGGATGACAAGAGACTTGGTGCTCATCCTGGCAACCAATCGACTGGACAGCCAAAATATTGTGCCTGAAAATCAGACATTTGATTCATGGCTTGTGGGTTGATGAAGGAAATGCATGGCAGGACTACTAACCACGGACTTGCCAATTTTCTAATTGCTCCTGTTAATATTTTAAAAAATATGGATGGCTAAATGACCACAGCGGAGGTTTCTCAACACTATTGTTTGGACCAGTGTGGGTGCAGGCTTTCATTCCAACCAAGCACTTACACACCTGATAATACTGATCAAGGTCCTCAGCAAGGACTCGCAGGCAGGTGTTGGCCACCATTGAGCTACGAGCAGTAGAATCAGGTACATACCTCTCACTGGAACAAAAATCTGTTCCCTCTTCAGACCGGCTCTTACCAGATAATTTTGAGACCTGATTGGAGAAGGTTAATTGGTCCACAGTTATGCAGTATACACCCTTAGTATACACCCTTAATGTTGCTCACCTAACCTCCTGTTTGTCTACAGCACAGCTACCGTGAGGTGGGTATCCTGCTGCTGTACCTGGCGGTTGGCGTGTCGGTGTTCTCCGGCATTGCCTACTTAGCAGAATACGAGGAAGAGGTGGGGTTTGACACCATACCGGCCTGCTGGTGGTGGGGAACAGTCAGCATGACCACAGTGGGCTACGGCGACGTGGTGCCCGTCACCATCGCCGGCAAGCTGGCGGCCGGCGGCTGCATCCTGGGGGGCACGCTGGTGGTAGCCCTGCCCATAACCATCATCTTCAACAAGTTTTCCCACTTCTACCGCAAGCAGAAGGCCCTGGAGGCCTCGGTGCGTAACAGCAACAGGCGACGGTGGAGGAGGTCTGGGCCTGAGACCGACGACAGTCTGGACGACCAAAGCCAGTGCCTGGAAGAGGATGAGGACGACGACGAAGGAGGGGTAGTGAATTACAGCTACTCGGACGTCCCGCCCTCCCGGGAAGGCACAATGGGATGGAAAGAACATATCTGAGCTCATGAGACGACACCTACATACACTGCATATGTCAGTTAGGCACCATTTTTTAGTGTCACCTGTATTACCTGCAGCATTGAGCCCAAGCGTGGACATCGCTCCTTGACTGGACTAAACATCTCGGTTGTATGTGGAAGGTGCAACATCGCCTATAGTCAGAGCCACGAAACCCTCTTAAGGCGGTGTTCTCACACAGACTTGCCCATTCTGGTATAGTGCAGTTCCTCATGCATGAAAAATCATGCCTTTCTCCATCTGTGCTCTGGCACGGCTCATGAAAACTTAAAAGCTGCCATAACAGAGACCCCGGGATGCTTTTAAAGGCCACGCCGAGAAGATCGCATCGCGAGGCAGCTTTTTTTATGCCTCGTGCCCGAATCACGTTGGATGTGTCGGAGATAATGACTATAGAGGCACTGATGGTGTTGACATGGCCTGGAAATACGATCAGCACAACAACCAATTAATCAGTCGTCAATCAAAAGGACAAAATCTGATGCAATCTGCACAGCTCTATTATGCCATGTTAACAATTGCCCCATGTACCTGTACTTTATCATGCCTGAGCATTACCTGTCCATCTTGGGGACATGAAAAAAACACAATAAGAGGCTTTGTAAATATGTGTATGACACACTGGCGCGAAAATTTCACTTCTCTAGTGTAGAAATTGATCTCCAAGTAGGGAATGGAGGAGATGGAAACATAATTTTCCCTCATAATTTATTTTCCGAGGACTTCAAGCTATGGCTCGCTGATGAAATTAAACCATAACGGGGTTAGACGGCTCAGTCGCGGGGCTCTGATTTTGTTAAGTCTGACAGCTGCAGGTTTGAGTGAGTTATCACAGCATTCTCTAACGTCCACTGCTCTTCCATTTCAAACTGTTTCACTTCAATGCTTGAGATCCATGTGAAGTGCTACTGCAATGCTGTTAAGCCCTGAACAGTGTAATATCCACACACACACACACACACACATACACACACGCACACAAATAGGCCTGAGACTCACTGCATGCTGATGCACATTAGCTGTAACACAAGCCTCCTGTAAGGATTTAAGGATTACTACTCACCACTGAAACTCAAGCCTTCCCCATAGTAACACGGTGAGGATTTTAAAAGCATCACACACACGTAAGCCAGGCTGTAATGCCAGCCTATACTGCATTAGCTGTAACCTTGTTGCCAGGGTGTGAGTGTGTTTGCATGTTTTACGGTGTGCGAGCGTGAGTGTGTGTGAATGCGTGTGTGTTTGTGCGTGCATGCAAGGATGTAGAAGTATGTGTGGGTTCGCATGCAAAGATGCGTGCCTGCGTGTTTACGCGCATAAGGATGTATGAGTGTGTGTGCACGTGTGCGTGCGCGCAAGAATATGTGAGTATGTGTGCGAACGCAAGTATATGCAAGTGTGTGTGGCGCGTGCACGCCTGCAAGGTTGTCCATTTGTGTGTATGTGCGTGTGTGCAAAAGTGTATGTGCGCAAGAATATGTGAGTGTGCATGGTGTGTGCGCAAGGCTGTGCGAGTGAGACTGCGTGTGTGTGCGGGCCAGGTAGTGTGTGTGCGTGTGTGTGTGTGTAACTCTGAGTAAGGATATGGGAACATGCGTGTGACTGAATGTTTGTGTGGAGGGAAGGTGCAGTTACCTGATCACTGCGCTACCAGTGTAATGTGTCTCATTAATTGGCAGTTGTTCTCTGGGAATGTAATTATTTGTGCCCCACTGTAATGCTGCCAGGCTCTATCTCAAACCGGAGAGGGGACTAATAACTCCTCGCTGGAGTGGATTTTAAAAACACCTTTCTGAGAAAACAGCGCTTGGACGCGCATTCCACAAGTGCTTTTCTTCAGTCTTCCATTCATAATTCACGGTTTTTTAAAATCACATTTCTCAAAGTGTCCTTCAAACCATGTAGGAATTTTAACAATCTCACCATCCACAAACCGAGTTGCTGCTACAGGACCGCATTGTTGTACACTGTGCAAGACATTAGTTTCAAGTAGGCAGAAGCGATTGAACTAATTTGGACTTGCCAAGGTATTTTTTTTGGAACAGTTTTAATAAAGCACTCATGACTGTACTAATGACTGTATCAAAAAGGGAAGAACATCTTTTAAACCTTCATTTAACTAGAGAAGCTGCATGAGAACATGTAGCTCTTTTTCAGAGGGAACACTTTTGAGTAGGGACGGATAGATGGAAAGGTTTAGGCCCCTGGAGTAGTTTTGGGGTTAAGGGCCTTGCTCCAGGGCCCAACAACAGAGGTCCTCCTTACTTTAACATTCAGATCAAATCAGAACCCTAAATCCTGCCAGGGTGTTGAACCTGTTGAACCTGCAACTCAACAGTATCCTGTCAAGAAACTGAACCAGAAGGCAACCCTCCCACCATTAAACATTACTCAAGCAATGTTATTGTGGATTGTTTTCTTCTTGGGATGAGCAAGTTATGCATTTATTTATAATCATGGATGTTTGGTGCAAACAGAGCAAGCAGAAGGGTACGACTGCTTAGGGCCCTCAGTAATTCTGCAACACGCTGTCCACATCTACGTCACCATGCCCCAACGTTGAGCCGATTTCAAAGGCGTCGACTCAGAGAAGCGATAATGCTTTCGTCAGATTACTGCACGAACTTCTCATACGCAGACTGACTTGAGCATGCAGTGTTTCATCCAATAAAAGTCTATTTGAAAAGAAGACAATAATTTCTATTTTAGTGGAAAATCTGAAATGCATTCAGTAAGTTTTTTGCTTTAATAAGTCTGAAGCAGAATGATACTTTAAGTTTCTGGCTCATCTTGATAAGATTAGAACTTTTATGTAGGATACTTTGCTGCTGGGTTTCTGGAGTGGACTGTAAGAATTCCAGTGCTATCGTACCTATTCAAGCATATTTCCAAGTACGATTCCTCCTATTATGCAAAAGAATATTTTAATAAACCCATTTAAGAAAAGGTCTCAGTAAAGCTGAAAATGGTTTCTTCTGTAGGATCAAGTCTAACAACACCAGTCAACCTCTAACTACCAGGGTCTGGAAGTCTCTTTTTTTGAGCAATTTTAGCCTAAAAGCCATTTCTAGGCAGCCAGAGATAAAAACTAAGCACTAGCTCCAAGGTCTGATGGCAAAATATGACATTTGGGTTCAGATTATTCCACTGTTGCAGATTCAAGCTAAACCTAAATCTGCTGTGTATGTCAAAAGGGATTAAAAGAAATGAAAGCTAAAATTTTGCATGTTTATTATTTTCCTAGATATATATATGATTTTTTTCCTAATTGATTCTGCAGGAATACTGTGGACAAGTTATGAAAATGTAGGTGATCTCTCATGAAATGACTCCATAATCAAATGTGAATTTTGTTCACAAATGTATTCTAATCATTACCATGAAAATGTTCTGGGCCTAAAATTCAAGCAGTTTAAAGCATGTGTGTCAAAGTGCAGTCATAATCAAGAGCTTTCACATTCTGGATTTTATTTTTCTAAATGTATTAATGACTTCAGAGATATTTGCACAGCATGGAAGCTATGTGGCTGGTGTGCCTAATCATTGGCAATAATATGCAGACCTTTGGTATATCATCTGGCCTCCATTTCATTATACCTCAATTTAGGCGCATTAACCCCAAAAACTATTAACGTTTCACTGAGGTTTTTCCCTTCAGTAAGTCCTTCATCAGAAAAAGCTGTTTATTCGCACTACAGGATAATGTCACATGCGTTTTCTCCATCTGCTGGTCGCAGTGCTTCACTGAAGCTACGTCACACTTTTACTCAGAAGAGTATTTAAAGCCAGGATGCCACATTTTTATCGCCACGGCATTACAATAAATAGAAAATATCTATAATTTGCACGTTATGTTACTCACATTTTCCTGTAATTCAGCAGGACATGTATAAAATCATTTGAAACCTGTGGATCTCCACTAGAATATAAAATCGGCCTGAAGTTTAAGAGGTTTGAATACAGCAGCTGCATCCGACGAACCCGAATGGGTCTTTAAGGGTCTTTACTTTCATGAGGTTAACATCAGACCGAGTCATAACCACCAGCGGAGACAGAGGAAGTTCTAAATTCTCTTTTGGAGGCCTCAGCGTCATCAGTCTGCCACAAATACTGCCGTCACACAGGAGGACATGAGTGAGGCGACACAGGGGCTCCAGCGCTCACCTCACCCCATTAAAAAATTCATTCACTGGCTATTTTGGCCAGCAAAGGTCAAAGGAATAGCAGACCAGAGGGAAGCAAAGCTCAATTCATTTCACTTGACACTTCGGTCACTTCACAGTGATCTAACACTCAGAGCGAGAAAAGTCAACTGAAGTCCCACTATTTGTTTGGCGCAGTCGCCCCCTTACAGGCCTTTCCATTAACTGTAATCAAAAGGAGGAAACGGTCAAGAGCCAGATCATGTTGTGCCTGAATCACATGACAGAGACCACTTTACAGGCCATCTTCAGCCCCAGACATATTACACAGACCACACTCTGTGATGATACTGACTTTCTTCTGCCTTGGTGACATCACAGATGACCACATTCCGCCTCCGTGACATGGTGCACATCCCTTCCTGTGTCTCTTCCTGTGGCCAGCAAAGGTCAGAGAGATTGTGGAAAAGGTGGAATGAATGCCTACTTCATTTCGCTTGACTTTATCATTTCAAAATCAGTTGACAGATCAAAGACCGAGCAAAGTACCCTCCTCCCACCATTCGTTTGGCTCGCACTTGTCCGCGTAAGCCACCCCAGCAACTGCCTAAAAGTAAAATGCATTTCAAAGAAGCACAAAATCAAAAAACTTCATTTACAGTATTTTCTATTTGATAAAGTTTCAAAAAAAGGAGCAACAATCCCCATTTCTGAAACAAACAAAAAAGATACAGAGCCAAAGTTGAAGCAATTAACCTCAAACATTTCTTTAATAAACAAGCATACAAAAACAAAAGCACATAAGACAATGTTAAATCACCAAATTCATTTCCATAATTGGATAATTCAAACACAGCGTATACATCAAAATGCTCAGCCAAAGTTGTTCACAGGCAAGGGCAGATGGACCGAATCTCGGTCCTTCATTTCCGGCCGTAATGAAATGCTTCCAGTGTTCAGGACTGTTGCACAGAAGATGCCGAGTCTGTGCCAACGAAGGAACATTCAGTCAAACGTCCAGGCTACAATGAGCCAAGTTTACAGACAATTATTAAGGCTCGTCTTGGACTAAACCAATTTTTAATAGTTTCTCTCCTACCAAAGCTCACTTAAGTCCAGGACTAAATTTAATGAGCATATGGAAAATCTATCTGGAATAATCAGTGAATGAAATGTGACGACCGAGTATTTCCAACTGTACCTCAAATTACAAGGTGGATCTCAATACTGAACTTGAAAAAATTCTGTGAAAGTGTGCAAAATAATAATAAAAAAAAAACAACAGTTTGACTGTGAAAACAGTAACCAGTGCCCACGTCAATCAGTCATTTTGTGCTTAACAAACTGCATTCAGAAATACTTTGACCATTAAAATAAATATGACATTATCTTCTGAATGATTCGTTGCCCGTAATCAAAATGAGGATCAATGACAGAAACTGGTCTCAATCATTGATACTATCCCAGAAACAGAGAAAATCCTTTGCAAATGCTACCTGAGTTGCCAAGAGACCCACGCTCATTCAAGTTATGGAAAAAAAATGTAAATGAAATCATTTGCAGTCACTAAGAAACTAATAAAATTTTTATAAAAAATAGCACTTTTTTAATATTTTTTTTTTTTGCTCCCCAAAAACCGCTGGAATGTTTAAACTCCCTGAAGATGATCAAAGAAAACAGGTGATAAAAAAAACCTGACGTAAAAAATAAGGCCTAACGACGAAACTGAAGTACAAATACAGCAGATTACAGACAAAAGTGCAAAGGCCTTGTGTTCAAATAAAACATAAAAACTCCTTTGAGCAGTTCCTACTGTAGTCCGGCTCCATGCGCGCGATGTGCATGACCTCAAGCCCCTCACTGCATCAGCCCACCCTCCTCCGACTACATCAGCGAATCAGGTCAGGTGAAGCACCCACAACTCCGCCCCAGAGACACTCGTCCGAGCGCCCGACCCCCTCGTCACACGCTCGTGTACTTGAGCTCCCTCCATGGACCCAGCGACAGTCCTCCAGCGCTCTTGTTCATGTCTTTTAGCATGTGCGCTACTGCCACATGCGCAGCACAAACCCTCGCTCACAGCACTGGTCTGCATGGGAGGGATTCTTAACAGAGCACGACATTCCCAAGACTACCAAGAAGTACCAAATAGCACATCAGAGCGGTAAAAAAAACTTCCATGCATGCAAAATCATTTCACGCAAACACTAGCAGTGCATCTGTGAATTTTACTCCGTGGTTTTTCTCTGTGGTGAGTGCAACACTGCCAGTGTAACCCGGGTTGTCCAGTACCAGCCTTAGTACATCGCCTTAACTCAGTACCGCAGTCTAATTAACTAAGCGCTTGAGCACCTTTAAGCCGGGTTGCATAGCCTAGCTTAGCCAATCAGTATCCTCTCCATATTAACACTCCAGAGTACAGGAGATATAAATTAACACCGGGCTGGCAAGAAATACCATTAAAAAGAGAGCCAGCCAGCATTTAAAGCCCAAAAAAGTTGAAATAAATTAGAAGAAAATAAGGCCTGTTTGGCAGTTTTCACTCTCAGCACAGTGTGACCTTTATCTCAAGTAAAGTAAGATGATATGATGAGAACTGCATATGAAATTCCAGCTTTGTGACTGAGTGAGATCCCTTGTCACTCAGTGCAGGGCCCCAGCCACGCCCAGCGCGGCCGGCCAATCAGTGGTTCTGCTGCCGGCGCTTCTTGGCTTCGATAGCATCCAGGATGGGCTGGCGCTTGGCCTGGTAGCGCTGACGAATCTCTTCGACTTCCTGCTCCATCTGAGGATCCAACGAGGCCAGTCTTAGCCTCAACTCCTCCACGCTCCAGCTTCGCATCTGTAATTCAAGGAGTCGAGAATCAAGACCAACATCACCAAAATCCATTTCTGTCATCATCATTTCTGACATCATCCAGAACTATATCTGCCACTATGACACTACATGGAAATTTCTGGCTATAAACAGTGCAGAGCAACATTTCGTCTCCCAATATGTTTGCTTTTTTGGGGAGGGGGAGGAGGCACGTAATGTGACTCAGCGACAACGTTGGCGTGCGAGCAGAGAAGTTAAGGAGTTAATTTGACCAAAGTTTTACTTACCATGTGGTAATATTCTTGCTTGGAAGTTTTCATCATTAGTAGAAACATCGGAGAATGTTTGTATACGTTATCAAATTACTCTCTGGTTTCCGCACTTCATTGTACCCTGGTTGAGAATATTTGCCATCAACCGGATTGTTTATATTGAATCATGTCACTAATGCCAACGTAGTTAAATGGAAGCGCTAGTTAATTCTGGCTACTCCTTTTGCAAGTTTCACTTTCGCCTCTTTCCTGTCAAAACACTGCTCCCCAAAAAAGATCCCTGTGCAGCACTGATCGAGGGAATGGCGTGATGTATTTTCTCCTGACTTTTAACAGCCAGGCCTTCCTCTCCTCATTAACTTTTGGAAATCAGTATAAATAGACAAGGCGACTTGTCCACTTTTTTAAATATTATGCAGGATATATTTTCAAAAGTATTGCCGTTGAATGTCAATTACAAGTAGCTAGCTTGTTACCAACCCCGTTAATTTTATTAACGGCCAAGTCAATGTTGTCTCCGCAACGGTAAGGTCACCCGGATAGCTAGTTAGCTGGTGTCCGTTAACAATCGCGAGCGTTCTCTCTTAGTCAGCGGTATATTCAAGTCAATGGAATGTCTAATTACCCAACTAGCACGTAAATGCAATTTTATCCATTAAAGTAATAAATTTGAGTTTCTACAATAACTTCCACATGAAATGTTTTACTGCAGTCCTTCAAATGAATATTGCTGCAAAACGCAGCCTTAACTCAAAGCCTAACCTTAACCTTTAGCTATTCTTCAATTCTACTGCATAACCTTAAAACTGAGCCTAGACCAAACCACAATTCCAGTAGTAATTAGGCATCTTCCTTATGGGTACCCAGAAAAGGTCCCTATATAGTGCTCATTTTTTGACCTTACTATACTTGCAGGGTCCTTTGAATCCCATCAGTGTATAGAATAGCCTGCACGCACTCACACACGCAGATATGCACACACTCAGGGAGACAGGAGTATAAATACCTGAAGATTAATCTGAGTGGCTGGACCACAGTAAACCCCAAGACAAACCACAGCCCCAAAAAGGACATGTCATGCAGTTGTCATGCCAACAACTCAATTCACCACAAGCCTGAAGGCAAGAGAAATGGCAGCTTCTTAATGACCTAAGAGAGGCTGCTACAAGTTATGGATTGAGAAGACTCAAAGCCAACTCATGGAGTGATAACCACTGTCTGAAATTTATGGTCATGAAAGACAAAAAAAAAAAACAATTAGGCAAATAATGGTTAGAAAAAATCACGACCTCAGACAACAGGACTGTTTCAGGTTCGACCACGAGAAAAAGGTCGTCTCTTACTGGTTCAGTGTCAAGATGTGACTAAAACCTCCTGCTGTTTGAGAAGGACATTACAGCTATTGTCTACGATTTTCCCGAGGTTAAAATCATTATCTTCAGATTGATGATGATTATGGCTCTGAAGTATCCCCTACACAATACTCATAGCAAAATGAGCCAAAAATATGCACTCTCTCTGGAGGCTGCAGGCACGCAAAGAAATTGGCCAATAGGAATCGTTCGGGCCAAATAGGCATTTCCCTGGCTCGGTTCCGCAACTCTTTTTCTGCTGCCGTACACCTCCCTCCCTCATTTCAAATTTGGCACTTGGTTCTCCTGCCCTCCCTCTTCCGCTGTGCCCCGAAGCCGCCCTGCTGAGACGTAACGTTATTTCTGTCAGCCTAC
Organism: Gymnothorax reevesii; assembly: GCA_029721435.1. Taxonomy (NCBI): domain Eukaryota; kingdom Metazoa; phylum Chordata; class Actinopteri; order Anguilliformes; family Muraenidae; genus Gymnothorax; species Gymnothorax reevesii. Next base: position 94,479,248 of record CM056581.1, on the reverse strand, counting down.
ATACTAACGAAATTACGTTAGCACTAGCCTCTAAATGCCAGTGTGTTGTGAGCATTGGTTGTGAGAACAGGACACAAATCTCGATGGGGGAATGGTTTTGGACACAACACTGGACTTATATGCTAATATACTTTACACATTGGTTGTGCAAAGTCTGTGTGAGCGTTTATTTGCTCAATAGAGATGCACGTAGCGGGTGTCAACGCTAGTTATAGTTAGCCTCTGTGTAGACCTTATGTGCTAATATAGCTAACATGTTTACACTTCGTGTGCACAAAACCACCGTGTTTGTTTGGTTGAGGCAGCTCAGCGCCGCTGTCATTATGAAGATAAGAAGCTAACGTCAGCAATTCTTTGCCTCCATGTCAACCCAACAGGCTAAAATGCCTGCTATGATGACATATGTTGTGTGTAAAATCTATGCATGGCTGTCTCTGTTGTGATTACAAGCTAACGTCTGCATCTGTGAGCCTCTCTGATGTCTACACGTTACGACTGTACAATATTTCTGTTAATTTTCTTGCCGGGGAAGTACACAGTGAGGTCATTTTCATCCAGAAATGTTTATAACTTTTTATAACTACGACATGGTTCGACATCGACAGAAAAATTTCGCCCTCCAACGAAAACCGGCGCTCGGTGTGCGGCGAACCTGCTCTCTTCTCAGCGGGAGGGGACGTGTCGGGAGATGAGACAGTGCTTTCAGGGGAGGGCGCACGGCGTCGGAAGAAGCACAGAGGGGGTGGGGGAGGTTTGTGACAGGGAGATTGTAGACTAGAGCTTTAAGGATAAAATGCAGGTTTTGGTGGAGCTTGTATAGTTTGATGTGGAGATGTTTATCAGATTCATCTAAAGAGATTAATCCCTGTTTGAGGTGAAAGGTGATGCCCCAGGGAGGAAACTTGCAACAAGAGTTAGAGAAAAATATACTTGACCTCAGTGACGGACACAAAACTGCGAAGGACATTGACTAAGTACAGAGTGAGCACAACCTCGCCGTAGAGGTCGGCCGGCACAGACAGATCGCGCTGCCCAGAGAGCAGAGGTTGTGTTGTTATTGTGACCAAGGAAGTGTTGAGACCAAACTGCACTTCCTAACACAATGCAACCAATACAAGAACCTTCGGGAAAACAATTTTTAAAAAATAACAAAAATAACCCCAGAATTTCCCAATCTAAATGACTGGGAAAAAGTACCGATCCTCCTGGGAGAGAGAGAGGACTGCTGTAGTCTAATAAATAATAATAATAATATACTTTATTGAACCCCATGGGGTAATTTGTCCTCTGCATTTGACCCATCCTATAGTTGGGAGCAGTGGGCAGCCACAGAGCAGCGCCCGGGGACCAACTCCAGTTCTAAAGCCAGTTCCTTGGTCAGGGGTACTGGTTGGAGTGTTCCTATGAGGCATGTTTTTGTGGTCTGGCGGCGAGATATGCTGCAGCCTGCCATGAACTCCACATCTCGGTGAGCCCCCTGTCCCACACAGCAAATAATTCATCTTTATTAAATTATCTGTTCAATGTTAACATATAACTTTACCCCCTGCCCATAGCTCCTCATGTTTCATATGGTACTTTGTATATTTTTATTGTATATAGGTTTTTTTTTCCCCTCATATGTTCTACTGTTGTATTCTTTGTGTAAATATGCTTTGGCAACATTGTATTGTATGCAGTCATGCCAATAAAGCCTCATGAATTTGAATTTGAAATATAATGGTGAATGTGTCAAAAACTACATGGGTGAGGTGTTTTCATAATGAAAAACTGTGATATATCAATTAATGCTGCAAAGTTCAGCAACATATTCCAGAAAGGCTGTCTTTCCACAGTTTCACGGGGGTTACAATGAGAACTTAATCTTCAAACAGACAATACTTAAGCCCAAACCACGATGACCACCTAGAATGGAGCGGAGAGGAATTCCATCTCTCATGTTTTGGCCGGGTCTGGACTGAAACCCAATAGAGGAAATTTATCTCAAATTTAATACTATCTAACCGGAAAATGTTTCTAACCACTGATCAATTGTCTGAAGCATCAAAACTCAGCAAGGTAACACTGACTCTTCCTTCTGTAAAAATATAACTGCAAGATTACCCACAAGGCTTCTGTGTTTAAAGAAACATAAGGATAAAGCTATCCCACACAAATTTATTTTAATCGACTGGTTTAATTGTTGCCATTTCCAGACTGCTGAATTGTTGACAAATGCAGTTCTTGCAATTTTAGCTCCAGAGCGCAAAAATACACATACTCATGGACAGGCTCACAAACGTCAATAATGACTGAAAATCCCGAAAAAGAGAATCGCAGCGGCCATGAGAGCATTGAGGTTTTTCTAAAAACAAGCCCACCGCTGATAGCTTTCCCCTTGGATCTTTTCGTGACCCCATTAGCAGTGCGATACGGCTATATGCAGCTCCGATCAATGGGATAAAAATAAGTGGCGTCTGAGGCTCGTGTGAAGGGCGCTGCCCTGACTGGGGGCGGGGTGGGGGTGACGGGAGCGGTGCTAACCACCAGCTAGCCGCAACGGTGAGGCTGCGGTCAAGGATCGATCAGCCAGCCGATAATAGCGGTGGGTCCCTTCTTTATACGATTGGCTGAATAGTTAAGGAGTGGCTCAAACACTGAAGCAGGGTAACCGCACAGGCGGGGGGGAATAGGGGCAGCCTTGTGGTTAAAGGAGTTAGCCAGGGACTCACAGTAGCTGGTTCTAGTCTAAGAGAGGCTGCAATAGGGTGAGTGCAGCAGTTAAGTCCAAGAGCAAAATATGCTCAGCTTGGAGCGAGACTCTCACACTCAGAACCACTCCACTCACTGTCCAGGCCGGGGTGTGACTGGGCTCTCCAAGTCCGATCAACAGTGAGTGACTTTGGGTGAAATAATTGGCTAATATAGTAAATTTGGAGAATTTGGGAATATGTGGAGGCTGGAAATAGGAGGAGGAGAAAGGACAGGAAGAGATGATTTTCATTCACTAGTGTGAGGGGAAAGAGAGCGCAAGACTCAACAATCCTTCTGGGAGGCAGTCTGAACAGACAGAAGACAGAAAAATATTCAAATCCAGGACGCCATTTTTTCATGGCCACAGAATTACATCAAATGGAAAATATCCAGATCTGGTAAATCATTTTACACACATTTCCCAGAGATTCAGCAGGACATATTTGAGGTAGCTGGAAACCTTTGGATCTCCATTAGAATTTAAAATAAGTCTGAATTTCCACAGGTTTGACAAGAAGCAACTACATTTAACAAACCCATCAATTGTCCCTGTCAAACTCCAACAGGTGCCCCGAGTCTACTGTCCATGTCTAACTCCAACAGGCGCCCCCAGTCTATTGTCCCTGTCTAACTCCAACAGGTGCCCCCAGTCTACTGTCCCTGTCAAAGTTCAACAGGTGCCCCCAGTCTACTGTCCCTGTCTAACTCCAACAGGTTTCCCCAGTCTACTGTCCCCGTCCAACTATAACAGGTGCCCCCAGTCTACTGTTCCTGTTTAACTCCAACAGGTACCCCCAGTCTACTGTCCCTATCGAACTCTAACAGACGCCCTTGTCCACAGGCCAGGCCGATCATCTCAAATTCATCATCATTCTGAAAGCCCCCCCAATGCAATTTAATGAGCTTCATTCATTCCCACCAGCTGCACTTCTGCCAACCAATCAAGTATTAATAAACACAGCTGAATTGATTATAATAGATGACAAAAGATTATGAAACACTACTAAGGGTATTAATATTACAATTAGAACTAAATTAAACAAAATCTGTGTGGTTTTTAAAGTCACACTGAAAAGGAAGCATGCACAGATCAAGCTTCAATAATTTGACGAAAGTCAGAATAACATACATCTTTCTGTGGAATTTTCAAAGTAGGGACATTGAAGGACCGTGCGCATTCCGAACCATAATGAATTTCATCGGGGTTGAAGGACATTGACTTCAGGATGATGGATGTTTGACAAAGGTATTGAGTCAAAGCCACTAATGCACAATGATGTCACATGTAATGTATCACCATTTTTCAGGGGACTGGGGGAAAAAAATCTCCGGAAAAGATGGTTTTACAATATCATTTTATAATGGAATACAAATTTTCAGATGTTTTTAGATACCAATTCAGAACTGAATTACTGAAGAAAAAGTTCATTTTAATTTCACCACATTTAAAAACTTCACAAAACCAGAAATACAATGTAACAGACACACCATAAATTTGTACTAAATGGAAAGTTCAAAGTCCTGATATAATAACCACTGAATTAAAAACTGCAGAAATATAATAAAGCATTTAAATCAAGGAGTCACATCCTGACTCCAATAAAAACCTCTTCAGAAAGCCTGAGCAGTGGAACAGAAGAAGGCTGCTGTCACCTTTTCCTGACTCAGTCCTGAGCACTGGAAGCAGGGAGATGCCAGTCGTCGATACAAACGCAGTTAGAGCACTTTTCATGCCCTCAGAGAGGAACCACCCATTACCTCCACCATCAGACTCTTCCTCTTCATTACTGACGCAGGGACCATGAGCAGCAAACTCCCAACCAGAGCCCTCTGTGCATTACACACAGACACTGACACAAAACCCTCTGTGCATTACACACAGACACTGTCACAAAACCCTCTGCGCATTACACACAGACACTGTCACCAGGCCCCTCTGTGCATTACACACAGACACCGTCACAAAACCCTCTGTGCATTACACACAGACACTGTCACAAAACCCTCTGTGCATTACACACAGACACTGTCACAAAACCCTCTGTGCATTACACACAGACACTGTCACAAAACCCTCTGTGCATTACACACAGACACTGTCACAAAACCCTCTGTGCATTACACACAGACACTGTCACAAAACCCTCTGTGCATTACACACAGACACGGTCACAAAACCCTCTGTGCATTACACACAGACACTGTCACAAAACCCTCTATGCATTACACACAGACACTGACACCAAGCCCCTCTGTGCATTACACACAGACACTGTCACAAAACCCTCTGTGCATTACACACAGACACGGTCACAAAACCCTCTGCGCATTACACACAGACACTGTCACAAAACCCTCTGCGCATTACACACAGACACTGTCACAAAACCCTCTGCGCATTACACACAGACACTGTCACAAAACCCTCTGTGCATTACACACAGACACTGACACAAAACCCTCTGTGCATTACACACAGACACTGACACAAAACCTTCTGTGCATTACACACAGACACTGTCACAAAACCCTCTGTGCATTACACACAGACACTGTCACAAAACCCTCTGTGCATTACACACAGACACTGTCACAAAACCCTCTGTGCATTACACACAGACAGTGTCACCAAGACCCTCAGTGCATTACACACAGACACTGTCACCAAGACCCTCAGTGCATTACACACAGACACTGTCACAAAACCCTCTGTGCATTACACACAGACACTGTCACAAAACCCTCTGCGCATTACACACAGACACTGTCACAAAGCCCTCTGTGCATTACACACAGACACGGTCACAAAACCCTTTGTGCATTACACACAGACACTGACACAAAGCCCTCTGTGCATTACACACAGACACTGTCACAAAACCCTCTGTGCATTACACACAGACACTGTCACAAAACCCTCTGTGCATTACACACAGACACTGTCACAAAACCCTCTGTGCATTACACACAGACACTGTCACAAAACCCTCTGTGCATTACACACAGACACTGACACAAAGCCCTCTGTGCATTACACACAGACACTGTCACAAAACCCTCTGTGCATTACACACAGACACTGACACAAAACCCTCTGCGCATTACACACAGACACTGTCACAAAACCCTCTGTGCATTACACACAGACACCGTCACAAAACCCTCCGTGCATTACACACAGACACTGTCACAAAACCCTCTGTGCATTACACACAGACACTGTCACCAGGCCCCTCTGTGCATTACACACAGACACTGTCACCAGGCCCCTCTGTGCATTACACAGACACTGTCACAAAACCGTCTGTGCATTACACACAGACACTGTCACCAGGCCCCTCTGTGCATTACACACAGACACTGTCACCAGGCCCCTCTGTGCATGACACACAGACACCGTCACAAAACCGTCTGTGCATTACACACAGACACTGTCACAAAACCCTCTGTGCATTACACACAGACACTGTCACAAAACCCTCTGTGCATTACACACAGACACTGTCACAAAACCCTCTGTGCATTACACACAGACACTGTCACAAAACCCTCTGTGCATTACACACAGACACGGTCACAAAACCCTCTGTGCATTACACACAGACACTGTCACAAAACCCTCTATGCATTACACACAGACACTGACACCAAGCCCCTCTGTGCATTACACACAGACACTGTCACAAAACCCTCTGTGCATTACACACAGACACGGTCACAAAACCCTCTGCGCATTACACACAGACACTGTCACAAAACCCTCTGCGCATTACACACAGACACTGTCACAAAACCCTCTGCGCATTACACACAGACACTGTCACAAAACCCTCTGTGCATTACACACAGACACTGACACAAAACCCTCTGTGCATTACACACAGACACTGACACAAAACCCTCTGTGCATTACACACAGACACTGTCACAAAACCCTCTGTGCATTACACACAGACACTGTCACAAAACCCTCTGTGCATTACACACAGACACTGTCACAAAACCCTCTGTGCATTACACACAGACAGTGTCACCAAGACCCTCAGTGCATTACACACAGACACTGTCACCAAGACCCTCAGTGCATTACACACAGACACTGTCACAAAACCCTCTGTGCATTACACACAGACACTGTCACAAAACCCTCTGCGCATTACACACAGACACTGTCACAAAGCCCTCTGTGCATTACACACAGACACGGTCACAAAACCCTTTGTGCATTACACACAGACACTGACACAAAGCCCTCTGTGCATTACACACAGACACTGTCACAAAACCCTCTGTGCATTACACACAGACACTGACACAAAACCCTCTGCGCATTACACACAGACACCGTCACAAAACCCTCTGTGCATTACACACAGACACTGTCACAAAACCCTCTGCGCATTACACACAGACACTGTCACAAAACCCTCTGTGCATTACACACAGACACTGTAACCAGGCCCCTCTGTGCATTACACACAGACACTGTAACCAGGCCCCTCTGTGCATTACACACAGACACTGTCACCAGGCCCCTCTGTGCATTACACACAGACACTGTCACCAGGCCCCTCTGTGCATTACACACAGACACTGTCACCAGGCCCCTCTGTGCATTACACACAGTCACTGTCACCAGGCCCCTCTGTGCATTACACACAGACACGGTCACAAAACCCTCTGTGCATTACACACAGACACTGTCACAAAACCCTCTGTGCATTACACACAGACACTGTCACAACACCCTCTGTGCATTACACACAGACACTGTCACAAAACCCTCTGTGCATTACACACAGACACTGACACAAAGCCCTCTGTGCATTACACACAGACACTGTCACAAAACCCTCTGTGCATTACACACAGACACTGACACAAAACCCTCTGCGCATTACACACAGACACTGTCACAAAACCCTCTGTGCATTACACACAGACACCGTCACAAAACCCTCCGTGCATTACACACAGACACTGTCACAAAACCCTCTGTGCATTACACACAGACACTGTCACCAGGCCCCTCTGTGCATTACACACAGACACTGTCACCAGGCCCCTCTGTGCATTACACAGACACTGTCACAAAACCGTCTGTGCATTACACACAGACACTGTCACCAGGCCCCTCTGTGCATTACACACAGACACTGTCACCAGGCCCCTCTGTGCATTACACACAGACACCGTCACAAAACCGTCTGTGCATTACACACAGACACTGTCACAAAACCCTCTGTGCATTACACACAGACACTGTCACAAAACCCTCTGTGCATTACACACAGACACTGTCACAAAACCCTCTGTGCATTACACACAGACACTGTCACAAAACCCTCCGTGCATTACACACAGACACTGTCACCAGGCCCCTCTGTGCATTACACACAGACACCGTCACAAAACCGTCTGTGCATTATACACAGACACCGTCACAAAACCCTCAGTGCATGACACACAGACACTGTCACAAAACCCTCTGTGCATTACACACAGACACTGTCAAAAAGCCCTCTGTGCATTACACACAGACACAGTCACCAGGCCCCTCTGTGCAATTACACACAGACACTGTCACAAAACCCTCTATGCATTACACACAGACACTGTCACAAAGCCCTCTATGCATTACACACAGACACTGTCACAAAGCCCTCTGTGCATTACACACAGACACTGTCACCAGGCCCCTCTGTGCATTACACACAGACACTGTCACAAAACCCTCTATGCATTACACACAGACACTGTCACAAAGCCCTCTGTGCATTACACACAGACACTGTCACAAAACCCTCTATGCATTACACACAGACACTGTCACAAAACCCTCTGTGCATTACACACAGACACTGTCACCATGGCCCTCTGTGCATTACACACAGACACTGTCACCAGGCCCCTCTGTGCATTACACACAGACACCGTCACAAAACCGTCTGTGCATTACACACAGACACTGTCACAAAACCCTCTGTGCATTACACAGACACTGTCACAAAACCCTCTGTGCATTACACACAGACACTGTCACCAGGCCCCTCTGCGCATTACACACAGTCACTGTCACAAAACCCTCTGTGCATTACACACAGACACTGACACAAAACGCTCTGTGAATTACACACAGACACTGTCACCAGGCCCCTCTGTGCATTACACACAGACACTGTCACAAAACCCTCTGTGCATTACACACAGTCACTGTCACAAAACCCTCTGTGCATTACACACAGACACTGTCACAAAACCCTCTGTGCATTACACACAGACACTGTCACAAAACCCTCTGTGCATTACACACAGACACTGTCACAAAACCCTCTGTGCATTACACACAGACACTGTCACAAAACTCTCTGTGCATTACACACAGACACTGTCACAAAACTCTCTGTGCATTACACACAGACACCGTCACAAAACCCTCTGTGCATTACACACAGACACTGTCACAAAGCCCTCTGTGCATTACACACAGACACTGTCACCAGGCCCCTCTGTGCATTACACATAGACTCTGTCACCAGGCCCCTCTGTGCATTACACACAGACAATGTCACCAGGGCCCATTGATGGGGGAGACACAATATGCAAAATGATGAAAAATAAAAAGTTCAGCATAGTGAGACACAATGGAATTTAGAATTAGACAGGAGCTGGAGATTTCAGTTTAAGAGCAAGACAAGTCTTTGCAAGACTTTGTGAGGACTTGAGGAAAAATTTGGAAACTAACAAAAAAAAGCCAGGGCAAGCATCACAAACTGAGAAGCTCCTTTCAAACTCCAATCGCATCTCAGAGCTGCGTCTTTACAGAAAATCACCAGACACTCAATTATCTCTGAGTCAGAGCCCTCCTTTCACCTTCACTTTAAAGGTAAGATCTTCACTGGCCTTAAGAGGGGGAATTTCAGCTAATGGAAGACTTGCATTACTTACTGAAGGACCTAAGAATATATGATGACAAGGAGAGAGCTCTCCGCCATTCTCAACCAGCCATCGGCTTCCTGTCCAGAGCGCTATGGCGTTGATGCATGATTAAGTGCCTTTAGCACTGCATTACACCACTGCTACTGCAAGTGATCACATGATCATTATACCACTGCTACTGCAAGCGATCCCATAATCCTTACACCACTGCTGTTAAGAGTGATCACATGATGCTTACACCACTACTGCAAAGAGTAATCACATGATCATCACACCGCTACTACTGCAAGTGATCACATGATTATTACACCACTACTACTGAGAGTGATCACATGATCATTACACCACTACTACTGCGAGTGATCACATGATTATTACACCACTACTACTGAGAGTGATCACATGATCATTACACCACTACTACTGCGAGTGATCACATGATCATTACACCACTGCTACTGAGAGTGATCACTTGATCATTACACCACTGCTACTGCAAGTGATCGCAAGATCATTATACCACTGCTACTGCGAATGATCACATGATCATTACACCGCTACTACTGAGAGTGATCACACGATCAAGACAATACATTACCCATTGCTACTGTGGGTGATCACATGATCATTACACCGCTACTACTGAGAGTGATCACATGATCAAGACAATACATTACCCATTGCTACTGCGAGTGATCACATGATCATGACATCACATGCAGAAGGGCAGTCTATCAGGCACCCAACTCTCAAAATGCAGGTGGTCCTTCCACGCTACCAGGGGATTAATGCACCAACACAACACCTCTTTCAACATGAAATCATTGGACAGCGTCTCTATCATTGTTGTTAATGCAATCACAAAATCTGCAACCTATAAAACTGATATTTGTAACGTGCATTTCGGTTTTGTGCTTTATACGGCTTTACTTGTAAATGCTGTAATCATTAGTAATTGTTTCAATCTTGTGATACAGACAAGTGCAGCTGATTTTCTTGGCTCGTTCACCCTTCTAAAAGAGATCCTTGATCTCAGTGCGCTAACTAATTACCTGGTTAAAAAGAGGTTAAATAATAAATAAACCTCATGAACTGTACCTGCTTCTCTGTAACCCCATTTGCTTTCTTCTGGTCTGACTGCAGCCAATAAAGAAGAAAGATGGGCCATCTGCTGTCCAGGAAAATGAACACAAGTGCAGTAGCCACCGCTGCTCCTGAGGCTGAGTGACCAATTTAATGCCATCAGTCATAAGGATTACCCAGGCAGCACGGTGGCACAGGGGGTGGCAATGCCAGCTTATTTTTCCAAACAAAGTTGTGGTACCACTTCCGCTCTGAGCCGAACTTCAGCCAATCAGATTGTACCTAACTGGAATTGTAAGACAGTGAGATTGCACGTAGCTGGAATGTTTCCCGAACTATGTTATGAAAAATAATCTGGCGGCAACACTGGTGCTTCACCGCAAAGAAAGGTCGTAAGCTCGAATCCAGCCTGGAACCTTCCTACGTGGAGTTTCCTCCACAACCCAACGCCATGCTCATCAGGCTAACTGGACACTCTAAATTAGCAATGTGTGCCATTCCTGCGATGGATTGATGGACTGTTGAGTACGAGTTCCTGCATCCATGTTCAATTTCATTCATATGAAAACCACAAGCAACTCCAAACCTGATCGATACTGTAATTACAACAGTACTTCATTACCCATGATATGAGTAAAACAAAAATCTACTTCATTTTGTCATTCATTATTAAACTTGTTTCTTAAAAAAATAAATAAGTTTATCATTCCCCTTGTCAGGGCAGAGAGAGTAAATTGGTATAGGAAATATAAGCCCTGACAGACAGTAATTCTGAGCCAATTTAAGTCTCTCTCTCTCAGCGCAACGCTCACAGGATGTCCGCAGGTAAATTGTGTATATATTACTGCTTTTAATGGCACCGTGTAGTGGATTATATAATGAAAATGCTTTAGGGAGTCAGGCTCTTCCACAGGTTCTGAAGGTAGAAGCACGCACAGCGGGCCTGCAGCGCAGAATATTAAACCTATGCATCAGGAAGAGTTCGATCTCAGCGCACCACTGCATGCATAACTGGCCAATTACACGGGAGCTGCATGTTCTGTGGTTGCCGGGGGCATTGATACAGTAAACCAGATAAGAACACTGCCTGGAGCAGGGCATAAAATGCACCAAGGATCGAATCGGCTCAGAAATTGCCCTATAGGGCTGACACACAATAAAGCATGCCCCCCTTGCAATATCTCCAGGGGTTTGAAAATTCATTACACTCCAAATATTAACCTGCCTGGATGTAACATATACCAAAGAGACACACATGCTCAGTATTATTGCATGGCGGTGTGCTGCGATGGTTTCACTCAGAGGACTGACAAAGACTAAATCATTTCAGTGTACAGAAGAGAGGAGAAAAACCTGCAGTTAAGGAAAGTCGTTTCGAGGAAACACAAGGATTCTCCTCATTACCAGCAGTAAGAAAACAATCCACATTCAGATAGCGCAAAAATTACAGGCATAAAAATGAGCTCAGAAATGAAAAGAAATAAAACATGAAAAATGTCCTAAAACTGTACAATAGCTGCCTGAAGGATATGAATTGAGAGTATATTCAAATCCTTGGGAACATAAAAACAGAATGATTTCCTGTACGGCATTCATGGATCGTTAAATATTTTAGCCGAGAGACATCCATAAGCATGTGGTGCTACATTATTCAGAACTTTCCAGGCTGGAAGTACATCAAATTTATCTTAAATGATGCAATGGAGGCCAAAACTTGAGCAATAATTTCAGTTTTGCCAATTTTAGTCAACATTCTTGCAGGGGCTTTTTTAAAAAGCAGTCATCTTAGCATCCACTTCTTTAGCAGCTGCATGAACAGGGCAGTACAGTGGTCCATGTGCCTAAAAATGAATCAGAGCAACTGCGTTTTTTACGTCTTGAAGCAAGAATAAAAACCAGACACATGCTGTATTTCTGAAGTGGAAAAAGAAAGTTTTGGTTTGACTGTCTAACTGAGACTTGAATCATAATTCGATTGCAAATGGGAACATTTTCTAAATTGACCTGCTGAGTAAAATAAATACAAACCTGATTGATTTTACTTCAGCAGCTAGATGGGCCAAGTTTTTTGACACATTTTCTTTCTCTCACATATTCTTTCTGTCCATTTGCAAGTGCAAATCAAATTTCAGTTTTGTTTCTCTTCAATTTAGTCAGTATTTTCTCATCCAGTGAAAAATACCAGGGAAAGAAATAATCAATTGTGTATTGGTAAAAAAAAGTACTTATAATCAACACAAAACAGTTCACAGTATGCATTCCCAAAATCTTTTTAAAAATTTTTAAATTCCTTATATGAGGGATATTCCCCAGGGAACCTACAACCCTAGTGGGAGTCAGTTCCAATATTTGTGTAGCTACACCCAGTCAGAACTAAGCAATGTTTCTTTTAAAGCTTAAGTCTAACTCTGGTCTCATTATCAGATGAGTCAGAATAAATGTATGATTTGGAAGTGCTCTAACATTATAAACATCCATCGGAGGAGAATAGTGCATTAAAGGGTTGAGGCATATATGGTCTGTCTTAAAAAAAATGCTAATCGTATTATACCATGGCTCGCTATTTTTCTAGTAACAGGCATGTCTGTTAATGGATTTCCGATCAGAGATAACGCAGAGAAAAAGGAAACTCATCTTCTGAAAGGTGCAGTTGCAGCGGGGTTTTCCGCTTTCCGAGGACATGCAGACGAGGCGGTGTTTGCGACCGCGCACGAACGAACGCGAGCTCCCATCGGGCGGCAGATGCGTCAGCAGCAAACGGGCAGGCATTTGGGAAGGTTTCGGCTCGCTGCTTTAATGTCGTAGCGCGACAGCTTGGAACTTAATAGATCGCAGCTTTCTCAAGAAAATTTCGCCCACCCCTCGACTCAAACACTCAAGTGCGAGCGCAAAACATTCATTAAAAGCAGTCAGCGGAGGCCGAGCCAACTTTCGGAACTTAAAGCAGCTCGAATTTAGTCAGACTTGCGCAGCGGTAACATCTCAGGCCAAGTGACTTCGTTCCTGAGTCCTGGCAGTTTATTCCGCCGCTTGTGTCGCACAAAATATGACACGAGCCTCTCATCTGGGAAATATTCTTGTCAAAGCCCGAGAACCTCGATGAACTCGTTATCATTTTGGAAATGAGGGAATTACACAAAAACAGCGACACAACGGAGCAAACGAAAAGCAAGAAAAAAATGGTAATGACCTGTGAAATATAATGAAGTACACACTCGCGTTTCAAGGGCTAGAGAGTAATCGGCCTTCATGACTTCACAAACATCATTTCACTTTCCATTTTCATATTTTCATTCAAATGATTCCTTTTCTCCCATTAGGATGACTCAGAGTGACAAAGTACACCAAATGGGCTTCAGAACAAGTACTAAAAGCAGACTAACAAAGTATGTTTTCACAACCAGAGAACTCAAAATACCTGACAGCTCCCCTCATTGACCATGCAGAATGAAAAACAGTTGGAACACTAAGGAACGACAAACAACAAGATTTATTTGTCACATAAACCTCACCATTTTTAAAGAATAAAGAATATACAAATCTCCCCCTATCTCCACAGACACATAACCTCCCAAAACTTGGTCATTACGCATCATTTCAGCTCATTTAATCAGCCAATAAGGAGAAGAAGCTTCACAGTTTAAATATTTGAACCTCAGTTCAGTGTTAACTCAAACCAAGTTTATTTTACTCATCAATCAATAAATCATAAAAAACCAATGTATTCGCCCTCAGGGCTGTTGATGGGCTGGGGCCTATCCCAGCATGCAATGCGCAAGAGGAAAGTTTACAAAACCAATGCAGAGACCACACCATTCACTCACTAACTCATACCTAAGGCCGGTTTAGCCTGACAATAAGCCTGACATGCATGACTTTGGACTGTGGGAGGAAACAGAAGAACCCGGAGGATACCCGCAGGAACAAGGAGAACATACACGCTGGGCCCTGTCAGATTCTCGCGCACAGCCTTCTAGCTGTGAGCTGGCAGTACTACCCACTGCATCACTGGGTCACCCCAGCATCTACTGGGCAAAATGTCCTCCAGGAAAAATTGGGAATAAACAGGTTCCAGAGAGGCCCGATCTACTGGGGTCCTGTGCTGTGGACGTGGGGGTCCCACCAAAACAGAGAGTGTGGACTCCATCAGCACTGAATGTGGGCCCCACTTATTAAGAGTCACAGTAGTGGATGAAATGCCCTGTGTAAGCCCGTTTATAATCAGGCCCCTGCGTTCTGCGAGTGACTCGCCCCTCGAAAAGCATGCACCAGGCGAGAGGAAAGGCATTGCTGGCATTGCTGATCGGCGCGATCAGCAATGACTGACCACAGTATGCACTTCTGCCATGGAACACACCAGGAAACAATAAAAACAACCAACAGAAAAAAATAAGCAATGGTGACGGCAGATGGTTGCAGGTCAGCCTGTTGCCCGAGTTCAGATTTAGCCCACATCCACCCTTCCTAAAACACACATACCACATACTCCCTCTGACTGTCACTGGGGCCTCCTCACACCTGATACTTCAACCAACCCCTCGATTACAATCTATATCCTACCGCAAATTCATAAAGGCATCGCAAGTCAATGTCCTTCCAGTGTATAATCAGACAGTTTACCTCACAAACAGTGAAAACTGCCCAAAGTCATGTCAAAAGCAAATGCAAGTTTTCTTCTGACCACTTCAGGCCAAAGTTCATACATCCCCCCCAGAACATTTCGGCAAGTGCAACAATCACATAAATTGCAACAGTGAGCTTTTGGAGAGAGAGAGAGAAACTAAATTGACTTGAAATTAAAATGTAAGGACGGATGCTCATAGAATATACGCTTCTAAGGCTTTTATCTAGAGGGGAAAAATTGATTATTATTTGAGCCAGTAATGTGCAGTAGCAGTAATGAGGAGCTGCTGATGATTTATGACCATCAGTGATCAGCGTAATTATTATTAATGACTATAATTAGTAATACATTCATAAGCATCTAAACCATGCTAAATGAGACCATGTTTGATACAGATATTCAGGCCACTTGTACACAGAGCCAACGAAGAGATTTAATATTCCGTTAAGCATTCATCCCATTAAAGGAGGGCTCTAAGGACACCTTGAAGTCTCTTTTAAAAATCAATCAGCTCTTATTTCAGTTTATGAGACTGTCACTTCATTTTAAACAACAGCACTCAGAGAGCACATACCTCTGCCAAGGCCAAACGGACGCCCACAAAATAGCCATCTCTCTCAATGGGGAAGAATCCTTCAAAAAATTTGTGGATCTAGAATTTGATCCAGATCAATCCCAAATTGAAATAACATGAGCCAAAAAATACCTCTGGTAAAAAAAAATAAATCAATAAAAATCAGCCCATAATCTTTCCCATAATGTTGCAAACAAAATTACTTACCAAAAAAAGAAAGGTAAAACATAACCACCATCACAGAGGTAATAATGGGAAAGGCATAGTGGTTTTGAACTGATAAATCACATTTTGTGTTCGGCAACAATGCGCTGAAAACGGACGGCCCGCGGAGAGCACACACCTCGGATTGGGGAAATTCGTCATGATGTGAGTGAGGCCACTTAATTCCAATGGATGAAAATGTTGACACTACAGTGCTATTCCAGATTATTCTGTGCAGCCAACATTTCGGGAAAAACCCTTCGCTGTTTCAGAATGACAATGCTTACTCACTCTTGATTTGTTGAAATCGGCAAGGAACTTTGAATATCCTGCACCAAGCTCTGACATCAACCCCATCAATCAACACTGACACCTAGTGTAAGTCTGACTTCCATTCAGGCCTAACTGTGACATCACAGTCTGACGTCACCAACGCATTTCAGGCTGAGCAAGAAGCAAACCTCCCACAGTAGTACTAAAATGGCGCGTTTCCACCAAACGCAAAGCAAACGAGCAATCCGAGATTTCCGACCTCCACCAAGGGATGAAGTTGATACAAATGCAAGATCTTTCTCTCGGGGAAAATTTCAGGACGATCGGATGGGAATATTTTTTGTCATTTCCACAAATGAGGTGGAATAGTAAAAGTTGTGCCAGATCTGGTAAGCATTCATCAAGAGGTATTACCTCTGGAGTCCAAATTGTTGATCCTCATCTGGACCAGGACCCATGAGAATGGACGTCATTACTGATCTTTTAAGAATCTTTCATTACCATGCCAATATTTCTGGTCAATATTTGGCAGAAATGCTGCAGTTGTAATGGAGAATTGCCTAATTGAAAATCATAAAATACTGATCCGGATCTGGATCCAGATTCAAAATCTTGAGCCACATGATCTTCATACTTATATAAACAATTGCCCAAGATCTACATTCAGAGAAAATTTAATCAAAATCCGTTCATTGGGTTTGGAAAAATGTCACTTGGTTTGTAAAAAAATGATCCGGATCCAAAATCCAGATCCAGATCCGGATCATCATAAAAATTTAAAGGAGTCGTCCATGGACCAAGATACCTCTAGTGAAAATTTCAATAAGATCCGTCCAGTAGTTTACGAGAAATCCTGTCCACAGACAAACAAACAAACAAACAGACGGACAAATAAATAAACAGACTCGATTGCATAACCTCCTTGGCGGAGGTAAATATCAGCTCGCTTAACTCATGCAAGTTTGACCGCGGGATCATTTTTATTTTCTCGCTGTTAAAATTGGCGACATTTTGCAACAAAATTGGATTCACTTCTGTTGGAGCGGTTCTTCCAAGGAATTTTCAGAAAATCAGCAACAAGATGGCCATGCTAATGTTGCTACGCAAACATCACAAATGTTTCTCTTTGGGAACACTGCACCAGCTTGAGAATAAAAACTTTGAGGAAAATTATGTTGTCATACCAATG
Source organism: Gymnothorax reevesii (assembly GCA_029721435.1). Taxonomy (NCBI): domain Eukaryota; kingdom Metazoa; phylum Chordata; class Actinopteri; order Anguilliformes; family Muraenidae; genus Gymnothorax; species Gymnothorax reevesii. The sequence goes on along the minus strand of CM056581.1, from coordinate 94,461,629 downwards.
CTGTGCTAAACCGCTATCGTCTTTTGTGAAACTGTTACATAGGTTATTTCACACAGCTAGCACACTAGCCAACTTTCCAATTATCTCAAGCAATGGAACTGCAGTTCAAGCAATGTGGGCAGCATAGCTAGCCAATGTGGATGCCAGCAGCAATGCTGCCATTCAGATCACTACAATACACCAGCAAATTTTTTGTTGAAGTTGAATACTTTCAGATTTAGTGATCCGTCCCATCTTTGAATGGACTTTGTAACCGTGTCGCGCAAAAATATTGCTTTGCCTTTGGCGGAAATGCACTATAACGGCAAGTAAAAAGTCTACTAAAATTGTGGAAGCTGTTACAGGAGCCTCCATATCGATGGCCATTTTCTGGAATAAGACATTGGATGAGTAGGTTTTCACATATATTTGCCTACGAAGTGCATTTTGATGCGTTTACCCGCGACAGTAAACCCAATACTCACCATGTCCATGTCGCCCTCTCCTGGCAGCTTGCGATTATCAGCGCCATGGTCAGCGTTGCCATGGTGATTGGCCTCCTTTTCCTTCTGCTCGAAGTACTCAAGGAAGGACGGCTTGGCTGGCTGCTCGCTCTCATCTCTCCCTGTGAGGACAACACATCATTAACGGAGGGGACAGTCAGGCAACAATAAAGGACACACCTTTCCTCCGATTGATCATCAGGGACGACAGGCAGCTAGCTATTTTTTAAATGAACGGACTACTCAGCATAGAGCGGTCCAGTAGAGGTAAACAAGAACGGGCCAAGGCGACAATTTTCCCTTCTAGCTTGGAAGGTTTAACGCTGATTCTTAAAAACAAAACATGGGCAGTATAGCATGTGGTAGCATGTGGTAGCCTGTTATAACATTTTACTTTCTGTAACTTTTCCTTAGCAAGCAAACAAGCAACTAATGATGATGACAGTATTTGCCTGCACCAGCTTTTTGTCAAACCGGAGATGAAGTTTCAAAAATATTCAATATGGAGGTGGATAAAGTCGACAGGATTGCATTAGGTCAATAGCTGAAGTGCAGTTTTGACATAGCAGCATCGCAATGTTGCAGCAGCGCGTGAGAACACACTGTGGAGATGTGCTCCTTGCAAATTACTTCTTACAATCCTTTAAGTCACTAAGAAGCCCACAATCCTTGCAAAGCGCCCGCCAGTATTGTACTGCACTCCTGTTATGCTTACAGTGCTGTAACCATTGTGGCTATGTCTTCAAAGGCATTTATGGGTCTTCATTGGCTGCAATCGGGAAAAAAAAAAAAACCTAAACTATGCGACATTCGCAAACCGATGGCTGGAAAATGGAGCTTAGACTTCGAGAGGCACCTGTGATGTGGAAATTGAAAAGACGGCAGCCTCCTGACAAAGTTGCTCCTAAATCAGTACTAGAGGGTACTTGGTAGAACACATACCTCCGCCGTACCATATATCTGTGCTTTTGGTTATAGAATGTATTCCGGATCGCTCTAAAATTAAATCAACTCTTCCTTGGCTTACCACCCATCATCCTACCAATCTTCGGGCCAAACCATTCGTAACTTTTTCAGTTATCCGGTCAGAAATATCACACAGAACCGTGTTAGACGGATATATTTTAATTCTTCTGGATCCAGAATCCAGAATATGTTCCGGATCACTTCCAAATTTGAATCACCTCATGCTTAAACCAAATTTCATGCCAAACCGTTCATTAACTTTTGAGTTATCCTTTTAACAGACAGACAAACAAAGGGGGTGGAAGTAAAGCAGTAATTTTCTTCAAACAGCACAAAAAATGCTTTGTTTCGACGTTCGCAAAGCCATCTTGCCAGAACTACATCCAGGCCTTCAGAGCTTATTCCAGATGCTTTCACATTACAGGCCACACTGACATTAAAACACGTCAGTCACGTTTTCGACCAGTATTGACCAACTAACGTCCTCAGGACAGTAAGCGGAGTGTACTTTGCCCAGCAGTGCAGAGAAAGTGGATACCTAATTAACACACGCAGCATTAAGCGTTTACGGTCCTCTTCTCTTATTCAGGACAAAAAACACCATTTATTTCCCCAAGGGCCATTTACGCAGGAAATGGCCTCACTCAAACTAACCATGATATGGGGGAGAAGCAAGGAGGCACTCATAAGTTTATAACAATTAAAGATAAGCCTATTAGCGAGCACCTAGATGAAAATCCATCATAGGCTTCCGTTGCCTGAGCAGCAATTCCAGTGGCCAGGCAGGCGCACAAGGTTTGTGCAAACCCATCCATCTTAAAGACCTCCTTCCTTCTGAATAATTAACACCCAACAAGAGGAAGAGGAAAAAGGGATGCCAGCTAGCTTTTAGCCCCGTTTGCCTTATCTGCATACGTGAGCCCTCAGCGAAAGTCGTTTCCCAGAGACAACCCCCTTCTGCTAATGATTAATTCATGTTTTAATAAATTATTCACGCATTCCCCCATAGTCTTGCTCAGCCCTCTTCCCTGGCGCTATTGCAAATCAGGTAGAAAAGTGAGAAAAAAGGTGCGTTTCAGCGGCGGTCTGAGAGAATAAACAGCGCACTGCAGCACTGTAGGGAGAGATGAGGGAATAGCTTATTCTTTCACTGCGGGAGCGAGTAAAATCATCCTACAGGCACCAATTTGGGAAAGAATACAAAAATATTTTCTGGGCCTGGTCGACTACATGACTTTGGAAAGTACTGTACTGTGCAGAGGTCTATAGCGCATCTACAGCAATTTAGCGGGGCAAATATGCTTGCAAAAAAATTTTAAGTTTCTAACTGAGAGATGAAACTGAGAATGTTAAAAAAATAAATCAAACCAATATTTGTCTTATAGTTTTATGAGATGATTGGTTTTTTGCTTGTTCCAAGCAGAGTGGAAAACTTTCCACCATTCATCAGCAGACTGACTGTCTCACTTGTGTCTGTCCCTCCTAGAAACTGCAGGCAGCCATGATGATGTTTGTGGAATCATTTTAATATTGATTTATTTGCTTTATTATTAATCGTTTATCCTTGCTTGCTATGGCTCAATTTTTCTAAGACTTTTTAGGTTTTTTTAGGTTTCTGATTAGCCTTGGCCTTGCATAACTGTAGTTTTCCATAAATCTGAACAATGTGTAATTGCTTAAAGTTTATCTGGAGACATGCAGGACCCTCAGGATGTCCTCTTTCTCTTCCAGGTTTAAGTGTCTCAGGAAAAAGAGTACAAGGGGAGCCAGGGATGCCGAAAAGATAAGATGTATGTGCGTACTGTGGGCTGCGTGTGTCTGCAACACTCCTGTTAATACCATGATGTGTAAAACAGCTCGGGGGGGAGGAGGACGTCAAGATGGACTCTTACTTATACACCAGCAAAAAAAGAATATTCTTTACACTTGTTCTTGCCAGTAATGAGAGTTCTTGTATGTGACGGGGGTCCCTTTCTGCAGAAAAGTAAACCGACTTTGGCTTGGATATTAACTCCATTGTCTCCGTCTGAGTTCTTCTTGAAAAGGTAACACCAGGAATATAAAATCAGAATTCCTACAACAATGTTGACATCAGTGCTCTGTCAAGACTATATTATCTGTATCAACAGTTTTAATTAAATACAAATTAATATATAAAACTAATAAATTAGCACTTGGAATTTCAAATATTCTTTTTATCCTCAGCAACACAAATGTGGAAAACAAAAAGGGAAAATCTAAAGCCAGATTTAAATTCTAAACAAGTAGATCAGAGGGATCTAATAGCTGCGACCTGGCCTAGCATCTGTCACGTGGCCTAGTGTCCATGACTGGTGGTTTCTTGTACAAGTGTGACCTCGAAATTGGCAAATGACCTTGAAAATCTATAGGGAACCCTTCCTCTGTACCAAGAAGCTTGTTGTAAGATTTAATAGCCATCCATTAAGTTAAACTCGAGTTACGGTGCGAAAACTGTGAAATGGGGGCAAAATCGACACTTTTTTGACCGGTGTGACCTTGGGATTCGACAGATGACCTTGAAAATCAATAGGGAACTCCTCCTCTATACCAAGAAGCTTGTTCTAAGATTTCATAGCCATTCATTGAATTAAAGTTGAGTTACGGTGCGAAAACCGTGAATTCGGGCAAAATTGACACTTTTTAAACTCCGCAGAGGAGGTAAATTTTTTCGGTGCCGTTTGTTTGTTGGTTTGTTTGTTTGTTTGTTTGTTTGTTTGTGTACAACATAACTCAAAAACTTATGGCCGGATTTTGACAAAATTTTCAGGGTAGGTGGGGATTAACTCAAGGAAGAGGTGATTACATTTTTGGCATATCTAGGCCAAAGTACTGCTGAGATATGCGCCAAAGTTCAATATTTCAAGTCTTTCCAATGGGCCGGAGTTCCAATCGCCGTGCTTTTGGCTTTGCTGCCCCCTGGCGGAGGTTCTGCGCTCTCTGAGTGCTTTTCTAGTTTACCTGTGTGACCCCGGGATTTGACGGATGACCTGGAAAAACAATAGGGAACACCTCCTCTATGCCTAGAAGCTATTTCCAAAATTTCATAGCGATCCATGAATTCTAGCTCGAGTTACAGCGCGAAAACCCGCAAACAAGGTCATGACCTCTGTAAACTTGACCTTTGACCTCGAGCTTGTGCATGGATATCACTTTGGTGAAGGTCAATAACTCCTGAAAATTTCATGATACGACGACAGGAACATGGTGAAAAAGGTGTCACAGTCGGTGGGACAGACGGACGGACAGACAGAAGCGTTTATAGAGCTGCTTGGTCGCAGCTAAAAATGTAGGGCGTAAGTCTTCTGCCCAGGACTGACATACAAAGCTTTCTAGCATGTTGGAAAATTGTCAGCCAGGCAACATGACGCATCTTTACGCTAGAATATGCAGTGATCTGCTGCCAGTACATTAGAAAATCTGAGAGACGCGAATCAAAATTAAAGAAATAGTGGCAAAGCCACTGTGCCCGCTTGGCCAAATGTGGCCAAAATGGAACGCCCCCTGTTGGCGAAAGTATCGGTCCGATTGGGCTGAAAATCGAACTTGGTCAGGAACTTCAGTTGCTTTATACACACATGAAATATGAAAAGGATCGGTGAAAAACTGAAAACACACTAAGCCCATTAGTTCTGTCGGCAAAGTGGGCTAAAACAGATTCAACTCTAGCTAAATGACTTAATGTTATGGACAAGTTTTCCAGCAAGTAGGAAAAAGAAGTCTTCCATAGTGCTATGTGTGGATTCCTGCATGTTCTCAGGACCATAGATCCACTGCCATGTACATCTGCGAATCCTTCTCGTCACTTGCGGAGCACTACGGATTCGACTACCACATGTAAGTTTTTATGAATTTACGTGAACCAAATTCCTCTTGCAGAACTTAACTGCATAGTGGATCTGCCCTACAAACTCCAAAAGAAGTAAACTCCAGAATAAGCACCAGAAAAAAAATCCTCAGAATAAGTATGTATCAAAAGAGGTGACCTCCAGAGTAAGTAAACTCCAAAATTAGTAACCCCCAGAATAAGGAAGCACCAGAAAAAAACAAATCTCCTCATGCTCCACCAGGAGCAAAGAGGATAGGTAGGTAGGTAGAAAAAAATATGTCTCCAGAATAAATATGCATCAAAAGAGGTAACCTCCGAAGTAAACCTCAAAAGAAGTAAAACTTCAAGCTAGTAAGCGCCACAGTAAGTAAGCATCAGAAGAAGTAACCTCCAGAGTAAGTAAGCAGAAGAAGTAACCTACAGAGTAAGTAAGCGCCACAGTAAGGAAGCACCAGAAGAAGAAATCTCCAGGACTCGAACGGGGAGGAACACGTGACCACAGCACATTCACCCACAAACCTCTCAGGGCCACAGACGGCAAAAAGCCACAAATGCAGTGTGCAGTTTTAACACAGCGCCTATGAATAAACCACCAGAGCTACAGTTAAGGACAACCCCTCTCGGGGACTGCGCTTCGTGAAACAGCAGCAGAATCCATTAGAGCTGTGGTTCTGAAACTCTGTCCACGGGGACCAGTGTTTCAGCAGGTTTTTATTCCAAAACACACTTGTGATCCCAGAATTTTAAGAAGCTATGAATTTTTCTTCCATGCATCGGCTGTTTAAAAGGACTATTTGCCTTCTTCCACGTTTATGCGAGATTTAAATTCCCCAGAAAAATAAAAACCCAAGGTTCATCATATTATGTTTAGTTTTGCTACTCTCCACACATTTACATGAGATGAGACAACATTTAACTGATCAGTTTCGAGACAGCGGTGAATCCATATGTTGCCATTTAGGTTTCTGCACACAGGTTCTACAAAAATGTTTTTCCAAGAACTTAAAGCAAAGATGACCCATTATGGGACTAACTTACAATCTGTCCCCAAATTCTTCATCAAGTCATAAATATGAATAATGCGAGGGGTTCCCACTATCACAATTCGCTGCACGATTGAAATCGTGGTCTTAATCGTGGTGATCCCATCAGATTTTATCAGATCTTGAGGTCAGTCGTGGCAATCGTGTTGATCGTAGAAAAGTTTTGGACGGTTCAAAAATGTCCTACGATCAACGCGATTAATTGTCAATTGTGATCATGGCATCAGCTCGTATCCCTACCTGAAATTTTAAGCCGCTTACACACCGGACCTGAAATGAATTTTTCGCACGACAGATAACATTCAAAGTCAATGCAAAGACGCGCGTCTTTGCATTGGCAATACAGGCAATACAAGTGCCTTTTCCAATCCATCCATCATGGAACTCACTTATTTGTAGCGAGGGCTGGGGATGGGCAGACCAGCATGCAATAGGGTGGGCGAGAGGCCAGAACACGCACTGGAGAGTTCGTAATCCATTGCTGGGATCACTGTCCATGGGAAATTATCTACAGACAATTCAGAGACTCCAGTGACCTTCTGTCACAAAAGTCTTTGGATTTCATAAGGAAACCAGCACAAACATGTCAACTCCATGCAACAAAGGGCGCAGACCGGATTCACACTCGTGAACTCCTTCTGAAGCATTAGCACAACCCACTGCGCTACTGTGAGGACAGAAATAAAGAAACATAGGGATGAATCCTCAGAGGAACATAACTGGGCTCTAATAACCACAGCATCAGACCCTGCATCTCTTGGGAATCCAAAAACTTTATCAACCAAAAATCAAAGGCATTTACATGATATTTCTGGGGCACCAGTCTGGATAAAAGCTGCTGTAATGCACAGAACACCCAGCATATTTCCCTGCTGTCAGAGCTCCGGCACAAACTAGGGCAGCAGCCGCACGTCAGCGCGTTGGGTACTGATCCACACGCAGGAGCACCAGAACACTGCTGTTCTGAGGAGGAGCGCTTCTTCAGCCAGAGCGCTCCCACATCTGCCAGCACGGACCTCAGCAGCAGGCACTGCCTCACGCCGAGCGAGGCCTTCGCTGAAGACACAGGCCAGATTGGTTTTGACTTCACACTGTTTATCTCGCACACTTTCGCTAACACTGATACTCAGTCAAACACAGACTGTTTAGAATGAAGGGCTCTGGGCTGGGCATTGGCTCATCAGCTATATAACATTAAAGCTGTAAAGCTGATGTTTTCATCTGTAGGGATTTACAGTCGATTATAAAAAGCAGGAGCCAATGCTGAATTAATCCATCTTCACAGGCTAATTGTACATGTTATGAATTCGCTCTTCAGAGCAATGAAGGATATTGAAACATGCAAAACTCGAAAATGATTTCACCTACTACGGCGGTGCAAATTATCCTCTCAAAAGAAAAAAAAGGGGTTAATCCCACTTGAGAAATTGTTGTAAAATTTGACTAAAGCAAGTGAAAGCTAATAGTGCATCAAAAAGATCTTTCAGATACACAAACAGGAGTCTTTGCTCAACTTGAAAGAAAAGTCACATAAGTTGAGCGCATTTCACTGAGGACGACGGAAAACACCGACAGTGTGGTGAAGCGGGAGCCCTGAGAGTCAGAGTGAATACTGCACTCACTACAAACACAACACACAGGGACAACAATTACATAGTTTAATTGCAGTAAACCGACCATGACTGGTCTCTAATCACAGTGAATATTGCTTTCAATCGGGGTTCGAATTTCGCTGATGCTCAGGAATGCTGAGCTTCCTTTGTTCCATCCAGGAAATACCAAGCTACTTAATAAACATAAAAGGGGTGCCCATTAATTCCTTATTTTCAGGAAACATCAGCACAGATCTGCGTGAGATTACAGAATCGTGCAGAAGCTACACTCAGAGCGGTATTATGAAGGTTATTCAATATGCAAAAGTCCAACGCGCTTCAGCCAAGTTTCAAAAGTGAGGAAAGGTGCTCAGCAGTAAAGAATTCTGAGGAAGACGCAAGTCGAAACATCAGTCATCTTTTCCCCTCAATAAACGTGCAGATTTGTTAAGTGTGCTCCAGTGTTTTTACTTTTGGGTAGTCTTTTGGAAGTACCCAGGTAAAAGTTTTTTTCTATATTATGAAGGTTATGTGTAACCCAAAATAAATATCCCCTTAATTTTGAATAAAGGCTGCATTTAAGGTTTCAATGTTGATGGCCATGATGAAAGAAAGCATTTTTAATAGAATTTACTGAATTATGCTAATTAGGTCACATGATCCAAGATGGCCGCCGCCCGATATGTAGAAATACATAATTCCATTTTTCTCAAAACCAATTCCGTGTCTTGATTTGAATTTTTGTACACACTTTATGGACAACATATGGAAGGTTTTGAGCCAAAGATTTGGGAGATTTGATAACAAATAATTGTAGGGGGTCTAGAAGGGGACCTCAAAACGTGGTCAGGCCTAAAGGCTTATGCTGAGGTGTCTAACACACCCCAACATGGATATTACTATTTTCTTTAGCTCAAAACGTAGATCAGAGTGAGATCTACTCACTCACAAAATGTCAGGCAGATACCTTCACTCATTCTCAAGATATCTGGATTTATGTGGCGGAAATTCCCATACAGAGAAAATCCATCTCAAAGTTTGATGATACTTGATCAAAGAAACATTGATCTATCTACACACCAGATATTGTCAATGTTCAGTTACGCCTTCAAAAGCCACCAGGAATGTATTCTGAGCAATGATATTGAGGAAAAAATTGAAAAATGATATTTTTTCAAATTTTGGTGAATTTTAGGGTTACAGCTAACCTAGACCAAAGCAGCCGTATGAACCAGAACAGCTCCCTGTAAAAGCTGAACATTTAAACCCAGCAGGGCGTCAAGACGATATGAGCCAGACAAAGATCAAGCAAGCAAATAAAATTTAATGAAACTAAAAGGAAACAGGAGTCTGCAATGAATCGCCTGCATAACTCTCAAGCCAAGAACATCCAAAATAAAATTAGCAGCTAATTTGTCCCTCATGCCTTTAACTATGGCACCTAAGTGGGAGAAGAAACAGCCTTTTAATTCCACCCCTCCAGTGTCATTAGTGAAAATCAATGACTTATTCTGAGCAGCTGTCTCACTCACACACACACACACACACACACACACACACACACGATACTTATCTCAAGGTTTCAGATCAAGACTGCATGGGGAATTTAATTTGAGACGGGACAGGGCATCGCTTTTTACGGCCTCTACTGTTAATGTCTTTCTCGCTAATCTATAAATGAATCCATACAAATTAGATAATTGGCCATTAGCCCCTGATGGAAAAAGTACGCAACCAAGCGGTCAACCAAGTGAGGGACACTGAACCGTAGTCCATCAGACAGCTTTAAGTGGACTTCACTGCGACAAGACACACCGGGCAAAGCACAAATTTCCTCCGAAGCACAGTTTATGACCATCGTCCTGAAATAACAAATATATATTCTGCAACGGTCCTCAAAAAAAGACACAAAAATGCACATCGCTGACTAATGGCCTTCAGAAAAATGTGCACATGGGCTTCAAGGACAATAAATATAACAGACCCATGCGGCACTCGCACGTTTAGGTGATAAATTGAGCCTGCAAGTTGTCAGAAAAACAGCCAACAACGGACAAGTTTCCTGAAAACCAACTCACTGAATTTATACTACGCTTTTAATGTAAAATCAGACTGTAACCCACAATTCAGCAGATCACTTGTTTAAAAAAATCATGCACATTCAAACATAACTCAGCATGATGTCAGGAAAGCTGTCTTTGATCAGATCTGCCACACCTGTCACGCAAAATCACCCGACCTGAAAATTCGACAGCCATTCAATGAAGATTGATTGCAATTTACACTGCCTGTCCAAAAAAAAAATAAAAAAGTCGCCTCATGGTTTTAAAACAACAAATATTATGACTGGATCGTTATAGCACCGATTAATGCATTTCAGCTGGCAATAATTATTTTGATCCTAACCAATGAAGAGCGTGGCTTCTCATTTCTTAAAAAAAAATATCATACCGGTAGACGGATCCCTTGTTGGCAGAAAAGAGGGGACAGTGTTTCAGAGGGGAAAATTGTTGGCCTGCATCAGAAAACAAGGAATGGGAAAAACAAGCACAAGGAATCATCTTCATACACGAATAAGACAGCACAAAGTCTGAAAGTCTGAGGGACATGCGGGAGAAACTGACAGAGTCAATCGACTAAACATTTGAGCGCGCGACTTCTGTTCTAACAGGCAGTGTACATTCACCTTGACATGCAGCATTCACTGTGGTTTCAGCACCTGCATCAGTTGCAGAGGCATATTCTCTATAGAGCCGTGTGATTATTAGTTTAAGAGACAATTTTTCTAAGAATGAGACTGACAGAAATCACATTTTTTTTTTAAATCTCTGAAAGCCTGAATTTAAGGCTCCACTAAGGGAAGGGGTCCCGAGGGCCAAAATTCCAAAAGACAAAAAAAAAGGGTTTTTGACTGATTATCTTCGTGCGCCCTCATTCAGCCTCTGTGATTTCATGCTATATGAATGTAGTAGTGCCTCTCTAGAGCCTAGAGGTAGTGCCTCTCAAAAAACATCACTATTTTAGAGGCTGAATGAGGGCACCACCTCATTCAGCTTTTTGGGCTGCATTCGGGGACCTCCCACAGCTTGCACCCTGATTAAGCCTGGCTCATTCATGGATCTTTGGACATCTGGGTACCTCTTCTATCTAAATACGTATGAATGGCGGTGGCTTAGTTTGGGCGCTTTTGTATAGGGGGCGCTTTTTTGGCAAAAATGCAGTTTCGGTACATTGTCATCAGGCCATAACTCAGTGCGCCCTCTATGGAATTAAATAAAACTACTTTCATCATGTTCCTCTATATCTCTACTTTTAACGATTAGAATATCAGAAAGGTTTTTTGCATCATTATTCCTTTATGTGCCAGAGTTCCAGGTGCCCCAGGGAAGGTGAAAAGGCGCCACGGTTAATGACAGGGTCCATTACAGCATTATAATGTTATACACATATTTGGATATGTGGTGTGTCGTTTACAGACCTCCAAGTCACAAGATTTTCAATATAAAGCTGGATTTGCACAGGACTAAATCACTCAGTATGTTTGTGTCCTTTCAGACCATGTGGTCATGCAGCGCTACCCCCTGGGCCAGCGGAGCCATCTAGTGACTAGTTGAAGAACCGATCTAGCAATACAGTACCGAGTGGCTGTAATCTGCCGTGAACGTTTTAGCTCAGAAATGGTTAATGAGACAAAAAGCCTTCTTGATGTTATTATCATAGAAAGTAGAGATATAGAATAACATAATAAAAGTAATTTCATTTCATTCCCAAGTGGGCGCACAGTTTTAGCCTGATTGAAATGTGCCCAAATGGCATTTTCGCCGCAAAAAGGGCCCCCTATACCAAAGTGCCCAAAGTAAACCACCGCCATTCAGGCATATTTAGAAAGGAAAATGGACCCAAGTGTCCAAATATGCATGAATGACCCAGGATTAATCAGGGCGCAAGGCGTGGGAGGTCCCTGAATGCAGCCCAAAAAGTGAAAAGTAGCGATTTGAAGTGCCACCTATAGGTGGCGCCCTCATTCAGCCTCTCAAAAAACCAATGTTTTTTGAAAGACACAACCCAATACATTCATATACCATGGAATCACGGAGGCAGCATGAGGGCGCACGGAGATGATCAAAGTCAAAAACCCATTTTTTTTAGTTCTTTGCAATTTTGCCCTCGCAATTTTTTTTCAAAGGGTTCCAGATATTTCAAAAAAAAAAAAAAAACGCTATTTCTGTCAGATTTGTTCATATATCTACCCCCACAAAAAAAACTGATAGGAATCGGAGGGGGTGATGTATCATATGCACTGTCTCATTCTTATAAAAATTGGTTCTTAAATCTGAGGGAAACGCTCTGTGCACATACTGCAGGGACATCACCCGCAGAAACACAGGCCCAGAGCCAGAGATGGCCAAACTGCACGCATCAACAAACTACTGAAATAAAAATGGGACAAAGACCATAAAGGGAGGGACAAAGACCCTAAAAAGGACTAGATCTAAACCGAAAAAGCGAGACAAAGACCATGAAGAGAGAAGCCAAGAACATAAAGAAAAAACAAGACCATAAAATGAGAGAACAAAATCATAAAAAAGCAAGGGAGCCAGTCAGTAAACAGAGAGACCAAGTCCATAAAAAGGACCAAAACCATAGAAAAGGAAGAGACCAAGCCCACAAAGAGTGTGACCAAGATTGTAAAGAGAGACCAAGATAATAAAAACCTGGCCACAACATCGGGTTTGAGTACGGCAGCACCAGCTGTGCCCGTAAACAGCTCTTTCACAGGAACTCTCCCATATACACACTCTCAGCAGCGTCAGCAGGGTGATCAGTTTCACTTCCGGGTTCATGGCGAGCACACAGAGGCTGGTATGACACAGCGGAAGGCCCCAACTAGCTAGTCGCTCTGAACGGAGTTTAATGGCTGATTTTCAACCTCCCTCCATTATTCTGACCCCAAGAAGTGCAGTGCGATGCCAGTTATTGCTTATACAATGCCTGAGATGATTTGAAATACTCCTGTAATGCTCAAGGACATTTTAAACACTCCCTTGAGTTTTTAAACTTAGGAAAAGAGCAAGGCCAAACACCACTCACCGCCTCCACAGTGAGGGCACTGAGGGTTAAATGGACTGCATTTGGCATCATGCCTTCGAGTATTTCCTGGTATGCACATGAGTTAGTCTCTCATCAGTGAACTCTGCCCCAAACACCAGCAGAACTGTCATGACCTCAACTACAACTGAACAGCAATTTCGAACAGCAAGGTACACCAAGGGCCTCTGGTGTTTTTACCAATTTAGCTGGACACCGACAGCTGTACTGGCCTTTAAGGACTCACTCGTCGGCACGGCTACTTACGTTAACTGGTTCTGATCAATTTCCCGCCAAGCTTATGCAGTGGTGACATCACTCGTGAGCAGATATCGGTGAGGTTTCTGTGTTTATCTGCATGGGACGTGCATTCTGCAGCCTAAGTGACATCTCATCCTCACATGGGTAACGCAACCAATATCTGGTTTAAGTCTACATGCAATGTTTCAGAAACAGGCCTCGCCCTGAATAACATGCATTTATAACGCAAGTGTGCTTGATGTCAGATTACCCATAAAGCAAAGCAAATCTGATGATGAGGAGGAACCCCCCCCCCCAGTGGAATGCAATAACGGGATCTTGAACGGGTTCTATTCATGCGACTTGCTTAGCAAAGGAAACGGAATGAGCAACACATACTCATCTGGGCCATTTTGTGACTCGCATGTGAGAGCAGTCAGCTGACATGAAAACTTCCTCTAAAGTTTCTTAATGTGGCTCATAAGTGCTGAGGCACATGTGGTCAAATCATCAGAAACACGACCATAAATACCAGCTTTGGGAGGCTCACAGCGCACTTTTTCCCTTGATACCAGTTCAGATGCTGATCAGGCATGAAAAATATTGAAATTGGCTGCTTGTTTGGAATAGATACTATTTACTCAAGGGTTGTGGTCTTGTTAATTAACCCCGTAAACTTCCCTGTGATTGGTCAGGTAACAGAGATTGCAGCACCTGTGCACTTGTATTTTTATCTGCAATCTAACTGGAATGTCAGGGAACTCTCTTGCTTACACGAATGCACTAGTGTTTTTTTTACTTCAAAGAATAACTCTGATGAAGCAGCTGTCCGGCCGAAACGTTGGTGTAATTAACGTCTTGATAAATAATAAAAACTCATTGCATCGGAGCTATGAGTGTGCACCTAATCTCATTATTTTTCACACTTGTTTTCATTGGCTGGCACCTCATCACTTCAGGTGTGCGTTTCTTTCGCTTTGATTCAGACGCTGATCAAATCTGTGGCGATTTTTAGAGCTGTACTACTGCAGTTCTGGCAGCCGTCAGTGTACATCAGTCCCTGACAGAGTGCCAAATAGTGACCACACTTCTTTTTTTCCAGCTAATGTTTTTTGGAAACAAACATTTAAATAATTCAATACTGTCCCCTTAAATAAGTTGGCCGTTTTGTGATGGATGCACCTGATATTTGGTCCAACCATTAAGCCTCACTGAAACTCCGTTAGAATCCTGATCTTGCTTTATTCACCTACTTAAAAAAATGCTTCAAGTGAGACGTCTTAAGCAGAAAAATGAAGCTAATTAGCATTTAAACGACTAGGAATTACCCGAGTAGATGCTTTTGTAACGGTGGTTGAGAGATTCAAAGTTAAAGCCTTTTTTCCTAAGTGCTGTGATTTTATGCACCCCCTGAACTTCTAAGAAAAAGCTGTTTTACAGAGGGGACTAATGGTGCTTTTCCACTGCGTGATACCAGCTCTACTGTACTCAGCTCCACCCGCTGTGGTATCAGGTACTTTTCTGCGGGTGGTTTTCCATCAGAGGACAGTACTGCCCCAGTGTAGCTGGTCATCACAGCGGCGCAGCACCAAACTTTCGCAACATCATCCTCAACACGACACACAATGTAATTGCAGTTATATCAAGTTAACATATATTCCGCCTATTTTGTTAAAGATTTATGTGTTAAAATCAGGGGGTGCGCACTACCGTCACCAAGTTATGGCACTAAAGTCCAGGCGAGTGTTGAATTGCATTTTCTGTTGGACATTTTTGTGCCCGATTCAGTTGCACAGTAAATGACACATTAAACCACCTAACAACGCAAAGCAATGATATCCGTAAAAGGCATGGAGAGCGAATGTACATTTCATCCAGAATATGACGGCAAACTAATGGATAGTTAAAGCACGGGATAATTGAGTGATCATTGCACCGCAGAGTTCCTCATTGCAAACGCGAAAATCGCAGGAGATGGCAGAGAATCAAAATTCATTGCTTTATGATGCATCATCTCATCTGTGACGACTAAGAGAAAAATGATTCATCCACACCTATAAAGTAATTTTTCCGTGCAATTTTCTTAAAACAGGGGTAGCATCACATAACTTTCTCAAGAGGAATTAGTTAGGGGAATAGAACTGGACACAACACCGTCATCTAATTTCGCCACGAATAGGGTCACAGGCAAAGAGAAATGCATTTCATGAATGTAGCAGCTTTGGTGAACAAGCGAAACCGTGTTTGACAGGTAAGGCAACGCACAGTATATTGAACAAGTTAAATAAAAGTTGATGATCATAAAAACCATGCGAATCTTGAGACTCAATCTAACCCGAATGAGATGTCCCGAGGTCGACTACCGAGTCGTCTTTCGCAGTCACGACTCCCTCTGACCAATCAACGGGCTAAGGTGTTGTCGCGTCACATTTTGGTACCTACTATTGCCCAGTCAGCTTTTTTTCGAACCCCAGGAGAGCAGGTACCAGAAAACGTGGTACCAGGTACCAAGTACTAGGTACTTTTTCCTAATGGAAAAGCAAAAAAGGCGAGTAGAGTAGATAAGAGCCGCTACCGCGTAGTGGAAAAGCGCCACAAATTACCATTCGCTTACAGGCTTATTGCTCGGTGAACACAAATTTGGGGCAGCCAGGATTTTGGAGGAAATATATGCTGATCCAAGTGGTTATGCTCAGCTATCAGATGGTTTCCTTTGTGATGATACTATTAAGCAAGGACTCTGCCTGTGTGTGTGTCCTTCTCATATCTCAACAGCCATTCATCCAATCTGGCTCAGACTCGATGGGCGTTTTGCTGGGGCCCCAAGGAAGGGCAGCGGGAAATCTGGTGCAATTCGGACACATAAGCTCAATCTTAATAAACTTTGAAAAACGAGCGAACAGCCCTCTGAGCAGCAACGGGGGTGGGGCTTCAGAGTCAAGCATGTCGTCACCAGAGGTGGACATTCCAGGGGTCAGAAAGTAAAAGTCCGGCCGTGTTTTACCTCCAGCCATGAGCTCAGGCAGTTGATTTTCCTAGTTAGTTCAAAATCTGGGCTGAAGGGTCGCGGCAATTATTAGACTCAGGCGGTTATAACAAAATACTGGGACGGACTTTTACTTTCTGGAGCTGGATTGTCCACCTCTGGTCGTCACCTACATCCCCATTGAGTCCTTACAGGTCGCAGCGCAACAGGCACTGCTTTAGTTCTCTATAAAAGACCACGATCAGTTTCATTAAAGGAGGAGAAAGCACCACGGCAGAGTCGTCACATTACAGCGCCCTTTAGCCGTGACAACATTCAAAATAAAGAATGGATTTCCGCAGCCTCGCAAACCAATTTGCAAATCTGTGCTGCTTAACCAGTGCTGAAATTATAAAGACGTATTGATATTTTATGTCGTCATTCATTCGCTGAAGACACCTCATAATTTTGTGGTGCAATGCATAACAGTGCTATCAGAAGTAAATTAGACTGTCGTCAGTTTTTACCAATTATTCTGAGCAACTGTGGCTAATCGGGAGACCCCTTTGAAAACCTGTGGAATGAGCTGAAGAGGAGAGTGCAGAGGAGAGTACCCAGGTCGCTGGATGATTTAGAGAGATTGTGCCACATGATTTTCTGTCAAAGAATTATTTCTTAATGTGGGATTTTTTTCCCACTGAATAAATGCACTTGAATTAAGGGATGGATTTTCCTCTTTTATCATTGCGGTCCTATATTATTTAGAAAACAAGAAACGCCCGCGTTTGAACCCCCTCGGCCTGATTTATGAAGAGTCCCAGAACAATTACACAATAACCAAAGTAGAATTCCACAGAACGTACATTTACAAATACAAAAATGCCCAAAGTCCCACAAAAATTTTGGAAAATTAAAATTTTTTTCACTAATCTAGAGCCCCGCATATATATGATCGTCCCCCAGGTATAAACCCCCTAGCTCAAATGCTTCATCAAAATCAGTCCACGACAAAGTTTTTTTCAAAAACGCCAAAAATGCTATTTTTTCCCCAAAAAATGGTCCGATCTGAAAAATTCTTTCCTGGCCTGGATTCCCTACATTACCGCAAATGTTTTGGCATGGGTAACTAGTTTATTGATGCTGACTTTAGCGGTGCACACACGGACAGACAGACGGACAGACAGACGACGAACTGATGACAATACCCTTCGGCCTGAAGTCGGGCCGAGGGTAAAAACTGAATTTATTAGAAGCTAAAGAACACATCTTAACCCAGGGTGCCAATAATTATGGAGGGTGCTGTGTGTGTGTGTATATATATATATATATTTATATATATATATATATATATATATATATATATATATATATATATATATATATATATGTATCAGAGTTTAAACTGCAGTGCAGTTTAAACACACCCAGACACTGATTGAGGCTGTAAGGCTCAGTTACTTCATCCCGTTTATCAGCTCACTCTTCCTGAGGAGCCAGCAGTGCGGCTCCCTGAGCTGCCGCCGCTCGCCTGCTCCTTAAATTACACATGGGCCTGCTGTTTAAATACACCTTACAGCTGTGCACCTGTCATATGTATTTATTTCCATCTACAAATCCGCTGTATGGGTGAAGCAAAACTAAAAATAAAATGTTACAACCGCATGATTGCAATTATGCTCCGCAAATTAAATGATTGCAAATTTGCCGACTGACAGATGATGGACTCCCGTCAGTGCTATACAGAGGAACTGAAGGCGCTGCATTGGTATTCAGATTATGTTCACAGTTGACACACATCACAGTCCCGGTCAACTCGAGGGCAATCTGACCGGAAAGTTCTCCATGTTCATCAGTGAGTTATGAATGAGGGAAGATATATTTTCAATTCAATTCAATGCGCTTTATTGGCATGAATGTAGCAAACACAGTATTGCCAAAGAGTCATGTATTAACATAAATATAAATCAATGTGTAATTCATTAAATCAAGAAAATGGCAGAAGACCGAGAGTGTGTTTATGAAAGGTTGTGGAAGTGTCTGTCGAAGTTGTTAGTGTGTTTCTGTGTGTGTGAGTGTGCGCGTGTTTTTGTATGTGCTATATAATTACAGGTCTAGTAACCAGATTGACTAATATAAAGAATAGCCTAAATGAATACATAAATAATTAAAAATTATAATACAAGTGGAGATATAATGGGACATCTTTTCCCAAAGACATGACTGAATGCACTAGCACAGGTCCAGAAGGTGTTTAACATGGACTAAGACAATTCGTGGTTCATAACACTGTAGCCCCAGGGTGCAGTTGTTAGAGCCCTTCTGCAAGGCCTTAGACGCACACTGTTGTACACTGTGAGTAACCCCCACATAATCTATAACTGGAAGTCACTTTGGATAAAGACCAAAGTAAAATAACCGTAATGTGATTTCCAGGCTACATTACAACTGGATCCTAAATACAAACTGCAACAGAGAGAGGAGACACTTCTGTTGAAGGTAACAAACCGTGAAAGCCAGTTGTGGTCTTGATATTTTTCTGTTCAAAATATTTTTTGTGTGCCGTCTCAATCGGCAGCTGATCTTTTTTTATTTTGCAATACACTTAAAAAGGAATTACCGCAACACAAACCAAGCTAAATGTAATACGTAGTGCATGCAGGCTTAGGCAAGAACTGTGTGGTCTTAATAGAATCAACTTCTCCATCAGGACTAATAGAGGACAAAGAGAAAGAACAGCAAGAGGAACAGAGATCTCTTCTGCTACTGAACCCAAATACACAGACAAAACGACACACAGCTACACTAACGGCAGTCTGAGGACACCTTGTGGTTGCCACTGAAATTGCAGCACAAAATCGTGAAAAGCGCAGCGAAGATTTTGCAACCTTGATTCTTGAAGGCATAATGTTTAAACTTCACCCGATTAACCATCAACCGTATGGGGGATGAAACATTTTACTGAAGCATTTAATGTGTTCATGGTGCTACATTATCTTAATTAGGGGCCCTGAAAGTGAAAGATCGGCAAGGCGCTACCAGCTATGCAGTTCAGCGCGAGAATAACACAATACCATCCTGTCAGAGGATACACACCAATCAAAGGAAAGCGAAATGGTCATTGGGTAGGAACACGTAAGGTATGCATAAGCCCAGTGGTAATACACACACACACACACGCACACACACGCGCATCTGAATATGATTTTGTGGACTAAAATTCCTACATAATTACATTCCTAAAATTCCTACTGGCAACATATTGGCACCAGCCTGCAGGCAGCGCCCGGAGCCGTGTGCTGGGTGTAACTGATATCACAGGGCCTGATTCGAGCTGCCCGGGAGCGGCTGATGCGTATCGATCTCTAACACTTCTTAAGTAGCGGAGATCAGAAAAGCTGTAGGATAACCACTCCAGTATATCACACACTTTTCCACCGACATCTGCAAAAGCTACCAGAGCACAACACACAAGCGGTCCTTTCAACGCAACTTCAAAATGTCGAGCTGCATCTGAATGAAGTAAAACCTTTTAAACATTTATTTGCTTTTCAACCCTGCGAGCACTGAAATAAATTTTCTAAATAAATAAATAAATAAAATTACAAATAAAATTACCTTGTGCTGTTGAAAACCTATCATGTGGCGACTTGTTTAAAAGAGCTCCCCAGGGGATTTCAACAGCTTCGAATCTGATATCTTATGTCATTGAGCGACACCATTTGTATTTAGCGCTCTAAGGGTTAATTATGACTGGATGCTACAGACACTAGCACAGACACTCACTCCATACAAACCAGCTCAGCCCCTCCAGTCTGCTGCTACGGTGCGAGACTGCCCTCCTGGGCTTCACCTGAATGACAGTCCCTCTCCCAGAGCACACAGCTAATGTAACCCACACTGTCCCTCTGCAGGAGAGGAATGACCTGCCCGCGTCCCTACACACTGCACAGCCTTCGCAGATCTTCTTTTTTCTCATATACACCGCCTATGCACACACTCTTAGCCCGCCAAGTATCATTGTGATGCATGGACTGCCTAAGTGAGATATGACCCCCCACACATTTGGGTCAAAAACAACTTTTTTTAATATTCTGGATCCAACTTTGATCATCCAGAAAGTCGACATCTATGCACTCAGAGGTATGAGGATCGGTGTGTGAACAGAAGTAAATTTTTGGTAGCTTTGGCCCATTGGAACTTTGTTTTCAGTAGCCTCTAAAATGCTCCAAAAATCTAACAGATTCTTGATAAAATGACCCCCCCCCCAAAAAAAATTATGCAACTAAAATTGATACAATTAATTTCTGAAGACATTATTCCAACTCTGCAGTCTTTTAGCAGTATCAAAGATGCCAGCTGGGAGGCCCTTGGTGATTTGGTATAGATTAACCCACATGTATGATGTATATAAGAGCTGCTCTTGTTTTGTTTGCATTTGTTTCTCTTTGCAATTTTCTGTTTGCTTGCCTACCCCTCCTTTTTCTAGTAGCGGATATATCCCTAGCGTCTAGTTAACACATTACTTGTTTATGACTAAAGCCGCCTGATGCGCAACATGAATTGTAAATTGTCTAATCAGTCCTGTAGCTGTTTCAAGGACCCGAGGCTGTGCACTTACATTCATCCAAAGCGATGTACTGTATCTGCTAAATAAATGTAATGTAATGCTTGGGAAGGTGGGGGGGTTAGCAGGTACTGGAGTGCTGCAGTCGAAACAGATGTGTCACGGTCATTGCGGTCTCTTACGTTTCATGGTACTGGCATCGTCCTCGTCTTCCGAGTTGATCACCATGGTGCCCAGCTGTGACACCATGGTCCCGTCATGTTCGATCAGCGTGTTCACTGGCTCCCCTAGAGACCCCGCCGCCCGTATGGTCCCGGTGTCCGACACTGCACGAACCATCGTGCCCTGGTCCACCTCGTCATCTTCCTGGGAACACAAAACGCATGGCGACCATTTCTTTCCTTCGGTCTTTCCCTCTCTGCCTCCCTCGCTCACTCACTCACTTCACTCCACTCTCACTAAACTTCACTTTTCACCGCTTGTCATCATTTTGCATGCACAAAACAAGGCCTAAATTGTCAGCGGGCGACAGCAAGGGGTACATCCCCGAAATTCCCCAATCGTCAAAGCCACCTGTATTAGATTACCCTTGACGAGACCTGCAATATGAGGCAAATTTGAGGTCTGTGTAAGTAATTGTTCCAGAGATATGGTTAAAAAACAGATTTTTTCTATATATAGTGCCACCTGGTGGCAAACTTAAGAGTGCATGTTTGCCCAAAATCTATTCAGTTCATCCATCTACTATATCTACCCATATGCTAAAAATGAGAAGCTAATGTAAAGTATTTAGTGAGTTATCCCGCTAGCGGCTAAAATCTGCGGATGCGGCCGCTGCGGCAGGCGGGGCGAAACTATGATATCCCCGAAACTCGTATTTCGGGGATATAATACCGTGGGCGGAGGAAACTCCAACCGGTAGAATGCTCTTGCACAGCAAACAAGGCGAACCCAAACCGACTGTTTCCCTCCCATGTCCCTGAGCAGCACAAAGCCAATTTCACACGGCTGATGACAGTCGGCTCTAGCACAGGTGGAGTTCATCAGAGAGCTTTTACTGAGTGAACCAACCAGCACCCAGCTCTGACCAGAGAAATCAGATGAGGTGTCTTTAAATCTCAACCATGCCAAGAATCGTCACGACAAATCCCAGCGATATCAATAAGCATCACTGGATTCCAGCAGCACAGGACTCAGTCAGAGCTGAAGGACGTGTAATGAAGCGTAACGAAGCATAACGAAGCGTACCGAATTCTCCTCTTCCTCCTGGTCCTGCTCCCGCAGCTGGGCTTCCATCTTCCGCAGTTTGGTCTCCATGGCGTCGTTGATCAGGGCTTTCAGGATGCTGTTGGACTTGGCGTTCTTAATGAAAGGGTGCTGGGGGTAGGCACCCATTGGACAAAATGGAACAAGAGCGCAGCCTGAGCATGGTCACTTAGTACCAGTTTAACAGTCAATCACAAATAAACGTACAGAGTGTTCTTCACCAAACGTTCCATGCAGATGTAACAGCTGCCATAGAAAGCTGAACACAAGCAAGTTCTAAAACTCCAACTTAGGACTTGAAACAAAACATTCCATAAAAAGAAATAAATCCCTTCACAGGTTTACAGTTTTGAGAGTGAATGTGTGGGCCATAGAGATTGTGCAGCACGGTGGTTCCCAAACTCGGTCCTGCCGCACCCCTGTGAGCACTGGTCTCTTTTCCAACCACAGATTAAATCACACGATTTTAATAGCAAGTTAGTTTGTCCCAATTAGGTGCATTTCATGCTTAATACAGCAATTGAATGTCCTAAGGCCACATTTTAACAGAAATACCTGTGTGCGCCATGAAGAATTGAAGAGCATTAACCTTACTGTGTTTAATTTTCTTCATTGACGTCATTTTCATGTCAAAGATCAAATTAGACATTGAGAGAATCAGTAAACTCCAAATTAGGTTGCTGAACATACTTTTTATTTTCGTGGCTCATATGGATATTTGTCAAAATGCAGCTTGAGACTGTAAATAACTGTTCTAAACATAAATGCACCTAATTAAGGTAAATTAACAGCTCCGACAATTGAAACTGTGGTTGCATCAGAAACCAGCAAACACAGGGGGACCCCATGACTGATTTTGGGAACCCCACTGCTGTAGAAGACTGATAGTGTGCATGCAAGAGTGTGTGAGAGGCTCATACTCAGGTATAACCCCGGAGGAGAGCAATGGATTCTCATCTCACAGTGACGCCCACCTACCTGCAGCAGCTGGGTGGCCGTAGCGCGGTTCTCAGGGTTCTTCACCAGGCACTGGGAGACAAAGTCCTGGAATTGCTGGGACCACTGCTCCGGGTTTCGGAACGTGGGGGGAGGGTTGGTGGGGATCATGAATATGGCCTGTGAGGGTCACATAACACCAAAGCAGAGGGGTCCTGTTGACTCTCATGGGTTTGATTTATTCGGCCACCAAAAGCCCTCATCTCATACAGCAGGAAATAAAACGGCAGGATTCAAATAAGAAGCCTAGAACATGTACACTCGCACTACCTCGCGCGTAGCCTAGTAATCATAACTCACAGGGGCACTGATGACGCAATACCAAAAGGCTTCTGGGTAATTTCCAGGGCTTTGAACCGGTTTGCGGAACGAAAACTAGAAACTGTTGCTAATTTTGCTAGGAACAAAAACGAAACCAGAAACTTTAGAATTTTAATGTTCCGGAGCAGAATCGTTTTTAAAAAATAATGGTAACCGGTCAACACCGTTATTTTTTTCGTTCTTGAAATGTTTTGTGTTTGGGCTACAATAACCAACACACGTTCACTTCCTGTGTGTTGTTCCCTGGCATGCCCAGGCAGAGGAGAGAGAATCCAGCCACTTATCACCAGCAGGTGAGAGGCGATCAAGAAGAAATGAGTAAATGCAGTCTCCCAAACTCACACATAACTATAAGAGGTCGGCTAAATATTTTAGACTAATAGGCTAATCTGAAATGTTTTTAACCCATTTACTTGCCTCACAAGAATTCTGTGGTTGTGGGCTGTGTTGAACATGCTAAAGTGATGTTGGAAGCAGCTAATCCTAATGCTATGTGCAGCCTGACAATTTTCTTCACTAATACGCAATAGTTCTCGACCATCAGCACGATCCAGCGGTACAAAAGCGTAACGCAGCAGCGGTCAGTCGCAGTCATAAAGGCCGCTGAAACCTCACCTTTCAATTCTTAATAACATAAACCTCTCGCAGTTTACTTTACCCGATTAGCAACAGCTGCTCAGACTAATTGATCGAAGTTAATGGGAGACAACAAATTTGTTCTCGATTGCGCTGTTCCGCATTGCACCACAAAATTATGAGGAGTTTTTATCTGCATATAAATGAGGAATTAAAATATCAATACGACCTTGTAAACTAGACGCAGTCCAGTCGGTCGCCCGCGACAGCGACTGGTGTCCCCCGGTGCGCAGCTGTCAGATGAAATTGGGCAAAACCCCATGGGCATGTCCATTGCCCATCTAGTGGATAATGCTGTACTTGTAAATGTGAAAAATGGTATATATATATTATTATATACGTGGGGTTCAGGATTCCAAGTGCAGCTTAAGTAGGCAATGGAATCAGTCAGGATAATTTTTGTTGAATTAGACCTCATTTTGAATGTTTAGGTGCAATGGATATGCCAAAGCTGCCACGGCATCTTAGTGATGCCAGTAAAACATCTAAAAGTATATGGCTCTGGAACATTTATGCCAAATTTTGTACAAACTCACTGAATGGTTTTCGCTGTATGACTGGAATGGAACATGATGGCAGAAGTCTGTTGTACCATAGATCCAAATAACGCATGCATGGTGTGGTGTGGTGTGCGTGCGTCTCTCACTGTCTCTCTCTTTCAAATACCATGATGTACAACATATTGGGCCTCTGGACGTTTATCGGGCTCCTGGAGGGAGAGGCTTACAAAAAATTCAAGATGGCCGCCATTGCGGCCATGTTGTTTTTCTGATTTGGCCGAAATTCAATAGCAACCTACCTCGGGACCAGATATGTGTGTATGAAGTTTCGTAATGATATCTTCATAAATGTTAATAAAAAGTGTGTGACGTCGTTTGGTACGGCGCACGATAACGATCACGATAACGATAATGATCACGGCGCACAGGAATTGACACAAACGCTAGCTGCAGACATGTAGCTCTTGAAACGCCAAGCATTTCCATTAATTATTTTGCGAGGCTCAATCAGCAATAAGCCAGGAGAATCCGTTTTATATTCTGAATGTAGTCACAGCTAAAGAGCGTTGTTAGGCAGGATGTACAGCAGAGTGGCAATTGTGAGAACTGCGAAAATGACTGCTGCGCATCATGGAAAGTTTTTTTTTTTTTTTTGCATTAATATTGCCAATTTGCCATCCTTACAATGCAAAATCGATTATATAAAGGAAACCGAAACCATTGTGTTCGCGAGTTTTTCAGCGATGTTACTTTGCTTGAACAGGGAACAAGACTGGATCTGTTTCCCATGGCTTCTGCATCTCAGGAGCTTTTGTTGTGATGGTGTTTGGGCTCAGTCGCCCTAATGCAGTATTTGATAGCGCAACTAGACAATGCTCCGAATGACCAGAGGAGCGTGTGAAATGCGCTGATTGAGTCCTGACAAGGTCTGGCCATTTGTCAAATGATCTCAATGGCAGCTGTGAACTGTCCTGTTTCTGTCATTGGCATATATTGAGCAATGTGAGAAGTGAAATGGGACCTGTTCTGTTGTTTGGCAATAAATGACATAGCAGAGGTTAATCTTGTCTTGATTCATCAATAATAATGTGACAAATGTGGCCATATAATTACTTAGTGATGCAGCATGTATAAAGCATAAGCCTTGCGAATTGTAGTTTGTTGTGGGATAAAGGAAATAAGAGCCCATCTGAAAGTGCAAATGTTAAACTTGCCAACTGAAAGTCCCTTGACTGACATGGAATGATATTAACTGGAAACGTTTTGGTTCTAACCGGTTCAAGAACGTAAATTTTGGGGTGGAACCCAAAACCGGAAACGTTAAAATACGGTTTCTGTTCAGAACGAACCAATTGGGAAAAAATTCTGGTTCAAAGCCCTGGTAATTTCCAATTCTCAACGTGGACAATAGATACGTAGAGACAGACAGACGAGATGACAGACCTAGACTTGGGAGCTCTGTAAGAAGCCCGAGTAAAACGGTTTGGGAAAGCAGTAAACGACTGGAGAAACCTGAAAGCTACGGTCCACGGTTTGGTTTCAAATCCTAATAAAGGCGTAAATGAGCTGTTTAAATCCTCCTTACTGTTCAAAAACACAAATCAATCAAATAGTGTAAGCACAAAAGGAGTTGGACCAGTCCAGGAGTGCGTTTTCAGGGTTCTGAAGGCATCTCTAAAAGATGAAAAGAAGGTTACTTAAGGTTCAGGCCCAGTTTGAGGAACATAACATAACAGCCCTGCTCCGATTTCCATATAAGTGCGATTCTACATATCATGGGTATCCAAAAATCAATGAAGTTCTGGAATATAGCACACATTTGCCTGTAGCGAAGTCTATGCATTACTTCATGAGTCAGCTAGGTATTATGAATTGCACATTGTCTGATCGGTTGAGTAGTTTTTTTCCCAATGACCTTATTCCTTGCATTTCAAGTACCTTGCTTTGGATAAAAACGACCAAATAATCAAAATAATCATAATTAAATAACCTGTCAAAGATCTACTCTGTCACAGCTGTTCAAAATGGCGACATCAAAATCTGAAGTCAAAAGCTGTTTCTCCGCCTTGTGGAGGACAGAAGATTGTCAATCAGCACAGGGTACGTTAGCAGATGGTGAATCTGTTCCTTGGTTTTCCAACACATATTCCCTTAGTGCTGAAAATCCCCTGCCGGTGTGTTGTACTGACTGGGCCAAACCGCTGTCCGGTCCCTTACCCTCATGGGATGGATGTCCGCATACGGGGGTTTACCCTCCGCCATCTCGATGGCGGTGATCCCCAGGGACCAGATGTCTGCCACGCAGTTGTACCCAATCTCCTGGATCACCTCGGGGGCCATCCAGAACGGCGTCCCGATAACCGTGTTCCGCTTGGCCATCGTGTCCTGGAAAGAAAGCAGGACAGAGGACGCTTTAAAAGGTCCTATATTGCACTACTTCTTGATTATTTAACCCAATTCCCTGGTGCCTGAAAAACAATATTTTGAAGCTTATAGCAAAATAAACACACAAATTGAGCATCTACAGCCAGTCTCCAGTCTAATTTTCTCCCCTTATTAACTATGCGCTGTTTTTAGTGGGCGGTGAGTGAGTGAAAATAAGGCTCTGCTCTGATTGACTGCCTCATATCGCTGCAAAGCGGACAATGGCTGCCAAAACCAAAACATGTCTATACTGGAGCTGCCGGATAGCTCACTCGGTTAAAGTACTGCGCTGCAGTGCAGAGGTGACTATCTTGTCACGGGTTCGAGGCCCAGTCGTACCCACCAGCAGGGGTCGGCAGCTTTTTCAGAGTAGCACACAATTGGCCATCGCGCTACAGGGTTTCAAATTGGGAAGGGACTGCCCGATTTGGGATGCAAGATCAGCTTTGCTCGTTGCTCCAGCGTCTCCTGTTGGCCAAACGGGTGCTTGTCAGGAAGACTCTGGGTTTGTTCATGTCCGGGTATCCTCCGCCCTCGTTCTGAACTTGCGAAGATTCAACCAATGAGTGTATAAGAATCAGTGGTTGACAGGCACGTGCTTCGGAGGAGAGCCGTGAACTGTCCTCACTATCCTGTGTTGGCAGCAAGGGGTCGCATACGAGCAAGCTTTGTACATAGTTCACCAATTGGGCATTCCAGATTCGGGTGAGATTGGAGATGCCAAATTAAAAAAAAAAAACAACATGTCTACACTGGGCTGTACTATGCAAATGAGTCGCCTTGTGATGTTAAAAGGCGTACAGAACCAAAACGGGTATTTCAAGAACACGCTTTCCCGGGAAGGGAGCTACAGCGAAAAACTGTTGAGACAATTTGGTTTCACTTTTAGTCGATGGATAGGCAGAATGAGGACCAAAGTCTTTGCGCAAGTACAATGAAACAGGATTTTTATAACAATCTTAACCAGGGCTTGAAGCTCAAAAAATTGCCATGCCGGGTAATGGAATGATCGCGGGGGGGGGGGGTGACGGCTGCTAAATTGAGTTGCGATCTAAGGTACTTTGTGATAGTAGCCTGTCCGTCATAAAGTAGAAATAGGCCTATATAAAATCAAAATACAAGAGCTTCTAACACATTCACATTGCCTGACATTTGTTTAAAAAGAAAAAAAAAAACATTCACTAAGGTATGAGCTTCGGCCGATGAGAACAGTGACCTGATTAACGCTCACGTCAGCGATTTCGCTGACTACTCTGTCCTCTACCTCCGGCTACTTTCCCGCAAATTTACAAGTTTTCAGGCGAGTTTAGACGCGTTTTAATTTGATAAACGCTTTTCAGTTTGCCTATTGGCCTTCTCTTTAACGACGTATTGAAATGTTGCTCTAAGCCACGCAGTGATTACTCGAGAACAATTTCAACATCCAATAACATTGCTCGCGTCATATGAACTCTAGTAGCCCAATTCTACTTCCATCCTCTTCTCATTATAATATCGTTGTATTTTCTGAAAATATTTGAATTTCATTCGGCAGCTGGTCAAAACATGCCGTCCGAAAAAAAGAAGGGGCGTCTAACGGGCAGACATTGCTGATATCCTTTTTAAAGAAAGATGTCTTATGTTAAAAATGGATGAGATTTAATTCTGGTGAGAGGCTGGTCCATGGGCGATGATAAAGTAAACGCCCGTATATTCATTTAGAATAGTTGCGTTCTACCATATTGATTCCCCAGTGTTAGCCACTATTCGATCATTTCATGCATTTAATTACCAGCTGTTTCGACGACAATCTTCAGTCCCGAAAACCTGTATCGAAACTATGGTAAATGTATCGGCCATATTATTAATGTGTTGTGGCGGCGATTATGCTCATGCATTTTCCCCACATCTACTCCGTAACCAATGCCGGGGTGGCCGCTGGGAGGACCGGGAGCTTTCCCGGTGGGCTGGGCAATAGTTTATTCACAGCGGGGCCAGTCTGCCTTTTTGAAATTTTAAATCGCCAGCCCGTCTATAGTGGCTGTCGTTCCTCTTTGCAGACACCGGTGTGGTAGCAGTATATCACTATACTTTATCGTATTTCTTCTCAAGGCTTCCTGTTACGTTGTTTGCATATATACCTGATCAACATCGTCAAATACTCACCCATGGTGACACTAGATCAGGGGTGGGCAATCACGGTCCTGGAGGGCCAGTGTGTATGCAGGTTTTTATTCCTATCAATTACCCTGACTAATTGAGTTAATTGATTGTATGCGCAAATATAGATTTTAGCAATGATTCGATCAAAGGAAAATGTTTTATGAAGGGAGACAAGACTAGTCTTTGTAGTTTCATGATAATTTAAAGAAATGCGCATGAAACGTCAGATTTCATAAATGGTTTGGCTAATTGAGACAATCAACTAATTAAAGACCAGACGTTGGTGTGAAAACCAAGAACAGATACGGCCCTTGCTGCCCACCTCTGCTCTAGATGCAACGTAAATCTTAATTCATGACGTGGTAGGCCTAGCTACATTGTCCTATACATTTTAATAAATTGTTACAAAAATAAAATGTTTATTAGGGCATGTAAAAAGCGATCAAAACACAGCCTATAGGCCTACTATATATTTTGCTTGTTTTGCTCTCAGAAGTTAGGCTACAGTGGAACAGGAAATGATGGGAATGGGAGCTGGATTGTCCAATCATCGCCCTTCAGCCACTCGACGTGCATGATCAGCAAGCGTGTTCTGTGCATGCGCGGGAGTGATTCTCGGGTTATGCGTAGTTGCACCTGAGAGGTGCGTTGAGGATGGAGGGCAAGAAAAGGCCAGGATTAAAAAAGAAAGGCACTAGAAGAAGATGCTTCCAAATGTGAGAAGCTGCCAGATCTATTTTCCCGAGGACAGAGCCAATTTGCATCTGGTAAAGAGATATCCTATAGCTTTGCAAACGTTAATCATATGTTATAGGCTAGACGTTTGGAAAGCTAAAACCTGTTCTTATAAGCAGAGTGCAGCCTAGGCTAAAATTCAATCTCGTTCCGTGACGGTTCGTCGGCCATAAGAAAGGGAAGCCAAAACCTCGCCCTTCAAAGTCTAATGACTTAAACCTTTCATAGTTGACTTTCCTTGATCAGCAGGTGCTTATACCAATTGGTAGAGGGACAGTCAAATTTATTTTTGATAGCAAATGAGGTCGCAAATTATCAAGTACGTCTTTATTAATTAGTTTGCGAGGCTTCTTTCGCAACAAGCCACGAGAATCCGTTTTCTACAATCGTAATTCAGTGGCGTAGCCAACGGGGGTGCTGAGACACGTCCCTTTTTGACTGCAATTAGTAGTTCTCAATCATTTTCTTTTATTGACGCGTTTTCCAATTATCGTAATTGGCAACCGAACACACGGTTTCTCTCCGTATGCGATCTAACAGCGATTAAATCATGGGCTAAATTCAGTCCTGTTGCGGAACACGAACAGAGAATTGGATCGCAAAAACCTTCCGTTTAAAACAATTATTAGCCCTGACCTGTTCTCAGTCATTTTCATAATTAACAGAAGGTTCACTCCGAGAGCACTCCACATTAAACAGGTGCGGCTTGTTCTCCCCGATTAGGAACAGGTCAGGACTAATAATTGTTCTGGAATGGAAGCTTTCTGCAACCCAATTCTCTGTCCTTGTTCCGCAACTGGACAACTTTACAGTCTACTTTTAACATATTTTAGGGTTGAAAAACTCCTTTCACAGGCAACCTGTGTGCTTGAAAGTGTCAAAAGTGGTATGCCATACCAATGAAATGGTAGGCATCGGTGATTAAGTTGTACTGTGAGAGAATTAGGTAGACACAGATGGGGCAGTTTTTGCAAGAAGAACAGGTCCTGCTTTGAAGTTCAAACTCTATCTCTGTGAGTCCACCATCCTCCTCATCTGCCTCTGTCTCCTCACTTCCTGTCCTAACCACATAACCCTCCAGAGGGGCTTTCTTTAGCTGCACCCACTGAGATGCCACACTGCGGCAGTTGATGCTTTGAATCAGGTACTGTCTGATCAGGTACTGGCATAGGCCTGTTGTACGACCCAAAAACAGAGAGAGTCTGTAAGGAACCCAAATATAGCTTTCTTTTATTTCAAATTATTTATTCAATATTTTGTAACATTTGATTTCACTGCTTATATGAAAGACTATTCTTTTCAACTTGTACATTTCTGAGTTTTGTATTAGGGAGTTTCCAGTTGGAAATGTGTACGGCTGTTTGAACTTTCCCACTAAGATTTATGTTGTATAGGTCACTAGGCTACATTATGCACTTTTTAGTTAATTAACAAAATCAACAGAATGTTTAAGTGAAGTGTTATTCCATTAAGTGGTCAACAAAAACCCAATAAAAAGGGACAGAAAATATTAAGTTGATCAATTACGCTTCATTTAATAAAATGCCTCCACCGTAAAAAGTAGGCCGGTTTATGCATGAAATTCCCGGGCTGAAAAATGATCCCACCCCGGCCCTGTCCGTAACCAAGCATGGATTCATTCATTTATGAGGACTGGGCAGTATGCCTATCGACTGGTAAATCTGTTCGTAGCTTGCATTCCTGTTGATTTCATCAAAAAAAGTTATAAGGCATTTTTCTTAATGAGGGCATTAAACGACAATTGTCTGTTGAATATCCTGAATCCTGTAGCCTACTTCGTGAGACGGTACATATTTTGGCCTAGCTGGGCGAAAGCTGGAATACGCCGTTTTGCGCTAATGTTCTCAGTTTGATACCCTCAAGATGTTTTGCATTTTAAATAATTTTTAACCTTTGAAGACATTTTGAATATTGAAATGACATCTTAAAATTATACTGCCAAGAAAATTCTGAAATGAGCGCTGTAATACATGGTAAATTTTTGGATGAATTAATTCGCGTGTAGAGTAGGCCTATTATGTTCGTTGTTAGTGTCACCTATCGGTGATCTTTTTTCCACATGAATTATAATTTCTAAAACATTATAGGGCTGTACAGCAGTGTTGATTATTCAATTAAAAAAATAAAAAGTTAAAATGTTACTCAGGCGATCTTTTGCTATAACCGGTTGAGCGCAATGATGCAAAAAAAAAAAAAAAAACGAAAGCTCCACGCCTCTGACGGTTTACAGGCCACAGAAGATCCGTCAAAAAATCTGGGGTGTTCAGGTTAAAGAAGTTAACTCGTCGGCAAATACTCCCTGCCCTTTTTTTCTATCTCGAATTGTATAGCTTAAGATGATGCGAATGTTCCTGCTCTGCATTGACAAGACGGGTGATCCCGAGTTTTGCCAAGTTGTCATGTCTGTCTGCCCAAAATGGCAAAAACATGGATGGGATGCTTGGAGTTGGGCTGCGTCTGAGATCCCTGTGGATGTCTATTATCCTTTCCTAGACTTATATCTGTCCCCCATCTGTACGTTGAGCATGTAAGAATGCGAGAATGAACTGCATATAATTTATACACAGTCCATGTGTGAGACCGATGACTATATCTCGCAAGCGCGACTAGTGTCAGCTCAATAGAGACGCCTATTCGTCGTAAAGAGCCCTGTACTCGCCTGGAAAAAAAATAGGTGCCCAGCTCTGCCTCTATTGTCTAGTAACATGCAATACTCACATATAATTGATTTAGAATTACATCGCTTTTATCTGCCTCTAAACAGCGTTAAATGTGATTGGATAAACGTTACTTATCGAAAATTCAGCTCACATTAAATAAAATTTTAAAAAAAAATCCCGATTGGCTCGCGCTAAAAAATCTCCTCACGCCGGAAATCCGGCAGGGTGCCGGAGAACTTCAAGCCCTGCTTAACTTAAAACGAGGGCCTCTCACTCTCCAACTAATGCAGACAGCGAACCACATTTCATCACACCCAAGATAAACATCAGTTCATGAGCAGCAGGTCTGATTCTGTTTATTCCCATGGCTGGTCACACGTCCAATTTCAGAGGAATTTGCTCTTGAATATTAATGTTTAGCAACTTAAAAAAGTAAGTCAAAGAACATTACAATCCCAAAGGCATTTGCCTGCTTCAGTTTACATGTGATCTGTATTTATGGTCCATCTGTAATGATTACAGCGCTCACTGCATCCACTCACCCAGATAACCAGCAGCACAACAGGGTGCCCTTTAACTGCCAAAAGCTCAACAAGGCATGTCATTTACCAGCACAATACAGACAAAAGCAGGGGATCAAGGCAGATTCAAACAAAATACCAGTTAAAGCCGGCCCATTGGACCTCAAAATGCGACTCAAATCAGACTTGGACGTATCCAATTTCTGTACCCTTTCTTGTATTTACACAACCAATTATCATAAAATCGGACCAAACAGAAAGAAAAATGGGGGTAAATGAGATAGAGTTAAAAAATGCCGGGAAGCCACTGCTTATGTTTATTTTTATAGTGCATATTGAAAAAATGTGCCTGAGCTAATTCATTGCCTCATAGTGATATTAAATGCCTCAGTATGCTTTATGAAATGGTGATAATGAAACTATTCGAAGGGGAACATGGGATCCAGACTTTAACATTAACATTAATGAAGTAAAGCATTTCATTGAGTTTCAGCTTTCTATCATTAACTATATGCATTTTATTAAATAATGTTGAATATGTCTTCGATGCCATTAAATGCTGTGAGTCCACAAAAGCACCATATTTTCCAAAAATTAATTTTGAGACAATAAAGCAGAACGCCCTCACAAAGTTTGGATATGCTAATAACAGTCATCTAATCTTTCTAAAACAGTCAATTTGATGTTGGCGGATGGTGTCCTTTTTTTGGAATAAAATGTTAAAAATAACACTCTTTTTTTCATTCTCAAGCCTTAATATTTTCTAGATTATTCATAAGATAGGGGCAGAATTAAATACACAACATACAGGGGAAGCTGCATGTGTAATACCAAATCCTTGTCTTTGAAATTAAGGTTTTTACAGTCCTTCAAATATGCTACTGCAGAGTTAAACTTTTCAAGAAACTTTAAGCTGCCAAAAATGTATAATACACTGAAGACACACCTTTATAAGTCCATATTCCTCAAGTTACAGCAGCAGATTTTCACCACTCAAAATTAGAAGGACTTAGCTGAAATACTTTTCTAGATATAGCCATGTGAACGTGGCTCCTCAAAAAGGGCCAGAAAACGAGCGTGACTTAGTTGAAAAAACATTTTTTTATGTCAAAACTGTTAGGGGTTGAGAGCTAAAATTTTGGATTTCTCCTATTAAGAGGTAAATGTACCTGCTGGATTTTTTTCAGCCAAATCTGAAATGGTCAAGTGGGAGCCATTTGGACAGTTGGCATGGAATGACCCGCATACCAGTTTACATCACACTGCGACTCTCTATAGCCAAGAGGCCTGCAGTGGAGCTACAGTTATAAACTTGAAGCCGTCAGGCTCATGAGCAAGATCCCACAGGCCTTTACTAGGTCTCTTCACTGTCTAGTCGCTTGGGACGAAAAATGCCGCTCAATAACGATCATGCATCATAACAGACTTCGGGGGACAGAGATATCTCACGGTTCCGTACCGTCAGTTGTCCCGCCACTCCAAAGTCAGCCAGTTTGGCCTGACCCTCGGTGTTCAGGAGAATGTTTCCCGCTTTGATGTCCCGGTGAATCTTCCTCATGAAATGCAGGTACTCGAGCCCCTTTAGAGTCGACTGCACCACAGTGGCTATCTCTTCCTCCGTTAACTGCAGTAGAGATGGAGGCAGGTTAAATGCACTGATGCATAACTCCAGCCAATGGTTCATTTGACTTAACGCATGAATTGGGTAAATACTAGACACTTATATGGCAACCGGATAACAGTTTTGATTTCAGATTTTAAAAAAATACTATGAAAATCAAAGGAAAATGCATTTTCACAGCTCTTAAAACATTTTTTTCACCATACTTGCAAACTCACATAGCATGTTCCCCCAAAATACAAATTTAGCAAATAAAAGCTTGAGTATCACGTATCTGCCCAGCAAATGCTGCAAGTAACTGCCTTTAAAACAAGTGTTTGCCACTAACATGGCAATATCCCCCGCTACCTCAATTTTATGCGTCCGTACGGACGGACGGACAGAGCCCAATGCTACATCCCCCGCTTCGTGCTAATCGCGTGGCGGGGAATAACTAAGCTTCACCAGAAAAGTCTTGCGGGCCATAAGGAAGCCTTGAAGCTCACCGTTTTGTTCCGAAGGCGAATAATATCCGAGATCGAGCCGGCACCGCAATACTCCATCACGATCCACAAATCGCTGCCCTTAAAATAACTCCCATAGTACTTTACCACATGTGGGCTGTAAACAAAGGAGGAAATATTACAATACTGACTTGTTCAAACAAATATCCGAGGCCCTTAAAACGAGGAAAATAGGAAATAACTTAGCTTCACTTCAAATCCACAGACTAAGGAGCCGTAACATTTAAGAGGTTTACGAAAAATCTTTAGTCACATTAATCAAATGTAATATGCCTTTCCAAATCAATAATTACAAATATTAGGGTATAACGAACACAGTGTCTGCAAACAGCGCTAATACAGACGACTAAAAACCAATGACTTGAAACCCACACCAATGCTGATATATTTAGCAGAGGGAGTAACAGGCGTGACAGTATGAGGCATGAGAATAAGTGAAACAGCTTGGCGAGTATCAGAGGCGCTAGTGGAAGTAACAGAAGTGGTTGTGGAGTAACACAGAGCTGAGAAGAGTTAATGACAGCAATGGCTGTCAAATTAACAGTTTTAGCGATATTATTAACAGGAACAGTGAAAAAATGGAGGTCAATAAGGTGCATAACCATAAAAACAACAGGAATAACTGGGATAGAGATGGGAATAACAGTCTAGTGATGGAAATAACAGGAATAAAGATAAAAATGGCAGACAGTGATGGCAACAACAAGAGTAACTATGGGAATAACTGAGACGGAAGTATGGATAAAAGGCACAGAGATGGGAATACCAGGAACATAGATGGGAATGGCAGGGATGCTCATGGGAATTATGAGGAAAAAGTTGGGAATAACAGGTATGAGAGATTGAAATAACATGGAAATGGGAATAATACAGAGCAATGGAATGGCAGGGATACAAATCTTAAGTGTAATGGAAAAACCTAGCAAGAACGAAAAAGCAGATTTTGCGAAAACGACAGTAAACTGTATCCCTTTGGGTTCAAGTTCTTGTCCGACAACAAACTCACTTGGCAGTAATTTGCCAGTTATATAATAAGAAATACTTGTGGAAGATTTTTTTTCTTCTTTTTTATCAGCATCCAAGACAAAATGAATTAATGGTTTTTCCATCAAAAATGTAAAAAATCAATTATCAAAATGATGGACAAACACCTTGCAATTATGCAGCTGCAGTGGTGTTTGACAGTTTTTCAGTGTTAATTCCACCATCTGCTTCCCTGTTGAAGCAATTTTTCAGTCGTTATTGAATTATTATGTGAATTATTAATTCAGACTAAGAATGTCTTGCATATCCAATGCCCTGCATGGGAACTAACACCTGACAGATCATGTAATAGGTATGCTGCTTCATAAATGGTTAATTCAACATACTAAGTTTTGCCATGACCATCATTAGAAAATTTAATGAGGAAAAACCCAGGAGGATAAACCTGATAGGTTTTTGCTTAAGAAACTATAAAAAAAACCGATGTTTGGCTTTGCTACAGCAAAACATAGGGAATCAGGGATTATTTTTTTCGTATCTTACTATATGTGGCAAAAGGCAAAGCCAAGTTCATACAAAAATGGACCTAACTAGATTTTGACTGAAATTAGACTTACTAGGTTTTTCCGTAACACTCAATAATTGGGAATAACAGTAGTATTGAATAAAAATTGATAGAGATGGGAATAACCATAGTACCAGAGGTCGCGTTACACTTTCTGATTGTCTGTCATTGTGACAGACAGGGGCATAAAATTCTGTCACAATTATTCGTCATTGTAATTTTATTTTTTAAAATGATTATTTTATTCAAAAAATAAAAGATTAACAGAATCATTTATAGATTATGCATTAGCCAATGCTGACAGTGATTCATGTAGACACACATTGCGTACTGTGCCAAATACAGCACTGCAAGGATTTTCGAACTTACTGCTGTATGAACTTTATCAAACCTCACAAATGATTTTTCCCCTCACATAGTAACAGTGTGCAAATGGACAATGCTTTCAATTATTGCTGGGTTTCAATAAGCCTAACAACCGCGGTCCTACGAAGCTGCTTATAAACTCGTTATGTCAACCGCGGCTTTCCCCACCTAGATATCTGCGTGTTCACATAACAGAGACGGCGTTTGTAGCATATGACCCATCGTCAACCGGCAGCAGAGCAGCATATTTTACATATGAAGAGCAAATGATCATGTTACAAAAATATGAGGAATACAGGCTCATACCAGAGATCAGTGACGGGTGGTGGACGGAAAACCGGGAAACGGGGGGGTCAGGTGGGTGGAAAACATCCCTTGAAACGGATGAGATTAGTGACCCGATTTCAATCATTGTTCTGGGTCAACATGTTAGTTTCCCTTATAATGAAATGTTTAGGCGAGTGAATAATAAATTCTGTGAAATGTTTAATTCACATGCCTTAATAGGCAACTCTTCACGAAAAAAACCACTGTGGATTTTCCCTGTTAAATTTTGTCACATCCTAAGCAAGTCGTCAAACCTGTGCGTAATAATTTCTTAATTGAAAAAGATTTTTTGCATTCAACTGATGTGTTTGATTTCTTGTCTTAACGAAGACAGTTGGCTACACCTGAGAGGGGCGAGTTCAAGTGTCTTTTACCAGGGAAATTGACTGAAAACAGATCAAGACTAATAAGCCGTTTAAATACATGTTTATCGCCATCCTTGTTCTCTGTCCACCACCCGCCACTGCCAGAGATTCCAGGTCTGATGCATTCGGCTTGAGTCACTCGCCTCTTACGTTCCTGTGCCGTAGTCAGCAATTATTCAATCAATGCGCAGCGAAGAAATTCAATTTAAGTCATTGTGCATCAAGTTAATCAGTTTCACCTGCATTACGGTGGATTTCCCCACTAATGACACTGAAATTGATTATGACTCTGGGATTCTCAGGATTGTCTTTACTGAGGAATTAAAAGCAATGGAATTGCATAAAGACATTTCAAATGGTCTTATTTCATTAAAATAATTTAAACAATCATGAAACACATGCGTTGTTTCTAATCCCTGAGTAAAGAGAAGCAGGAGAAGTCCGGAGTCATAATTACTTTCCATACTGAGGTCCACCTTCACACAAGTGAAACTGAAACCTCAATGCACAAGGATTTTAATTCCGAGTGAGAATCTCATTAATAAACGTTCATTGAATAATTGCGGACTACATTGAATAAGCCTAAAAAATGCGTGAGACCTGAGCCAAATGCGTGAGACTTGGCATCTCTCTCATACAGATCAAAGACAATGCTCAAGACAATATGACACCCACCACCAATTGGACTGGGGTGTGAATTACATTCTGTCAAAATGACGGGCAGCCTTCATATTCCGTCATTATTAAAAAACAATCCGTCAATGACGGAAAATATTCAGTTAACGCGACCTCTGCATAGTATATACCATAGAGAATATTTGGGATAGAAATGGGAACAACAGGAATAGAGCTGGGAATAACTGGGATAGAAATGGGAATAACAGGAACAAAAATGGTGATTACAGGAGTAGCATTGAGAATAACCAGGATAGACATGGGAAATAAGTGACAGGATAGGGAATAACTAATAGAAATTGTAATAACAGGGACAAAGATGGGAATAACAGAGGGGGTGATGGGAATAACAGTGACAGGATTTGGAATAACTAATAGAAATGGTAATAAAGGGGTCAGAGATGGGGAAAAAACAGTAGTAGAATTGGGAATAACTAATAGAAATAGTAATAACAGGGACAGAGATGGGAATAACAGTGGTAGAATAATAGAGATGGTAAGAACAGGGGTCAGAAATGAGAACAACAGTGGTAGAATTGGGAATAACTAATAGAGATGGTAATAACAGGGGCAGAGATGGGAATAACAGTGGTAGCATTGGG
Source organism: Gymnothorax reevesii (assembly GCA_029721435.1). Taxonomy (NCBI): domain Eukaryota; kingdom Metazoa; phylum Chordata; class Actinopteri; order Anguilliformes; family Muraenidae; genus Gymnothorax; species Gymnothorax reevesii. The sequence continues at coordinate 94,422,612 of CM056581.1, read as the reverse complement.
AATAACTCATAGAAATGGTAATAACAGGGGCAGAGATGGGAATAACAGTTGTAGCATTGGGAATAACTCATAGAAATGGTAATAACAGGGACAGAGATGAGAATAACAGGGGTAGAATTGGGAATAACTCATAGAATTGATAATAACAGGGGCAGAGATGGGAATAACAGTGGTAGCATTGGTAATAACTCATAGAAATGGTAATAACAGGGGCAGAGATGGGAATAACAGTTGTAGCATTGGGATTAACTCATAGAAATGGTAATAACAGGGACAGAGATGGGAATAACAGGGGTAGCATTGGGAATAACTCATAGAAATGGTAATAACAGGGGCAGAGATGGGAATAACAGTGGTAGCATTGGGCATAACTCATAGAAATGGTAATAACAGGGACAGAGATGAGAATAACAGTGGTAGCATTGGGAATAACTCATAGAAATGGTAATAACAGGGACAGAGATGAGAATAACAGTGGTAGCATTGGGAATAACTCATAGAAATGGTAATAACAGGGACAGAGATGGGAATAACAGTGGTAGCATTGGGAATAACCAGGATGGCTGGGGGACACAACAGAGACAGGTGCCTCACCTGTTGCACTGCTGCATGATGGAGATCTCCTTGATGATTTCTTGAAGGTCTGATTCCACAGGAACCTGCTTTATGGCCACAATCTCTCCAGTCTCCTTATAATTGGCTTTAAACACGCTGCCATATGACCTAGAGAAGAGGACAATCACATATTCATGGCAACAAAATAGGCAAATAATACTTGCCATTACCCTGACTATGAATCATTTTACAGCAACTCAGTAATGTGCTTTAATGCTCATCCTCTCTGAGGACGGGTGCAGGAAACCTTCAGTGAACACAAATGTAGAGCAGTGCTGTGAGTACAGAGTCTCCACAGGCACGGATAGACGGCATTGCTGGCCTGTGCAACAGGCGCGTTCTCATGCAAGCTAATGCAAACACAACAGGAAGTTGAGAAACAGGAAATAAAGACCGGCAAGCCCCAGTCTAAAAGGCCTAGGGCACCATCGTCCTTCCCCAGCGCTGGGACGAAAGCATGAGTGTGAGCACAAATCAGATGTTCCAAAGCCGCATCCCCCGCTAAAGGACTCCATAACACAGATCTTCAGTGACAGAGATGGGTTTTTCTCGGCGTTACAGAAACAACAACAACAACATCATGCTAGACATGACATGACAATGCTAGGCCCAAGGCACTTAACCCCATAAAAACCTGCAGACCTTTATATGGGTGGAGTGCAGTAGCTTTACTCAAGCCTGTGTAACTTCAGGCTTATTTTAAGTTCTACTGGAGATCCCAAGGTTTCCAACAATCCCAAATTGAATTACAGGGAAATGTGTAGAAAATGATAGAAAATACAGTACTGAGCAAAAGTCTTAGGCATATTTAAAGCAATTTTGTTGGGCAAATATGCTTGTAAAAATGATGAAATAAAAAGATTCTATAATAACTGAGAAATGTACTATACAGAGCTGTAACTTGTTAAAACCCAAATCAAGTCAATATTCGGTGCAACTACCCTTTGCCAAAAAATTTGGGACATAGTCCTATTGCGCTATAGTTTTATAAGATGATTGGCGTTTGCTTGTTCTAAGCAGAATGGGAAAACTTGTCACCATTCTTCAGACTGACTGTCTCATCCCTCCAAGAAATTACAAACATCAAGGTTCTGTCAAGATGATAATATCTGTATTGACCATTTTTAATTTAATTGGAATTTAAAATTTACTTTTTGGGCGGCACAGTGGCGCAGTGATTAGCACTGATGCCTCACAGAGGTCGTGGGTTCGATTCCTGCCTGGGGCCTTTCTGTGTGGAGTTTGCATGTTCTCCCTGTGTTCGCGTGGGTTTTCTCCGGGTACTCCGGTTTCCTCCCAGAGTCCGAAGACATGCATATCAGGTTAATGGGAGATACTTAATTGCCCAAATTGAGAGTGAATGGTCTGTGAATGGTGTGTGCGCCCTGCGATGGATTGGCAAGCTGTCCAGGGTGAGTCCCTGCCTTTGCCCGTAGTCAGCTGGGATAGACTCCAGCTCGCCCCGTGACCCTAGTGAGGAATAAGCGGGTATAGAAAATGAATGAATTTACTTTTTTCTTCAAGAACTCTAATATGGAATCAAAGAGCAAACATACAATACAGATTGAAATATAAAAAGTGCAGGGTGCCAAAGACTTTTGCACAGTACTGTATGTAGATCTTGTACATCTGATGTAATGTTGTGGTCATATTACCATGCCCAACAAAGTTAGAATTTTTCTCACAGTACAACTGTGATATAGCTTCACTGAAGCCCTGCTACCTTTAGATACATAATATGTGTGTAACATTGTCCAACAGTATGGGGAAATGCTTTTTCTGGCTTTGAACCAACTTAAGGAGAAATTTAAGCGAAAATCAGAGTTTTAGGCTTAAGAGACATCCACTGGGACCCAGTGACAGTACTTTCTCATATAAAATTCGTAACAGGCGTCTCCAGTTGCCCAGTGCACCTGCTGCTGGAGCAGTTGACAGCACACTCATGCTCATTTAAAGATAAGCACCTCTTGAAAGCTGCCCCATACTATTGTGGGATGAGAGTAATACGCAATTTCAGTTCCACCACTCATGATAAATAAAAAATGCAGTTAGTACAAGTAGCACCAGCCTATGTTTTCATTGAGAAGGAAAACAAAGCACTTAGTTATTGTGTTACTGCACTTAAAACCAGGTCTCATAAAAGCTGTAACAGGAGCCATAGAATTACAGGATAAAAACTGCATTTAGAAGCAGAAGTTGCATGAAATCAGGATAATCTGTGGTGCATGTACCCTTGTAAAGGGGATATGGGGAGAATAATTTTATCACCCCCGAGGACGGGACAGATACCCCAGTCTGCACCATGATTGAAGGATCACCTGCACTTACCCTTCACCCAGCTTCTCCAGCATATCGAACACTTCCTCGGGCTGCTTGGTCAAACTGTCCTCGCTCAGCTTCTTCAGTTGCCTAGGAGTAGAATTCTCCATTACTTACCACTCAATTGCTGAAGTGGCCAAATTTTGCAAGTAGTATATGGCAGATGAACAGCATGAAATTTATCAGCGGGCCAAAGACAGGTGAATGACCTAAAGCAACTGGCCATATCTCACAGCACCAAACCAGACCTTACTTTGCAGTGCTCGGTACCCACAATGCAATGCAGTCTCTGGTCACATCTCACCGAGACCCAGGTCCCCTGATGGTCAAAAGACTGTGTGGAGTAAGGTGTGTTCTGTCACATTCTGGCTATAGCGTTGTATACCAAATTGGAGGGTAGCATATAGCAGCCAATAAGCACGGGAGCAGTTAGCAAGTATACAATTCAGAGCAAGACTGGTGACCGCAAACAGGGCAAAGTTCACATGCAGTATTAGTCCGTCTGATTTCCAGCTTGGCCAATTTCACTGCAATGTTGTGTCGTCAAACTAGACACTTAATTAAAAACCTTTTAGAGTGAGCTACACGTTCCAATTTTGCAGATTGCATATCTGCCCTTTAGACCAGGCTCATCACCCGTATGAATGGATGTACTCCCATAATTTTTTTTTTTTATTTAAACACACATTTATTTTCCACAGATAATACTCCAAAAATTAGCACTAATAGAACATAGTCGAAGCATTTTCTCTTTACTGTAAGTCACGTTTGTCAAATTTGTGAAACGTTCAAAGTGAATTCGATTCCACAAGAATTCAAGCATACCCTCTCCCCCAAACCATGCTGAGCACATCTCATTTTCACTCCGCAGGGTAAGTCTTGGAAAAACACCTTCATTCTTGAGAAGACAAACTGTGGAGGTTTTTACTGGTGGACAGTAATAAGCCTTTCCTGGGTGAAGCTATGGCCAGTTTTGTGCTACTTAGCATTACTGCTGGCTGCAGCCAGCCCCAGCCAGGCCAGGATTTAATACCATCCTCACTACACCGGAAGCCAATGCCAGGGCTGGATGCGCCACCCAGGTACCTCCCAAAGAAAACGAGCGATTGATTTTTCCAATTGCGTTTTTGAGAACAGAAACATGACATATGCAAGCACTCTATGATGCCAGCGGTGTCCATCTTCCACACCAGCTGGCTTCTTTCTCCATTCACAGCAATAAAAATTATCACACAACTAGCTTTTATAGGACCTGATCCTGTTTTATTGTATCTAGGCAATTCCAGCACAACGGATATTGCATTACAGTAGCATGAAAAATTATTTGCCCCCTTCTTATGTTTTTGCATATTTTTCACACTTAAATGTTTCAGATCATCAAACAAGTCTTAACATTAGACAAAGATAACCTGAGTAAATAGAAAATGCAGTTCTTAAATTATGATTTCATTTATTGAGGGGAAAAAAGCTATCCAAACCTACCTGGGCCCATGTGAAAACGTAATTGCACCCCCCCGCCCCACCCCCCCTCGTTAATTCATAAATTCACTGTCATTAACATTATTTTTTAGTTCAATTTCACTAACCACACTCAGGCCTGATAACTGCCAGAGGTGTTGAATCAAGAAATCACCAAAATAGAACCTGTCTGACAAACTGAAGTAGGCTATGGATCTCAAAAAGCAATACACAATGCCGCAATCTAAAGAAATTCAAGAACAGATGAGAAACAAAGTCCTTGACATCTATCAGTCTGGAAAGGGTTACAAAGCCATTTCAAAGGCTTTGGGACTCCAGTGAACCATGGTGAGAGCCATTATCCACAAATGGAGAAAACTTGGAACAGTGGTGAACCTTCCCAGGAGTGGTCGGCTTATCAGAATTACTCCAAGAGCGCATCGACGACTCATCCAGGAGGTCACAAAAGAACCCAGAACAACATCTAAAGAACTGCAGGCCTCACTTGCCTCAGTTAGAAACAGTGTTCATGATTCAATAATAATAGAGACTGGGCAAAAATGGCATCCACGGAGAGTTCCAAGGCGAAAAACCATCGCTGAGCAAAAAGAACACAAAGGCTCGTCTCACATTTGCCAAAAAACATCTTGATGATCCAAGACTTTTGGGAAAATATTCTGTGGACTGATGAGACAAAAGTTGAACTTTTTGGAAGGCATGTGTCCTTATACACCCGGCTAACTAACACAGCATTTTGTGGAAAGAACATCATACCAACAGTCAAACGTGGTGGTGGAAGTGCTATGGTCTGGGCCTGCTTTGCTGCTTCAGGACCTAGACAACTTGCCGTAATTGATGGAACCATTCATTCTGCTCTCTAGCAGAAAATCCTGAAGGAGAATGTCCGACCATCAGTTTGTGACTCAAGCTGAAGCGCACTTGGGTGATGCAACAGGACAATGATCCAAAACACAGCAGCAAGTCCACCTCAGAATGGCTTAAAAAAAAAACAAAATGAAGGTTTTGGAGTGGCCTAGTCAAAGTCCGGATTTAAATCAAATTGAGATGCTGTAACATGACCTTAAAACAGACCGTTCATGTTCGAAAAACCTCCAATGTGGCTAAATTAAAACTATTCTGCAAAGAAGAGTGGGCCAAAATTCCAAAATTCCTCTACAGCAAGGCGAAAGACTCATTGCCAGTTATCGCAAACGCTTGATTGCAGTTGTTGTCGCCGAGGGTAGGTTTAGGTTTAGGGGGCAATTACTCTTTCACATAGGGCCAAGTAGGTTTGGATAGCTTTTTTCCCTTAACTAAGGAAATCATAATTTAAAAACTGCATTTGCATTGTATTTACTCAGGTTATCTCGGTCTAATATAAATTGTTTGATGATATGAAACATTTAAGCGTGAGACACATGCAAAAAAAAAAAAAGAAATCCGGAAGGGAGCAAATACTTTTTCACGGCACTGTATTAAACAAAGTTATGGCAAAACAAATTGCTTTGAAACAGTTACTTTTCTGCTCTCATCAAAAACAAAATATGAGCTTCTGCATATTCTCCTTGCACCCATTTGGATGAGTGGAATGGCAAAGAAATAAAATACAAAAATATGATCAAGTCAGAAAAAAAGTTAAAATATCCCGAGCAATGGATGTGGCACAGAAGACGGGCATTTTGGGGAGACAATGTCCGTAGAATCCTTCAAACTTTATAATGCAGAAAATCGGATATGTGCATAATATAGGAGGCTTGGCTCAAAATACAAATGGCAAATTTGAAATCATTCCAATTTTTAATTTCTATTTTAATGAGGAGAAACCAGCGTGATGAATGTGATACCATTGTGTTATCACTTTTTGTTTATAACTACATCACAGGGTTCACCCAACACGGTCATGGAAATCAGATAACTAACTTCGTGCACACAGAGTTCCAAAGAAATTTGCTCTCCAAAGTATAGAACCTAAGGGCAGACATAAAAACATTTATTCGAGGAGTAAGTAGCTTTACTTTTTCATTATTTTTCTTTGTCCATCCAGAACAACCATTCAAAATGGCCCAGACGGGACAGAACTGCAGCTAATTAGTACAGTTACCTGCTCAAATGTCAAAATTATTATGATGCAAATAAATATCCATGAAAGTAGCACTAAAACCTTGAGTTTCCAGCCACAAATTTTAGAAATTGCCAAACAAACAGACCGAGTAGAGACCGTATCCAATGCTGGACAATGGTGTGAGACAAATGCCATTCAAAGGTCGTCAGAAACCATGACAGACAGTTTTTGTGCAAACCGGAAGGGCCAGATAATATTATCAACAGGGGCCTCCCAGAGTCAGGAGAATGGGGAAGTTCAGCATGGAGACAGATGGTATTTTGCAGTGAGTAACAGGCCTCTGTAATGGTCACTACTCAATGAGCTAGGTTCAATAAATCATTTTTGATTCAAACTGGTCTTCCTGTCAACTATTCTTTGTGTGCATGAGATGTCACGCATATTTAGCAAACCCAAAGTCCGCCATGGTGGATGATAACCACAACCAATATTATGGTTACTCACGGCACTTCCAATACCAAATTCTGGGTCCCCCACTGTTGTAGAACGAGATGGTTCACACTGTTAGCACTATGAAAGCGCTTATTTCCAGTGAAATAAGATCATTGGAAGAAAGATGTTTCAAATGATCTTGTTTCATTCAAACAATTTAAACGATAATGAAACACATGCATTGCTTCCAACCCCTGAGTAAAGAAAAGCGTAAGAAGTCCGGAGTCATAATCACACGTGAAAATGATAAAGCTCCAGGCATAAGGACTTCAGTTCTGCGTGAGAATCTCTAACATATGCATTGATTGAGTAATTGCTGACTACAACATTGATTGAATAATTGCTGACGACAGCAGGGGAACGTACAAAACCCAAAACCAGTGAAGTTGGCACGTTATGTAAATCGTAGATAAAAACAGAATACAATGATTTGCAAATCCTTTTCAACTTATATTCAATTGAATACACTGCAAAGACAAGATGTTTAATGTTCAAACTGAGAAACTTTATTTTTTTTTGCAAATAATCATTAACTTAGAATTTAAAGGCAGCAGCCCATTGCAAAAAAGGTGGCACAGGGGCCTTTTTACCACTGTGTTACATCGCCTTTCCTTTTAACGACACGGAGACCAATTTTTGAAGCTTTTCAGGTAGAACTCCTTCCCATTCTTGCTTGATGTACAGCTTAAGTTGTTCAACAGTCCGGGGTCTCTGTTGTCGTATTTTACGCTTCATAATGCGCCACACATTTTCAATGGGAGACAGGTCTGGACTACAGGCAGGCCAGTCTAGTACCCACACTCTTTTACTACGGAGCCATGCTGTTGTAACACATGCAGAATGTGGCTTGGCACTGTCTTGCTGAAATAAGCAGGGGCGTCCTTGAAAAAGACCTTGCTTGGATGGCAACATATGTTGCTCCAAAACCTGTATGTACCTTTCAGCATTAATGGTGCCTTCACATATGTATAAGTTGCCCATGCCTTGGGCACTAATACACCCCCATACCATCACAGATGCTTGCTTTTGAACTTTGCGCCTATAACAGTCCGGATGCTTCTTTTCCTCTTTGGTCCGGAGGACACGACGTCCACAGTTTCCAAAAACAATTTGAAATGTGGACTCGTCAGACCACAGAACACTTTTCCACTTTGCATCAGTCCATCTTAGATGAGCTTGGGCCCAGCGAAGCCAGCGGCGTTTCTGGGTGCTGTTGATAAATGGCTTCCGCTTTGCATTGTAGAGTTTTAACTTGCTCTTGCAGATGTAGCGACAAACTGTAGTTACTGACAGTGGTTTTCTGAAGTGTTCCTGAGCCCATGTGGTGATGTCCTTTACACACTGATGTTGGTTTTTGATGCAGTACCGTCTGAGGGATCGAAGGTCATAGGCATTCAATGTTGGTTTTCGGCCTTGTCGCTTACGTGCAGCGATTTCTCCAGATTCTCTGAACCTTTTGACAATATTGCGGACCGTAGATGATGAAATCCCTAAATTTCTTGCAATAGCTCGTTGAGGAATGTTGTTTTTAAACTGTTCGACAATCAGCTCACGCATTTGTTCACTAAGTGGTGACCCTCGCCCCATACTTGTTTGTGAATGACTGAGCATTTCAGGGAAGCTGCTTTTATACCCAATCATGGCATCCACCAGTTCCCAATTAGCCCGTTGATGTGTGGGATGTTCCAAATAAGTGTTTGATGAGCATTCCTCAACTCTCTCAGTCTTTTTTGCCACTTGTGCCAGCTTTTTTGAAACATGTTGCAGGCATCAAATTCCAGATGAGCTAATATTTGCAAAAAATCACAAAAAAAATTTACCGGTTCGAACACTAAGCAACTTGTCTTTGCAGTGTATTCAATTGAATATAGGTTGAAAAGGATTTGCAAATCAATGTATTCTGTTTTTATTTACGATTTACACAACGTGCCAACTTCACTGGTTTTGGGTTTTGTAAATATGCCCGAAAAACCGAGACCAAATGCGTGAGAGTTGACAAGTATGCGTAATTGATGAAAACTGGCCACACTTGATAATGTTTAGAGTTTTCGGGGTTTCTGAAATGGTCATTTAAATGAATGATTAAAAACAGGTCATGACCAATCATTATGTTTAAGGGATGTGTTTCAGGCTCCCCGATCACCAGTTCACCAGCCACCACTGGAGCCAGCAATGTATATTTGTATATCATCCAACATGGCGATGGATGCTTACATCCCTATTTTGTCACGTGGTTGCACTCCAAGAATCTGTTATCAATCCATTGAATCCAATCACATAACATGGAATGCCATGATTTGAGATTAAGCCTGACTTCAGCACTTAAACCAGGAACCTCTTCAAATCTGGAACATGGACTGAAGAAAAAGGAGCTGCTCCAGGTTTTATTTAAGCTTAAAGTCAGGTTTAATCACTCAGCCATCATCGTAGTTCACCCCTCAGGAGTCACCACTACCTTGTATGCATTTCACTTATCATGAGCTGTAGGCCAACTGAAAGCAGTGATTAATCTCAGTTTTAACCACAGGGTGCACAAAATGGTCAAAAGATTCCAGGGGGTTAGAAAACCCACCATTTTATTTGTCATAGTCCTTAAGCTGTGATGAGTGAAAGCACTGATTTCGTGGCTCCTGTAAATGACTGGACATTATGATTCATTAAAGTAGTCAAGATTTGTTAAACTAGATGATGCGCACTCTATAGAGATGCTAACCCACGCCTCTTGTTGACCTTGACCTTTCAACCTCAAAATGCAAATTTGGACAGGGTACCCTAGGATCATCTACCCCACAAAGTTTGGTCACCCTAGCTTCAGTGGTGGCCGAGCTGTCGCACGGACCGATACACACACACACACACACACACACACACACACACACACACACACACACACACACACACAGACGGTGCTAAACTGTATACCCATGCCGCCTCGTCGGCCGTGGGTAATTAGTGCATCCAGAGAGAGTCAGTAATAAGAGGACAAGGATGAAAAATCATAAACAGTCAAACACATTTCACCCATATATTTAAAGGTTTATGTTCCCCTTCACTGGATGTCACTGCGTCCCTAATGCAGTTCCTGTGAAATGCACAGCCTCGGTACCATGAAATATATCAAAACCAGTGCAGTGCAGCTGGAGAACAGAACAGTCGGCGCTTCCTCAGCCACTATCAATTACCAGGAGTCCAGGATCGTGTTTTGGTGCTCTTGACTTTAAAATGTTCAGGCTTGCCACTGGATATTTTATGCTCTTTAATTATACACAAGATAGGTTTTGATCACATTTAGTAAATAAAAAGTTTAATATTATAACTTCTCTAGGTCCAATTTAATCGAACATAGTTATATTCGGTAATGCACAGGGTTAGAGGTATCACAGTACAGTTAACAGCATAAGTATTTGGGAGAATCTCTTTAATAACAAAGTCATATTAAAAAAAAAAAAAAGGAACCGAATCGTAACCGTGTTAATCGAAATAGGATCGAACCGGCAAATCAGCAATGATTATCAGCCCGTCACCATGTATTACAATTCATGCGCAGCTGTCATAGATGAGACTCGAAGTCAGCATGCTTTCCCTCTAAGCGTGCAAATGCAAGCCTGAGATCTAACCTGAAACCAAACAGATCATCACAGTTGTTGCCGGTCCGATTAAGTCTGAGTAATAAACCTCCTTAACATTCGTTGGACAGAGTGAAAGGTCTAAATTCCGAGTCTTTATGCGTCTCAACACACATTCCATGACAAGCAGAGGCAAGCCGATCTAACCATGGTCTCCGTACTGTAAGGAGGGAAGACTAACCCAAGCAACCGAGGGCAATTATTGGAGGGTTTCCTCCAGGATTTTTTGAAACTGTGGCGGAGGGCTTCAGCGCCGGGTCAAAACTCAGCATTATCAGGTGTGGCCAGTTTTTATTAATCAGCGCAAAGGCGATGTAATAACTGAAGTCTGTGCACGGAGGTTTATCAGTTTCACATGCGTCACGGTGGATTTCACTTATAATATGAAAACCGATTATGACACCGGACATGGAATTAAATAATCATGAAGATACAATTAGGTAGCGCAGGATGTGCTCACAGCAAACACATAAGTTAACACCGAAGTTCATCGTTTTGCAAAGTGAACAGAATATTTTTTCTCTAATCGTTGCACACATTGCAGTAAGAAGAAAGCCGCGCGTTTTACTGCCGACGGCTAATTTTTATTCACTGGAAAACGTGTCCGTCAAGCAAAATGACTGACAACAGGTCAAGAATAATTAGCGCTCATTTTAACTGAACAAGGAGAATTGGCCTCAGAATTTTTTTGTGTTTTATAAAGTGATTTTACAGAGGCGCGCCACGATCAGTCACATGTAGCGGAAACCCTGCTGCATATATCATCACTGCGCTTCTTTCGGACATCTCAATGACAGGAGGAGGATACTGATCGTTTTCCAACGTTTACTGCAGCTCCACTTTATTCACCAGCGTTAGCTTTTAAACATTCACTGTGTTGACGATGAAAAGTTAGCTGACCAAGCAGAAGCTCAGCACGGAGCCAACAAGATGAGCTGCTTTCACACCGGACGCGAAACGAATTATTCGCACGACTAAAGTCGATACAAAGACGCGAATACACGCTTTGCTTCGACTTTGAATGTCTCCCCCCCCCCCCCCCCCCCAGTCTTGCAAAAAGCTCGTTTCGCGTCCAGTGTGAAAGCGGCTTGAGTGTCTGAGTGCTGAACCCGCGGCGGCTGTTACCTGCGGGGGTGACTCCTCAGTTGCACCTTCCCCTTAAACTCCATTGCGCGCACTTTCACTCCAGCGATTAGTTCAAAACGTAGCTAGTCGGTGTAGCTACGGTACTAATGGTAAAAAAATAAATAAAACTTTAAAAGCTAGCTAGCTTGCTGATAAGTGGACGACAAATGGTAGCTAGCTAACCACCCATTGATCGCAAGCGAACCAATCTGTCTTGTTTCACTAATAATACACAGATCATAGAAAGACTCCGCGTTTTAATCGCGTTTAAAGGAAGCTTCACTGCCAATTTACTCGCTTTACTGCTCGCTAACCGCTAAGCTAACTGGTTACGGTCAATTGCATCTTAGCCCCATTTTCCGTTGAACTTAAGACCGGGAGAAGCTGACGTGTTGTTATCATTAACTTTAGCTTGCTAACGTTAGCTGGCTATCTTCTGAAACAGAGTCTTCAGGTGTCATCGCATAGTCGTCCAGTTCGGTTTTCTTGAATCTTTCTGGCGATATTTCGCCCTTGTGATTTTGTTTCTTAAGTGATCTTCCGCATCACTGACAGTGGAAACAGGAAGCATGTCGTTCTGCTGTAGCGGGGCGGTCTGGGTGCGGAAGAAACCGAACAAAGGCAGACAGTTTTATGGTGAAATAACAGGTAGAGAGCGCTGTCCGGCCAAGTGTCTGGCAACTGCAGTGGATGGGGAACACACGGACCTCAGAGAAGCAAAAAACATTCATTCATTCACTCAGACTCACAGTAATCAACCCAGTATTCCTGTATCAGGCAATTCCTTCTGTGGAAGCCCCAACAGTGAAATTCCAAACTTTGTGGGAAATGGTCTAATGAGGCAAAGGTTGACCGTTCTTATTAATCGTTATTCTAAACAATTCGTTTAGCAGTATGGACAATGTAGCGCTTCAAAACAGGAAAACCATCCTGATTCCCGGTAATAAACGAGGATGCTGGTCATCGTGCTTTAGGCTGCTACACTTCAGCAAGGATAGGTCCCTTTTGTCTGAAGAGACAGTATAATGGAGAGGTCAAAATTGGAGGGTACTTTAGCTCAAAACCTGCTGACAACTGTCAAAAACATCAAGAACAACTCCAGACCTCCATAGCATTTATAACTTGAGGAGTGAACTGAGGTCAGCTGTACCCCACTAAGGCTGTTTGAATGAACTTGAACTTTTTGCCTAGGAAACACTGAAGACTTTGGATAGCAAAGCATTCAGAGACTTACACACGAAAACTTTTGGCTGTATTGGTTGGGTGAGTGTGGAGACTTTTGTGACCAGGGAGTTGCAGGGGTTTCTTATGAAATGGAAAATCTTGTTTTTTCTTAATTTTAATTGTTTGGAAGATCATATTAAAGATAGAACAAGATGCAGTGCCAAGCACAGCAAACACTGCCCCGAACAGATATTTCAGCTGTTAAATGAAATGACCCACTTCGCAGGTTCATGTACCCTTTGGTTTGACAAGGTCATGTCATTTTACTCATGAGTTCCAATATATGATCAATATTAACCAAGTGGCGATGTACAGTCATTCTTTAGGTATAGCTTTCAGAAACCTTGAGACCTTTGGCTTGACTTTTCATGATGTCATTTTAATTATCATGTACGATTTCCTATATGTGTTTCATAGTAACCGTGGTTTTCTACAGTAGTTTTTGAGATATAGTGTTAATTAGATGATTCAGGTCAAAGACCGTGATCCTCTTTAACATATTATCCGTCATCATGCTTTAAAAATAAATCAATCTAAAGTACTTTGAATAGTCCTATAGAATATAACTCAAGACTTAATCGGTTTGACACCTCCAAATATTCAAGCCATTTCTTCTCATTTCAAATGATTATTTTCAAATGGATAAATACCTCTGTTCTAACAATGAAAAACCACCAAAATTCAGATGTTTCTTATCCATTATTTGGGAGAAAATACCACTATATTACAACTGGAACAAGATGCTGACATAATTCCACCAGTTAAACTGGAAGGCAGAGGGTGACAAAAATAAAATGTTTGATGGTAAAGCCAGATGCCAGTGAAAACTTACACCAATACAATGTAACACTTAGTTGTGGAAAGACTGAAGCAACATGCAAGCCGTATGTGTGAATAGTTTATTGTACATAACCAAGCTTTTCATATATATATATATATATATATACACACACATACACACACACATACACACACCTTTCACGATTGACATTCAAATTGCACATGTACAACAGAGAACATATTTCCCATAAAACCAGAAAATGGAGTCTTGCTGTAATTTTCAAAAACAGTGACAATTGAAAATACTTCAAAACATGACTTGAGTGAAAATCAAATATCCGAGTACAGGTTTTCATATGAAAAAATGAGTCCATTGTACAGCAGTTTGTTGTTCACAGAAAACCAGCACATTAATCCACCTCCTCTACAGTGGGCCCTTGGAAGCTGGGCCCTGCACTGGCGCGCGCCTGTTCTCCACAGCTTCTGCTTGGCATTCCTCCTTGGTACAGCTTAGTGATGATGGGATTACACACTTTCTCCAGCTCCTTCTGCTGGTGTTCATACTCCTCCTTATCAGCCAACTGGTTGTTTTCCAGCCAAGAAATAACCTGGCTGCACTTTTCAATGACCTTCTTCTTGTCATCCTCACTAATCTTGTCCTTCAGGTCATCACCCTGCACGCTGGATTTCATATTGAAGGCGTAGGATTCCAGAGAGTTCTTGGCATTAATCTTTTCTCTCTGGAGGTCATCCTCAGCCTTATACTCATCGGCCTCCTGCACCATCTTCTCAATTTCCTCTTTGCTCAGCCGACCCTTGTCATTGGTGATAGTGATTTTGTTCGCTTTCCCCGTGCTTTTGTCCACTGCCGACACATTCAGAATGCCGTTTGCATCCACGTCAAAGGTCACCTCAATCTGCGGGACCCCACGTGGTGCTAAAGGGATGCCCGAAAGTTCAAACTTGCCCAGCAGGTTGTTGTCTTTGGTCATGGCCCTCTCTCCCTCGTACACTTGGATCAGGACGCCTGGCTGGTTGTCAGAGAAGGTTGAGAAAGTCTGGGTCTGTTTGGTGGGGATGGTTGTGTTGCGCTTGATGAGAGCGGTCATGACTCCTCCTGCTGTCTCGATGCCCAAAGACAGTGGAGCCACATCCAGCAACAGCAGGTCTTGGACATTCTCAGACTTGTCACCCATGAGGATGGCAGCTTGTACAGCAGCCCCGTAGGCCACTGCCTCATCTGGGTTGATACTCTTGTTCAGCTCCCTGCCGTTGAAGTAATCTTGCAGCAGCTTCTGGATCTTGGGAATTCGGGTAGAGCCTCCAACCAGAACAATATCATGGATCTGTGACTTGTCCATTTTGGCATCTCTCAGGGCTTTCTCAACAGGCTCCAAGGTGCCCCTGAAGAGATCTGAGTTCATCTCCTCGAAGCGTGCTCTGGTGAGGGATGTGTAAAAGTCGATGCCCTCGTATAGAGAGTCGATCTCGATGCTTGCCTGGGAGCTGGAGGACAGGGTTCTCTTTGCCCTCTCACAAGCGGTGCGCAGCCTCCTCAATGCCCTCTTGTTCTGACTGATGTCCTTCTTGTGCTTCCGCTTGAATTCCTCCACAAAATGGTTCACCATGCGATTGTCGAAATCTTCCCCACCCAGATGGGTATCGCCAGCGGTGGCCTTCACCTCGAAGATCCCATCCTCAATAGTAAGGATGGACACATCGAAGGTGCCACCACCCAGGTCAAAGATCAGCACGTTGTGCTCCCCTCTCTTGCCTTTGTCCAGGCCGTAGGCAATGGCAGCTGCTGTGGGCTCATTGATGATCCTGAGGACGTTTAACCCAGCTATCACGCCTGCATCTTTAGTGGCCTGGCGCTGAGAGTCGTTGAAGTAAGCTGGGACTGTGATCACCGCGTTTGACACCTTCTGGCCCAGGTAGGCCTCAGCAGTCTCTTTCATTTTAACCAGCACCATGGAAGATATTTCCTCAGGGTTGAATGCTTTGCTCTCTCCTTTGTACTCCACTTCAACCTTGGGCTTTCCTCCATTATTGACTACCTTGAAGGGCCAATGCTTCATATCAGATTGCACAACGGGATCGTCAAACCTTCTGCCGATCAACCGCTTGGCATCAAAGATGGTATTATTTGGGTTCATGGCCACTTGGTTCTTCGCAGCATCTCCAATGAGCCTTTCCGTGTCTGTGAAGGCTACATAGCTTGGGGTGGTTCTATTGCCCTGGTCGTTGGCAATGATTTCCACCTTTCCGTTCTGAAACACACCCACACAGGAGTAGGTGGTTCCAAGATCAATGCCAATTGACACTCCTTTAGCTGATGACATCTTGATTATTGGTATGTCCTAGAACAAAGCAAAGAAATAAAAAACATCAACATTTGTATTTTTCATATCTTGCATTAGTTCCTTTATGTGACTTGATTTCTTCCAAGGTATTTATTTGTCTCAAACAATAAAAGACAAGGGCAATACCGTCAAAATTCAGCTGTCCCCAGTGTCAGTCCTGGGGGCCAAATATATATGCTGGTTTTTGTCCTAGCCACATTAGCAGTCGTAGGATATTACAGAGCAGTTATGTTTTCGGAATTAGGTACATTTCTTGTTTGGAGCAATTATATTCACCTTTATGCCAGATTTTGATAAAAATGCCCACGCTTGCAATAAATGATATATTACCCTTGAAGGTATTGTGCTTTTTTTCAGTATTGAAAGTATTTTCAGATAATATTTTTAAACAGGTCAGATTAGACACTGTGCAAAATATGTGAACTCCAAATTAAGTTGCTGAAAGCAATAGTTTAAGGTCTGTCAAAAAACATTATTTGAACTGAATTACAAGAAAAAAAAACATGTTTGACTATCGCTTGCATAATCCATTGTTATATGGGTCGTTTTTGCATCCGAATGTAACCTTGCTCTCACCAAGTAGGAACCTCCCAATTATGTAATTTGATTGGTAAATTTTTTTACTGCGATTTATTCAGTCAGTTCAAATATATTGCCATGTGGATATTTAAGTTTTATTATTCAAGGCAAGCCTTATAACTTTGTCAACATGTTGCTATACATAGTAGCGAACCGCTCTAAATATTGAATAGACATAATTAGAATAAATTGAGAACAATCTGAAATCCACGTTAATGCAATTGCGGTCGGAACAAAATCTGAAGACACAACTGGCCCCAAGGACCACCGATGAAGATTACAGATATAAAATGCCTACCATGAAATATTCCAATAAGGAAGTTTTCATTTAAAATGGATGAGCCATAAAGAAATTATGGATGAAATAAAACAAGGTTTATTTTCCAAGAAAACGGTCTAAAAACGGTATTTGGCACCATTTCACTACTCCAGCTGACATACCATTAGTATATTATTGCACAGTCCGATCGTGCCTGCAGACAACAGCCCTAACAGTAATTATTACGTTCAATTACTTAGATACATTTACACCAGACGAGTCGAATGAATAATGAGCAAGGTATAAGAACATTGCACTAGCTTTACACATTCCTGTTTGCAGACCCATTATCAGCCAAGTAACTGGCAATAAAGCTTATAGGAAACGCTATGTCAGTGGCTTAATTAAAATAGGCAGGCTACTTACAGACACAAGAAAGTTGACAGCCTGTCTGTATCTCCCGTAGTTCTTCGTCCAACTTCAGTCGGCTTTCTTCCGATTTGTTCTTCGTTATACTGAAAACACACATTGTGCGCTGCTCTTTTTAAACAGAATCTTGAATCCTCTGACTTCATTGTCCTATGACTGCACATGCGCTCAGAGGCGTGGAGCGACTTTGCCTGACAGTCCGAGAATACGCGAGAGCCCGCCAGAAAGTACGAGAAGGGGACAGAGAATTCTGCGTGATGGGAGGGTCCAGACACTTCTTCTTTTTTTTGAGTTTTATGCAGTGGACCATCCAATTGGTGTATTACCGCCACCTACTGTATTTTACTTTCGCTTGGAGAAGCTTCAACCAGAAAAAAAAATTTAAATAAATAAAATTCTCAGCTTCAATTATTTCCCAGGCTTTCTGATTCTCCTTACTTTTCTACAGTCTGACTATCACCGAACCCTCTTTCCAAAATTCTCTGTATCTCTTCCCTCTTAACATCCACTACGCCCAAAATCTCTCTTGCTGCATCTACCACCATCTTAATTCTGTCCGTTTTACTTTCCAACTCACAGGCACAATTTAAAACCATTGAAATGAACACTAAAAAACTTCTTCTGTTCATCCTAATTTCATCCTCCTCAAACTCCTTTTGCTTCTTTTCCACTGGCTGTACTCTGACCTGCTCTTTCCCCACCGTTTCTTTTTTATTCACAACTCTTTTAGTTGCCTCTGCATATGATATTTTTCCCTGCACTCTTGTCCTTTCCACCTCTCTTTCCATTTTCCTTCTTTCACACTGCACTGACCCCATCTCATGACCTCCCCCACAGTGAAAACATGCCTTTGCCACTATACAATTATCCTCAATGCATCCCTCCTGTCCACACCGTCTACGCCTGTGCATTTCTTTTTTATACACAACAGCCACATGCCCATACTCCTGAAACCGAAAACAACGCATTGGAGCCCTTTCGTATAATCTCACCCTGTAGCTTACATAATCCACAAATATCCTTTCCGATTCTTCACTGTTGAACTCTAACAGCACTGACAAGCCATCCTGCACCTTTCCCTCCCGGTAGCTTCTCAGTCGCTTTGCTCCACATTGCCCCTCCACCTTCAAAACATCATATAGATCTATACCCAATGGAACCCCACTAATCACACCCTTTACACTCGGTTTTTCTTTTAAAGGAAAGCTAGTTACCTTCACATAATCATATTGTTTAATTTTTAGTGCTTTGTCTCGTTGTTTGACATTACGACAGTCCACAATTACTAACCCTCCCCGTGTTATCCTATCAGATTTTACCTCTCCAATTTCCTTTCTCACATATTTCTCAATGTCATGAGCATTGCTAAATAAACAGTTTGCTTCTTCTCCCTTTGTATCTGCCTTTATTCCTACTACAAATGTTTCTTCCTCATTTTCATTATCACTTCCTTTTTTCCTTTTCTTTTTCGCACCCAACGCCACCTCATAATCCATTTTTCAAAAACCATTCATCCGTTATACAAATCTTAATCGAGAAATCGTGCAAAATATTCAAAAACCAAACAAATCTATTTTTAAATCTCGCGCCAAAACTCTTCCTCCCTTGCTCTCCTCCTCTGCCAACTACTTCTTCTTCTTCTTCTTTCGTGTTAGCGGTTCCGCTCGGGTCCAGACACTCGTGAGTTCCGTGCGTCATCAACAGCAAAGATGATAGAATAATTCAAGAACTAACGCACTATGCAACGGTGATACAAAAATGAACATTTGCACCACTTTTATCGCACAAAGCTATGTCCACAGAACACCAAGTACTGCAGATGAAGCCAGCTTCGGGGAGTCAGACGAAAAACTGTGGCCCACTCTCCCCTTTCAGATGAGGGCAAAGAGAAGACAGTTCAGTCCTAAGTGAGTGAAAGTAAATGGTACGATTTCAGGAAAAAAGAGACAGGGTACATGGCACGAAATGTTACGTATCACAACCAGCACATGCAATTTAATAAGCTATGGTGGATTTAAGACCTTTATTTTTACAGTATAAAAGTTACAGTATAAAAGATCCTCAAAAAAGTTTTGTCCCTCGAAAGCAAAGATGCATTGAGGCTTACCAACGAGACCACGGAAGTATGAACTCATGGGCCATAACTGTGAGGACTGCATTCCCCAGAGATCTATCAGGATTTAGGGCATTCCTTCCTGTACAGAGGATTGCCGCACCTAAACTAAACTAAAGATATAACTGCTTTAACTAGTAGAGGGTGAGAGGACTTTTATTATCAGTCTTTTATAATTTTATTAGCATTTTCCATGATATGCCAACTTTTTTCAGAACTGGGGTTGATCGTGGTAGAGGTGGCCTGGTAAACCAATGGTTTTGCCTATTTTTAGGAATCATGCGAGAGTTGAAGTGATAGTCAAACTGGATGGCTCACGGGTTTCTTTGTCTGTGTCATGGTTATGGTTTTTGGTCATGTTCAAGTTTAGTGTTCATAATTTTGTCTTTTATTTATTCTTTTTGGTTATTGTAATACTCAGGTTTTTAGTTCATTCTATTTCTCAGTTCCATTGCACTTGTCACCCCTGTCTTGTGATCTAGTTGGTTCAGTCCGTCTTCCCTGTCTGCGTGCCCACTGACTTCGGGTGATTTAAATTAATTCCGGTGTTTAAAATATTCCTTCGAATTCTCGTTTACTTCCTTCGTCTTTCTGTTCTGATTACTAACAAAACTAACATTTGTATTTTGTATCATAGTCTACTAACACAACTAATCCATGTATATAGATTACTAAGTTACTAACGAGCAATCTAGTTAAATCTGTGAAGTTGCACCGCTACTAATTTAGACTAATTCCCTCTCAACATTCGCCCTGTTCTAATCACCGCCTCTCGCTCAACTGTTCCTATCCTCTCCTGAGTTTCAGCGAGATCTCTGGCACGTGCTTTATTACTCTCCTGCGCTCGTTATCTGTGCACATAAAACTCCTGGACCAGAGCTGTTTAAATGCCATAGGCTGTTTGTGTGATTCCCGTCCGTGTCTTGGCTTATGCCAGTTTTCGTGGTTAGGGTTTCCCTCATGTGATTCTCCCATTGTAATTAGTCTGATTCATTTCACCTGCTTCCTGCATAGCATGTGACTTCCCTCTTGTCTATTTAAGCAGTCTTTCACGGCCTGTTACTTGTCAGAACGTTGTTCAATATTTCATTGTGTAGAGCGCCTTGTATGCCATTGAGTATTGGTTTTCTACTGGCTTGTCTGACTTTGATTCTTGCCATTGCCCTTTTCGTATTGTTTGTCTTTCTGAATTTCGACCCATTTTTGTATGATTAAGTTTTGTAAATTTAAAACCCTTTGCCAGACAACTTTTGTGTGCTTTTGTATTCAAACCACTGAAAAAAATGTAAGTTTGTGCAGCCGCATCACCAGCATCAAAGCATGAGGAGGACTCTATAATTCATGCCTCATATGCTTTGATTAGGCCAGTGGTTCTCAAACTTTCTCTGCTGGGGCCCGCTTTGGTACATAAGAAAATGTTTGCGCCCCCCCCCCCCCAAAAAGGGACATAGGCCTACACATATTTTGTTTTCAGAGTCCATTGCAGTTTATTTCACACATTGCGATTAATATAAACCTCAACCTTTTTTGAAAAAATAAAAGTAAACTGCCATAAACTGCTGGTTGTAATAAACTACAACTACTTTTAGAATGAGAAATAAACAACAAAATAACAAACCGCCTTTACGGTGAAATTATTTGAAGTGAAACAGGTTTCTTTTTTTTTTTTTTTTCAACAACATTGCTCTTAATACATTTTTGCAAAACTGCCTCTCTGCAGAAATGGGTTGTAAAACATGTCCAACTCCCAGAGAGAAAAAAAAAACCCAAAAACCTTAAGGTTTGTTTAAGACAGACAACACACTGCAGTCTCTCCTCATTACCCACCGTTGTACAGGTGAAGCCAAAGGCAAGATATGTGACGTCATATTTTCTCGTCTTTGCCTTGGAAGGAAATTGCTTTGGCGGTGCTTCATCCTCTGCTTTGCGTTTACGTGGGAGCTCCGGCGAAAAGCCGTCCATGTTATGGTAGCAGGGTCATTTACTGCATTTTATTCATTCATTCTTGCCGTGCGCGAAAGTTTTTCCCACTACAGTTCCGGACACCAACAGAAACTTACTTTCATACAGCAAATCAGTGACCTTATGCCGGACCTCTGAAGCAGTGTATCGAGACAGTGAATTTTTTCTTGCTTCACAGGCCTTGCACATTGAAGTAAAAATAATTGAGATCGCGTCAGTTTATTCTCGAAAATATGAATGCTCTGGACAGATGATTTTTGCCTAGCCTAGCAGGAAAAAATGATTGGCAGGTTTGGAAACGGCCACCACATTTTCAAATGAAGGACACGAAGATTTAATAAAGCAAAACCTCTTTTAAAGTATAAAATCATTAGGCTGTATCACACCCCTCTGCCTGAGTATTGCCGTCTACTTAAAATTATGTTTCTATAATGCAGAAAGAAAGCGCCATAATCAACCTATATCAACAGCCGACAGTGAAGTGCTTAAAAAAAACATGAACCCCACTTGCCAAACCTGCCGATATGTTTGTAACGTTCAGTAGCTAGGCTTGATAACAATAATCCGTAGACCGACTGAGCATTCATATAATCGAGAATAATATCGGTTATTTCTGCTTTATATTCATCGGATTTTGTCCGGTGTCACTAAGTAGTTTATTATTGATATGCCAGATCAGTACAGGATAAAAAGCGGCGAGTTGGGTATTGCTCGACTACAATGGTTATAACCAGCTTATTTTAGCCTACTAGTTTCAAATATTTGAACAACTACATTCATAACAATTTATTTATGAAAATGGCTGGCTAGATTAATGATTTGGCCAGCAGTTATGCAGAGAGTAAGACGGGCATTTACGATGCAATCGCAGTAATCTGGGTGAGGTTTCTGGTTTTTGTTCCATCCGAGCTCAACCTCCTGAGTTTGATGGACGATTTAAAGTCTGGGAATAAATCTCTGAATATCTGAGTGCTGATGCTCAGTGCTCCTCAGATGCAACCAACTTCCAGACATCAGCTCTGCTCACTAACTATCATCTTTTGAATCTCACTTCAGGAGAATTCCTGAGTCATGCCTAAATGAGTAACATTTTTCTGTGATGTGTGTTAACCAGTGTTTATTGTGTTTTTTTTCCCACTCGCATTTTAGTGGCATTTATTGTATTCAGTCATTGTAAGTGTTACCGCTCTCCTACATTTATACTGCATAATATTTTAAACACACAAAGTTGTATTACCATGAAAATTTAGCATGATACTGTCCCTGCTGTAATGCGGAAAGGCTATGGATTTAGGGTTGTGCAAGCAGCCTTAAAATATTTTCCCTGATTCAATATTGTTAAATGAAACTTTTTAAGAATTTCCCTGTTCAAAAGAATCTGATGTCTTTGGGGGAAGTGAACACAATCTTTGGCTTTGTTTTTTTGAGTTTAATACCGAAGAATATCCAGATTAATATAAATGAAAAATTATTGAGTGGTTGTAATCATCAGTGATTCTCAACAGCAGGGCCTGGGCATAAACCAGCGCTCAGGACTTATAAGGGGGGCACTGGGATTTCAGAAATTTAGTGAAAACCTTGTCTGAAGATGAAAATATTCTTGTTTGTGAAGATTAGTCAAAACAAGGAATTAACAGTGTATTAAATATGACCCTTCTATTTTTTTTTTTTGGGTCATTCTTACTCATAGTTTGTGGTTGAAATTCCTTTTGAGTAAAATTTTAATCTTTCTTTCTTTGTATTTATGATCCTCAGTTGAATGATGATGACTGTTTTGAAATGAGCACAAATAGAGTCACAAAAATTACAAACCCCATTTCCAGTGAAGTTAGAACATTGCGTAAAACGTGAATGAAGCTGGGACGGGGGCATGTTTACCACCGTGTTTCATCGCTTTTTCTTTAAACAGCATTCAATAAGCGTTTGGGAACTGAGGACATTAATTGTAGAAGCTTTGTAGGTGGAGTCCTTTCCCATTCTTGCTATATGTATGATTTCAGTTGCTCAACAGTCTGGGGTCTCCGTTGTCATATTTTCCACTTCATAATGTGCGACAAATTGGAATTAGAAACAGGTCTAGACTGCAGGCAGGCCAGTCTATTACCCGTACAGTTTTACTATGAAGCCACGCTGTAATAACAGCTGTAGAATTTGGCTTGGCATTGTCGTTCTGAGATAAGCAAGGTTTTTGGCCTTGCCGCTTATATGTAGAGATTTCTCTGCATTATCTGAATCTTTTGATGATATAATAGACTGTAGATAAAATCCCTACATTCCTTGCAACTGCACGTTGAGATACTTTGTTCTTAAACTGTTGGACTATTTGCTCACGCAGTTGTTCAAAAAGTGATGAACCTCACCCCATCCATGCTTGTGAGCAACTGAGGTCTTTCAGGGATGAGCCTTTTATACCTAATCATGACACTCACCTGTTTCCAATTAACCTGTTCACCTGTGGATGTTCCAAACCAGTGTTTTTTTAGCATTCCTCAACTATCCCAGTCTTTTGTTGCCCTGTCCCAGCTTTTTTGAAATGCGCTGCAGGCATCAAATTCAAAGAGTGAATATTTCCACAAAACCAATAAAATTTGTTTGCACGTGAAATATCTTGTCTTTGTGGTATACTCAATTGAATATAGGTCAAAAAGGATATGCAAATCACTGTATCGCATTTTTTCGCGTTTTACACAACCTCCCAACTTCATTTGAATTGGGCTTTATACCTGCAGACACATCATCACATCTGCAGTGGTGGGAGCACGGGAAAATTTCAGTAGACACAAAGGAACTTTGGGATAACAGGCCTGAGGACCACTGGTGCACTTCACCTTTAATTCAAGCTTCCATGTAGTAGTAAACTGCATGGTCACTTCCTCCCATACCGTATTTAACATGTGCATAATGATTTTTTTAAAAAGGCATTTATAGTAAAAAATTTGGGGGCCTGTGTTTCAAATGATGACTGGTGAAGAGAAACAGTCGCACAGATGTTCACATTGGACATGACAATGAAAGGGAACTGAAACCAAAATCAAGTATTTGAAATTATTTATTTTCATTTCACAATGTCTTTCTCATGACAAGTGAACTAATACAAATAACATTTCCATTTCCATCCATTCATATGTAAAGCGTGCACAGTTTGCAGCATCTTGCAGTATAAAAAAATAACTTTAAAATCTAACATACAAGACACCGTAGAAATACATTACAATTGCAAACATTCAAATATCAAAATTGTTATTCTTAACCAAGTGCACATTTTTTCCATTGAAAATGAGTCCATTATACTGCAGTTTGTTGTTCACTGAAAACCAGCACATTAATCCACCTCCTCTACAGTGGGCCCTTGGAAGCTGGGCCCTGCACTGGCGCGCGCCTGCTCTCCACAGCTTCTGCTTGGCATTCCTCCTTGGTACAGCTTAGTGATGATGGGATTACACACTTTCTCCAGCTCCTTCTGCTGGTGTTCATACTCCTCCTTATCAGCCAACTGGTTGTTTTCCAGCCAAGAAATAACCTGGCTGCACTTTTCAATGACCTTCTTCTTGTCGTCCTCACTAATCTTGTCCTTCAGGTCATCATCCTGCACACTGGATTTCATGTTGAAGGCGTAGGATTCCAGAGAGTTCTTGGCAGTAATCTTTTCTCTCTGGAGGTCATCCTCAGCCTTATACTCATCGGCCTCCTGCACCATCTTCTCAATTTCCTCTTTGCTCAGCCGACCCTTGTCATTGGTGATAGTGATTTTGTTCACTTTCCCCGTGCTTTTGTCCACTGCCGACACATTCAGAATGCCATTTGCATCCACGTCAAAGGTCACCTCAATCTGCGGGACCCCACGTGGTGCTGGAGGGATGCCCGAAAGTTCAAACTTGCCCAGCAGGTTGTTGTCTTTGGTCATGGCCCTCTCTCCCTCGTACACTTGGATCAGGACGCCTGGCTGGTTGTCAGAGAAGGTTGAGAAAGTCTGGGTCTGTTTGGTGGGGATGGTTGTGTTGCGCTTGATGAGAGCGGTCATGACTCCTCCTGCTGTCTCGATGCCCAAAGACAGTGGAGCCACATCCAGCAACAGCAGGTCTTGGACATTCTCAGACTTGTCACCCATGAGGATGGCAGCTTGTACAGCAGCCCCGTAGGCCACTGCCTCATCTGGGTTGATGCTCTTGTTCAGCTCCCTGCCGTTGAAGTAATCTTGCAGCAGCTTCTGGATCTTGGGAATTCGGGTAGAGCCTCCGACCAGAACAATATCATGGATCTGTGACTTGTGCATTTTGGCATCTCTCAGGGCTTTCTCAACAGGCTCCAAGGTGCCCCTGAAGAGATCTGAGTTCATCTCCTCGAAGCGTGCTCTGGTGAGGGATGTGTAAAAGTCGATGCCCTCGTATAGAGAGTCGATCTCGATGCTTGCCTGGGAGCTGGAGGACAGGGTTCTCTTTGCCCTCTCACAAGCGGTGCGCAGCCTCCTCAATGCCCTCTTGTTCTGACTGATGTCCTTCTTGTGCTTCCGCTTGAATTCCTCCACAAAATGGTTCACCATGCGATTGTCGAAATCTTCCCCACCCAGATGGGTATCGCCAGCGGTGGCCTTCACCTCGAAGATCCCATCCTCAATAGTAAGGATGGACACATCGAAGGTGCCACCACCCAGGTCAAAGATCAGCACGTTGTGCTCCCCTCTCTTGCCTTTGTCCAGGCCGTAGGCAATGGCAGCTGCTGTGGGCTCATTGATGATCCTGAGGACGTTTAACCCAGCTATCACGCCTGCATCTTTAGTGGCCTGGCGCTGAGAGTCGTTGAAGTAAGCTGGGACTGTGATCACCGCGTTTGACACCTTCTGGCCCAGGTAGGCCTCAGCGGTCTCTTTCATTTTAACCAGCACCATGGAAGATATTTCCTCAGGGTTGAATGCTTTGCTCTCTCCTTTGTACTCCACTTCAACCTTGGGCTTTCCTCCATTATTGACTACCTTGAAGGGCCAATGCTTCATATCAGATTGCACAACGGGATCGTCAAACCTTCTGCCGATCAACCGCTTGGCATCAAAGATGGTATTATTTGGGTTCATGGCCACTTGGTTCTTCGCAGCATCTCCAATGAGCCTTTCCGTGTCTGTGAAGGCTACATAGCTTGGGGTGGTTCTATTGCCCTGGTCGTTGGCAATGATTTCCACCTTTCCGTTCTGAAACACACCCACACAGGAGTAGGTGGTTCCAAGATCAATGCCAATTGACACTCCTTTAGCTGATGACATCTTGATTATTGGTATGTCCTAGAACAAAGCAAAGAAATAAAAAACATCAACATTTGTATTTTTCATATCTTGCATTAGTTCCTTTATGTGACTTGATTTCTTCCAAGGTATTTATTTGTCTCAAACAATAAAAGACAAGGGCAATACCGTCAAAATTCAGCTGTCCCCAGTGTCAGTCCTGGGGGCCAAATATATATGCTGGTTTTTGTCCTAGCCACATTAGCAGTCGTAGGATATTACAGAGCAGTTATGTTTTCGGAATTAGGTACATTTCTTGTTTGGAGCAATTATATTCACCTTTATGCCAGATTTTGATAAAAATGCCCACGCTTGCAATAAATGATATATTACCCTTGAAGGTATTGTGCTTTTTTTCAGTATTGAAAGTATTTTCAGATAATATTTTTAAACAGGTCAGATTAGACACTGTGCAAAATATGTGAACTCCAAATTAAGTTGCTGAAAGCAATAGTTTAAGGTCTGTCAAAAAACATTATTTGAACTGAATTACAAGAAAAAAAAACATGTTTGACTATCGCTTGCATAATCCATTGTTATATGGGTCGTTTTTGCATCCGAATGTAACCTTGCTCTCACCAAGTAGGAACCTCCCAATTATGTAATTTGATTGGTAAATTTTTTTACTGCGATTTATTCAGTCAGTTCAAATATATTGCCATGTGGATATTTAAGTTTTATTATTCAAGGCAAGCCTTATAACTTTGTCAACATGTTGCTATACATAGTAGCGAACCGCTCTAAATATTGAATAGACATAATTAGAATAAATTGAGAACAATCTGAAATCCACGTTAATGCAATTGCGGTCGGAACAAAATCTGAAGACACAACTGGCCCCAAGGACCACCGATGAAGATTACAGATATAAAATGCCTACCATGAAATATTCCAATAAGGAAGTTTTCATTTAAAATGGATGAGCCATAAAGAAATTATGGATGAAATGAAACAAGGTTTATTTTCCAAGAAAACGGTCTTAAAACGCTATTTGGCACCATTTCACTACTCCAGCTGTCATACCGTTAGTATATTATTGCACAGTACGATCGTGCCTGCAGACAACAGCCCTAACAGTAATTATAACGTTCAATTAGTTAGATACATTTACACCAGACGAGTCGAATGAATAATGAGCAAGGTATAAGAACATTACACTAGCTTTACACATTCCTGTTTGCAGACCCATTATCAGCCAAGTAACTGGCAATAAAGCTTATAGGTAACGCTATGTCAGTGGCTTCATTAAAATAGGCAGGCTACTTACAGACACAAGAAAGTTGACAGACTGTCTGTATCTCCCGTAGTTCTTCGTCCAACTTCAGTCGGCTTTCTTCTGATTTGTTCTTCGTTATACTGAAAACACACATTGTGCGCTGCTCTTTTTAAACAGAATCTTGAATCCTCTGACTTCATTGTCCTATGACTGCACTTGCGCTCAGAGGCGTGGAGCGACTTTGCCTGACAGTCCGAGAATACGCGAGAGCCCGCCAGAAAGTACGAGAAGGGGACAGAGAATTCTGCGTGATGGGAGGGTCCAGACACTTCTTCTTTTTTTTTGAGTTTTATGCAGTGGACCATCCAATTGGTGTATTACCGCCACCTACTGTATTTTACTTTCGCTTGGAGAAGCTTCAACCAGAAAAAAAAATTTAAATAAATAAAATTCTCAGCTTCAATTATTTCCCAGGCTTTCTGATTCTCCTTACTTTTCTACAGTCTGACTATCACCGAACCCTCTTTCCAAACTTCTCTGTATCTCTTCCCTCTTAACATCCACTACGCCCAAAATCTCTCTTGCTGCATCTACCACCATCTTAATTCTCTCCGTTTTACTTTCCAACTCACAGGCACAATTTAAAACCATTGAAATGAACACTAAAAAACTTCTTCTGTTCATCCTAATTTCATCCTCCTCAAACTCCTTTTGCTTCTTTTCCACTGGCTGCACTCTGGCCTGCTCTTTCCCCACCGTTTCATTTTTTATTCACAACTCTTTTAGTTGCTTCTGCATATGATATTTTTCCCAGCACTCTTGTCCTTTCCACCTCTCTTTCCATTTTCCTTCTTTCACACTGCACTGAGCCCATCTCATGACTTCCCCCACAGTGAAAACATGCCTTTGCCACTATACAATTATCCTCAATGCATCCCTCCTGTCCACACCGTCTACACCTGTGCATTTCTTTTTTACACACAACCGCCACAT
Source organism: Gymnothorax reevesii (assembly GCA_029721435.1). Taxonomy (NCBI): domain Eukaryota; kingdom Metazoa; phylum Chordata; class Actinopteri; order Anguilliformes; family Muraenidae; genus Gymnothorax; species Gymnothorax reevesii. The sequence goes on along the minus strand of CM056581.1, from coordinate 94,393,725 downwards.
GCCCATACTCCTGAAACCGAAAACAACGCATTGGAGCCCTTTCGTATAATCTCACCCAGTAGCTTACATAATCCACAAATATTCTTTCCGGTACTTCACTGTTGAACTCTAACAGCACTGTCAAGCCATCCTGCACCTTTCCCTCCCGGTAGCTTCTCAGTCGCTTTGCTCCACATAGCCCCTCCACCTTCAAAACATCATATAGATCTATACCCAATGGAACCCCACTAATCACACCCTTAACACATGGTTTTTCTTTTAAAGGAAAGCTAGTTACCTTCACATAATTATATTGTTTAATTTTTTGTGCTTTGTCTCGTTGTTTGACATTACGACAGTCCAAAATTACTAACCCTCCCCGTGTTATCCTATCAGATTTTACCTCTCCAATCTCCTTTCTCACATATTTCCCAATTTCATGAGCATTGCTAAATAAACAGTTTGCTTCTTCACCCTTTGTATCTGCCTTTATTCCTATTACAAATGTTTCTTCCTCATTTTCATTATCACTTCCTTTTTTCCTTTTCTTTTTCGCACCCAACGCCACCTGATAATCCATTTTTCAAAAACCATTCATCCGTTATTCAAATCTTAATCGAGAAACCGTGCAAAATATTCAAAAACCAAACAAATCTATTTTTAAATCTCGCGCCAAAACTCTTCCTCCCTTGCTCTCCTCCTCTGCCAACTACTTCTTCTTCCTCTTCTTTTGTGTTAGCGGTTCCGCCCGGGTCCAGACCATCGTGAGTTCCGTGCGTCATCGACAGCAAAGATGATAGAATAATTCAAAAACTAACACACTATGCAACAGTGATACAAAAATGAACATTAACACCACTTTTATCGCACCCTAATTGAAAATGATATGTCCACAGAACACCAAGTACTGCAGATGAAGCCAGCTTCGGAGAGTCGGACGAAAAACTGTGGCCCACTCTCCCCTTTCAGATGAGGGCAAAGAGAAGACAGTTCAGTCCTAAGTGAGTGAAAGTAAATGGTACGATTTCAGGAATAAAGAGACAGGGTACATGGCAGGAAATGTAACATATCACAACCAGCACACGCAATTTAATAAGCTATGGTGGATTTCAGACCTTTATTTTTACAGTATAAAAGTTACAGTATAAAAGATCCTCAAAAAAGTTTTGTCTCTCGAAAGCAAAGATTCACTGAGGCTCACCAATGAGACCACGGAAGTATGAACTCTTGGGCCATAACTGTGAGGACTGCGTTCCCCAGAGATCTTTCAGGATTTAGGGCATTCCTCCCTGAACAGAGGATTGTATAACTAAAGATATAACTGCTTTAACTAGTAGAGGGTGAAAGGACTTTTATTATCAGTCTTTTATAATTTTATTAGCATTTTCCATGATGTGCCAACATTTTTCAGAACTGGGGTTGATCTTGGAAGAGATGGCCTGGTAAACCAATGGTTTTGTCTATTTTTAGGAATCATGCGAGAGTTGAAGTGATAGTCAAACTGGATGGCTCACGGGTTTCTTTGTCTGTGTCATGGTTATGGTTTTTGGTCATGTTCATGTTTAGTGTTCATAATTTTGTCTTTTATTTATTCTTTTTGGTTATTGTAATACTCAGGTTTTTAGTTCATTCCATTTCTCAGTTCCATTGCACTTGTCACCCCTGTCTTGTGATCAAGTTGGTTCAGTCCGTCTTCCCTGTCTGCGTGCCACTGACTTCGGGTGATTTAAATGAATTCCGGAGTTTAAAATATTCCTTAGATTCTCGTTTACTTCCTTCGTCTTTCTGTTCTGATTACTAACAAAACTAACATTTGTATTTTGTATCGTAGTCTACTAACACAACTAATCCATGTATTTAGATTACTAACTTACTAACGAGCACTCTAGTTAAATCTGTAAAGTTGCACCGCTACTAATTTAGACTAATTCCCTCTCAACATTCGCCTTGTTCATATCTCCGCCTCTCGCTCAGCTGTTTCTATCCTCTCCTGAGTTTCAGCGGGATCTCTGGACGTGCTTAATTACTCTCCTGCGCTCGTTATCTGTGCACATAATACTCCTGTACCAGAGCTGTTTAAATGTCATTGGCTGTTTGTGTGATTCCCGTCCGTGTCTTGGCTTTTGCCAATTTTCGTGGTTAGGGTTTCCCTCATGTGATTCTCCCATTGTAATTAGTCTGATCCATTTCACCTGCTTCCTGCATAGCATGTGACTTCCCTCTCGTCTATTTAAGCAGTCTTTCACGGCCTGTTACTTGTCAGAACGTTGTTCAATATTTCATTGTGTAGAGCGCCTTGTATGCCATTGAGTATTGGTTTTCTACTGGTTTGTCTGACTTCGATTCTTGCCATTGCCCTTTTTGTATTGTTTTTTGTCTTTCTGAATTTCGACCCATTTTTGTATGACCACGATTTTTGTGTTTGGATACCTTGTGTATGACCCTTGGCTTTGTTTATCAACTAAGACGTTTTGCCTACCGTTTATGTACCTTTGCTCATCAGTCTTCCTGGTTCTGACCCCTGCCTGTCTTTAACACTGTTTTTGGATTCCGTTTTGTGGCTTGGAAATTTTTGTGTTTTTTGGCTTTGACTCAAACTTCATTAAAGGCATACGTTTTTTTTTTTTTTTTGGATTTCTCTCTCTTGCGTGTGGTTCCTGAACGCACTGTCACAGTCTGCGCTGTAATCAAATGGATCTTGTTACCCATGGCCCACATCAATTAAATCTACATCTCAGGCCACTTACATCCAAATTTAAAACCCTTTGCCAGACAACTTTTGTGTGCTTTTGTATTCAAACCACTGAAAAAAATGTAAGTTTGTGCAGCCGCATCACCAGCATCAAAGCATGAGGAGGACTCTATAATTCATGCCTCATATTCTTTGATTAGGCCAGTGGTTCCCAAACTCTCTCTGCTGGGCCCCCCTTTGGTACATAAGAAAATTTTTGCCCCCCCCCCCCCCCCCAAAAAAAAAGGGACATAGGCCTACACATATTTTGTTTTCAGAGTCCATTGCAGTTTATTTCACACATTGTGATTAATATAAACCTCAACCTTTTTTGAAAAAATAAAAGTAAACTGCCATAAACTGCTGGTTGTAATAAACTTCAACTACTTTTAGAATGAGAAATAAACAACAAAATAACAAACCGCCTTTACGGTGTAATTATTTTAAGTGAAACAGGTTTCTTTTTTTTAATTTTCAACAACATTGCTATTAATGCATTTTTGCAAAACCGCCTCTCTGCAAAAATGGGTTTTAAAACATGACCAACTCCCTGAGAGGAAAAAAAAAAAAAACCCAAAAAACCTTAAGGTTTGTTTAAGACAGATAACACACTGTGGTCTCTCCTCATTACCGACCGTTGTACAGGTGAAGCCAAAGGCAAGATATGTGTCGTCATATTTTCTAGTATTTGCCTTGGAAGGAAATTGCTTTGGCGGTGCTTCATCCTCTGCTTTGCGTTTACGTGGGAGCTCCGGCGAAAAGCCGTCCATGTTATGGTAGCAGTGTCATTTACTGCATTTTATTCATTCATTCTTGCCGTGCGCGAAAGTTTTTCCCACTGCAGTTCCGGACACCAACAGAAACTTACTTTCATACAGCAAATCAGTGACCTTGTGCCGGACCTCTGAAGCAGTGTATCGAGACAGTGAATTTTTTCTTGCTTCACAGGCCTTGCACATTGAAGTAAAAATAATTGAGATCGCGTCAGTTTATTCTCGAAAATATGAATGCTCTGGACAGATGATTTTTGCCTAGCCTAGCAGGAAAAAATGATTGGCAGGTTTGGAAACGGCCACCACATTTTCAAATGAAGGACACGAAGATTTAATAAAGCAAAACCTCTTTTAAAGTATAAAATCATTAGGCTGTATCACACCCCTCTGCCTGATTATAGCAGTCTACTTAAAATTATGTTTCTATAATGCAGAAAGAAAGCGCCATAATCAACCTATATCAACAGCCGACAGTGAAGTGCTTAAAAAAAAAAAAACATGAACCCCACTTGCCAGACTTGCCATATGTTTGTAACGTTCAGTAGCTAGGCTAGATAAAAATAATCCGTAGACCGACAGAGCATTCATATTATCGAGAATAATATCGGTTATTTATGCTTGATATTCATCGGATTTTGTTCGGTGTCACTAGTTTATTATTGATATGCCAGACCAGTACAGGATAAAAAGCGGCGAGTTGGGTATTGCTAGACTTCAATGGTTATAACCAGCTCATTTTAGCCTACTTGTTTCAAATATTTGAACAACTACATTCATAACAATTTATTTATGAAAATGGCAGGCTAGATGAATGATATGGCCAGCAGTTATGCTGAGAGTAAGACGGGCATTTACGATGCAATCGAAGTAATCTGGGCAGCAAATGGACTGTGCAGTCAGTGATTCCGAGACCGTACCTCGGTGCAAGGCCACTAGGCCAGTAAAGACAAAAAAAAAAAACTGTCTCAAGACACTCCTTCACCGGTCCGGTGTTCTGACAAATTTTGCTCCCTTGTCAAAAATGCTGCCTTCATGCAAAGCGATCGTAAAGTCTTCGTTTTCGCCTTGATATTGCAGTATGAATCAGTTTACAGTAGTAACTTTGTTGTTTGTTAGCTTTTTATAACATACGCATATTTTGGAACGAGTTGGATAAGTCTGTTTGAAGATATATGCCCATATACGCCATTAACGTCTAATTTCTGCATTTTCAGGAAACCCCAATGTGTACATGCAAATATATGTACGCTTACAGGTCGAAATGCACCCTGAAAATAAATCTTATTTTATGATTTTTGAAGATACTTAAGATAAGAGCGAGGAAACAGCCTGAGATTTTCGGTTTGCGCAAGCGCAGAACCGCGAGGTTGCATATTTTGATGGGTAGCAAAATTTGTCAGAACACCGGAACAAGGTTGCTGATGTGGTGTATGCAAATAATTTTCTGTTGCTGTCCTGAACTCCTGTGGGGAAAAAATTCGCTTCCCGCACCTCGCACTCCCCTGCAATTGGTCTGTGGCCCCCCACTTTGGGAACCACTATATTAGGCTATGGTGGTCTCAAGGTTAGTGCTGAGCAAAACTATTAAATCTAACAAATAACTGAGTGCGCTTATTGTACCAATTTCAGCATTGACAAAATGTCTGCCACTGTCCGTTTAAAGTTCTATTTAAATTTTATGAAGTTTGCCTTACATTAAATCGTCAGACACTGAAATGTGAGAACTTACCATCCCTCATAATTTTCTACAAGTGCTGCAGTCTCCTGTCTATGTCATAATTCTCTGTTCCTGTGTCGACGTTCACAAGAAAAGACAGACCCAGCCTTGACTGTGAAGGTTCTGAAACTCTGGAACAAGGGAATCTGATGCTGGTGAGGTTTCTGGTTTTTGTTCCATCCGAGCTCAACCTCCTGAGTTTGATGGACGATTTAAAGTCTGGGAATAAATCTCTGAATATCTGAGTGCTGATGCTCAGTGCTCCTCAGATGTAACCAACTTCCAGACATCAGCTCTGCTCACTATCATCTTTTGAATTTCACTTCAGGAGAATTCCTGAGTCATGCCTAAGTGAGTAACATTTTTCTGTGATGTGTGTTAAACAGTGTTTATTGTGTTTTTTTTTTCCACTAGCATTTTAGTGGCATTTATTGTAATCAGTCATTGTAAGTGTTACCGCTCTCTTCCATTTATACTGCATAATATTTTAAACACACAAAGTTGTATTACCATGAAAATTTAGTATGATACTGTCCCTGCTGTAATGCGGAAAGGCTATGGATTTAAGGTTGTGCAAGTAGCCTTAAAATATTTTCCCTGATTCAATATTGTTAAATGAAACTTTTTAAGAATTTCCCTGTTCAAAAGAATCTGATGTCTTTGGGGGAAGTGAACACAATCTTTGGCTTTGTTTTTTTGAGTTTAATACCGAAGAATATCCAGATTAATATAAATGAAAAATTATGGAGTGGTTGTAATCATCAGTGATTCTCAACAGCAGGGCCTGGGCATAAACCAGCGCTCAGGACTTATAAGGGGGGCACTGGGATTACAGAAATTTAGTGAAAGCCTGTCTGAAGATGAAAATATTCTTGTTTGTGAAGATTAGTCAAAACAAGGAATTAACAGTGTATTAAATATGACCCTTCTATTTTTTTTTTTGGGTCATGTCTAACTCATAGTTTGTGGTTGAAATTCCTTTAGAGTAAAATTTTTAATCTCTTTTTTTGTATTTATGATCCTCAGTTGAATGATGATGACTGTTTTGAAATGAGCACAAATAGAGTCACAAAAATTACAAACCCCATTTCCAGTGAAGTTAGAACATTGCGTAAAACGTGAATGAAGCTGGGACGGGGGCATGTTTACCACCGTGTTTCATCGCTTTTTCTTTTAACAGCATTCAATAAGCGTTTGGGAACTGAGGACACTAATTGTAGCAGCTTTGTAGGTGGAATTCTTTCCCATTCTTGCTATATGTATGATTTATTTTGCTCAACAGTCTGGGGTCTCCGTTGTCATATTTTCCACTTCATAATGTGCGACAAATTGGAATTAGAAACAGGTCTAGACTGCAGGCGGGTCAGTCTATTACCCGTACTGTTTTACTATGAAGCCACGCTGTAATAACAGCTGTAGAATTTGGCTTGGCATTGTCGTTCTGAGATAAGCAAGGTTTTTGGCCTTGCCGCTTATGTGTAGAGATTTCTCTGCATCATCTGAATCTTTTGATGATATAATAGACTGTAGATAAAATCCCTACATTCCTTGCAACTGCACGTTGAGATACTTTGTTCTTAAACTGTTGGACTATTTGCTCACGCAGTTGTTCAAAAAGTGATGAACCTCGCCCCATCCATGCTTGTGAGCAACTGAGGTCTTTCAGGGATGAGCCTTTTATACCTAATCATGACACTCACCTGTTTCCAATTAACCTGTTCACCTGTGGAATGTTCCAAACCAGTGTTTTTTTTAGCATTCCTCAACTATCCCAGTCTTTTGTTGCCCTGTCCCAGCTTTTTTGAAATGCGCTGCAGGCATCAAATTCAAAGAGTGAATATTTCCACAAAACCAATAAAATTTGTTTGCATGTGAAATATCTTGTCTTTGTGGTATACTCAATTGAATATAGGTCAAAAAGGATATGCAAATCATTGTATCGCATTTATTCGCATTTTACACAACCTCCCAACTTCATTTGAATTGGGCTTTATACCTGCAGACACATCATCACATCTGCAGTGGTGGGAGCACGGTAAAATTTCAGTAGACACAAAGGAACTTTGGGATAACAGGCCTGAGGACCACTGGTGCACATCACCTTTAATTCAAGCTTCCATGTAGTAGTAAACTGCTTGGTCACTTCCACCCATACCGTATTTAACATGTGCATAATGATTTTTTTAAAAAGGCATTGATGGTGGAAAAAAAAAAAATTGGGGACCTGTGTTTCAAATGGCAACTGGTGGAGAGAAACAGTTACACAGATGTTCACATTGAACATGACAATGAAAGGGAACTGAAACCAAAATCAAGTATTTGAAATTATTTATTTTCATTTCACAATGTCTTTCTCATGACAAGTGAACAAATACAAATAACATTTACATTTCCATCCCTTCATATGTAAAGCGTGCACAGTTTGCAGCATCTTGCAGTATAAAAAAATAACTTTAAAATCTAACATACAAGACACCGTAGAAATACATTACAATTGCAAACATTTAAATATAAAAATTGTTATTCTTAACCAAGTGCACATTTTTTTCCATTGAAAATGAGTCCATTATACAGCAGTTTGTTGTTCACTGAAAACCAGCACATTAATCCACCTCCTCTACAGTGGGCCCTTGGAAGCTGGGCCCTGCACTGGCGCGCGCCTGTTCTCCACAGCTTCTGCTTGGCATTCCTCCTTGGTACAGCTTAGTGATGATGGGATTACACACTTTCTCCAGCTCCTTCTGCTGGTGTTCATACTCCTCCTTATCAGCCAACTGGTTGTTTTCCAGCCAAGAAATAACCTGGCTGCACTTTTCAATGACCTTCTTCTTGTCGTCCTCACTAATCTTGTCTTTCAGGTCATCATCCTGCACACTGGATTTCATGTTGAAGGCGTAGGATTCCAGAGAGTTCTTGGCAGTAATCTTTTCTCTCTGGAGGTCATCCTCAGCCTTATACTCATCGGCCTCCTGCACCATCCTCTCAATTTCCTCTTTGCTCAGCCGACCCTTGTCATTGGTGATAGTGATTTTGTTCGCTTTCCCCGTGCTTTTGTCCACTGCCGACACATTCAGAATGCCATTTGCATCCACGTCAAAGGTCACCTCAATCTGCGGGACCCCACGTGGTGCTGGAGGGATGCCCGAAAGTTCAAACTTGCCCAGCAGGTTGTTGTCTTTGGTCATGGCCCTCTCTCCCTCGTACACTTGGATCAGGACGCCTGGCTGGTTGTCAGAGAAGGTTGAGAAAGTCTGGGTCTGTTTGGTGGGGATGGTTGTGTTGCGCTTGATGAGAGCGGTCATGACTCCTCCTGCTGTCTCGATGCCCAAAGACAGTGGAGCCACATCCAGCAACAGCAGGTCTTGGACATTCTCAGACTTGTCACCCATGAGGATGGCAGCTTGTACAGCAGCCCCGTAGGCCACTGCCTCATCTGGGTTGATGCTCTTGTTCAGCTCCCTGCCATTGAAGTAATCTTGCAGCAGCTTCTGGATCTTGGGAATTCGAGTAGAGCCTCCGACCAGAACAATATCATGGATCTGTGACTTGTCCATTTTGGCATCTCTCAGGGCTTTCTCAACAGGCTCCAAGGTGCCCCTGAAGAGATCTGAGTTCATCTCTTCGAAGCGTGCTCTGGTGAGGGATGTGTAAAAGTCGATGCCTTCGTATAGAGAGTCGATCTCGATGCTTGCCTGGGAGCTGGAGGACAGGGTTCTCTTTGCCCTCTCACAAGCGGTGCGCAGCCTCCTCAATGCCCTCTTGTTCTGACTGATGTCCTTCTTGTGCTTCCGCTTGAATTCCTCCACAAAATGGTTCACCATGCGATTGTCAAAATCTTCCCCACCCAGATGGGTATCGCCAGCGGTGGCCTTCACCTCGAAGATCCCATCCTCAATAGTAAGGATGGACACGTCGAAGGTGCCACCACCCAGGTCAAAGATCAGCACATTGCGCTCCCCTCTCTTACCTTTGTCCAGGCCGTAGGCGATGGCAGCTGCTGTGGGCTCATTGATGATCCTGAGAACGTTTAACCCAGCTATCACGCCTGCATCTTTAGTGGCCTGGCGCTGAGAGTCGTTGAAGTAAGCAGGGACTGTGATCACCGCATTTGACACCTTCTGGCCCAGATAGGCCTCAGCGGTCTCTTTCATTTTAACCAGCACCATGGAAGATATTTCCTCAGGGTTGAATGCTTTGCTCTCTCCTTTGTATTCCACTTCAACCTTGGGCTTTCCTCCATTATTGACTACCTTGAAGGGCCAATGCTTCATATCAGATTGCACAACGGGATCGTCAAACCTTCTGCCGATCAACCGCTTGGCATCAAAGATGGTATTATTGGGGTTCATGGCCACCTGGTTCTTCGCAGCATCTCCAATGAGCCTTTCCGTGTCAGTGAAGGCTACATAGCTTGGGGTGGTTCTATTGCCCTGGTCGTTGGCAATGATTTCCACCTTTCCGTTCTGAAACACACCCACACAGGAGTAGGTGGTTCCAAGATCAATGCCAATTGACACTCCTTTAGCTGATGACATCTTGATTATTGGTATGTCCTAGAACAAAGCAAAGAAATAAAAAACATCAACATTTGTATTTTTCATATCTTGCATTAGTTCCTTTATGTGACTTGATTTCTTCCAAGGTATTTATTTGTCTCAAACAATGAAAGACAAGGGCAATACCATCAAAATCAGCTGTCCCCAGTGTCAGTCCTGGGGGCCAAATATATATGCTGGTTTTTGTCCTGGCCACATTAGCAGTCTTAGGATATTACGGAGCAGTTATGTTTTCTGAATTAGGTACATTTCTTGTTTGGAGCAATTATATTCACCTTTATGCCACATTTTGATAAAAATGCCCATGCTTGCAATAAATGATATATAACCCTTTAAGGTATTGGGCTTGTTTTCAATATTGAAAGTATTTTCAGATAATATTTTTAAACAGGTCAAATTAGACACTGTGCAAAATATGTGAACTCCAAATTAGGTTGCGGAAAGCAATACTTTAATGTCTGTCAAAATACATTATTTGAACTTAATTACAAGAAACAAAACATGTTTGGCAATCGCTTGCATAATAAATTGTTATATGGGTCGTTTTTGTATCTGAAATTTACCTTGCTCTCGCCAACCCACCAATTATGTAATTAGATTGGCAATTTTTTTCCTGCGATTTATTCAATTAGTTCAAATATATTACCATATGGATATTAAAGTTTTTTTTTTTTTAAGGCAAGCCTAATAAATTTTGTCAACATGTTGCAATACATAGTAGCGAACCGCTCTACATATTGAATTGACATAATTAGAATGAATTGAGAACAATCTGAAATCCACGTTAATGCAATTGCGGTCGGAACAAAATCTGAAGACACAACTGGCCCCAAGGACCGGTGTTGAAGATTACAGATAAAAAATGCCTACCATTAAAAATTCCAATAAAGGAAATTTCAATTTAAAATTGATTAGCCAGTAAGAAATTATGGATAAAATAAACCAAGGGTTAATTTTCCAAGAAAACGGTCTAAAAACGGTATTTGGCACCACTTCACTACTCCAGCTGACATACCATTAGTATATTATTGCACAGTACGATCGTGCCTGCAGACAACAGCCCTAACAGTAATTATAACGTTCAATTAGTTAGATACATTTACACCAGACGAGTCGAATGAATAATGAGCAAGGTATAAGAACATTACACTAGCTTTACACATTCCTGTTTGCAGACCCATTATCAGCCAAGTAACTGGCAATAAAGCTTATAGGTAACGCTATGTCAGTGGCTTCATTAAAATAGGCAGGCTACTTACAGACACAAGACACTTGACAGTCTGTCGGTACCTCCCGTAGTTCTTCGTCCAACTTCAGTTGGCTTTCTTCTGATTTGTTCTTCGTTATACTGAAAACACACATTGTACGCTGCTCTTTTTAAACAGCAAGAGACGCTTCTCGAATCCCCCGACTTCATTGTCCTATGACTGCGCATGCGCTCAGATGCGTGGAGCGACTTTGCCTGATAGCCCGAGAATACGCGAGAGCCGGCCAGAAAGTACGAGAAGCGGACAGAGAATTCTGCGTGATGGGAGGGGCCAGACACCAGTGTGTTCCGAGCGTCATCAACAGCAAAGATGATAGAATAATTCAAGATTTAACACACATTGCACACTTTGCAACGGTGATACAAATATGAACATTAACACCACTTTTATCGCACCCTAATTGAAAATGATATGTCCACAGAACACCAAGTACTGCAGATGAGGTCAGTTTCGGAGAGTCGGACGAAAAACTGCGGCCCACTCTCCCCTTTCAGATGAGGGCAAAGAGAAGACAGTTCAGTCCTGAGTGAGTGAAAGTAAATGGTACGATTTCAGGAAAAAAAGACAGGGTACATGGCACGAAATGTTACGTATCACAACCAGCACACGCAATTCAATAAGCTATGGTGGATTTCAGACCTTTATTTTTAATCACTGCCAGGCAGTACTGTACGCTGCAAAGAGCACTTGAGCAACTTGTACGAAGATCAGCAAGCTGTCGGTGGTCGGCCTCTCTTGTTGCGCATGTACGACATTCATGTTGGGGTGTTTTACGACCTCAAAGTTTCTCCCACTACAGTTCCGGACACCAACAGAAACTTACTTTCATACAGCAAATCAGTGACCTTATGCCGGACCTCTGAAGCAGTGTATCGAGACAGTGACATTTTTCTCGCTTCACAGGCCTTGCACATTGAAGTAAAAATAATTGAGATCGCGTCAGTTTATTCTCGAAAATATGAAGGATCTGGACAGATGATTTTTGCCTAGCCTAGCAGGAAAAAATTATTGGCAGGTTTGGAAACGGCCACCACATTTTCAAATGAAGGACACGAAAATTTAATAATGCAAAACCTCTTTTAAAGTATAAAATCATTAGGCTGTATCACACCCCTCTGCATGAGCATTGCCGTCTACTTAAAATTATGTTTCTATAATGCAGAAAGAAAGCGCCATCATCAACCTATATTAACAGCCGACAGTGAAGTGCTTAAAAAAAAACATGAACCCCACTTGCCAAACCTGCCGATAGGTTTGTAACGTTCAGTAGCTAGGCTTGATAAAAATAATCCGTAGACCGACAGAGCATTCATATTATCGAGAATAATATCGGTTATTTCTGCTTTATATTCATCGGATTTTGTCCGGTGTCACTAAGTAGTTTATTATTGATATGCCAGATCAGTACAGGATAAAAAGCGGCGAGTTGGGTATTGCTAGACTACAATGGTTATAACCAGCTCATTTTAGCCTACTAGTTTCAAATATTTGAACAACTACATTCATAACAATTTATTTATGAAAATGACTGGCTAGATTAATGATTTGGCCAGCAGTTATGCAGAGAGTAAGACGGGCATTTACGATGCGATCGCAGTAATCTGGGTGAGGTCTCTGGTTTTTGTTCCATCCGAGCTCAACCTCCTGAGTTTGATGGACGATTTAAAGTCTGGGAATAAATCTCTGAATATCTGAGTGCTGATGCTCAGTGCTCCTCAGATGTAACCAACTTCCAGACATCAGCTCTGCTCACTAACTATCATCTTTTGAATCTCACTTCAGGAGAATTCCTGAGTCATGCCTAAATGAGTAACATTTTTCTGTGATGTGTGTTAACCAGTGTTTATTGTGTTTTTTTTCCCACTAGCATTTTAGTGGCATTTATTGTATTCAGTCATTGTAAGTGTTACCGCTCTCCTCCATTTATACTGCATAATATTTTAAACACACAAAGTTGTATTACCATGAAAATTTAGCATGATACTGTCCCTGCTGTAATGCGGAAAGGCTATGGATTTAGGGTTGTGCAAGCAGCCTTAAAATATTTTCCCTGATTCAATATTGTTAAATGAAACTTTTTAAGAATTTCCCTGTTCAAAAGAATCTGATGTCTTTGGGGGAAGTGGACACAATCTTTGGCTTTGTTTTTTTTAGTTTAATACCGAAGAATATCCAGATTAATATAAATGAAAAATTATGGAGTGGTTGTAATCATCAGTGATTCTCAACAGCAGGGCCTGGGCATAAACCAGCGCTCAGGACTTATAAGGGGGGCACTGGGATTACAGAAATTTAGTGAAAGCCTATCTGAAGATGAAAATATTCTTGTTTGTGAAGATTAGTCAAAACAAGGAATTAACAGTGTATTAAATATGACCCTTCTATTTTTTTGGGGGGGGTCATGTCTTACTCATAGTTTGTGGTTGAAATTCCTTTTGAGTAAAATTTTTAATCTTTCTTTTTTTGTATTTATGATCCTCAGTTGAATGATGATGACTGTTTTGAAATGAGCACAAATAGAGTCACAAAAATTACAAACCCCATTTCCGGTGAAGTTAGAACATTGCGTAAAACGTGAATGAAGCTGGGACGGGGGCATGTTTACCACCGTGTTTCATCGCTTTTTCTTTTAACAGCATTCAATAAGCGTTTGGGAACTGAGGACACTAATTGTAGAAGCTTTGTAGGTGGAATTCTTTCCCATTCTTGCTAAATGTATGATTTCAGTTGCTCAACAGTCTGGGGTCTCCGTTGTAATATTTTCCACTTCATAATGTGCGACAAATTGGAATTAGAAACAGGTCTAGACTGCAGGCAGGTCAGTCTATTACCCGTACTGTTTTACTATGAAGCCACGCTGTAATAACAGCTGTAGAATTTGGCTTGGCATTGTCGTTCTGAGATAAGCAAGGTTTTTGGCCTTGCCGCTTATGTGTAGAGATTTCTCTGCATTATCTGAATCTTATGATGATATAATAGACTGCAGATAAAATCCCTACATTCCTTGCAACTGCACGTTGAGATACTTTGTTCTTAAACTGTTGGACTATTTGCTCACGCAGTTGTTCAAAAAGTGATGAACCTCGCCCCATCCATGCTTGTGAGCAACTGAGGTCTTTCAGGGATGAGCCTTTTATACCTAATCATGACACTCACCTGTTTCCAATTAACCTGTTCACCTGTGGAATGTTCCAAACCAGTGTTTTTTTTAGCATTCCTCAACTATCCCAGTCTTTTGTTGCCCTGTCCCAGCTTTTTTGAAATGCGCTGCAGGCATCAAATTCAAAGAGTGAATATTTCCACAAAACCAATAAAATTTGTTTGCATGTGAAATATCTTGTCTTTGTGGTATACTCAATTGAATATAGGTCAAAAAGGATATGCAAATCATTGTATCGCATTTATTCGCATTTTACACAACCTCCCAACTTCATTTGAATTGGGCTTTATACCTGCAGACACATCATCACATCTGCAGTGGTGGGAGCACGGTAAAATTTCAGTAGACACAAAGGAACTTTGGGATAACAGGCCTGAGGACCACTGGTGCACATCACCTTTAATTCAAGCTTCCATGTAGTAGTAAACTGCTTGGTCACTTCCACCCATACCGTATTTAACATGTGCATAATGATTTTTTTAAAAAGGCATTGATGGTGGAAAAAAAAAAAATTGGGGACCTGTGTTTCAAATGGCAACTGGTGGAGAGAAACAGTTACACAGATGTTCACATTGAACATGACAATGAAAGGGAACTGAAACCAAAATCAAGTATTTGAAATTATTTATTTTCATTTCACAATGTCTTTCTCATGACAAGTGAACAAATACAAATAACATTTACATTTCCATCCCTTCATATGTAAAGCGTGCACAGTTTGCAGCATCTTGCAGTATAAAAAAATAACTTTAAAATCTAACATACAAGACACCGTAGAAATACATTACAATTGCAAACATTTAAATATAAAAATTGTTATTCTTAACCAAGTGCACATTTTTTTCCATTGAAAATGAGTCCATTATACAGCAGTTTGTTGTTCACTGAAAACCAGCACATTAATCCACCTCCTCTACAGTGGGCCCTTGGAAGCTGGGCCCTGCACTGGCGCGCGCCTGTTCTCCACAGCTTCTGCTTGGCATTCCTCCTTGGTACAGCTTAGTGATGATGGGATTACACACTTTCTCCAGCTCCTTCTGCTGGTGTTCATACTCCTCCTTATCAGCCAACTGGTTGTTTTCCAGCCAAGAAATAACCTGGCTGCACTTTTCAATGACCTTCTTCTTGTCGTCCTCACTAATCTTGTCTTTCAGGTCATCATCCTGCACACTGGATTTCATGTTGAAGGCGTAGGATTCCAGAGAGTTCTTGGCAGTAATCTTTTCTCTCTGGAGGTCATCCTCAGCCTTATACTCATCGGCCTCCTGCACCATCCTCTCAATTTCCTCTTTGCTCAGCCGACCCTTGTCATTGGTGATAGTGATTTTGTTCGCTTTCCCCGTGCTTTTGTCCACTGCCGACACATTCAGAATGCCATTTGCATCCACGTCAAAGGTCACCTCAATCTGCGGGACCCCACGTGGTGCTGGAGGGATGCCCGAAAGTTCAAACTTGCCCAGCAGGTTGTTGTCTTTGGTCATGGCCCTCTCTCCCTCGTACACTTGGATCAGGACGCCTGGCTGGTTGTCAGAGAAGGTTGAGAAAGTCTGGGTCTGTTTGGTGGGGATGGTTGTGTTGCGCTTGATGAGAGCGGTCATGACTCCTCCTGCTGTCTCGATGCCCAAAGACAGTGGAGCCACATCCAGCAACAGCAGGTCTTGGACATTCTCAGACTTGTCACCCATGAGGATGGCAGCTTGTACAGCAGCCCCGTAGGCCACTGCCTCATCTGGGTTGATGCTCTTGTTCAGCTCCCTGCCATTGAAGTAATCTTGCAGCAGCTTCTGGATCTTGGGAATTCGAGTAGAGCCTCCGACCAGAACAATATCATGGATCTGTGACTTGTCCATTTTGGCATCTCTCAGGGCTTTCTCAACAGGCTCCAAGGTGCCCCTGAAGAGATCTGAGTTCATCTCTTCGAAGCGTGCTCTGGTGAGGGATGTGTAAAAGTCGATGCCTTCGTATAGAGAGTCGATCTCGATGCTTGCCTGGGAGCTGGAGGACAGGGTTCTCTTTGCCCTCTCACAAGCGGTGCGCAGCCTCCTCAATGCCCTCTTGTTCTGACTGATGTCCTTCTTGTGCTTCCGCTTGAATTCCTCCACAAAATGGTTCACCATGCGATTGTCAAAATCTTCCCCACCCAGATGGGTATCGCCAGCGGTGGCCTTCACCTCGAAGATCCCATCCTCAATAGTAAGGATGGACACGTCGAAGGTGCCACCACCCAGGTCAAAGATCAGCACATTGCGCTCCCCTCTCTTACCTTTGTCCAGGCCGTAGGCGATGGCAGCTGCTGTGGGCTCATTGATGATCCTGAGAACGTTTAACCCAGCTATCACGCCTGCATCTTTAGTGGCCTGGCGCTGAGAGTCGTTGAAGTAAGCAGGGACTGTGATCACCGCATTTGACACCTTCTGGCCCAGATAGGCCTCAGCGGTCTCTTTCATTTTAACCAGCACCATGGAAGATATTTCCTCAGGGTTGAATGCTTTGCTCTCTCCTTTGTATTCCACTTCAACCTTGGGCTTTCCTCCATTATTGACTACCTTGAAGGGCCAATGCTTCATATCAGATTGCACAACGGGATCGTCAAACCTTCTGCCGATCAACCGCTTGGCATCAAAGATGGTATTATTGGGGTTCATGGCCACCTGGTTCTTCGCAGCATCTCCAATGAGCCTTTCCGTGTCAGTGAAGGCTACATAGCTTGGGGTGGTTCTATTGCCCTGGTCGTTGGCAATGATTTCCACCTTTCCGTTCTGAAACACACCCACACAGGAGTAGGTGGTTCCAAGATCAATGCCAATTGACACTCCTTTAGCTGATGACATCTTGATTATTGGTATGTCCTAGAACAAAGCAAAGAAATAAAAAACATCAACATTTGTATTTTTCATATCTTGCATTAGTTCCTTTATGTGACTTGATTTCTTCCAAGGTATTTATTTGTCTCAAACAATGAAAGACAAGGGCAATACCATCAAAATCAGCTGTCCCCAGTGTCAGTCCTGGGGGCCAAATATATATGCTGGTTTTTGTCCAGGCCACATTAGCAGTCTTAGGATATTACGGAGCAGTTATGTTTTCTGAATTAGGTACATTTCTTGTTTGGAGCAATTATATTCACCTTTATGCCACATTTTGATAAAAATGCCCATGCTTGCAATAAATGATATATAACCCTTTAAGGTATTGGGCTTGTTTTCAATATTGAAAGTATTTTCAGATAATATTTTTAAACAGGTCAAATTAGACACTGTGCAAAATATGTGAACTCCAAATTAGGTTGCGGAAAGCAATACTTTAATGTCTGTCAAAATACATTATTTGAACTTAATTACAAGAAACAAAACATGTTTGGCAATCGCTTGCATAATAAATTGTTATATGGGTCGTTTTTGTATCTGAAATTTACCTTGCTCTCGCCAACCCACCAATTATGTAATTAGATTGGCAATTTTTTTCCTGCGATTTATTCAATTAGTTCAAATATATTACCATATGGATATTAAAGTTTTTTTTTTTTTAAGGCAAGCCTAATAAATTTTGTCAACATGTTGCAATACATAGTAGCGAACCGCTCTACATATTGAATTGACATAATTAGAATGAATTGAGAACAATCTGAAATCCACGTTAATGCAATTGCGGTCGGAACAAAATCTGAAGACACAACTGGCCCCAAGGACCGGTGTTGAAGATTACAGATAAAAAATGCCTACCATTAAAAATTCCAATAAAGGAAATTTCAATTTAAAATTGATTAGCCAGTAAGAAATTATGGATAAAATAAACCAAGGGTTAATTTTCCAAGAAAACGGTCTAAAAACGGTATTTGGCACCACTTCACTACTCCAGCTGACATACCATTAGTATATTATTGCACAGTACGATCGTGCCTGCAGACAACAGCCCTAACAATAATTATAACGTTCAATTAGTTAGATACATTTACACCAGACGAGTCGAATGAATAATGAGCAAGGTATAAGAACATTACACTAGCTTTACACATTCCTGTTTGCAGACCCATTATCAGCCAAGTAACTGGCAATAAAGCTTATAGGTAACGCTATGTCAGTGGCTTCATTAAAATAGGCAGGCTACTTACAGACACAAGACACTTGACAGTCTGTCGGTACCTCCCGTAGTTCTTCGTCCAACTTCAGTTGGCTTTCTTCTGATTTGTTCTTCGTTATACTGAAAACACACATTGTACGCTGCTCTTTTTAAACAGCAAGAGACGCTTCTCGAATCCTCCGACTTCATTGTCCTATGACTGCGCATGCGCTCAGATGCGTGGAGCGACTTTGCCTGATAGCCCGAGAATACGCGAGAGCCGGCCAGAAAGTACGAGAAGCGGACAGAGAATTCTGCGTGATGGGAGGGGCCAGACACCAGTGTGTTCCGAGCGTCATCAACAGCAAAGATGATAGAATAATTCAAGATTTAACACACATTGCACACTTTGCAACGGTGATACAAATATGAACATTAACACCACTTTTATCGCACCCTAATTGAAAATGATATGTCCACAGAACACCAAGTACTGCAGATGAGGTCAGTTTCGGAGAGTCGGACGAAAAACTGCGGCCCACTCTCCCCTTTCAGATGAGGGCAAAGAGAAGACAGTTCAGTCCTGAGTGAGTGAAAGTAAATGGTACGATTTCAGGAAAAAAAGACAGGGTACATGGCACGAAATGTTACGTATCACAACCAGCACACGCAATTCAATAAGCTATGGTGGATTTCAGACCTTTATTTTTAATCACTGCCAGGCAGTACTGTACGCTGCAAAGAGCACTTGAGCAACTTGTACGAAGATCAGCAAGCTGTCGGTGGTCGGCCTCTCTTGTTGCGCATGTACGACATTCATGTTGGGGTGTTTTACGACCTCAAAGTTTCTCCCACTACAGTTCCGGACACCAACAGAAACTTACTTTCATACAGCAAATCAGTGACCTTATGCCGGACCTCTGAAGCAGTGTATCGAGACAGTGACATTTTTCTCGCTTCACAGGCCTTGCACATTGAAGTAAAAATAATTGAGATCGCGTCAGTTTATTCTCGAAAATATGAAGGATCTGGACAGATGATTTTTGCCTAGCCTAGCAGGAAAAAATTATTGGCAGGTTTGGAAACGGCCACCACATTTTCAAATGAAGGACACGAAAATTTAATAATGCAAAACCTCTTTTAAAGTATAAAATCATTAGGCTGTATCACACCCCTCTGCATGAGCATTGCCGTCTACTTAAAATTATGTTTCTATAATGCAGAAAGAAAGCGCCATCATCAACCTATATTAACAGCCGACAGTGAAGTGCTTAAAAAAAAACATGAACCCCACTTGCCAAACCTGCCGATAGGTTTGTAACGTTCAGTAGCTAGGCTTGATAAAAATAATCCGTAGACCGACAGAGCATTCATATTATCGAGAATAATATCGGTTATTTCTGCTTTATATTCATCGGATTTTGTCCGGTGTCACTAAGTAGTTTATTATTGATATGCCAGATCAGTACAGGATAAAAAGCGGCGAGTTGGGTATTGCTAGACTACAATGGTTATAACCAGCTCATTTTAGCCTACTAGTTTCAAATATTTGAACAACTACATTCATAACAATTTATTTATGAAAATGACTGGCTAGATTAATGATTTGGCCAGCAGTTATGCAGAGAGTAAGACGGGCATTTACGATGCGATCGCAGTAATCTGGGTGAGGTCTCTGGTTTTTGTTCCATCCGAGCTCAACCTCCTGAGTTTGATGGACGATTTAAAGTCTGGGAATAAATCTCTGAATATCTGAGTGCTGATGCTCAGTGCTCCTCAGATGTAACCAACTTCCAGACATCAGCTCTGCTCACTAACTATCATCTTTTGAATCTCACTTCAGGAGAATTCCTGAGTCATGCCTAAATGAGTAACATTTTTCTGTGATGTGTGTTAACCAGTGTTTATTGTGTTTTTTTTCCCACTAGCATTTTAGTGGCATTTATTGTATTCAGTCATTGTAAGTGTTACCGCTCTCCTCCATTTATACTGCATAATATTTTAAACACACAAAGTTGTATTACCATGAAAATTTAGTATGATACTGTCCCTGCTGTAATGCGGAAAGGCTATGGATTTAGGGTTGTGCAAGCAGCCTTAAAATATTTTCCCTGATTCAATATTGTTAAATGAAACTTTTTAAGAATTTCCCTGTTCAAAAGAATCTGATGTCTTTGGGGGAAGTGGACACAATCTTTGGCTTTGTTTTTTTTAGTTTAATACCGAAGAATATCCAGATTAATATAAATGAAAAATTATGGAGTGGTTGTAATCATCAGTGATTCTCAACAGCAGGGCCTGGGCATAAACCAGCGCTCAGGACTTATAAGGGGGGCACTGGGATTACAGAAATTTAGTGAAAGCCTATCTGAAGATGAAAATATTCTTGTTTGTGAAGATTAGTCAAAACAAGGAATTAACAGTGTATTAAATATGACCCTTCTATTTTTTTGGGGGGGGTCATGTCTTACTCATAGTTTGTGGTTGAAATTCCTTTTGAGTAAAATTTTTAATCTTTCTTTTTTTGTATTTATGATCCTCAGTTGAATGATGATGACTGTTTTGAAATGAGCACAAATAGAGTCACAAAAATTACAAACCCCATTTCCGGTGAAGTTAGAACATTGCGTAAAACGTGAATGAAGCTGGGACGGGGGCATGTTTACCACCGTGTTTCATCGCTTTTTCTTTTAACAGCATTCAATAAGCGTTTGGGAACTGAGGACACTAATTGTAGAAGCTTTGTAGGTGGAATTCTTTCCCATTCTTGCTATGTGTATGATTTCAGTTGCTCACCAGTCTGGGGTCTCCGTTGTCATATTTTCCACTTCATAATGTGCGACAAATTGGAATTGGAAACAGGTCTAGACTGCAGGCAGGTCAGTCTATTACCCGTACTGTTTTACTATGAAGCCACGCTGTAATAACAGCTGTAGAATTTGGCTTGGCATTGTCGTTCTGAGATAAGCAAGGTTTTTGGCCTTGCCGCTTATGTGTAGAGATTTCTCTGCATTATCTGAATCTTATGATGATATAATAGACTGCAGATAAAATCCCTACATTCCTTGCAACTGCACGTTGAGATACTTTGTTCTTAAACTGTTGGACTATTTGCTCACGCAGTTGTTCAAAAAGTGATGAACCTCGCCCCATCCATGCTTGTGAGCAACAGGTCTTTCAGGGATGAGCCTTTTATACCTAATCATGACACTCACCTGTTTCCAATTAACCTGTTCACCTGTGGAATGTTCCAAACCAGTGTTTTTTTAGCATTCCTCAACTATCCCAGTCTTTTGTTGCCCTGTCCCAGCTTTTTTGAAATGCGCTGCAGGCATCAAATTCAAAGAGTGAATATTTCCACAAAACAAATAAAATTTGTTTGCACGTGAAATATCTTGTCTTTGTGGTATACTCAATTGAATATAGGTCAAAAAGGATATGCAAATCATTGTATCGCATTTTTTCGTGTTTTACACAACCTCCCAACTTCATTTGAATTGGGCTTTATACCTGCAGACACATCATCACATCTGCAGTGGTGGGAGCACGGTAAAATTTCAGTAGACACAAAGGAACTTTGGGATAACAGGCCTGAGGACCACTGGTGCACATCACCTTTAATTCAAGCTTCCATGTAGTAGTAAACTGCTTGGTCACCTCCTCCCATACCGTATTTAACATGTGCATAATGATTTTTTAAAAAGTCATTGATGGTGAAAAAAAAAAAAAAATTGGGGACCTGTGTTTCAAATGGCAACTGGTGAAGAGAAACAGTTACACAGATGTTCACATTGAACATGACAATGAAAGGGAACTGAAACCAAAATCAAGTATTTGAAATTATTTATTTTCATTTCACAATGTCTTTCTCATGACAAGTGAACAAATACAAATAACATTTCCATTTCCATCCATTCATATGTAAAGCGTGCACAGTTTGCGGCATCTTGCAGTATAAAAAAATAACTTTAAAATCTAACATACAAGACACCGTAGAAATACATTACAATTGCAAACATTTAAATATCAAAATTGTTATTCTTAACCAAGTGCACATTTTTTCCATTGAAAATGAGTCCATTATACAGCAGTTTGTTGTTCACAGAAAACCAGCACATTAATCCACCTCCTCTACAGTGGGCCCTTGGAAGCTGGGCCCTGCACTGGCGCGCGCCTGTTCTCCACAGCTTCTGCTTGGCATTCCTCCTTGGTACAGCTTAGTGATGATGGGATTACACACTTTCTCCAGCTCCTTCTGCTGGTGTTCATACTCCTCCTTATCAGCCAACTGGTTGTTTTCCAGCCAAGAAATAACCTGGCTGCACTTTTCAATGACCTTCTTCTTGTCATCCTCACTAATCTTGTCCTTCAGGTCATCATCCTGCACACTGGATTTCATGTTGAAGGCGTAGGATTCCAGAGAGTTCTTGGCAGTAGTCTTTTCTCTCTGGAGGTCATCCTCAGCCTTATACTCATCGGCCTCCTGCACCATCCTCTCAATTTCCTCTTTGCTCAGCCGACCCTTGTCATTGGTGATAGTGATTTTGTTCGCTTTCCCCGTGCTTTTGTCCACTGCCGACACATTCAGAATGCTATTTGCATCCACGTCAAAGGTCACCTCAATCTGCGGGACCCCACGTGGTGCTGGAGGGATGCCCGAAAGTTCAAACTTGCCCAGCAGGTTGTTGTCTTTGGTCATGGCCCTCTCTCCCTCGTACACTTGGATCAGGACGCCTGGCTGGTTGTCAGAGAAGGTTGAGAAAGTCTGGGTCTGTTTGATGGGGATGGTTGTGTTGCGCTTGATGAGAGCAGTCATGACTCCTCCTGCTGTCTCGATGCCCAAAGACAGTGGAGCCACATCCAGCAACAGCAGGTCTTGGACATTCTCAGACTTGTCACCCATGAGGATGGCAGCTTGTACAGCAGCCCCGTAGGCCACTGCCTCATCTGGGTTGATGCTCTTGTTCAGCTCCCTGCCGTTGAAGTAATCTTGCAGCAGCTTCTGGATCTTGGGAATTCGGGTAGAGCCTCCGACCAGAACAATATCATGGATCTGTGACTTGTCCATTTTGGCATCTCTCAGGGCTTTCTCAACAGGCTCCAAGGTGCCCCTGAAGAGATCTGAGTTCATCTCCTCGAAGCGTGCTCTGGTGAGGGATGTGTAAAAGTCGATGCCTTCGTATAGAGAGTCGATCTCGATACTTGCCTGGGAGCTGGAGGACAGGGTTCTCTTTGCCCTCTCACAAGCGGTGCGCAGCCTCCTCAATGCCCTCTTGTTCTGACTGATGTCTTTCTTGTGCTTCCGCTTGAATTCCTCCACAAAATGGTTCACCATACGATTGTCGAAATCTTCCCCACCCAGATGGGTATCGCCAGCAGTGGCCTTCACCTCGAAGATCCCATCCTCAATAGTAAGGATGGACACGTCGAAGGTGCCACCACCCAGGTCAAATATCAGCACGTTGTGCTCCACTCTCTTACCTTTGTCCAGGCCGTAGGCAATGGCAGCTGCTGTGGGCTCATTGATGATCCTGAGAACGTTTAACCCAGCTATCACGCCTGCATCTTTAGTGGCCTGGCGCTGAGAGTCGTTGAAGTAAGCAGGGA
This sequence comes from Gymnothorax reevesii, assembly GCA_029721435.1. Lineage (NCBI taxonomy): Eukaryota > Metazoa > Chordata > Actinopteri > Anguilliformes > Muraenidae > Gymnothorax > Gymnothorax reevesii. The sequence continues at coordinate 94,369,875 of CM056581.1, read as the reverse complement.
CTGTGATCACCGCGTTTGACACCTTCTGGCCCAGGTAGGCCTCAGCGGTCTCTTTCATTTTAACCAGCACCATGGAAGATATTTCCTCAGGGTTGAATGCTTTGCTCTCTCCTTTGTATTCCACTTCAACCTTGGGCTTTCCTCCATTATTGACTACCTTGAAGGGCCAATGCTTCATATCAGATTGCACAACGGGATCGTCAAACCTTCTGCCGATCAACCGCTTGGCATCAAAGATGGTATTATTGGGGTTCATGGCCACCTGGTTCTTCGCAGCATCTCCAATGAGCCTTTCCGTGTCAGTGAAGGCTACATAGCTTGGGGTGGTTCTATTGCCCTGGTCGTTGGCAATGATTTCCACCTTTCCGTTCTGAAACACACCCACACAGGAGTAGGTGGTTCCAAGATCAATGCCAACTGACACTCCTTTAGCTGATGACATCTTGATTATTGGTATGTCCTAGAACAAAGCAAAGAAATAAAAAACATCAACATTTGTATTTTTCATATCTTGCATTAGTTCCTTTATGTGACTTGATTTCTTCCAAGGTATTTATTTGTCTCAAACAATGAAAGACAAGGGCAATACCGTCAAAATCAGCGGTCCCCAGTGTCAGTCCTGGGGGCCAAATATATATGCTGGTTTTTGTCCTGGCCACATTAGCAGTCGTAGGATATTACGGAGCAGTTATGTTTTCTGAATTAGGTTAATTTCTAGTTTGGAACAATTATATTCACCTTTATGCCACATTTTGATAAAAATGCCCATGCTTGCAATAAATGATATATAACCCTTTAAGGTATTGGGCTTGTTTTCCATATTGAAAGTATTTTCAGATAATATTTTTAAACAGGTCAAATTAGACACTGTGCAAAATATGTGAACTCCAAATTAGGTTGCGGAAAGCAATAGTTTAATGTCTGTCAAAATACATTATTTGAACTTAATTACAAGAAACAAAACATGTTTGGCAATCGCTTGAATAATCCATTGTTATATGGGTTGTTTTTGCATCCGAATGTAACCTTTCGATTTATTCAGTCAGTTCAAATATATTACCATGTGGATATTTAAGTTTTATTATTCAAGGCGAGCCTTATAATTTAGGCCTACATAGTAGCGAACCGCTCTAAATATTGAATAGACATAATTAGAATGAGTTGAGAACAATCTGAAATCCACGTTAATGCAATTGCAGTCGGAACAAAATCTGAAGACACAACTGGCCCCAAGGAACGCCGATGAAGATTACGGATATAAAATGCCGACCATGAAATATTCCAATAAGGAAGTTTTCATTTAAAATGGATGAGCCATAAAGAAATTATGGATGAAATAAACCAAGGGTTATTTTCCAAGACAACGGTCTAAAAACGCTATTTGGCACCATTTCACTACTCCAGCTGACATACCATTAGTATATTATTGCACAGTACGATCGTGCCTGCAGACGACAGCCCTAACAGTAATTATAGCGTTCAATTACTTAGATACATTTACACCAGACGAGTCGAATGAATAATGAGCAAGGTATAAGAACATTGCACTAGCTTTACACACTCCTGTTTGCAGACCCATTATCAGCCAAGTAACTGGCAATAAAGCTTATAGGTAACGCTATGTCAGTGGCTTCATTGAAATAGGCAGGCTACTTCCAGACACAAGAAAGTTGACAGACTGTCTGTATCTCCTGTAGTTCTTCGTCCAACTTCAGTCGGCTTTCTTCTGATTTGTTCTTCGTTATACTGAAAACACACATTGTGCGCTGCTCCTTTTAAACAGAATCTAGAATCCTCTGACTTCATTGTCGTATGACTGCACTTGCGCTCAGAGGCGTGGAGCGACTTTGCCTGACAGTCCGAGAATACGCGAGAGCCGGCCAGAAAGTACGAGAAGCGGACAGAGAATTCTGCGTGATGGGAGGGTCCAGACACTTCTTCTTCTATTTTTTTGAGTTTTACGGCAAGAACAAACCAATTGGCGTATTACCGCCACCCACTATATTTTACTTCCGCTTGGAGAAGCTTCAACCAGAAAAAAAATTAAATAAATGAATAAATAAAATTCTCTGCTTCAATTATTTCCCAGGCTTTCTGATTCTCTTTACTTTTCTACAGTCTGACTACCACCGAACCCTCTTTCCAAAACTCTCTGTATCTCTTCCCTCTTTACATCCACTACGCCCAAAATCTCACTTGCCGCATCTACCACCATCTTAATTCTCTCCGTTTTACTTTCCAACTCACAAGCACAATTTAAAACCATTGTAATGAACACTAAAAAACTTCTTCTGTTCATCCTAATTTCATCCTCCTCAAACTCCTTTAGCTTCTTTTCCACTGGCTGTACTCTGACCTGCTCTTTCCCCACCCTTTCATTTTTATTCACGACTCTTTTAGTTGCTTCTGCATATGATATTTTTCCCTGCACCCTTGTCCTTTCCACCTCTCTTTCCATTTTCCTTCTTTCACACTGCACTGAGCCCATCTCATGACTTCCCCCACAGTGAAAACATGCCTTTGCCACTACAATTATCCTCAATGCATCCCTCCTGTCCACACCGTCTACACCTGTGCATTTCTTTGTTATACACAACCGCCACATGCCCATACTCCTGAAACCGAAAACAACGCATTGGAGCCCTTTCGTATAATCTCACCCTGTAGCTTACATAATCCACAAATATTCTTTCCGATTCTTCACTGTTGAACTCTAACAGCACTGACAAGCCACCCTGCACCTTTCCCTCCCGGTAGCTTCTCAGTCGCTTTGCTCCACATAGCCCCTCCACCTTCAAAACATCATATAGATCTATACCCAATGGAACCCCACTAATCACACCCTTAACACACGGTTTTTCTTTTAAAGGAAAGCTAGTTACCTTCACATAATCATATTGCTTAATTTTTAGTGCTTTGTCTCGTTGTTTGACATTACGACAGTCCACAATTACTAACCCTCCCCGTGTTATCCTATCAGATTTTACCTCTCCAATTTCCTTTCTCACATATTTCCCAATGTCATGAGCATTGCTAAATAAACAGTTTGCTTCTTCACCCTTTGTATCTGCCTTTATTCCAACTACAAATGTTTCTTCCTCATTTTCATTATCACTTCCTTTTTTCCTTTTCTTTTTCGCACCCAACGCCACCTGATAATCCATTTTTCAAAAACCATTCATCCTTTATCCAAATCTTAATCGAGAAACCGCGCAAAATATTCAAAAACCAAACAAATCTATTTTTAAATCTCGCGCCAAAACTCTTCCTCCCTTGCTCTACTCCTCTGCCAACTACTTCTTCTTCTTCTTCTTTCGTGTTAGCGGTTCCGCTTGGGTCCAGACACTCGTGAGTTCCGTGCGTCATCAACAGAAAAGATGATAGAATAATTCAAGAACTAACACACTATGCAACGGTGATACAAAAATGAACATTAACGCCACTTTTATCGCACCCTAATTGAAAAAGCCATGTCCACAGAACACCAAGTACTGCAGATGAAGCCAGCTTCGGAGAGTCGGACGAAAAACTGTGGCCCACTCTCCCCTTTCAGATGAGGGCAAAGAGAAGACAGTTCAGTCCTAAGTGAGTGAAAGTAAATGGTACGATTTCAGGAAAAAAGAGAGAGGGTACATGGCACGAAATGTTACATATCACAACCAGCACACGCAATTTAATAAGCTATGGTGGATTTAAGACCTTTATTTTTACAGTATAAAAGTGACAGTATAAAAGATCCTCAAAAAACGTTTTGTCCCTCGAAAGCAAAGATGCATTGAGGCTCACCAACGAGACCATGGAAGTATGAACTCATGGGCCATAACTGTGAGGACTGCATTCCCCAGAGATCTATCAGGATTTAGGGCATTCCTTCCTGTACAGAGGATTGCCGCACCTAAACTAAACTAAAGATATAACTGCTTTAACTAGTAGAGGGTGAAAGGACTTTTCTTATCAGTCTTTTATAATTTTATTAGCATTTTCCATGATATGCCAACTTTTTTCAGAACTGGGGTTGATCGTGGTAGAGGTGGCCTGGTAAACCAATGGTTTTGCCTATTTTTAGGAATCATGCGAGAGTTGAAGTGATAGTCAAACTGGATGGCTCACAGGTTTCTTTGTCTGTGTCATGGTTATGGTTTTTGGTCATGTTCAAGTTTAGTGTTCATAATTTTGTCTTTTATTTATTCTTTTTGGTTATTGTAATACTCAGGTTTTTAGTTCATTCCATTTAATTCCATTTTATTCCATTTCATTCCATTTAGTGTTTAAAATATTCCTTCGAATTCTCGTTTACTTCCTTCGTCTTTCTGTTCTGATTACTAACAAAACTAACATTTGTATTTTGTATCGTAGTCTACTAACACAACTAATCCATGTATATAGATTACTAACTTACTAACGAGCACTCTAGTTAAATCTGTGAAGTTGCACCGCTACTAATTTAGACTAATTCCCTCTCAACATTCGCCCTGTTCTAATCACCGCCTCTCGCTCAACTGTTCCTATCCTCTCCTGAGTTTCAGCAAGATCTCTGGCACGTGCTTTATTACTCTCCTGCGCTCGTTATCTGTGCACATAAAACTCCTGGACCAGAGCTGTTTAAATGCCATAGGCTGTTTGTGTGATTCCCGTCCGTGTCTTGGCTTATGCCAGTTTTCGTGGTTAGGGTTTCCCTCATGTGATTCTCCCATTGTAATTAGTCTGATCCATTTCACCTGCTTCCTGCATAGCATGTGACTTCCCTCTTGTCTATTTAAGCAGTCTTTCACGGCCTGTTACTTGTCAGAACGTTGTTCAATATTTCATTGTGTAGAGCGCCTTGTATGCCATTGAGCATTGGTTTTCTACTGGCTTGTCTGACTTCGATTCTTGCCATTGCCCTTTTTGTATTGTTTGTCTTTCTGAATTTCGACCCATTTTTGTATGATCAAATTTTGTAAATTTAAAACCCTTTGCCAGACAACTTTTGTGTGCTTTTGTATTCAAACCACTGAAAAAAATGTAAGTTTGTGCAGCCGCATCACCAGCATCAAAGCATGAGGAGGACTCTATAATTCATGCCTCATATTCTTTGATTAGGCCAGTGGTTCCCAAACTCTCTCTGCTGGGCCCCCCTTTGGTACATAAGAAAATGTTTGCGCCCCCCCCCCCCCCTTCCCCCCCAAAAAAGGGACATAGGCCTACACATATTTTGTTTTCAGAGTCCATTGCAGTTTATTTCACACATTGCGATTAATATAAACCTCAACCTTTTTTGAAAAAATAAAAGTAAACTGCCATAAACTGCTGGTTGTAATAAACTACAACTACTTTTAGAACGAGAAATAAACAACAAAATAACCAGCTTATTTTAGCCTACTAGTTTCAAATATTTGAACAACTACATTCATAACAATTTACTTATGAAAATGGCTGGCGAGATTAATGATTTGGCCAGCAGTTATGCAGAGAGTAAGACGGGCATTTACGATGCAATCGCAGTAATCTGGGTGAGGTTTCTGGTTTTTGTTCCATCCGAGCTCAACCTCCTGAGTTTGATGGACGATTTAAAGTCTGGGAATAAATCTCTGAATATCTGAGTGCTGATGCTCAGTGCTCCTCAGATGTAACCAACTTCCAGACATCAGCTCTGCTCACTAACTATCATCTTTTGAATCTCACTTCAGGAGAATTCCTGAGTCATGCCTAAATGAGTAACATTTTTCTGTGATGTGTGTTAACCAGTGTTTATTGTGTTTTTTTTCCCACTAGCATTTTAGTGGCATTTATTGTATTCAGTCATTGTAAGTGTTACCGCTCTCCTCCATTTATACTGCATAATATTTTAAACACACAAAGTTGTATTACCATGAAAATTTAGTATGATACTGTCCCTGCTGTAATGCGGAAAGGCTATGGATTTAGGGTTGTGCAAGCAGCCTTAAAATATTTTCCCTGATTCAATATTGTTAAATGAAACTTTTTAAGAATTTCCCTGTTCAAAAGAATCTGATGTCTTTGGGGGAAGTGGACACAATCTTTGGCTTTGTTTTTTTTAGTTTAATACCGAAGAATATCCAGATTAATATAAATGAAAAATTATGGAGTGGTTGTAATCATCAGTGATTCTCAACAGCAGGGCCTGGGCATAAACCAGCGCTCAGGACTTATAAGGGGGGCACTGGGATTACAGAAATTTAGTGAAAGCCTATCTGAAGATGAAAATATTCTTGTTTGTGAAGATTAGTCAAAACAAGGAATTAACAGTGTATTAAATATGACCCTTCTATTTTTTTGGGGGGGGTCATGTCTTACTCATAGTTTGTGGTTGAAATTCCTTTTGAGTAAAATTTTTAATCTTTCTTTTTTTGTATTTATGATCCTCAGTTGAATGATGATGACTGTTTTGAAATGAGCACAAATAGAGTCACAAAAATTACAAACCCCATTTCCGGTGAAGTTAGAACATTGCGTAAAACGTGAATGAAGCTGGGACGGGGGCATGTTTACCACCGTGTTTCATCGCTTTTTCTTTTAACAGCATTCAATAAGCGTTTGGGAACTGAGGACACTAATTGTAGAAGCTTTGTAGGTGGAATTCTTTCCCATTCTTGCTATGTGTATGATTTCAGTTGCTCACCAGTCTGGGGTCTCCGTTGTCATATTTTCCACTTCATAATGTGCGACAAATTGGAATTGGAAACAGGTCTAGACTGCAGGCAGGTCAGTCTATTACCCGTACTGTTTTACTATGAAGCCACGCTGTAATAACAGCTGTAGAATTTGGCTTGGCATTGTCAATCTGAGAGAAGCAAGGTTTTTGGCCTTGCCGCTTATGTGTAGAAATTTCTCTGCATTATCTGAATCTTTTGATGATATAATAGACTGTAGATAAAATCCCTACATTCCTTGCAACTGCACGTTGAGATACTTTGTTCTTAAACTGTTGGACTATTTGCTCACGCAGTTGTTCAAAAAGTGATGAACCTCGCCCCATCCATGCTTGTGAGCAACTGAGGTCTTTCAGGGATGAGCCTTTTATACCTAATCATGACACTCACCTGTTTCCAATTAACCTGTTCACCTGTGGAATGTTCCTAACCAGTGTTTTTTTAGCATTCCTCAACTATCCCAGTCTTTTGTTGCCCTGTCCCAGCTTTTTTGAAATGCGCTGCAGGCATCAAATTCAAAGAGTGAATATTTCCACAAAACCAATAAAATTTGTTTTCACGTGAAATATCTTGTCTTTGTGGTATACTCAATTGAATATAGGTCAAAAAGGATATGCAAATCATTGTATCGCATTTTTTCGCGTTTTACACAACCTCCCAACTTCATTTGAATTGGGCTTTATACCTGCAGACACATCATCACATCTGCAGTGGTGGGAGCACGGTAAAATTTCAGTAGACACAAAGGAACTTTGGGATAACAGGCCTGAGGACCACTGGTGCACATCACCTTTAATTCAAGCTTCCATGTAGTAGTAAACTGCTTGGTCACTTCCTCCCATACCGTATTTAACATGTGCATAATGATTTTTTTAAAAAGGCATTGATGGTGAAAAAAAAAAAAAAAATTGGGGACCTGTGTTTCAAATGGCAACTGGTGAAGAGAAACAGTTACACAGATGTTCACATTGGAACATGACAATGAAAGGGAACTGAAACCAAAATCAAGTATTTGAAATTATTTATTTTCATTTCACAATGTCTTTCTTATGACAAGTGAACAAATACAAAAAACATTTCCATTTCCATCCATTCATATGTAAAGCGTGCACAGTTTGCAGCATCTTGCAGTATAAAAAAATAACTTTAAAATCTAACATACTAGACACCGTAGAAATACATTACAATTGCAAACATTTCAATATCAAAATTGTTATTCTTAACCAAGTGCACATTTTTTCCATTGAAAATGAGTCCATTATACAGCAGTTTGTTGTTCACAGAAAACCAGCACATTAATCCACCTCCTCTACAGTGGGCCCTTGGAAGCTGGGCCCTGCACTGGCGCGCGCCTGTTCTCCACAGCTTCTGCTTGGCATTCCTCCTTGGTACAGCTTAGTGATGATGGGATTACACACTTTCTCCAGCTCCTTCTGCAGGTGTTCATACTCCTCCTTATCAGCCAACTGGTTGTTTTCCAGCCAAGAAATAACCTGGCTGCACTTTTCAATGACCTTCTTCTTGTCATCCTCACTAATCTTGTCTTTCAGGTCATCATCCTGCACACTGGATTTTATGTTGAAGGCGTAGGATTCCAGAGAGTTCTTGGCATTAATCTTTTCTCTCTGGAGGTCATCCTCAGCCTTATACTCATCGGCCTCCTGCACCATCTTCTCAATTTCCTCTTTGCTCAGCCGACCCTTGTCATTAGTGATAGTGATTTTGTTCGCTTTCCCCGTGCTTTTGTCCACTGCCGACACATTCAGAATGCCATTTGCATCCACGTCGAATGTCACCTCAATCTGCGGGACCCCACGTGGTGCTGGAGGGATGCCCGAAAGTTCAAACTTGCCCAGCAGGTTGTTGTCTTTGGTCATGGCCCTCTCTCCCTCGTACACTTGGATCAGGACGCCTGGCTGGTTGTCAGAGAAGGTTGAGAAAGTCTGGGTCTGTTTGGTGGGGATGGTTGTGTTGCGCTTGATGAGAGCGGTCATGACTCCTCCTGCTGTCTCGATGCCCAAAGACAGTGGAGCCACATCCAGCAACAGCAGGTCTTGGACATTCTCAGACTTGTCACCCATGAGGATGGCAGCTTGTACAGCAGCCCCGTAGGCCACTGCCTCATCTGGGTTGATGCTCTTGTTCAGCTCCCTGCCGTTGAAGTAATCTTGCAGCAGCTTCTGGATCTTGGGAATTCGAGTAGAGCCTCCGACCAGAACAATATCATGGATCTGTGACTTGTCCATTTTGGCATCTCTCAGGGCTTTTTCAACAGGCTCCAAGGTGCCCCTGAAGAGATCTGAGTTCATCTCCTCAAAGCGTGCTCTGGTGAGGGATGTGTAAAAGTCGATGCCTTCGTATAGAGAGTCGATCTCGATGCTTGCCTGGGAGCTGGAGGACAGGGTTCTCTTTGCCCTCTCACAAGCGGTGCGCAGCCTCCTCAATGCCCTCTTGTTCTGACTGATGTCCTTCTTGTGCTTCCGCTTGAATTCCTCCACAAAATGGTTCACCATACGATTGTCGAAATCTTCCCCACCCAGATGGGTATCGCCAGCAGTGGCCTTCACCTCGAAGATCCCATCCTCAATAGTAAGGATGGACACGTCGAAGGTGCCACCACCCAGGTCAAAGATCAGCACGTTGTGCTCCCCTCTCTTACCTTTGTCCAGGCCGTAGGCGATGGCAGCTGCTGTGGGCTCATTGATGATCCTGAGAACGTTTAACCCAGCTATCACGCCTGCATCTTTAGTGGCCTGGCGCTGAGAGTCGTTGAAGTAAGCAGGGACTGTGATCACCGCATTTGACACCTTCTGGCCCAGGTAGGCCTCAGCGGTCTCTTTCATTTTAACCAGCACCATGGAAGATATTTCCTCAGGGTTGAATGCTTTGCTCTCTCCTTTGTATTCCACTTCAACCTTGGGCTTTCCTCCATTATTGACTACCTTGAAGGGCCAATGCTTCATATCAGATTGCACAACGGGATCGTCAAACCTTCTGCCGATCAACCGCTTGGCATCAAAGATGGTATTATTTGGGTTCATGGCCACTTGGTTCTTCGCAGCATCTCCAATGAGCCTTTCCGTGTCTGTGAAGGCCACATAGCTTGGGGTGGTTCTATTGCCCTGGTCGTTGGCAATGATTTCCACCTTTCCGTTCTGAAACACACCCACACAGGAGTAGGTGGTTCCGAGATCAATGCCAACTGACACTCCTTTAGCTGATGACATCGTGATTATTGGTCTGTCCTAGAACAAAGCAAAAAAAAAAAAAATCACTATTTGCAACTTCCATCTTTTGATAGCTCTTTCAGGTGACTCGATTCCTTATAAGGTATTTATTTCTCTCAAATAATAGAAGACAAGGACAATGCAGTAATATTCAGCCCTCCCCAGTGTCAGTCCTGGGGGTCCATTTTATTTTCTGGTTTTTTATCCCGGCCATAATTACAGTTGTAGGATTTTACACAGTTCTGTTCTCTGAATCAGGTGTATTTTTTGTTTGGAGCAATCAGTTACATTTCTAAGCCACATTTTGACAAAATACCCATGCTTGCTATAAATGATAAATAACTCTTGAATGTATTGTGCTCTTAGTGAATATCAAAAGAAATTTCAGATTATAAATTTTAAATAGATCAAGTCAGGAACCAAGTAAAATCAGTAAATCAGGTTGCTAAAAACCAAGAGTTTTACAGTCTGTTGAAATAAATTGCATGAATTTAAATTCATAAAATAAACCATGTTTGACAATCATTTGCTTGCGTAATAAATGGTTCTATAGTTAGTTTTCCCAACCATAGATCAAGTAGTTTTCAACAATTAGGCACTGCCAAATTCTTTAATTTGATTTATCCTGCTTTTCATTCAGTTGCTTCCAATATATTACCATGTGGATATGCAATATCTATTACGAAATACAATTTATTTAGCAAAGATCAATTCCAGGTTGAAAAGCAATTTTTTAAAAAATGGATAAAATAACTCGGAGTTAATTTTCCAAGAAAATCCTCTAAAAGCACCATTTGGCACACATCTTTATTCGAAATGGTATACCCTCAGTATTACTGAACAATACGATTGTACCTGCAGACTGCTGTCCGAACTATATTACAATGTTTAATCACTTTTTTTTTTCCACCAAACAAGTCTAATACATAATGATCAGGATATTACATTATAAAATTTGCTTTACATACACGACTTAGCAAACCCATTATCTGCTGACAAGTAATTGCCATTAAACTATCAGATACCGTTATGTCAGTGGCTTCATTAAAATAGGTAGGCTACTCACGGATAAAATAAAAGTAGTCAATCTGTCAGTGTCTCGCTTACTTCTTCGTCCGATTTCTGGTGTCTTCGGATGTGCTCTTTGTTATGTGGAAAATACACGGAGGGCTGCTCTTATACAAATTAGTAGCTCTTCCAGAATTCTCTGACTCCATCATCCGATGACTGTTCAGGCTCTGAGACATATTGCGACTGTTCAAGACACTTCGAGAACTTCCGCGAACCGTCGGGTCAGCACGAGAGGCAAACAGAAAACTCTAGAATGATGGGCGGGGTTAGATGCGTCCTTGCGTCATCACCAGCAAAGATGGTGAAAATTCAAGAACAGGTGCACTGTCAGTCCCATCGAGAATCTGTGGAGGGAACTGAAGACCAAAGTCAAGGCAGGGAAACCCTCAAACCTTACGGATCCAGAGACGAGTGGGCCAAAATCCCCCTGGAGACGTGTAGAAACTTCGTGATCAACTACAGGAAGCGTTGGAGGCTGGAATCGCGAATAAAGGCTTTGCAGTTGATTCTGAGAAAAGGGTTTGAATAATTCCGGGGTTTCTGCATGTAACTTGTCGTGGCGCACCGCCATGGCAAAATTAAAAGCCGCCACGCCTATATAAAATGACTTTACTTAAACTCCGAAAATCCTGAGGACAATCAGGTGTCGCCAGTTCTCACTGTTACGTTAAAATGAGCGCTAATAATTCTTCACCTGTTGTCAATCATTTTGCACGATGAACATGTTTTCCGATGGATAAAAATTAGCCATCGGCAAGAAAACGCGCAGCTTTCTTTTTAATGCAATGTGCGCAACGATTAGAGAAAAAAATATTCTGTTCACTTTGCAAAACGATAAACTACGACGTTAACTTATGTGTTTGCTGTGAGCACATCCTGCGGTACCTAATTGTATCTTCGTGATTATTTAATTCCAATTCTGGAGTCAAAATCGGTTTTCACATTAGCCTATGTGAAATCCATGGTGACGCATGAGAAACTGATAAACCTCCGTGCACAGACTTCAGTTGTTATATCGCCTACGTGCTGATTAATGAAAAAGTGGCCACACCTGATAATGCTGAGTTTTGACCACATGCTGAAGCCCTCCGCCACAGTTCCAAAAAATCCTGGAGGAAACCCTGAATTCTGAGCGTGGCATTTTTTGCAAATCTGTCGAACAGAAAGTATTGAATTTCTTTATCTTCGTGGTACTGCACTTCTTACAACCTTATGTCAACTTCTTATGTAATTTGTGCAAGAATAAATTTGATTTGTGAAAAAAATCTAAAAAAAAACAAAACAAAAAACAAAATTTGACAATAATTTTCGGCTCAACTGCTCATGGTGCAATCAACATATACAGCAACAAAGGCCCAACACAACTGAGCAGCTTTAGAGCAACGTAATAGAAGTTGGGATAATTTTTTTTTGCTTGCGAGACATTGTCTTCAGAGCCCAACTGCTTTTTGGAATGGCATTAAAAGACGGTCCAATGGTAAACAGAGAACTGCGCAAACGTCTTTGGACTTAGTTGCAGTCATCACACTGTATATTTTTAATACTCAATTAAATTCAATATAGTAGAGGGTGAATAAACTTGTCATATCAATGCTTTAGATTTTATTTGCGCTTCTCATGACGTGCCAACTTTTTTCAGAATTGGGCTTGTACTTGGTAGTGATGGCCAAGTAACCCAATGTTTTTGCCCATTTTTAGGAATCACATGCGATCAAGTGATGGTAAATATATGAGTTTTTGTTTTCAATATATGCATTTGTAACAGCAGAACTGCAGTACAGTTATGACTACTACATATTACTGTAAACTCTCAGAGTCAAGTAACAGTAAAATTACAATGCAGTCGTGAACTCTAGCATTGTATGCAATATCACTGGGTGGAAAGTTTATGGATTCTGCCTTCTGTTTGGCCTTGGCCACATCACCTCATCCACATCACAGGCAACGTCATCCCTAGTGAGGCATCGGGGAAAAACGGTCTTGCAAGACGTATCCTACCGTTTTCACACATTATACCTTGAATATTGTACACAGTAATATCAGAAGTGCATTACATGTGCTTCTCAGTACTATACCTACCCCTTGCTAAATAAGGGGGATATATCTAATATTGTAAGACCATACCTAAATGTACTGTGATGCATATGGTGTGCAACCTTTACTCAGGTGCAGTTTCCTGAGAAAGTTGAAGACGTACCCGTTTTCCAGTCCACATCTCTGTATTGGGAATTCTTCTGTGCGTGAACTCCGGTTCGTTCAGACTCCCTGCCCAGCCTCCCTCGTGGAGAGGTCATGATTTATGAAATGGTCCACTGAAGTAGTTCTCATCATTGGAAATGTGTCTGTCCAGTGCCCAGAGCTCTTCTTTGTTCTCGATCCCCTCCGACTTCTCTTTCACTTCCTCTGCCTGTCGGTCTCACTGCCTCCATGTTTGCCAAGTTCCCATAAAAGAGGTGAGCGAACCCGAGGTGTATTTGCCGGGCCAAGATTCAAACCGATTTTGATCTGTTCGTGTACAAGTGTTTTCAGGTCTGTGTGTGGGTGTTGCTAATCTCAGGTATGTTTTACATTTTTTAATTGTGTTTTCCGAATGATTGCATGAGGTTTTTCTCCTGCAAAGTGTCTAATGTAAGAAACAGTGTTGTGTTTTTCAAGGCGTGTCGCAAAATTGCAAACTATGCACAAAGCAGAAAATGTGTTTGTATACGTGTAGCCCCGTCAAAGGCATGCATAAAAATAAATCAAGGTTTCGATACTTTTGTCAGAGCACTGCCTCTTGAGAGAGTGAGCAGTGGGCAAAAACTGTAAAACAGATCATTGAAATAGTTCATGCTGGTCCTATTGACAGTATCATCGTAAAGGCGATGCGGCGAGAAGCAAAGATATTTATACCTGACATGCCAGTGACACCAAAAACATCCCACGAAATTCCAGATTTGACATCACTAATGCAGAAAATTCTCAGTTACTGTTACCAGTCATCCTCTACTCTATACATAATGTATTAAATACCTGTGCTACCTTACTTGTTCAATCAGTCAGTGAGTCCAAATAGCTGAATTGACACACACACACACACACACACGCACATATATCTATATATATATATACACATATATATATATAGCCACCTAAATTATGCAATCATCAGACCCTAAGCCAGACTGAAATGTTAAGACAAGAAGTGCAACCAAAAAGGAACTGAACTTCAGAATTAAATCAACATAAATACAACCCCGACTGGAAAAAATGTGGATCTGGGACAATGTGGAAATTGCACATAAAAACAAGAGCCATCTGGCAATGGCGGATCCCCCCGGCTGTAGGTTGTGTAACTTACAGGTTGTGTGGACAGACGGACGGACCGAAACCCCCAAAAGGCACAACAAGGAGAAGCTCCATACCAAATTTGGGGTTTTTAAGTGGTATAGTTTTCGAGTTCTGGTCCGGAAACGATTTTATTAGAGACGGACAGACGGACGGACGAACGGATCACTATATCCCCCCGCATTATATGCGGGGGGGATAACAGAAAGCAGTGATTTCTAAGTTTACCATGACTTGTATATCAGTGCAGAAATCCGGGTTTTCTGTAGGGGTTGTGCGCACGCAAGAGTTGGTCACATACAAGGCGTCGAACAGAACTGCCTAAGATGTCTTGAACCTCTCGTTTCATGATGTTTTGGATGCTGTTCGCAATCAGTCACGTACAGGCTGTAACCAGATGTGGCGCTCTTCAGCTCACATAGTCACTCGCGGCTGCCCTATGCAGGGCCAGTCAGTGACAGTGCCTGTGCTCCATTCTCAGATAGACTGCTGACTGATAGTTGAACGGTGATAGTGCAAATGACGCACCACTTCTCAGTGGCTAAGACCTGCCCTAACATGCCAAAGGCTCTTTTTCCCTTTCCTGTGCCACAAGCCGTTCCATTTTCTTGATGCAATAGCGTTTTTTGTTGGCTTTTTGTAGGCTATTGACCACACCAAAAAGAACAAGTCAAGTGTCACTGTACACAGCTCAGTGTTTGCGGTTTACTGAAGTGCTTGGCGTGTGCACGTGGTGCGCGTCAGGATTACAATACCACACACTTTTCTTTATTTCCGCTTGTGCCTCACTGGAAAAGCAATAAAAAGCAATCGATTCTTCAACTGGCCTCAAATACAGTACATACCTCACCATTGTTTTTTTTAAATGGTGCCATGTTGCAAGAATCAAAATCGAAACAAGTAATTGTCACTAACGTGAATCTGTCCCCCGCCGCATGTACAGTACCAGTCAAAACTTTGGACACGCTTTGTTACTGTCACAGCACTCCGTTTTTAGATAAATTTAAACAGCTCAACTTCTCTATGTGACTGTCTTTACACCTCCCCTTTGTTCTGGTGCGAGCAGAGGCCTAGCAGACAAACTTCAGACTACCTCGGTGAAATTTTCCCGAGGAATACAGATGTGGTCTCTGAACTTCAGTGGGCCAGACACTCCTTGGTGTGTCTTGGAAAAATTTAAGCTAGGTTTACTAAGGTGTTGTCCAAACTTCAGCAAACCGGACACACTTTGGGATACCTCAGAAGAATTTTTTGTCGGAATTTCTCGGAAAAAAAGTGCACCTTCTCAGTTTTTAAGCTGTACTAGCGTTTATTATCCCCCGCCACGGAGTTTGAGGGGGATATAGATTTGAGCTCAGCTTTTCCCAGGAACTATTAGAGATGGGGACAACCAAACTTGGTGTGTAGCTTCAGACCATCAAGACCTTGATGGAGTTCGAAAATGAGGTGCGCGCGATTCAGGCATTTGGCGGGTGATGTTGTTGACCATGTCTACTTGTTTAACATATTCTAAGAAAAATGTGGGTATGTCCAAACTTTTGACTGGTACTGTACATGCTGGTGCTAAATATGAGTAAAATTAGTCAACTGGTTCCTGAGATATTGCGTAAGCATGATTTACAAAGGCAAAAACCTATGTAACTGTGCTGTGACCTTCAAAATGATTTGAAGGTCACCACAATCTATTAGAGCCGGGGGACCTCTCCAAGTACACGTTGGTGCTAAATATGCGCAATATGGGTCCATTGTTTCTTGAGATATTGCGTTAACAAGGTTTACAAGGGCAAAATCTATGTAATTGCACTGTGACCTTGAAAATTACCTCAAGGTCACCAAAATCGACTGATGCCCTGCCCACCCAAGTGCTTGTTGGTAACATGTGACCAAAATCGGTCCTGCGGTTCTTGAGATATCGCGTTAACGGCTCAGACGAATGTACAAAAGAACGGACAGTCGGAGCTGAATACTATGTCCCCCGCGGGGGACAAATAAGGGCTTATTTAAAAAAAAAACAAAACAAAATTCATGCAGTGAAACACCAAATAATGGGTTGATCTATAGTTTAAGGCAATATTGGTCAAAGATAATTGGGACAATGTGTGGTTAATATTCTCATTTTTGGCTGCAAATTAAAAAAATTTGCCCTTTAAATGTTTCACATTGACCAAGGTCACTACTTCTGCAGCAGGAACTACTAAGTCCAATGGATAATGCCTGCACAAACATTTAAATTAAAAATATGGGTTAAGGGTTCTTCAATTATCAGCAAACTTATAACTTGGCTATAATGTACCACAACTCTCACCGCTGCCCAGACACTTCCTGCAGGGTTTACTGAAATTGTCACTACATGTTACCTACATGCATTTAAATTTGACAATCAATGCAATTATACACCGTACATATTCCCTTTCTCTGTTCCGTAAAGCATGCAATACATGCAGTTTAAACACATGAAGTAAACCAGTTTCAGGAAAGTTTGTAGACATGTTTATTGGATAGACAGAGCACACATACCACCGCCCCATTCAAAAAAAAATTAAAAAGATAAAGGTGCTGGAAGTTTACATCAGGAATAGGTATGTAGACATCACCGATACAGGCTGGAAAAAAAAAAGACACCATCACGACTTCTGCACATGACCACTGAACATTTACTCAGTAACCATTCAGTTGTTTAAATAGTTATTTATACTTTGCACACAAACATCCAGGGTGTAAGAACCATGTGCATTTCACACTGAAAACCACACATGGAAAAAACACACCAACATTCAAAAACGGCATTGCTGAGAGTCATTCCCACAGCATTACGATTAGCATTTATATGAAGCGGACTGGTTCGAAGCTATGCCTTTAACGTCTGGACATTAACTCACATCACTTCATTCACCCGTGGGCCTGCAACTTTCAAACACCCCGGCTTCCCGCATGGCACTGAACTCTTTCATGGCATCGTAGTTCTTGTAGAAATCTGCGTAAGCCTTTTTTCTGGGCTCTGTCACGGAGTACTGATGGGAGAGAGAGAGGGAATTTACCAACTGGTCTGCCACCAGTTAAACAGAAAGGCAAAAAGGTCATTTCATTAACCACCAAGCATCACTGAACTTGAAGATACGGTTTGCAGATTCAGAACAGCGCAAAGCCACAGTGCCACAAGGGCATCTCTCAGACATGAAATCAAACCACAAGGACTCCTTAATTAGATTTCCAAAATACCGACATGGTTTAGGGCACACTTTAGAGAATATAGTAGTAAAAAATAAATTCTTCAGTTGGGCTAATATCTGAATCAGAGGCAGAATGGATTTTACTTGTATATCAAGACCAGTGAGCCACAGCCCCTTGACTACATTATCATTATTGCCTGTATTAGATATCCATTCATTCTGCTCATGACTAGCAGGCCCATTGGTATCTGTTGAATGAATGAATGAATGAATAAATATTGCATTTATAAAGCGCCTTCTCATAGACACTCAAAGCGCTGTTATAGTGATGCAACACTCTACAACCATTGTGGATACATGGAAGCAATTCAGTTTTACAGTCTGCGATCCACAACCGCAGCAATGCAATCACAGATATACACTTAAAGGAGCTGTGTCACGATGACTGCGCACGCTCAGAGCTTCTAAAATTCTTAGCCTAAGAGAGTCAATCTGCTCAACTGCAAGTCAAAATCTGATTCCATCCTTGCCAATCCACCTTTGCTTTGCATTGTATTTATATACATTTCTTTACTCAGGCAAAAGCTTTTTTTATAAAGTTTTTGTTGGCAATTTGGGGATTAAAAGTACTATTTTAGCAGTCTAGCCGAAGGACATACAGAAGGTAAGCTGGTTTGCAAACTGCCAAAAAACATCATAGAAGAAGAATACTTTCTATGATTATCGCAGTTGCGAAAAGTTTACATTTTTCATATCTTTTGGATAAAGTGCTGAAGCAGCTATTGAATCTTCTACTTTGCGTAGAAATTTCCTTAATGTTAAGTATAATGCTCGAGTAGCTACAATATATAAATACAAAGCAAAACGATGACAGACTTGCAAGGAGGAAGGAAGAAGATTTTGACTAGCAGTCAAACGCATTCGCTGCATTCGAAGTTGTGAGTATGCGCAGTAATCATGACACAGCTCCTTTGACTCGTGTTACTGCTATTTTGTCACAGCCTTGTAGTCATTTGGTCTGCAGCTGTTGGCGTATTTCAACTGCTGCTCCCAATGCTCCATGCCAATGAGAAAAAAAGAATAGGTTTTTTTCAAAAACTGGCAAAAATAAGGTCCAATAGCAAAAGTGTAACTCAAGATGGTGTACGTTTTGTTTAGTGAAATAACATGCATTTCCTTACAACTGCATGAAAATTAAGCACTATAGCCATAAAATGCCAATGTTGCTAACAATGTGCTAGCAAAAACAACAACCACAAGCATGCACGTCATTTAAACGAGCAGATGATCTGAGACCAGTGGGTGATGTAGTTCCATGTTACTACAACCTTAGCATGTCGACAGCGACAATCACTTTTTCCAAGTCTTAAAGCCTTTCATTCTTGAAAAGGTTTGGCGTAATCAACCACCTTATCACAATGAACAAAACGGCAACACTATGCACTCGCTTAGTTAATAATGGATCTTATTTTTGCCAATTCTTAAAAACCCCATTCATTTCTTCGCATAGACACTATACCACTGGAACCGGAACTGAAATAATGCTAACGAAGCCGCATAGGAATGTAAATCACTCTATGACTCCATATCCCATGATGCCGTTGAGTGAGAAATGTATGGAGGGAGGGCTTTAGTTGGGCTTCCTTTATGTGAATGTGTGGCTGAGCTATTGGACTGTGGAGTGAAACAAACACCATGCACTTTCAAAGGAGAACAGTTAATCCTCTGCCTGGTCTGTCGATGCTCACAGGTTCATGAAAAATGGCAGCAGTTCTGTTGTTTTACCTTGAAGGCTGCGGCTGCGATTATAGAGAGGGTGAAGGCGATGGGCAGGTGGAACCTCAGCCTCTTGGCAAGGAGGCCCCTCATGACCGGCTTGGGCAGAGACATCTTGAGACCTATAAAATACCACCACCAACAACAAAAAAATCTCATTAGTCATCCAAACATTTAAATTATTTTAATTACTAACTGTGTTCCATATATCAATCACCAAATTCAAATCAAAGCCTTAATAAGGTGTGGGCGGCGACAGTGAATAGGTGTCGTGGAGATGAAATGTCGCATTAACTTGGATGTCCATAT
The DNA here is from genome assembly GCA_029721435.1 of Gymnothorax reevesii. NCBI lineage: Eukaryota > Metazoa > Chordata > Actinopteri > Anguilliformes > Muraenidae > Gymnothorax > Gymnothorax reevesii. Next base: position 94,350,342 of record CM056581.1, on the reverse strand, counting down.
CAATACATGCAGTTTATGGTTGAATTTAGATTATTCTGGCTCAAGATCTTCAAAAAGCCTCAGAGGAAAATGTTAGATAACCTTGAAGAATTAGGTAAATGTAAATTAAGGTTAGCAGATCACCGGTAGCTCTCCATCGTCATTGGATCTTATGATTGAAGTGTGTTTAACAAGGTTCTAAGGGGACGGGAATTCTCTCTTCACGTTACCGTCCTGAAGACACTCTTTACACAAGCTCTTACAATAAACTTCAGAGCTTCTTTGCAACATATGCACAATGTTAAGGCAAGAGAGGTAGATGAGTTTGAGAGTTTGCACATCATTCCTTTATAGTCTCTGAAATATCAAGCCCTCTAAATATGGAGGCATAAGTTATTACACTGAAAAATAGAATTCCATGTATAACCAACTGCCTATTCACAGAAAGATTCCACAAATAACAGACTAAATTGGTAGTGTGATAAACTAGCTTACAATAGGTAAAATTGTGGAACATGGCCGTAATGAGACAACACAATAGACTGTATAGAGGGGTAATTCCATGTCAAATGACCGAGGCCTGACACCCACCATCTTTGCATGTTGCTGAAACACTATCAAATAACAAAAATTGATAAGAGGGGTTCTTTAACTTTTTCCTTCATAAAAATGTTCACAGGCTCCAAAAATAAGTTAATTCATATGAGCCAAGTCAGGTATTTTGACTACAAATTTACTGTAAAAATTCAGTAACTTTAAAAATATGATTTTTAACAATTAACAAGGACTGCAGATGACGTGTGCAAGAAATGGCAACTCCTCTCATGAAAGAGAGGAGCAGAGGCTCACTGGGGGAGAGACTCACTGCTATACATCACAGCTATACTTTCCCATAAACCCTGCTGCTTCCTCTCTCCCCCCAGAGCCTCCAATTTATCCCCCCCCCCCCCACACACACACACACACACACACACCAGTGGGCATTGAAAGACAAAGCTGCTGCGGATCCCAATGTGGCAGGAAACTCATTATAATGGAGTAGGAGGGGCCCCAGCTGACACGAGAGGTGATTGGACAGTGGGAGTGACATCACAGTGAAAGGATGTGAGGGCCATAAAAAGGGCACAGCGCCACCTGCTTGTCAGGCAGGTCGACTACGCACAGGCACAATTTCAGAGACAATCCATTTCAGTGCCAATATTACTGCTCGCTGAGCAAGGTACACAATTACTGTAACGCATTTGCATGAATGGTTATTTTTTCTGACATGCTTGGTCTTCTAATAGTGCTTCAGTGCTTTTTTTCTCCATATTGAATTTTAGACTTGAAGCCTGTTAGCAGACAATGACCCTGTACTGATAACCAAGCATCTTGTGTGAGCTGCAACAGCAGATGGCTGCCACAGTCGCATCCTGAAGATAATGTCTGCTGAGAACAAGGGATCCTGACAGTCCCAGCTTAAACCCTGTGGGGTTCTTTGGTCTATGGAACACATTTTTTAAATGTGTACTGAAATATGATGCAAATTACTTTTTCAACCTGAGACTCACTGGCCTGGGCTCAGTATCTGTGAATGACTTTGTAAAAGAACACATTTTTTATGAGTGCACACTGTGCACCCCTCTAGACGACTATATTACTTACACTATATGTGTAAAAGTATTGGGACACACCTCTTAATAGCTGAATTCTAGAGTTTCATTCAGACCCATTGTTACAGGTGTATAAAATCAAGCACCATGCCATGCAGTCTGCATTTACAGACATCTGTGAAAGAATGGGGCTTTCTGGAGATCCAACAGTGGTATCAACACAGGATTTCACCTATGCAATGGGTAAGTTTGTGAAATTTCCTCCCTGCTAGATATACCACAGTCAGCTTTAAGTGGCGCTGTACGCTGTAGAAAAATGGAAGTGTTTTAAGTGCATATTCTGGACCAAATTTGCCATTTTTCGTCTTACAGATTGTACCTTTATACACCAAATCCTCAGGGTTACTTTGCCAAGGGAGGTCTGTGTATAGAACAATTTTTGAAAATTACCAGAAGCGTCTGGAAAAATCCCCAAGGAGTACTAAGGCACATTGATCCAGATTTGTGACGTTACCTGCGGTTCCCTCATATCGAGGGCCTTCAGAGACCCAGTGCCTGCATGGATCAGTGCGCGGTCACCGACATTTACTGACTGCAGCTAAACAACTGTTTCTGTACTGATAGGTGTTACTGCCCCCTCCCACAACACACCTGTTGACCAATCCGGCCAAATACTTCAAGTGACGCCCAAAATCATAAAAATAAACGCCATAAACAATAACGCAACCCCTGTGTATATCCACTATCAACAGAATGACCAGTGCCGCCCATGGGTCACTGGAACCGCACATGACGTCAGAGAAACTCATTTTCCCCGGAAGATTCATCCTTTTACGCACCAGATGAATTCTGCCCAAAATACTGATTTTAAACCAGGTATATCTGACAATGACTGATGTGTTATGCTGGTTAAAATGCGTAAAGTGGCCAAAAATCCTACATAGTATCTCAAAATTGGGTGCATTTCACATTTTAATCAGCAAGAATATGCAAATTAAGAACAAAGGTGACTCAGCCCTGACCAAATAAAGTCACAGAGCAGGGTCACCGAGTGCTGAGGGGTTTAGGGCGTAAAAATCGCACATGCTCTGTTTACTCAGAGTCCCAAACATCCTCTGGCGTCAACATCAGCACAGAAACTGTGTCCCGGGAGCTGCACAGAATGGGTATCCATGGCCAAGCAGCTGCTTGCTCACCAAGCGCAGATCATCGGACATAGTGGTGTGAAGCAGATCAATGCTCGACTGGAGCAGTGACAGCGTGTTCTGTGGCAAATCACACTTCTGTCTGAAAGTCTGATGCATGAGTTTTGGTTTGGGAGATGCCAGGCAAATGTTACCAGCCTGACTATTGTGCCAACTGAAAAATATGGTATTTAAAAAAAAAAAAAAAAGGGATTATGGTATGGGTTCTGTTCTTCAGGGGCTGGGCTAGATCTCTTAGTTCCAGCGAAGGGAAATCTGAATGCTTCAGCATACCCGGACATTTTGAACAATTCTGTGTTTCCAACTTTGTGGGAACAGTTTCGTGGGGCCCTTTTCTGTTCCAGCAGGACTGTACCTCAGTGCACAAAGCACTGACATATAAAGACATGGTTTTGCAAAATCTGGTGGAACTTCACTGGCCTGCACAAAGCCCAGACCTCAAGCCAATCAAACACCTTTGGGATGAACTAGAATGCAAAATGTGAGCTAGACCTTCTCTTCCAACCCCAGTGCCTTACCTCACAAATGCTCTTCTGGATGAGTGAACTAAATTCCCACAGACACACTCAAATCCTGCAGAAAGCCTTCCCAGAAGAATGGAAGCTGTTATACCTGCAAAGGAGGGGACTGACCCCGTATTAACGCCAAATAAATTTTGAATGGGATATCAAAACAGTTCCTTCAAGTGTAATGGCCAGGTGTCCCAATACTTTTGTCTATATTATGTGTATGAGATGTTTGGGTCCCCTGGACAGGAGGGTAATAAAGGTGTGGTAATTTTAGGAGAAAACAAGCTAACAAGGTAAAAATGAAAGAAAGTTTTGCTGTACACTTTCACGGGACCTGCTGTAAATGACTGTTTTGAGAGTGTCTATGATCCTTTAGATTTGCAGCATGTTTCATACTGCCCACCATTTCATAATTAATATAATCAAATGTCCCCAGCTATGTCCTATAACCAGGCCCCTCACCCACAATCACCATCAGACCTGATAGCACTGGCTGAGTAAAACACCACTAAAGGGCTAGAGAGTCCACTGATGAGACAGCTGTGCCACAAATATTTCTAGGAAAACTACCTTAATCTTAATGCTTGTAAGGGTTTCTTTTTTTTGTAGAATTAAGAGGCTTTTGGGAAACTCAGCCCACAGCAATTGTATGCCGCCTACGGCACAGTCATCAAAATACTTCATATTTGTCAATAACACAGTGCATGCTGAAAATCAATTTTATCCAATTAGATTATCGCTCTTTAAAGGGAATGAAAAATAAAAATGCCAAAATGTCGAGAAAGTACCTGATACAAATCCAATGCCAAGTTACTATTAAAATTGTTTATTTCAGTTACTGGGAGTGAAAAATTCTGAATGCCACCTGCATGCACACGAAAGGTTGACTTCAATTGAAAAATCAAGCGAAAGTTTAACTGCTACACTGAAAGGGGTGGTCTGAAAGCAAAGTTCAAAATACAGCAAAAAATAAAAATAAATTTTAAAAAATTCCATTAATCGCGTTTCAGAGCTTCTTCAGAAGTCAAAGTCAGCAAATTAGATTCCTGACCTCCCCCCAGGCTGCATCTTACCTCTGCAGTAGGGGTGCATTTGAAATCACGTTCCGCATGTACCGGCATTAATTGTCTCGATGACATGAGCTCAGACACATAAACGCACGCGCGCGCGCCGATACAGACGACAGTGAAAACTGACGGCGTCTCCAGTGCGCGCACACAAATCCATCAGGCATTCATTTCAACCGTTCACTCGACGTGCCGGCGGTTTCTGGAGCCAACGTCACTCCAGCTCGGTATAAGCTCATTCACTTTCGCTTATTCCAGCTTAGTGAGCAAGCGCAACACGCACAGGCCCTTTCACACCGGATACGAATCGACTTGTTCGCACGACAGATTACATTTAAAGTCAAACCATCTCGGCTAAGGACGCGAATATCACGTCCTTGCATTGACTTTGAATGTAGTCAGTCGTGCGAACAAGTCGATTCGCGTCCAGTGTGAAAGCGGCTTAACTCTTCTGTTTGCGTCTACCTGTACGACCGACGACAATTCAGCGGAAGTTAAATGCAGAATCAAAATGTGGAACATATCATTCGCCAAACATTATCCTCATTTGACCTCTATAGTCAGTCACGTAGGCGACATGGGTACAAAGCCAGCACTGCAATTACGCAACAACCATCAGTAAAACTGTAATACGCATTTTTGGGCCGCGTCTAAACACCCCAAGATCAAAACTCCCGTCATGGTCCCGAAATGAAATGAACGACATCCACGCCAGCAAACGTCCCGATCGACAGGCAGCGCCAAATTACTCCTGTTTCCCTTTCGCAAGCAGAACAAAATTAGCCAATTAGGCGGACGTTAAAGCAGCCATTAAACCGGAAACGGGTAAATTACCTCTCCAGCAGACAAAATCACTCATGTTTATGCTAATCTAGACTAATTACTGCAGACTGAGGTGGACAATTCAGTTGAACGGGACCTGCTGCTCGGTACAAACCATGCGGATGACACTAGCTGGCTCTTCCTAAACGCCTCATCAGCCGAGATGGTTCACAGCGATAAACAATAGCCAGCTTAGCAAACCAACCTTAAGTTAGTCAGCGATCTAACAAGCAACACTTAGGCAACTGTCGGCATACCGAAGAAACGTTGTTGAAATAATACAATCTGGTACTGCTACACAGAGCAAGACAGTGATGATCAGCTCACTACCTAAATGACTGGAAGTCATTAGTTAGCTGCCTTGCTAGCTCGGTAGTTAGCATTGTAGCTTGCCTGTTCAACGCTATTGAGGCAATCGACCAGAATGGGTGACCAGTAGACAATTCTGGCTAGAATTTGATTGTAACTTCCACCCGTCATAAATCGTCTTCGTTAAGTTCGTGCCAAAACCCCACAGGTCATTTTAAGAAAAAACAACAAAAAAATCGCTCACAAATGCATAATATACTCACAAGTTTCTCACACGACCTTCACACAAGTTCCTCAAACCGCTTGATAGACCGACTCAGATCTTCTATGGTTTAAAATTTGGCTATAAAATGCATTACCGCCACCTACTGTGTTGGAGTGCATTAGGTCTGTTGTCGAATACTCTCCTCGCAGCTCAGGACAAGTGCTTGTGTTAGAGTGTGTGAACACAATTTGTGGTCGGGAACGCGGCTGTGAGGATACCGGTTGTTTGTGTGTTTCGTAATAGTTCGTGATCCTACAAATTTTATAAATGGTTAGGGAATTCTGCCGCTGCCCATGGGGGCTCATGAGCTGAAAATCGTTGACATCCCTTCAAATTGTTCATAGCTCTCAAAGTATTCTCATTAATTTTCCTTGTATGCATGCCAGCAATCAGAATAATGATCATTGACCGGAAACGACCATAATTCCATTTGAAAAATTAGCTTGAATCATGGACTACTCTTACCTAAAAAAGTCATCAGTCCCTCCGTTCTGAACTTCTGAACCACCAGACGGTGCTGTAACACTAGTGATGGGCTGTGTCCAAGAGTCAAATAGGACTTTGACAAATGATGAATCTAAGACTGTAAAAACCTGTAACTAAGTCACCTTGGTCTCTTTTGTACTGTCGCTGACCAGTTAGAGATTACCTAAGAGACTCAGATGAAATTCTGGTACCATCCCCAATGCCCCTGTGCATACACATGCACGCACCTGTTGCTTGGGGAGAACCTAAGGAAGTCTGAGGCAGAAAATGTTACCGTAACTGTGAGGCAGTTGCTACCTACATTCTGTCCGCGAATGACCGCATAACTAAAGATGAGGTATCATCGCAGGCGAGCATTTTGTTAGCATTGCTCTATCTGAGCATTTAGCCAAGTCATCCTCAATGCCAGCACCGCTGAATACCAAGATCAAGCTAAGTTCATCCAAGACACCTCCCCCTATGTTAGCATCAGCTCAGCAAAATGTAAAATCAAGCTTCCTCCTAATCAGCTGCCCTGTGTTTGAGCGACACAGAGTACTGCAGTGAGGGGCCTGGACTGCATGCCGTTGATAGAGCCACGTGTGGCAGCGTTGGTCGTGTCAGCGTTGGCATAGTGTTACAGGAGGATGTGCATTCCCCAATGCAGAATACAACTTCATAGTCGTGCTGCAAGTCCGCATGAGAATGGGTTACAAGGCTTACATATAGCTGCCATGCAAAAAACATTGCAGACCTCACTCAGTAAATACTCAGACTACTTTGACATCAAAAAGCTCAAAATGCAAGCAACGGACTTAATGGCAGGCCAGTCTGGCAGAGTGTGGGGGTTTGAGGAAGACCCAAGGCCAGGTGTGGCTGACTCAGGCTGTGTTCGAAATGTACACTCACCGACTATATAGGGAACTATTTAGTGAATGTTCTACATTAAAAACAATATAAAGGGAGTGAATGAGCGAGTGGACGAGTGTGCATTCTGAACGCAGCCTCAGTCCCCCCTGCCGGAGGGGTGCCGTAAAAACGTAAGACATCCCCCACTGATTTCTGGCTGGGTATTTTCTCTAGCAACTCTGGAGGCCCAAGATAATTGCGGTTTTGTCACAGAGTCAGTCCACCACATAGGATAAACAAAGATTCAGAGCCCAGCTCCAGTCACCAGCAACCACAACCTTTGCTCCCGCAGCCCAATTGCCCCCACTTTGTTCCATGTGGGTAGCCAACAGACATTCTACCTCCCATCATCCGATTCACTGCCTCCACTAAATGCCATGAATGAGGGAGGCAAATAGATTGGAGCAGATCGTGTGAAGCTTCTCCATAGAGAAACTGCTGTCTTATTGGTGAATAGTAACATCCTATCAATGGTTGCAAGAAAACCTTTTTACAGACTACCATCTGCAGTTTCTTCACCCGTAACAAGTGGTCCAAATGGGCATTAAGGGCCCTAATCAGGCAGAGGCTGTAGAGATGATTGGGGATTATTTTCTTGAAATTTGCATATCAATGAACAAGACACTAATTGATGTGCCAGTAAACAATGATATCTATTACTGAATTACAACAACTGAAAACAAATGCCTCGACATGGTGTCACATAGTCGTAAATGAATGGTAAGAAAAGGGTTATCATTACTGCAGAACCCCACCATAGTCTCATGCAACAGTCAGCTGACGCACAGGACTTTATGTTAAAAATTATTTGATTCAAATCCGGAGAAGGTGCACTGAAATATGCGATCCAAAAAAAAAAAAAAAAAAAATTTGTTTTGACTGACTTGTGTGCCACCTGTAATCTGGCGCTTTTTTTATCCCCATTAATTTCAAGTAATTTCATCCCAAAGCTTGGGATGTCCAGGGCAGAGTCCAGAAATGCTTAAAATATAGGGGAGATTGGGCACTAGGGCTGCTTCTCAAACCATAGGCTGCATCCTTTGAAGGCTGCATTTTTTCACTGCTTACTTCAATCCACTAAACTGACATTTAGGGTCAGGGATAAGGTTAAATTTAGGGTTCCATTTTGGGTTTAGGGTTACAGTTAAGGTTAAGGTTAGGAAAACCAGCGACATCTCACTGAAACCAAGTCCTTTTAGCGGAGATGAAATGACGTTACGTCAGTTCAGTAGATGGAATTACGTGACAACCCCTAAAAATGCAGGCTTCTTAGGATGCAGCCTAGGCTTTGAGATGCACCATTGGACTAGATTAGTGTGTTGGAGTGACTTCAGCAAAAAGTATCATTCTGGAGTGCCCCCTATGGGCCGTGGCCTCAACTGCCCACCGGAATTTTTTAATTTTCCGGAACTCCTTCCATCGCAGACTATGAAGCACAATGAAGGAAGAAGATAATGAGTGGGAAAAAGACAAAGAAGGATCTGGAGCCGCGAAAACTGGTGTTTACAGCTTTCTAGTCGGGAATGAAAAAAATGGAGTGCAAAGCGGCAGAAAGTAAAAAAAAAATAAAGAAAAAGGGTAGTCGGAATGAAAGTGGGGAAGAAAAATATGTTGTGGGAATGAGGGCTGCAGTTATAGGCTGTCATGCAAACGGTCTTTTTAGTGATATGTACAAAGTGGGAAGTGAAATTGGAGATGTTAAGGCAATGAGAGCAACTCGAGGTGGAACGGCAGTAGTGGATTGTAGAAATAAGAGGCAATATGATAAATTATTGAAAATCACAATGTTTGATTTGACGAGTGTAGTTGTTTCCCAATGAGAAGAAACACAAACATTAAGGGGGTTATAAGTGGCGTGCCGCTGTCTGAGGCCAGTGACTTTTAGCTCGCCGGGACGAATGCCCAGAGAGCTATACCCCCGGCGTCCGCGTCCGCGTCCGCATCTGTCCGCGTGCAGAAAAACTTTAACCTTGCCCCAGCGAGCTTTGTTGTCTTTCTGACAACTCTTGTTTGAATGTGGAGGGAGTTTGCGAGGTGAGAAGGCTGAAAACTCGTAGGGAAGGAATGTAGAAGGTAAGCTTATCCGTTTTATTGGAATTGAAGTTTGAGCTATCTGAACAAGCGCAACTTAGATGCTACTGGTGTCACACATATAGGCATGTGGCAGCAGTCTGCAGGAGTAAAACCCCATCTACACTATCCAATGTCACTCAACTTTTGTTGAGTCAACAAGAGTCAACTTCAAGTTGAGTCCTGCTGAGGAAAGTTGAGTGACCCATCTACACTATATAAAGATTATTCAACAACATCCAACATTGTTGAACTGTGTTTTGTCATAAATTGGAGAGAAATTTCCCTCTTCCTCTCAAATTCTTGGTAAACAGTGAAGACTAGCCTAAAGAAGTGTGCAGCAGGCCCTGCGCTAGAACGAAAGTTACGACTATGGTTCTATGAGTCCCGGATGACCGAAAGGCGGTGCTTAAAGCACTGGATATCACCACTTGCACAAGCGCATGTCGAGTATAAATAACAACAATGTCCCCCGTGACCCCTGCGTGACTCCCGGAAGGCTATATCTTCCGGTGTGCGCAGGTGTTCGGTTCCTAGGAACTACTCGCGAGAGCCCAAGGCTTCTGAAGGACCGAATGTCCTGGCGGTCATCCGGGACTCATAGAACCGTAGTTACAGTCCTAACTTTCGTTCTATTTCGTCCCTTCATGACCGCCAGGGGGTGCTTAAAGCACTGGATGACATATACCAACAACGTCACAAAGAAGCCTAAGCAGATACCTCAGTGATTGGGGCAGAAGAAGCTGGGAGCAGGACCACGCCCAACGGGTGGGGAGAGGCGACGTTGATTCTGTAAAAGCGAGCAAAAGTATTAGGCGACGTCCAGGAAGCCGCCGCACAGATGTCTTCCAGAGGTACCCCCCTGAGGGCAGTCCACGAAGTAGAGATGCCCCTGGTGGAGTGGCACCTTATGCACGGTGGCAAGGGGCGACCACTGAATCCATAGGTATGTTTAATCATCTGGACCACCCAGTGGGACAGGCACTGCTTAGAGAGTGCGCAACCTCGATTAAGCCCACTGTAACAAAAAAAATCTCCGATCGTTGCACAGATGCCGTAGCAGCAACATAAGCATCAAGAGCCCGTACCGGGCACAGCAGGCTCGACCCATCCTCAGCTGAGGGACAGTTGAATCAGGCGAGCTGGATTGGCCGATTGACATGTGTCCCTGGCAATACTTTGGGGAGAAATGCCACGTTTGGTCATAGTGTAACCCCTGAGCCATCCGGGTCCCACCTAAGGCAGGACTCACTGACTGACAGGGCACGTAATTCCCCAACTCTCTTTGCTGATGTTAAAGCGAGGAGAAAGGCAGTCTTCATTGACAGCTATTTCAGGTCCGCTCTCGCTAAAGGCTCAAAGGGTGGAGCAGACAGGGCACTTAGCACCAGGGACAGATCCCACACTGGGGCCCTTGGGGCTCTTAGAGGGTGCAGCCTCAAAGCCCTTCTGAGGAAGAGAGACACCAACCGGTGGCATCCCACAGTAGCATTGTCAACCAAGGCATGTCGTGAGGAAATGGCTGCCACATACACTTTCAAGATGGAGTGAGCATGGCCACCATCCAGGAGGGACTGAAGGAACTCCAGGATCATAGCCACAGGGCAAAGGGTAGGATCCTCTGCCCTGCCTGCACACCAGGCAGAGAAACGCTTCCATTTGCTTTCGTACTGAAGATGGGTGGATGCTGCACGGGCATTCATGATGGTAGCCTGAACGGGCTCGGTACAGCTCGTCAGGAGATGTTGGGCCCCGCAACGGCTAGACCCATAGCTGTAGGCGACTGGGGTTGGGATGCCAAATCTGACCCCCCAGCTGTGACAGAAGGTCCTTCTTCTCTGGGAGGCGCCATGGAAACATCATCCTAAACCAAGATCTCCCTGGCTAAAAGGGGGCCATCAGGAGGAGCCAGTGGCCCTGCTGAAGGACCCTCTGCAACATCGGCGGAATCAGAGGCAGGGGTGGAAATGCATACAGGAGCACCTTAGGCCACTCATGCCCGAGGGCGTCCTGTCCCAGAGGAGCGGTCTCCTCTGTCCAAGAGAACCAGAGTGGGCAATGAGTTGACTCCTCTGTGGCGAAAAGATCCACCGCTGCTCTGACGAAGAGGTTCCATATCGTGTCCACCACCTCCGGGAGAAGCCGCCATTCCCCTGGTGGGGTCTTGCACCGGGAAAGAAAGTCTGCCATCTGATTCCATTCTCCTGGCAGGTACATTGCCCGCAGGCTGGATAGGCGAGGAGCGGCCTATGTCAGGAGGCACCGGGACACCCGCAGCAGCTGCGCTGACCTGGTGCCCCCTTGATGATTGATCTGGGAGACAGTGGACATGCTGTCTGACTGAACAAGCACATGTCTCCCCTGCAGACATAGCAGAAAATGCTGGATTGCCAGATGCACCAGCATATTGACGTGGCATTTGCGATCGCAAGCAGACCACTGTCCTTGCGCAGGTCTTCCTCGCCAAACCGCACCCCACCCTGAGAGACAGGCATTTGATGATGACGGGCTCTCGGAAGGATGTAATAATTCCCAAGGGTGCCCCTTCCAGCAGGAATGCCCTGTTCGTCCAGGGCGCCAAGGCACGAACAAATGCCTGCGAGACCCTGACCAGCCTGCGCCTGTGTTTCCCAGCATCCAGGTGGAGGTTGTTTAGCCACATTTGCAAGGGGCGTAGTGTCAGCAGACCCAAGGGTACAACAGCTGAGGCAGCTGTCAGTTAGCCCAAGAGCTGCAGAAACTTCATATAGGGCAGCCGCCTGCCCCTCCTGAAGTGGGGAAGGAGATGCAAAATATTGCTCACGTGCCGTGGTGAAAGGTAGGCCTTCATGGCGACCGAGTTGAGCACCAGCCCTAGATAGGCGACCTGCTGTGAAGGGACCAGGCAGCTCTTCTCCTTGTTCGCATTGAGCCCTAACTTGGTCATGTGAGACAATAGACGGACCGTATCCCGTAACACCTGATCCCAGGATGGCGCACACACTAACCAATCGTCGAAGTATGGAAGAATATTCATACCTTGTGCCTGCAGAGGCGCAAGGGCTGCTGCCACACATCTGGTAAACACCCTTGGGGAGAGGGAGAGCCCGAACGGGAGCACCCTGAACTGGTAATGGTGACCCTGGAAGGCAAACCTGAGGGATGGCTGGTGATGTGTGGTGATCGGCACATGAAACAAGCATCTTTCAGATCCATGGATGTAAACCATTCCCCCTGACTGATCACGCACAAAATGTCTGCTGTGGTCAGCATCCGGAAGGGCAGAACCTTCAATTACCTGTTGAGGCCTCTCAGGTCCAGGATGGGACGAAGTCCGCCGTCTTTCTTGCTGACAAGAAAGTAAGTCAAATAGAACCCCCCTGTCTGATTTAGAGGATCTACCGGCATGATGGTACCCTTGCTCAGGAGGACGGACAACTCCTGAGCCAGAGTTAGGGCTTTTACTGGGTCGCTGATGATAGTCATTGTGACCCGGCCAGAAGCAGGGGGCCAGTGTCGGAACTGCAGTTCGTACCCCCAGGTCAGGGTGAAAGTCACCCAAGGGTCTGCCCCGACGTAACTGGCAACTGAAGACACGGTTTCTTTCCATATACAATCTAACAGCGATTATATCATGGGCTAAATTCAGTACAGAAATGGGCTACTTGCGTGAGGGTCAACATGTTTGCAATTTTGAATAACGTTGATTTAAATACAGCAAATACTAGTTCAGATTAATGATTGCCGTCTTACTTAATTAGAGAGAACAAGCAGCACCTGTTAAGTGTGGAGTGAACCTTTTGTTAATTATGAAAATGACTGAGAACTGAGAAGATTCACTCCGAGTAACTACAGTAGATACAGTAACTCTGTATCTTTTCACCATGCATTCCCCCCCAGGAACATGCTTCATTTTTTTACGTTATATGGGTGATTCTCACGAAACTGTCCTGACTTTTGCAAAAACAATTTTAGGTCAATTTTGCTAGTTTTTCCTCTCATTAGTAGCAAGCAGGGTCTCAATTAACTGGCTCAATTAAAATGAGAGATCAATACATGTTTTTTAATATACATTTTCAGAATGTTTTATTGAGTCATTGACCAAATAAGTTCATAACCGTCACACATTTTCAATTGATGATAACTGAATAAGTATGATAGGTAGACCTTTTATTTTTTTATGTATGTTCTATTAATAGCTCAGAATAGCCACATAGTGTAAACATTCTGAAAAATATTTATTGATATAATAACTTCAGTTATTATGTTCATTACCATTACAAAAATACATGTTTTATACCCAATTTTTTCTGTAGTGTAAATTTTACAAATAAATAAAAAAATGTCAATTCAGTAATCTGAAAAGACTTGACAAATAGTTCCTGTGCAAAAATAAAATTTGAAGTTATCACTCATTCCTATCCAAATATTTACATATACAGCAAGTGTTACGGTAATGAAAAGCTGTTACGGTAATGAAAAGCCTTGTTATGGTAATGACCTCACAAGGCATTCATACATCATAGAAGCCATGTTTTTAGTATTCACAAATTAGACTATATGGTCCAATCTTTTTCAATATTTATCATGTAAGGCTACGTTAGAATTACTGAATGATTAGATTGTCTTGGGTAGTGACAAGTTAAGCTTGACTTTACAAAAAAAACAATGAATCAAGGGCAATTCATAACAGAATAACAGAAGGTTTAATGCAACCACAATCAATACAATGTATGCAAAAATATTTTAAGATAAGATAAGATATACTTTATTGAACCCCGTGGGGTAACTTGTCCTCTGCATTTGATCCTGTGAGGCAGTAGTGCTAACCAATTAACCAATTTTCAATGAATTAAGAGCAATTCATAAAAAAGTATAAAAGATATTAAAAAATTGAATGGTAGCTGGATAGCTGAAAGTCTTGAGAGCATTATAACGTTTGAATGAAGTCTCTAGCTGAAAGTATGCTGAAGTAGTCAAAGTTTAAAGAGGCTGAAGATTTGAAAGATTTGGACATTCTCTCCATTCATTTTGAATGAGGAAAATTTTTTATATTTTAAAAAGTATAAATGACTTCAAAAAGTTGAATGGAAGCCCTAATGTCCTGAATGAAATGATATATGTCCTGAACATTTTGATATTTGAACAGTTTTTATAGCACAAAGTATGAAGGACTAGTTAGACTGAAAAAAATAGTGGAAGAACTCAGAATAATAAGATAAACATTTGGATGACAATAGTGTAAATGCTGACTCAGCATTCACACTAATAACAATCAGTAACTTCAATTAAAAAAGAGGGTAAACATCGGGGTAGCTTTTCCTAGGTGGAAAGAGCTAATGAAGGAGAAAGGCTTTCAAAGGGACGCTGAAGTTACCTGCTTTCTTCTCGACCGCTAAGTAAATGTTACTGTCTAAATTACAAGCGTTTTTCATAGCTTGGTTGTGTAATTCATTATATAGGCAGCATAACAGTAGAGCATGTGTAAGTAAAGGGCATCGTTGGTGAAAAGCAGCATAGGCTATGTTTGATGGATAAGGGTTGCATTTCATCATGCCCACTACCTCCATCATTACGTTTCTTAGGAAAATAGACAACGGTGGCAAATGATGGTCTCACGCCTGCAATCAAGTTGTAATATTATTGTTTGACAGGCATCTCCAGTCAAATCCAAGATGACAGACTCGTGTTTGACAGTTGTAGGGAGCAATTTTAGCAATTTTGATGATTTAGCTCCTGAAATTCAGTCAAGAAAATTTTGAGTTTAATTTCTTGAGCTACTATTTGTGGTAATCCATGTAACTGATGACACACCGGGTTGCTAGGGCATGTGCAGCACGTATTCGCGATATCAATATTCTAAAGCCCCCTCTCAATAATAAAATCCCCCAAAACATATTGGCGCCTCCTTTTAAAATCGTACTGGCAAATAAAAAGCCAGAAAAAAGTGGAGAATAGATATGGAATTATTTCTATATATCTCCCCATTTAAAACTACTTAGGTGGGTATTGCAATGCGCTGTATTGGAATTTTGGCATACTCAGGTATGGTACGATATTACTAGTAAGCTGACCAGCGAGGAGAGGGGACAATCACACTGTGGCATAGTACTGAACAATCATACCTTATGCAAAAGCATTCTGAGAGTTTGTATTAAAAACAAACACTCCACCGTAGATTGCAGTTCAGTGTGGTATTGTGAAATGGTATTGAATGACATGATGTTACAGCTTCTTGGTACATAACTGCTTCCGTAGTTGCAACATGCCTTTTAAAAAGCGAGGCGCTAGAGAGCACCTTTTGTTTGAAAACAAAATACAATTTCACCACTTAATTGGAGAAATTCCTACACAATGTACCTTTAAAAATCACAAGAGTGGGTTACAGACTTACCTTTTTTTTTTTGCATGCTTGGAAATAGAGATTTTTCAACTTCTCGTTTCGGCAAAATGAACACTAATGTGGTGTTCAGCAGAATTTCCTAGCATGTCGAAAAGAAAGTAAGTCTGTCACCCATTCCTGTAATTTTTTATGAATTTTTAAAGAAAAAAAATGAAATAAGCTTAAAAAAAAATAAAATAAATAAATAATAAAAAGAATGCTGCCACAGGGATACATTTGGAATGAGGAATTATTATAAATAATACTTGTATCAAGACTGGAGGTATGATTTAAATTCATTCAACATTGCTTACTCTAGTCAATATAATTAATCTCCTTTTCTGGCTACTACTACTCCTAGTAACAACCAACCCCTAGTAAGCCAAACAACACTTGGTACCAACCAACCCCTACAGTGTAACCCCTAGAAAGCCAACCACAAAATGTTGAGCCCCGATTACACATATATAATAAATTACCGTTACACTTCATTTCATTACCGTAACAGCCTTGTATATGTTACGGTAATGAATGCAGAGCATTACGGTAATGAATGGCAGTCCCATGTTGCTGGAAATAATTAGCATAGCAAGCATGACTCGGCAGAAATATTTTCACTAACAGTATTGCTGTTATAAAAGTTATATAAAAGTTACTGTAAAAGTTACTTTTCCACAGAACATAAAATAATTATCTTCAAAACTATTTTAAATATATGCCTGTTATGGTAATGAGCAGTAATAGTGTGCCAAGGGGTGTAAATAATTTTAATCTTTAACATATCTTCTCGAAGAACTTGAAAGGTGATCTTACCTGCTAGCCGTTTTGCAACTTCTCTTCCGCACAATGTATCATGGGACAAAAAAACTTAATTTATTGGAACACAAGGATTTTAATGGAGCCAAATATCTCTGCTACGGAAATGAACTGTTCATGCTCCGTACACGTGTATTTGGCCCAGAAAATAATTATTCACAAATGGTTGGCCCAAAATGGTAACACTGCTAGTTAAAGGGTATAACCCCAACCATTTTTTGTATTTATATGTATATTAAATTATGGGGATGTATATTGAAAATCTTGGGTTTAAGGTAAAAAATAAAAGTCCAGACACGTTGCGGTAATGAACTTTTAGGTTGAAATGTTGTCATGAAACAGAGTAATCCATCAAATGCAAAGACAACAGTAGTCATACAATTAGTACATACCATAGTTTGATTATATAATACAAAAGTATGATTGTTTTAGTAGTTTAGTCTCTCAATTCCTTACAGACATGACAAAATGCAATTTCGTGAGAAACACCCACATGTGCTTGAGACATTTTACTTGATAAACATCTGCGATTGCGTGGAAAGTGACCAAAAGGCGTAAACTAAGCTCAGCAACATGTTTGAAGACACTGAGGTGAAGTTATTAGACAGAAAAATGTACACTTAGCGCATATAAATATATAGACAGAGCATACCACACTGTTTCAAATTCCTGCCGGTGCTAGGACGACGCCTCTCACCCGTTACCTCTGGACCAAGCGCAGCCGCTATGGCTTCCACCGCTGCTTTTGTTCTGTCTCTGTCTTTGACCACATGATTTGTACACGCTGGTTGATTGGCTAATTTCACTTAAATTGGCTCAACTTGTTGAAAAAGACTATTCATACACATTCCTGATTCAACAATGTTGGACGCTGTTGAGTGCTGTAGAATGAAGTTGAATAACCCGTTTACACCATCTAACACCTCTCAACTTGTTGACTCAACTTGAATTTGACTCTTCTTGACTTGTGATGTTGGATGGTGTAGACGGGGCTTAAGATAAGAGACGTCAAAGGTGCGGGAAAGAAGGATGGATGGAGGATGACTGTACTATCAAGGAGCACATAGTGTGTTTTCACAGTGGGGGAAGCCATGAGGTTGGAAAAAGGAAGAGGAGGTGGAAAGATCAGGCTCGGGTACAGGAAATTGGAATATCAGATGGGAAGTTCACTGGAATGGAAAGAAGACACTTTTTGACGTTTATCGCAATGCTGGTGATTTGTTCTAGAGACCTTGAGAGTAGAACAGAGAGAATCAAAATGGTGATTGATGCAGCGCGGGAATTTTTAGGAATTATGGATGTAAAAGGGGAAGAAATCCAAAGGATGTTGGAGAAAGGATTTGGCGGGGGTCAGGTAATAGGAAAGTAGAGTTTAGGATGGGATCGATAGGTTCTTTTTTTTCCCCTCTCCTCTTCAATTTTCTTGGTTCGTTTAAGTTCATTTCGTATCTGCGGAGGGCAGTAATGCGCCTAGTAGCATCAACTTGAACAAAAAATTTCAAAAGAAGAAGAAGAAGTAGCAGCAGCAGCCGCAGCACTACGAAGCTGAGCCGTCATGAGGGCAAGCTATTTTTTTTAAGTAGTTAAATTCTGGCCCTCAAGTAACTGACCCTTTCAAAGTTCTAAAGAAAAGAAAACTGTTTGGTCCAGGGACCTGGGAATTCTTCTGTTTAACTCATAGGAATTACATTAAAAAGGCATATGTGTAGGGGTAATTTACCACCCTATGACGGAAACTCGCCTGAATCTTTGCAAGTCGGCAGTTAACAAGCCTCTTCTGCTGCTCCGTTGGCATTACGCCTGAGAGAGTAGTGCAGTTGCAAGTTTACGCGTAAAGAATGAGCATCGGGGGCACCGCCAAAGCGCGGACACATAGTACAGTCTAAAGTATACTGCCGCTGGACTAGAACTGTTTCACAATACTGTCCCGGAGAAGTGTATGTTATTGTTGCCCGCAAGAAAATATTTAACTACGTCTGCAAACGTCACGATGCAATTGAACCAACTACTGTAACTACGTAACTCGATTACAGCTCATCTTTTGTGTTGGTCTTTTGCTGCTGGGCGCTTGGCAGTGGGAACGACTCGTTTGACAAGGTGGACGGCTCGACGTGATCCGCTTCTTTACATAAGGTGTGAGTGCCAGAACATTTGCGCAAGTACGGCAACCATTCGTTCAATTCTGAAACTGGCAAATAATGTCATCTATTGGGATAGCAAATTACAGACATTCCTGCGCAACTTTTGTGTGTGTGAACTGCGAGACATTGTTGGTAATAATGACGTTAGCCTACCGCTTTGTCTTTTGCTAAGGCAGAGTTAAGACGGATGTCATCCTAATGCTGTGAATAATTGAGTGTAACATTCCCAACTATGAGTAAAGCTCGTTAGAAAACGCGAGTTCGCATGGTCGGATGCCACGTTGCTGACGCTGTATAGTCCTTGCTTTACAGTTTACCAGCACAGACGGTAGCTTGACAGACGGATTGCCAGATAAGCGGCGGTGCGTTTACTTTGGAAGGCGAAGTACGACCTTATTCACCCAGCTAGCTGAGCTAGCTAGTATGGTTGGTTACCACCCGAGCCCATTCGGGTATGGAATAAGTTAATAAAAATGAAAAATATCGTCGATATTGGATGACTTATGAGTGTACAGGTTACTTATTTAATTTTACGCCGCTGAGCATGCAGGTTTTATCCGACGAATGCGTTTTAGGTCATTTAAATGCGTGCCGTCTGAATTTCCAAGGTGCAGTTTAACGTTAGCTGCATGTTAGTCCTGCATGCCGATTTAGCCAGCGAAATGTCAAAAAAATCATCTTACAGCTGCGGTTCGTGATTGGCCTCATTTCTTGCCGATTTATGTTACTAGTCTGTCGTCGGACAAATTTTGGGAGCTGTTATTAATCCGGGCTCAACACCCAGCTCATTTCGCAGCAACCTGTTAATTATGTCTGCTACACACTGCCCATTTCTGCATTGATTTTGAATGTAATCTATCTGTCGTGCGAAAAAATTCGTTTCGCATTCAGTGTTAAAGCGGCTTTAAAGCGATGGCCGAGTGTTTTCTCCTGCTGAGTGACCTAATCACAATAACCTGTCATTTTGGCTAGTGTTTGAAATTAGTTTTGCGCATGTAAATACGAAATGGTCTGACACTGCTGCTTATTGTGTGTTTTACCTCAGTCCAATGAACAACCCAAGCGTGTCACTTGTTATGTGGTTAACCTTGACTGACATTATTGATTCGTTTCCTTAATTCGGCCTCCTTTGGGACAGGTTGGCGCGTCAACGGTTTCGTTTAACTATTTGCAGTATAATGTTAAAATGCGGAATAAGAGATGCAAAAATACTCTGAAATTCGCGCATTTAATTTGATATACGTTTTCTGTTATAAGGCTGTGCTGTGAAAGTGTTCATGGCCTGATTAAAATGTTTGACTGGTAGTATGACGTGGGATAATGTAGCTCTGCTTTTGTAATCTATTTGGAAAATATCTCGGCGCGTTAGGTAGATGGCAGGAGTTTGTATTGTAAGATTTTTCCAATAATGGAATTAATCGAATACTGCGTAGGTGCTGCCGACGATATCAGGGAGCTTGAAGCATTATCAGCCGTAGGTAAATTTATGGCTAATAATAAAACGTTTAAGCTTAACTGACCAATTATAGACTGATCACGGAACACTGTTATCAGAAATTTATGATCCGTTTCGGAGTTAAGGTAGGCCTAATATTAATAGTATGTTCAAGCGTCGGGCTGTTATGGTTGCTTTACGTCTTACTGGGTTACTCATGGGTAAAAAGCGCAAGTTTTGTTTTTGTTGAGTGCGCATCTGCGAGTACATAATATTTACTGTTTTCGGCGGAACTGATCTTTCCATACTTCAACCACTCCGCCCGGGTTGTGCGCCTTGTTTATGTACTTGAGTCATTCTTGCGGCTTCTCAATTCGTCAGTTTAGGGGGCGTTGGACACGGTTGGTACTTCATCTGAGAAATTATTGGGCTTCAGGTTGTGTGTGTTGTCCAAGCAGTTGTCCAGTAAATTAAATAACTCCGTCTCCTGACGTCTGATTATTGTACAGGCAAATGCACCCTCATTGTCAAAGAACAGGACAACAATTTCAAATGTTGATGGCACCAGAAACGCCTGCCTAAGTATTAACCATAGGGAGCGGGCTTGGATATTACTTGGCTGTATTGCTGGATCAGTTCTGGCACCCGATCGTAACATTGAAACATTTATCCCTACTTTATTGAGCTGGCGATCAAGAGCAAGGATCATGTTTTATATATCCTCAGTATAAAAATGACCAATCAGCAAATCATTGTAGTGTGGTTATGCCATGTAGGGTCTGTACAGAAATATTTTCTTCTAATGCTTACCGTAGACGTAAGAAGGCTCTGAAAAGACTTTCCGAAGACCTGTCTGACCAACATAATTTCATCCTGACTTGTCTTATGGTGACGCTTCCTGACCGAGCGTCGATATACAATGAAACAAGCGGCTTTTGACAAGCTTATTTGACGTTCAGAGTTAGGGGTGGAGCGGTTGGGTTCATTATAAACTGGGGGCAAATGCCAAATGGACCAGCTTTCGGAAAGCTTGCACCTCACTAATCCAGAAAAAAAATGGAAAAAATCATGAGCGTTTGCCATCATTTCAAATGGTCAAATCCCAAATCTTTAAGTTCCAACTCCAATTTTCATGGAGTAATTGCCAATTTAAGGAGGTGGTGTCTACTCACTCGCAAATGTAGCAATGACTTAAGCATTTTTGAAGGGATACAAATGACACTTTTCAGTGCTGCTGAATTAATGTCAATCGCTGCACAAAAGTAAAATTACCTGAAATGCATTAATCTAGTTTAGGAGCAACTTGCATCTGAAAATGCTAATGATAAAAAAAGCCTAAATTCAAGGCATGATTTGGTCATGTGGACACGCCAGAAAAAATCTGAGAGAATTTGTGGAGCAGCTTTTATATTAGGGTGATAAGCAGCAGAAAATCATCTTGTGTTTCCTACTCGTTCTAGAAAAATTCTGGCTTAAAAAGGGAAAGTGTGCTGTGGCTGCCGAGGATGAGGCTGCAATACGAGCCCGTGATTATGCATATTTCAGTCAAGGGGATCAACTAAATATGAAATAAAAATTTTGGTTCTGTAAAAATTGTAATTATCAGCAGCCGATGAGATATGCCAAATCTGACAGCAGATTCATAAATTTCAGGTAAATTTACACACATGCCCCCATAAACATTAATTTAGCAGCACTGCAAAGTGTGTTTTTATCCCTTCAAAAACGCGTATAAGTCATTGCTACATTTGCGAGGGAGTAGACGCCGCCTCCTTAACCCTCTATTAACCACACCCACTTCCAATTGTGCAAAAATCATTTCCCTAGGGAAATATGTTCGTTATGGGCCAATATTTAGAAAAATAGTAAAAAAAAAAAAAAGATATATATATATATATATATATATATATATATGTTTATATATGTATATTATTATTATTTACTTTTTTTTTTAATATTTTAAAATTTTAAACTTGACGGACCATTCAAGTTATTCTCAAATGTTTATTTGGCAATAAGAAACAAAACCAGCAGGGTGTCCAGGCTGTTAACCCTTTTACTTGATGTAGCAGATATGCTATGCTGGTTAATGTTGGGTTAAATTGGCAATTACTCTATGAATAATTGGAGTTTTAAAATTTGAGATTTCTCAGCTCTCATGCGTGGCCAAAATATTTCTGGAGGTTTGTGTGATGTTGGGTCAGCATGGACTGTGGTCCCTGAGCCATGGGCTTCGCTGATTGGTGAATCCATCCTTCAAATAATTCAGGCTATTATGGAGGTAAACGGGGGTACTAAATGGGTCTACTGAGTTAGCTTTGCATTTGTGGTTGTCTGTGCCCGAATGTGTCAGCCTTTTTTTTTTTTTTTTTAAATATATATTTCCTTAGGTGACCAAATGCAATGCTGCTCTTGAGACACCATCCAGGTCTTGCGCGAATCGGGCTGCTCAAGACGCAAAGGTACGACTTCGACTGAACCTCCCCGTTTTATTCTGTCACACAAATCACTTGTATCTGTATTTCCGCAACCTTTGCACCAAATTATGTGGAAGTGTCCAAACTTGAAATGGCGAGTCATAAACACTTTATGAGGGTAATTTCTTTCTCATTGGCATCGATTGTGATGTATGAGCCCTTACCAGACACAGATGGTTTCCAATAAGGGGTGTGTTTTAGGCTGTTTGCCTGGCCTTCTATGGCTACATTTTCTGACTCCTGCTGCTTCAAAGTCCATTCTGATTGGCTCATTTGGGTTTTTTTACAGGAAAAACTGCTGTTATTTGATTCCAACATTAATCCTAGATGATGATCTCAATAATTCCGTCCATCTCATGTGCCTGACGACTATGGTGCTGATTTTTTATACCCCTGACGACAAAATGTCTGGGATATATAGTTATATACCAAGAATTTTGTTTGTCATTCTGTCCGAAGGCATTATTTTGTCCGATCAATATCTCGTATATTATTCATCGGATTCTTTTCAGATTTGGCACACATATTCTCTACCACAGGGAGAGGTGCAGGGTAAAGTGTCGGCCATCTGGGACCGTCCCTCATTCTGTCAAATTATTTGTCCGATCGATATCTCGGATATTATTCTTTGGATTCTTTTCAGATTCGGCACACATATTCTCTACCACAGGGAGAGGTGCAGTGTAAAGTGTCATAGATGTGTTGTTACTTTTGTCAAAATTGATTTTCGGAACGCGATAATTTCTATAATCACCAACGGAGAAAGCATGATTGGGGACGTTGGGGGTATTAGTAAGCTCTGTTTACTTTTTCACTTGTTTGTGAAATAGTGTTGGTTGAGCAAAGATGCTCTTTTAACTAGATGCTTTATCTGCCTGCTTAACCTTGTTTTAGAGCACATTTTGAGTCACTGCATCAAACTGAAAGATGTGTTGAACGGAACTGATCGGATTGTCCCGGCATGATATGCCTGTACTGTGAGTTAGAGATGGCCCAATTAGGTTGAGTGAGGTACAACACGTCTTTCAATCAGACAAAGTGACTCAAAATGTGTACTAGAAGGTCAAGTAGGCAATGATGGGGTCTAGTGGATGTAGATCTTCTTGTTTTTTCAGGTCTGTAAGCAGAAAAGGAAGGAACTTGAATGTGATGTAGCTGCAGAGGTGTAAAATCCAGGGGTCGGAAAGTAAAAATCCTGCAATGTTTTTTGCCTCCCACAGAATGAACTGATCACTCATTTTGGCTCTATCTCCTCTCGGAATTAAATAGAGGTGGTTGGAATAAAGTTCTGGGGAGGATTTTTACTTTCTGAACCTGGACTTTACACCTCTGTGTAGCTGTCAAGGTTATTATTCCTGTGGGTGTAATTGAGCCTATTATGGGTTTACTGTATATGCATTTCAAGCCTTAACTTGGCTGGATACAATTATGAGGTGAATCTGTGATGCTCATCAATCAGGTCATAATGTTTTTGGCGTCCTGTGGTGGATTGAGTTGAGTATCAGTTTGCCAGAGTTGCTGACACTAATCTCTGATACCTAATCACCATTCTCCCATGTTAACTGCTGTGTATTAATCATACTGGGCTGGTGCCATGGGACAGTCAGCTCCAGAGTCCAAAAGAAATGAGACACCGGATGCGTCTTTAGCCACTTGTAGTTCGCTTTATTGCTCTGTGTTTTATTGTGACACTGTTGGTGTGATAGGTCTTGAGTTTCATGTTCACTGTGTGACATGCACAGCAGTTTTTTCATCCTCAGTCTGGAAATAATTAGCCAGGGTAATATCTGAGTGGATGACCTGCTCGAGCGGGGTCTCAAACTCCAGTCCTGAGTGGATGACCTGCTCGAGCGAAGTCTCAAACTCCAGTCCTGAGTGGATGACCTGCTCGAGCGAGGTCTCAAACTCCAGTCCTGAGTGGATGACCTGCTCGAGCGGGGTCTCAAACTCCAATCCTGAGTGCTGCTGCGTTTGCTGTAGTTTGATGCATTCTTGCACTGAATCACTTCATTTAAGTCATTGAATGGTTTGGGAGTCTCTGCACCTTAATTTTAACGTATGATTTATCCTGACGTTATTTATCTGACTGATTTGGATTCCAAAAAACCTGGACATGCTGTGGTTCCCCTGCACTGAACTTTGTGGCCCAAAGCTAGACTTGCACCAGTATAAGGGTATGGGAGAGGTGTCTGATTTTACATGAACAGGACCATAGTAGGGACTGTTCCTTTTTTTTTTTTTTTTTTGAAATCACCCTACCCAAACACACCTGATTCTTCTTATCAAGGTATTTAACATCCTGAACAGTTAATAACTAAGAGAAGTTCCCACGGCACGCAAAGTAGTAGCTAAAATGTAATTTATTTGTAAGAAGTTGGCAACGCGTTTCACCACACAGACTTCATCAGGCTTGATGAGCCTGATGAAGCCGGTTTGGCGAAACGCGTTGCCAACTTTTTACTAATAAATTACATTTTAGCTACCACTTTGTGTGCCGTGGGAACTTTTCTTAGTTATGGACTTCCTTCCTGATACCACTGGCACCAATGTGAATTTCTGAGCTCTGCAGGGCGATCTACTTTTTTTGAACTTTTTATCCTGAGCAGTTAATTAGCTGTAACTAACACTTGGCAAAGATAAAAACCTGCACCCAAAGTGGCCCTTTGTGAATATGATTTGACGCCCGTGGTCTACGGTATAAGATAAACACGATGTGAGCAATTTTTTTAAAATTTGGCTGGTTTGATTCTTTTTCCTTTGTTGAGATCTGCCCCTTTCTTGCTGTGAGATGAATGCACTAACTCGGGTGGAGTTATCAGAAATGTTTAGCATGTGGGGTCTGAGAACGTGGACGGGGTGTCGGTATAAATAAATTTTGGGTCTCAACCTCTCTACTGCTCCAAAACAGGGAGGCCAGCCCTCTGGTTCAAGCAGAACCGCGAGTCAACCTGGTTCTGCTCTCACATGTTAACATCCTTAACGCTTAAATGCTTTTTTGTCGTAGTTTCAGAAAGTCAACTTTTTTTTCAGAAGGTCAACACAAACAAACTCTTACAGGACACATGCGCTTGCATGCCTTTTGAATGCTCATACAAAATTTCACTTTTCTACACATTTTCATACTAAGGAGAGCAGACTCTGTGGTCATCGCTAACCTGGTCTCTCATCAATATAGTTTCAGTCTCAAGTCTAATATGGGTTCTTGATTGTGCTCGCATTTTTAAATGCTGAATGTTTTGTCCATGTTTTGTTTGTTACGACTGACGATGCTTGTAATTGGGGATGTCTGAATGTTGGACAGTAAATATTTATTCCCTGTAATGATTTAGGCCTGTAGGTGGAGTTTGGTATAAGTGAGAGAGTAGAGTTTCATCCCTGTTATATTGAGGCCAGTTAGTGGGCTTTGGTATAAATGGGACTGTAAATATTTGTTCCCGTTTATGATTGGGGCTTCTAAGTGGGGTTTAGTATAAGCGGGACAGTAAATGTTTACTCTTTGTTATGACTGAGGCCTGTAAGTGGGGTTTGGTGTAAGTACAGCAGTAAATAATTATGCCCCGTTATGCAGGTTGCAGCCCAAACGTGGAACAGTGCCCCCTCTGGTCGCGTGCTCTCGCTGGGGCAGTAGCAGCGGTAATGATGGCGGTGGGGGCAAAGATTCGGGGCAGTACTTCCAGGGTCGTGCCCCCAGCTGGGGCCACCTTTTCGCCGGCCTGCTGGCAGGAACCGGCACTGTGTTCGCTTACGCTATTCACCGGAACCAGGTAGGTATTAGTTTGATATTAGTTTGATGCCTGGGGAGGCTGTATGTGGACTGAGAGGAGTGGATTGAACAGGTGCTTATGCTGTGTTCGATTTGTGCTGGGAAGTCGGGATTTCTGAGCTCCCTGTCGGAAATTTCAATTTGAATGCCCCTTGAAGTCGGATTTCCAACTCTGAAAGTCAGAAATTCCTCACCTACCCCAACGTCCGAGTACCAAGTTAAAGATGGCTGCACCGTAAATCAAAAGTAAGCAAAAGCTGTAATAAAAAACTTTATTTGCAATTATGGATAATTCACGTTTAATTAAATGAGTCGTACACACAGTATTGAATAGAGTTTATTGGTGGACTTATTGCTATGGTATTTGCATGCGAAAAATACCAAGTAATTTGTTATCATCAACTTTTATCGCTAACAATAGCTAATAAAGGCTATCCTGGCTGGAGGACACCCCTCTGACCTCAAGTCAGTTTTCCGACTTACTTAATAGAGTGCAGTCAGCTCGGGTATGACGTTATTCCTAGCCCCGATTTCCAACTTCCAAGCCTAATTGAACGCAGCAGTAGGCTGATTCCATTGTGTCTGGTTCAAATGGCCACAATGTTAATCTGAATAGTCTTGAACTGGCAGCCATTTAACTTTCCTTTTCTTTGACATTGCAAGAAAGTGTCACTGGGGTTATGAGATGGTTACAGGGAGATTTTGAACTTACCTTGGGAAGTGTTTCAGAAAATTAAAATGTCGCTCCTTCAGCTAATCACAAACTCGATGCCAACTGATCTAAAAGCAAAACTACAATGAATGACGTATCCAGTTGCTACACCTGCAAAGGATTGTGGTCCATAATGTGATCCCTTTCCTCCAAGTTTGGTCCTGAGTCTCCTCGCTGGAAGGAAGCGCCATCGAAGGAGCTTATTGCCCTCTTCGTGAAATTGATGGTTAGATGCTACCAGCCAGACTGGTTGGCACCCATTATCAAGGAAGGTTCCTGGCTCTTCAGCGAATTCGGATGCACCCTTCGCTTGCTGGTCTTCCTGAGAGACGTTTTTCGCTTGCGCTACCCTGGCTGGCTCCAATATCGGTATTTTTTTGTTCTCAATGCAAGCCAATGATAAACTGGAAATATAAAAACGTGATACAAAAATACATTTTTTCCTGTAAATAAATATAGACTCAACACTTGCTTTGTCTTTGTCAAGTTGTCTCTCCGCGTTGTGTGCTGATTTTAAGCTACTGTGCCATGTAAAGCTTAGAGAAATATGAATTTGCTGTTTAATCAGGCGCATGTTATGTCACCTCATATAATGCGCTTAGTGGATGACTGATTTGATGACAGTCACTCGGCCAGCTTAATATTATGTATAATCCAAGTTTATGTGTAAGGATTCATGATTGCCGTAAGATGTCTGCATGTTGCTGGAGTGTCCTGTGGAAGTGGTCGCTCTTGGAATCAAAATCCAATATGCAAACCATGATGCAACTGTGTCGCTGTTCCGAACAATTAGTTTCACGGTGCATAGTTTTCTGTGATTTATGATTCAGTTTTTAGCTCAATTTTGTCAGAATCTAATGCAAATATTGTGCCAAGCTGTTTGAGGGGGAAGCTTAGGATTGGGATATGTAATACAGCCGACTTTAGATGGAGTCATGTTACACGAAGAAAAATACTCTTGGCCGCACATCAACATGGTCGTTACACGTGCATCATGTTGCATTTTCCAAAACGCCCTGAATGTGTGTTGATTGAAGTAACCGCATATGACAGCCAGTCATGCTTTGGGGATGGGTGTGTACAACTGCCTAGCTGTTGTTGGCATATTGTTCACACAACTTTGTCAGAGAATTGTCACCAGAAAGGCGTCCGTTGAGCCAATTTTATGGGAAGGAGAATGAGAAAGTTTATGTGTGTACAAGCAAACCGAAACACTCTGCCTTTTTATGCGCTGTAGAAAACATTGTACCATTTCTCGGTTTTGCAGTAACTGTCACAATGGCTGAATTAAGGTTAACGTTGTTTGGCAGTATAGCACCTGTTGGCAATATACAGGCCAGTTTTCTTTTTGAGTTTTTATTGCGTGGAAAAACTGTTCTGATCGCATCATTTATGCAATTTGATTATTAATTATACATTTTTTGAAGTAGATGTCATTACATTTTCCTATTGACACGAAAATCTCTAGGATACAGTGGAGTTGACGCTGACCCTGGGTTTGGCTTAGTCCAGCAACTGCCCTTTTGCTACAGTTGGCATTTTTGTCACCGTCTCAGCTGAGAATATCCAAAAATGAGTTTCAACCCCCCCAAAAAATGAAGATAAAACAAAATAAATTGCCTGCTAAAAGCTAAAAAAGGCAGCCTCTTGCACAACCAATGCATACCTCATCTGAAACAATTCTTTCGAAACTTAAATTCACTTTCCCCCCCTTTTAATAAATTATACCTGGAGGTTTAGTTTTCCAAATTACATTTAAGAGTAGGCCCAGACTGCTATTAGGCTAATAACTCTTGCAGATTTGGGCCCTGCATGCAGGCTTATGCCGGTGACTGAGCACGTAAGTATTTAGAAGTAGGGCTGTCACTCAAAATTGATCAAAAATCATGGTCTTGAAAGGTCCACAGATCCATTAGGAAAATCTTCATCTGTTCCCTCAAAAGATCGTAATTTTCAGCTGTGGTAGATTTATTTGGATGTGTACTGTCACAGCTGGCTGCACAATAAATAATGATCACTGGGTGTATGAATACCTGCGTCTTAAAAGCCCAACGGGAAGGGCGTGGTCAAATGCTGATTGGACGAGGGGAAGTTCGCTAAAAGTCCTCTCAGTGACAATTTGGAGCCAGTTTTCTCACTGCCGAAGACAGGTGATCCAATAATCATCCAAACATATATGACTGAGAAAGGACTTTGAAACGGACTGCAAAAAGAATATTTGGAAAAAGAACCCTCTGAAGCGAAAATGGCACTCAAGGGAACTTGCTTGTCATCACCAGATAATGTTTAACTGCTACAAGTACCTCTGCTGATGGGGCCTCACAAAATGGAATTGCATAATAAAAATGTCAGATGAAGATACAGTTGAGGTAATTGTAGAATTAAGGGCAGTAGTTGGCACTATAGTGACCTATCCCCTCGGGAGAAAACGCCAATGACAGCGGAAATTTCTCATTCTGAGATAATGAGGTTTCTCTCAGGGGTTAATGGCAGTTTTACATCACAGGCATTCTGTAACTGTGTTATGTAACTGGATTCATGCAGCAGCTGAATTAGCCAGCTCTGGTCATGTATGTCGCAGCACACCCTCTGGGTCACAGTCCATTGCCATTAAAATGCGTGACGATGTCTCATAAAGTCCTCTCTTAGCATCAGTGTAGCTCTTTTATTGTGTTTCGTTAGTACTAGCCTTTGCCAATCTATGAAGTCGGGCAAAGGTTATGTATCCACCCTTGTCTGTTTGCCCTGACAATGTCCCTCAAATCTTAATCAATTTCTTTTTTCTGAACTTAATCAATTTCAATGATATTTTGTGGAAGTGTGGGTCATGGGCCAACAAGGACTAATTGATTCAATTTTTGGATGGATTTGAGTTCAAATAGAGCCGCTGCAGCCATATTTGTTCTGGCCTTGAGAAATGCATTGGCGGAGGTATGCTTTGGTATGCCGGTATGCCGCCAAATGGGTGTATGTTTCGATCGCTCCTGTCCGCCTGTTGGTCTGTCCACAATTTATTGCTCTCGCTCTACAAACTTCAAGTTTTGCTGGATTCTTTTCCGATTTGTCTTGTGGCCCAGTTGTGATATGAGAAGGATCCCAACTGATTTGGTAATGACGGGAAAGTTTTTAGTCCAATAACATGTCATCGCCAAGGCTGCCTTGTGGGTCTACTACCACGCTTTGCAGAAACCTGCAGTTACCCAGCAGAAGAGATGTAAGCGGAGTGACAGAGTCGGTGCGCAGGTGAGGTGGCATTTGAATAAATACTGAGAATGCCAAAGCACATTGGCACTGCTGAGATTTTCTTCTAGTAGATTTGGGTCGATTCGCGTAACGTTAAAATATTCGTTGGAATAATTTTCACGGAGCCGCCATAATGCTGTACGCAGGGCCCTGTGGAGACTATGCCATTGCTTACTGGCCACAGCACTGAATCTTTTTGAGATTAGCATTTGCATGTTTTTGCACTTTTCACAGACATGCTCGTGGGGAAAACCCAAATTTTTATATCTCTTAAGTCAGCATTTTTATAACAAATATCTCTAATGTGTTACGGTACAGATCAGGAACCAAGTGCGGAGTCAGACGTGCAATCCAACAGATTGTTTATGGGCAGCAATATGGTTCAGATGCAGGTGTGGAACCCCAGACTAAGCAGGTGTGGAACCCTAGATGAAGCTGGCGTGGAACCCCAGACTAAGCTGGCAGGACTCAGCACAGATGTAACGGGCAAGGATGGGCTGACAGTCGCTGGCCAGTGCCTTCTGGGATGCAGCCAGATGTTGTACAGACTTCGCCAGGCAGCACTGAACTGTTCCTGAGGAGCGGGATTTGGCTTGACGGGAGCTCTGTTCCAATCCTGATGACTGAAGAGAGGCTTGTTCCTAAAAAACTGGACAAGGACAGCAAACTTGGAAGGGTTAACAGTCTCAGTCCTAGACCTTGATTAGGATTGGATGGTTGTACTTTATAACTGTATAGATGAACAGGCTTGAGTCGGGCTACCTTGACTTTGGTCCCAATCCTGGACCTTCATTCAAATTGGAGCTTGGAATGATGACTAAATTGCCAAACAGCTTGAGCTGGGTTAACTTGAACTTGGTCCCAATCCTGGACCCTGATGAGTATTGGAAGCTTGTTTGAATTAACTAAATTACAATTGAGACCTAGAGAAACTGCTGTCACTAAAGTGCTAGCTGTATTAGACGAAGACAGAATTTCCAGAAGTAATGCTGACTGGGATTTTGGTATGAATGCAACTTTGCAGTGATGCCGCTTGCACATAGAGGCAAGGACTTTAAAAATACCCGCCACACAGTCAATAGAGAGCAACCTTGTCAGCTCGGCCGGGGAGACGCACAAGATACATAAACCTAATAGACACGCAAGTTGCTGAATTTCGCTGAGACACACAAGGAAGTCATACAAGGGCTGTGACGGGGTGCCTTAGTTTTTTGTGCAGTACATTATGCCTTCAGAGCCCTGAGCAATGTCCCCACCCCCTTCCTACATGTAATTTCCATTCTCGTCACTGACATTTCTTAGTGTTCTTGGAAAAAAAGAAACTTGTTCTCAATTGTCGTCCCTTAGCCAAAAAAATTACAAATAGGGAAAAGTGAAGTTTTATTCCCACGTTCCTAGATTATTATTCTTTGTTCAAATGGTTCTGCTCAGATTTGTACACATCCTAGACATGCTGCTCCTGCTTACCTTGACACAACTGAACTTAACGGGTAGATAAAATAGCAACAAATCTTCTTCAAGTAAAGACTATAGCCTACAAGCATTTACTGATCTTCTTGTGCATGGCTTAATTAGCACCACTGAGTTCCTTTGCATTGGTCTCAGTAACAGTGGATATCTGAATGGATTGACAATACTCTGGGAGGTAGTGGAAATGTTTTTGAGTATTTGCCCCCTTTTCATCTAATTTACCTCTCGTTTTTGTGTTCAGGTGGAACGAGCAGCAGCCACTATCGAGCCGGCATTTCCCATATACACACAGGAGGAAGTGACCAAGCACCGCACCCTGGCTGACGGCATTTGGGTCACTTACAAGGGCGGGGTTTACGACATCACCGAATTCGTGGCCATGCACCCGGGTGGCTCCAAGATTATGCTGGCGGCTGGCGGTGCCCTGGAGCCCTTCTGGGCGATGTACGCCGTGCACAATCAGGAGCACGTGCTGGAGATCCTGGCCGAATACAAGGTGGGCGAGCTAAGCGCAGAGGAGTGTCAGCGGCAGCAAGCGACTGTGACCACTGACCCTTACGCTTGCGACCCACCCAGGCACCCCGCGCTGAGGGTGAACAACCTCAAGCCCTTCAATGCTGAGCCCCCGGCGGAGATCCTCACGGAGAACTACATCACCCCCACTGCCTTCTTCTTCAAGCGTAACCACCTACCCGTACCCAAGGTGGACCCCACCACCTACCGGCTGGAAATTGAGGGGCTTCCCGGCGGCTTGGTGTCCTTTACGCTCGACGAGCTCAAGTCACGCTTCCCCAAGCACACGGTGACAGCCACCCTGCAGTGTGCTGGGAATCGACGCTCCGAGATGAACCGAGTCAAGGTGGTGAAGGGACTGAACTGGGGAATTGCTGCCATCAGCAATGCCACCTGGGCAGGCGCCCGCCTCCGCGATGTCCTGCTCGCGGCCGGGTACAAGCCAGGCAGCGGTACAGAGCGGCATGTCCAGTTTGAGGGCCTGGATAAGGACGTGAGCGGCACCACCTATGGGGCGTCGATCCCCGTGGGGAAGGCACTGGCTGAGGAAGGGGACGTTCTGCTGGCATATGAAATGAACGGCGGGGAGCTTCCGGCAGATCACGGCTTCCCCGTGCGGGTGGTGGTGCCGGGTACGGTGGGGGCGCGCAACGTCAAGTGGTTGGGCAAGATAGTGCTGAGCGAGGAGGAAAGCTCTAGTCACTGGCAGCAGAACGACTACAAAGGCTTCTCCCCCAGCACTGACTGGGACACAGTCGACTTCAAGTCAGCACCAGCCATCCAGGAGCTGCCGGTGCAGTCGGCCATCACGCAGCCAGCGGAGGGAGACGTGGTGGAGCGGGCCGCAGAGGAGGTGACGGTGAAGGGTTACGCCTGGAGCGGGGGCGGCCGCGAGGTGGTGCGGGTGGACGTGTCACTTGACGGGGGCCGGACGTGGTCGGTGGCGGAGCTGCGGGGTGGGGAGGAGGGGAGCCAGGGGGGTCGTGGCAGCCCCTCGTCTCCCCCTCCGGGCCGGGCCTGGGCGTGGAAGCTGTGGGAACTGACCGCCCCGCTCCCCAAGGACGCCCAAGAGTTGGAGATCATTTGTAAGGCGGTGGACAATAGCTACAACGTGCAGCCCGACAGTGTGGCCCCCATATGGAACCTTCGGGGTGTCCTGAGTAACGCCTGGCACCGGGTCCGAGTCACCGTGAGCGACGAAGACAACGAGGTGGAATAGAGCCAAACGCTCATACAGCACGTTTGGAGTTTGGCTTACCGCACATTGGGCCGTATTCACTTGGTTACTGAAGCTTGGGTGGGGGTCAGGGCCTCATATTCATCATCTGGGAAAGCTGGAGGAATTATGTCCATTGGCTCTGTGCTTTTTGGTCTCAATACTGCAATGAAAAGAGGAGGACAGGTAGCATTGCTGACTAAGCTAGGACCAAAAAGTCATTGCTGAATTCTCATTTCCATTTATTTCATGCACAACCAGAAGGACAATTTCAGTGGTGATGAGATATTATGGCTACTGTTTGGAAGCAATACTGCCTATTCTTTGGTCTGATTTAACCTCTGTTGTTCCTATAGTTACTCAGATGGACACCAGAAATATAACATCTCAACAGTGTTTACCCTGCAGGCTTTCTGATGACACCTTTCAGGAGTTGCACTAGATCATTCAACCATTTGGGAAATAATTTCAGTTTTAAAAACATATCATTTTTTAATTAATTACCAACATTAACTTTTACTTGAAAACAGCACAATTATGTGCCTCTTATGTCTTTTAGTCTGATGGAAAAATGTTCTAAATTTTACAATCTATTTAGCTTGGCACCTCCAACCTTACTGAAGTTGCCAGTTTTGGCTTCTGACTAGAATCTGACTGCCTCTTAAAAACAAGCACATAGGACATCAGTGATGGCTGCTTTCATTTGGCTTCATAGGGGCCCATCAAAAATGTTTCTTTAGTCTTGAATTATTTTAATTTTCTTTAACTCATTACACATTTAATCCATTGATGCATATTTTTATTTGAAGTAAGGCATAGGATCATTTTACTTGGCTTGTTTATCTGATGTTAAAGTTTCGTTGAGGAGGACAAAAACTACCCAATCTATGTGATCTGTGAAAATGAAGTTAGACTTAATGCTCATTGGTTTGTGAAGGTGAAGTGTTGGTACTTATGTTATTCATTACCAAAAAGTCTTACAAATTGTACTGCAATGACTTGGCTACCAACTGTATTGTTTTTTTGTGTGTGTGTAAATTACTCATGACTTAGTTTTCTTTTTTTATGCAGACCTTAATGGAAATTCGTTAGAGGTTTATGTTTAGAAATATAGGATAAGCTTCTGCTAACACTGCGTAGGTCGTTTCATGCAAAGCTCGCTGAACTAAAAAAGATGCGATTGCATCTTGTCAAATGATGATTTTAATTCTGATGTCTGCTTGTGCTGGTGTTGTGTTCTGATGCATCTCAGGCAGAATTCTTGACAGATATAAAATGTAATTTGCAATATAGGAATAGGCTTAATAAAGACAAGGAAATGTAGTCCTCATCTAAGTCAGATATTGGTTCAAAATCTTTTGGACATCATTTAAAGCTATTCTTACCTTTCTGGCATGCGGCACAGCACTTAGTAGATATTTGAACATGAACAACTCCGCATCCCTCCAGAGTCCCGCCCTCTTCACCCTGCCTGACCACTGAGGCTCCCCTCCTCCCCTGACGCGTGCGGTGAGAGAAGTGAGCAGCGCGAATGAAGCTGCTTTCACACCGGACGCAAAACAAACTTTTCGCACGACAGATTACATTCAAAGTGAATGCAAAGGCGCGAATCTTTCGCGTATTTGCGTCTTTGCATTGATTTTGAATGTAATCTGTCGTACGAAAAATTAGTTTCACGTCCGATGTGAAAGCATCTTGAAACGGGGCAATGGAGTCAGATTTAGAGGCACCTGTTAGTGAAAACTAACCAACGGTAATTACATGATATTCCGTTCTATATGTGGTATAAAATAAAATACCCGCGTAACGGCTGACAAACTACCATTAACGTTAGTGATTGTAGCATTTCAGCGCCTGTTTGTTTACAGTCAGATGCTTCATGTTTTGGCAGAATTAATGCATATTTTCTTGCAAAACTGCTGTCATAACGTCTTGCCTCACCAGAATTTTGCCGGTAACGTTGGTCATTAAATCAAGAGCAGTTGC
Organism: Gymnothorax reevesii; assembly: GCA_029721435.1. Taxonomy (NCBI): domain Eukaryota; kingdom Metazoa; phylum Chordata; class Actinopteri; order Anguilliformes; family Muraenidae; genus Gymnothorax; species Gymnothorax reevesii. The sequence goes on along the minus strand of CM056581.1, from coordinate 94,315,017 downwards.
AGCTGCTTTGTTTGCAGGCTAACTTTGTTGAGTAGCTACCTGCTTTGTCTCTGCTGCTCTGCTAGAGAGGCGCGCAACTCACAAGCAGTAACAGCGGGAGGCAAGTGGAAGGGGCACAGCAACGGATGACCGACAGGAAGCTCGGTAAATCATTTTATTCGGACCGAAGAAAATGATTGGTCAGACTTTTATCAGAAATATATGAGAATTGAATATCGATGAGTTTCAACACCTGGTAGATTTCTTTTACATTTTAGTGTGCCATACACTTATTAGGAGCATTTTCACATTACAAAAGGAAAGTGTAAAAATTCCTGAAAGGTAATTATAGCTTTAATATCAGTGGATAACGGCAGTTGAACTGGGTAGTTTGTCACCATGGCTCTTCCACTGCTGAAGTTGGAATGTAACTTTTCTTTTTGTTACATAAAAACTGAAGACTGCAATATCAAGGAACAAAAAGCACTTTCATTGTTTGTGAATGTTCACAGTGTTGGGTGAACGCTCGTCCTGTACCTGTCATTCATGTGTCATCATTCGCAATCACTGTAGGTCCTCTCAGGTGAGCGAAAACAGTTCCTTTGGATTTGTGTAAAAATAATATCATTTATTGGTGTATGTTTAATTACATTTTATTTTTAGATTTTAAATTTTTTAATCAGTGTGGAATGTTGCGAAGTGGTAGCGCTTTTCATATTGGCATAATAAAAATTTATTTTTCTGAATTTCATGCAGTTTTCTCGGTTAGGATGTTGTCTTTCTTGGACATGTGCAGACCACAGAAAGTATGTCAGTTCATCTGGGTCTGGACGTAATACTTTGGGGGTTCTTTTTTTTTTTTTTCCATGATTTTTCAAAAGCTGACCGCCTTTGGCCGAATTTCATATTTACTTTCTCTCATATTACTAGGGCTGATTAATGAGTAAATTTGGCCTTACTGTCACATCATATTTAATCCCCAGTGAAACAAAAAAGTCCTGAACATTTAATAATGCTTATCTCCACTACGAAGTGGATGGGGATTTTAGAGTTGTCTGTCAGCCATCCTTCAGTCACATTCTTTGGCAGCCTTTCAGCCCAAAGTATATCCTCAACCCAGATTACACCCGAGGTTAGTGGGCCAGCATTTTTTTATACCCCGGGGTATAATCTGGGTTTGCCCAGTTTATACCCCCCACATTCCTTCCCTGAGATATATTTTAGCCGAGGCCAGATCATATCCAAGTATAGTTTGGGGAGGAGTTAATCTGGTCTGCTTCAAAGGGCCGGAACTCCTAAACCGTTCTGTTTTTCTCAACTAAAGTTCATTTTTTTATTCACTTTATTCTGGAGATGTGACTTTACACACTGTCCTTTACCTTTTGTCCGTCAGTCTTTCCCGCTGTTGCCTTTTGTGTCCTGAGCGGAAACTCTGGTGGAGGATCTGGGTATTTCATACTAGTTTAATATCCACTGCATCCACATGAGGAGTTTGAGGGGGTGGTGAGTTTGGACATTGACTGGGGCTCCATTGTGCTCGGTCTCTGTATTGTCTGATGTGGGATTTCCGTTACCTCGCAAGCGAGTGTCTCCCTGTGCCAGTTTTATTAGGTCAGCACAGACTTGCTTAACGGACAGCTGGGGTAAGGGAACAAGGCAAACAAACAAAACCGTTGCGGATTTATCAGCTAAGATAAGGGAGCCGCTGGGTGCTTCCCCATTATCTACAGCGGGGTGTGTTTGCGTAACCCTGGCCTCCCGTGCCTCCTGTTTACTTAAACCAGTAGCCTGGCTCAGTTGTGCACAGGATATCACTGAAGCTTTCGGGCAATACAAAAGAGAACGTCATGAAACATTCCTCTTATTATTGTACGCTACCAGCCAAAGGTTTTTGCCCACCCTAAGATCCTGTCAAGTCTTTATATTGCATGTATGTTTACAACAAGGAAATCACTGAAACCCAATACTTGTGAAGTACAAATAATAAATTTACTAGAAAAATCCACAAGGAATCCATTGGTCGTAAAGCAAATGCTAATGGCAAACAACTAATAGAAATGCAAAATGAGCTATTTACACTGGCTTATTCACGGTTATAAAATACAAGTCAAAAGTTTCATTTGTTTTTGATTAGAAGTTCAAATGAGTTCATTTGTCCCAAACTGAACATAAGAATTAGGGAAGTTGATATTTTTGTGCCAACATTTTTTGAAGTCATTGAATTTTAATTTGTGAAGTGCAAAAAAAAAAATTGAATTAATCAATTGCTCAAGAATGACCTCATAAAATTTTACTAAACCATAATAAAGAGTGCATAACCAATTTCAAGTGGAATTTAGATTTTATATCTGGAAATGTAAAGCTTCATTTCAAAACAGCAGCTCAAAGCAGTAAACACAACATACTGTTTAAACATTAAACATTTAAACACTGAATACTAGAATAAAGCTCTAATCTAACACCACTTTTATATGAATTAGCACACAGTGGGGGTTCAGAAAGTGAGTTAAAGTAAATATAGTGCTTCTGAACATTGTGGCATTTTTGTGGGGGGTGTAATCTTAACTTTCTGTTGTGTGGTTCAAATTAGACCTAGATCTCAAAGCGTGGTCTAACTTAGTACATGTATTTAAACTAGGTGTAGGAATGGTTTTAGTTTGGTTTAACTCTCTTACGTTACCAACATGGCTCATCTTTTGGATGATGATGTTGATAAGTATTTATTATTGTGTCATGCATGCATTAAATGCCCAGCCCAATGGGCTTACAAAACACTGAGAAAAAAATCAGGACCAGAAACCAAAATAGCAACATTATAGTGAAACTAAACAAATAAACCAGCCTGGTGTTTTTTCCAAGCTTTTGCATGAAAGGTAGCCAACTTATGTGTTGAAATTAAACAACCATTTCATCTTGTCATCATCAGGACACCAGAACATTTCCGGTTTTTTAGAAGCCATTTCATCAAATTTTGTAATTCTCAATTCATCATAATAAGGACAATACAAAAAAAGTGATTCACCTCTTTCAGCTCGCATAGTTCGCATATCTTATGTTCCCTCTGAATGTTTTTAAATCTGCCGAGAGAGGAAGGATCCCTCTTCTCAGCTGTGCTACTGAGGACATTTGACTCCTTCATAAATTTGCTGTAACATAAGATTCAGTCCCATAATTCCACTCAACTTGGATAAATGTTCTCAATTTTAGTTTTAAGAGAATATCTTTTAACCAATGTTCAAATCTAGCTCATAACTTTTGTCGAATTGTGTTCCCTCTACACAATTGTTCCTGTACATATACTGTAATCCAGCTTCCTCGAACACAACATGAAGTGCATTAATCCATGGACAATTAGGCAGTTTGCTCCAAAGAAAGACCTACTTATTAACTCTATTCTCTGACATGTTTAGCAAACAATTCCACAGTCTAAAATTTCACATTTTCACCTTCTGGATCCAGGAATCCAACCCATATCACCCTGAATAGCCAAAATAGGAGCAAACTAATGAACACCTAACCAACAGCGGACAGCTCTGTTCTGTATAGAACCTGCAGCTTTACATTCCTTATATCCCCATATCCCAGAGGTGTAATTAAGTATCGGGGAAACACCTGCATCATACAGGTGTGAGCAAGTGAAGAAACCAGGATCTTTACACATTTTAAGCTCCTTAACCACTGACCTTAATGCTCTCACGGCTGAATCTACTAAAATTTGAATCCAAGCCTCACAGGTCATGAATTCTTCAAGAGTAAATCCTAAATATTTATATTCAGGTGTGTACTCCAGAGCTACTGTTCCAAAAGTCAAATTTTTCTCACTTCTTGGAGTACACTTTTTTCTGAAATGGACAATCTGTGTTTTACTTTGATTTATCGATAATCTCCATCGGTAACACCAGGTCTCTAGCACAGCCAACATATTTTGTAAATCAGCCTAAGATTCAGCCAGTAGAGCAATATCATCCGCATGAAGCAAAATACCAAGTGTTAAATCATTCAGACATTTACCGAAGTTAGATTCCTTAATTTCAAAAGCCAAATCATTGATATAAATTGTAAACAGGGTAGGAGAGAGAACATCACCTTGTTTAACACCAAAAGGAGTACTAAACCAATCAGTTTGCATATTATTTACTTATCAAAAAGCAACAGAAAAACTATACAGTGTTTTTAACGCTTTATAGAACCTGCCATCTACCCCTGATTTAAAAATTTTTAAAACGAGTAGAACTCTCTGAACCCAGTCAACAGCCTTTCGGAAATCAACAAAACATACAAACGTAGATTTATTTTGGATGTCCTGAGAAGAGACCAGGAGGTCGAACTTCAGCAATTGGCAGCGGCTGCTCCAGAGACACCATTGGTTGACAGGAAAAACCCCTTTAAATGCTTCCACTGCTCTTAAAATGCCCTCAGGTCTCGGCGGCCTGTGTGTACTGAGCCCGGAAGGTCGCGGGAACTCTCTCCCACTCCCTCGCCTTGGTCGCGTTGATCTCCCGGTTGATCTTTTTGCTCTCCAAGATCTCAACTCTTCCCTCGAAGAATTCAGTTTTTTTACCTGCTACCCAATAGCCTGACAGATTGTGATGATTTTGCTGACATAGTCTGAACACTGGTTCATGCGCAGAAATCATAACAGAAACTTGGCTGCACTGAGCATGTGCAGTAGAATCAGACTACGTTTCCAGGGCGATTAGACTTCAGTTTAAATTTAGACACCAGGGTTGAAGTTAAACCACACTTAAATTACTCTTAGATGGAGGTTTCACTAAACCTGACCTTCAGAATAAAGGTTTCATGAAACCTGATCCTCAGAAACTAAAACTGATTTAAAGCCCACTTAGGCGGGAGCAACAGTCTAAGTGGGGTTTAGTTAAATCAGGGTCTACGTAAATTATGATGGGGTGTTAGATCAAACCTGACTGAAGAATACGGGGCCTGAGTTCAGGCAGTCCTCACTCACAGCGTTGTGAGTCAGTCCTGTTTAGCGTCACGGTAAACTCAACCTGCTGACCCCTGAGAAGTTAGTGATACTTTTCAAGCTTCAGTGCAATTGAGTTGTTTGCAGTTATATAGCCAATGTATCCTACTTGTTTAAACACAAAGGCCCCTGCTGATTTTAAGCGAGCCCGAAATATGTCCTTGCTTGCAAATGCCATCAATAGGCGTCAAAGCTATAAGGCAACGAGAAGCACAAGTAGACCAGGGGCTTGAATCACAAAGCAGGACAACGGAATTGGCTGTTACCCAGAGGAACGCTTTTCTCAGTAGTCTGGTGTCAAGATTTGCAAGATTTGGGAAGTTATCCAGCTAAATTATTTGCACAGATTTGTAATACTGGTCTAAGAATTATTCCACTTGGATCAAATTTGAAAAACTAAACAGTCATATCTGTGGATTTAAATTGAACCAACACTTAACATTTCGGTCAAAGTCAAGTCAATGCCACAGTTCTAAAAGGATTACGAAATATTCAAGACAAAACAATGGATCTTAATTTTTCTGAGCGGTATTTTCTTCAGTTAGGTAGTTTGAATTTTATTTCTACTGCAATTTAACTATATCTTCGTAAAATATAATAATTTTTGATTGATGTTCTTATTTATAGATATGAAATAGCGAGCAATATTAAAAAAATGAATTTTCAAACCAAAAAAAAAAAAAAACTGTCAATGATCAAATTATTCAGCAAAATACAAAGGTAAACATTAGCATGGCCTTACCCAAATGGAAATCCCTGACAAGGGATAAATTTAAGTGTTGCCTGTTTTCTGCTGTACAGGAAATGAAGTCTTTCAATCGAAATTTTATTTGTTGTTTGATAGCTTTAGCTAGAATGTGGTCATGGTCATAGTTACCAACACAAGTAACCTCTTCCCCTGTGTCAATGTTGATAAATATCTAATTACGACCAGGATTTTGGTTTTACATTATATGCCAGAACTAGAATTTATATTTGTTATTTGGACCAAAAAGATTTTATGACGTTACTGATATCAGCACACGGCAGTTGAAAATAAGTGTTAATAAAAATATTACATGAAACGAAAAAGCTTTGGAGCTCATGTCAGCCAATAGCTAACATAGCAAGTCATTGCATTGAAAAAAATTGTGTGGTCAGAATATGTTTGATTACAAACAAAGCATCGGTGATTGAAGGGATTTCCCTCCTACACTGATGTTGCTGTTGTATCTCCATGGGTGTGACGTGCGGTGGGTGAGCAGCAGGGCGAAATAGCAGCATCGAGAGCAAAAAACAAATGACCTGAAATGACAGCTATTTGGTCCAGATGCCAAAATGTGCGCCGAAGCGACAAAGAGACGTTGCAAGCGAAGGGACAAGCGTGACCAGCTGCACAACAATAACTTGATTGGCAGTCGTCGCAGAGTGCGCTCCATGAATGATGTGATGTGTGCAGATGTGATTGGTTGGTGAAAGACACGTTCTCTAATTTTAGCGATGCAGCAGCTGCAAGAGTTCCCTGACAGAACTGCAGCTGGCATTTCAAGCACGCTGCTAATTTAGGCCAAAGGCTTATTTCATCTATTATGGTCGCCCTTCCAACGCTGTAGAGAGGATTTCAAAGGTTGGAAGCAGAACAGAACACAAGCAGAGATTAACATCACTGAGCAGAGAGGAAGGGGAGCAGGTACGCACAGTATCAGAGGTGCAGGTGAGCGACAGAGGGGCGGGAAGAGATTTGGCTAGAGGAGGGGCATATTTCCCTATTCATGAATCACGCATACTAAATGAGGACATTAGTGTAGAGCCACATCTAAGCCATTTAAAGGCATGAATGGATCATTTTTTTTCCCATAGGAAAAAAATATGTAACTAGAGTGGTTTTTACACGTAAAAACAGATGTCTCCCCCTTCCCCCATTTCACATTTTAGAGTTATGGTCCGGAAAAGAATTCCACCCTTCAATATGCCTAAGGCCAAATTGTTGCCATGGAAACAGGAAAAAAAAAAAAAATCAAAAGCAGTTCAAACCCTCAAAAGGCACATCTACATGTTATGGAGAGACACTATCAAATTTGGTGAGAATCGGTCGAACATTTTCAGAGTTATGCTCCGGAAACAAATGGGAACGCCGAGGCCAACGCCGACGCCAACGGGAATTCAGGCAAAAACAATATGTCTCCCCCCCGCCCAGGAAGGGGGAGACATAATTTTGATGAACAAAGATAAGTTTTTAGAGGTTTACTAAATCCCTGAAGGGGATTTTCAACAGAATATTTCTGAGTCAGTGTTGCACTATCCATTCCAAATGCATTTCAGGTCTTAGAACAGTGATATCTGAGGGATCAGCGGTCACACGCATTTAGAGGTTAATTTTGGCCTTGCCCTTAACGTGCTGCGATTAGATCTGATTTCTTACATCTTTTAATTATATTAGACACAGTAGGGTGTGAAATTCCCTTAATCCTACCAATCTGTCACTGGAGAATCTATGTGTTGGCTAATTGATGAACTTTGACCCATCTTTGCTCTTGAGTATCAAGGCCATTTTTGGAGGCACCTTTTATGCTATAAAATGATTAGCTCGCCCGTTTAATATCACTCTTCTCTCAACATGTTCTTGCTGCAACTTGTCACATCATCACTAGTCCTAATTTTCTCCAATGATTTTGGAGACTTTTGAATTAATCAGACTAAAAATAAGTGTATCCTTTTATTAAATAATTTATTTGCAAGAGAAAACATGAATGTGCTATTGTTGTGTTTTCAATATGGTTCACGGTGAATGGACTTTTCAAATCATTTTTGATTTTATTTCCATTTTTCAGAACGTGCAAACTTTTTTCAGGATTGGGGTTGGTGAAATATATTCCATGGTGATATTCAGATATTAGTGCTCATGTAGAATTTTTCCAGATGGCCCATCCTCCCGAGAGCTCGGTGGATTCCATGGCATTCAAAGTGAGGAAACACCACATTTAAACATTCAACGGAAAAAATCTCACATTTATTTATGTTCCCCCATCAAATGGTACCCGTAGAATTAACACAATATTACTAGCACTAAAATAAAAGTTTATGTTGTTCATTAACTTACCTTGACAAAACTAGACAAGAAAATATAAACAACACATTACCCAAAGGCATTGAGATCATGAAAACATCTTTCAGCACTAACAACACAACTATGTGGAGCACCTCACCTTCTAACATACCATTTCCTTTCAGGACACAAACACCATTTCATGAAAATCTGCACAAATTTTAAATATTTAACACTTTCTTTGCAAAGTTTGGACGTTAATGCATTTTCTCGTTCAAATGAGAAGTGGATAATATTAAAATCTGCTTAATTTTGACGGGTTGATTAGTCTTATAGTTTGATTTACTCCATTTGAATAAATAGGCCTGAATGAAACATGAAATCATATTCATTCAGAGGTGAAAAAGTTCTCCCATGCATTAGAGTCACATCTCTCTCTCTCTCTCTCTCTCCCTCTCTCCCTCTGCAAAGATAGTTTTTTCCTGTGCATTTCCTTCATGACGCGTCACGCTTTTCTTGCTAAATCTTCTCTCTCACAGGTCAAAACGCACAGATGGATATGAAATATAATAAGGGAAAAATATCGGGCAGAAATAAAATAAGTTGTCCGGTTTTGCCAGGGGGAGTGCAGCACCACAGAAACGAGAAAAAACAACAGGAAACAGAACCAGAAGAGGAAACCAAAATTTAAAAAATAACAGACTAAAAAAAAAAATGCAGAAGTGACAGAAATTATATCCAAACAACACTAAGCTCCTAATGAGGATTGAAGCACAGCAAAACATTCAAAAATCAACTCTACTTCCATTTATAAATATACATGTATATGTATGTGATGCACAGTTCACATTTATACTCCCGAGCTCAATTTCATTCTCCCAAATGAATAATATGCATATAATAGTCATTTCATGATCCTGAATCATCATCTTCCCACTTCTCCCTGACATTTTGGTTCCATACACCAGCGTTTGACACATGGTGCTCTAAGTTTCAACATTAAAACAACACCGCAAACTGAACAGCCACCCCCTCCCCCTCCCTCCCGTAGTCCGCAGACTGATACACAAACGTCAGCAGGAGGAGAGCTTATCTCTGAGTGGGGCTCAAGCATCACAATCCGTAAGCAACACTGCGTCCCTTCTTCTGTAGAGAGAGAGAGAGAGAGAGAGAGAGAGAAAACTATCACCTATCACCTCATAGCATGCAGTAATGTGATACCATCCTGTTTCGATCTAATTCAGCAGCGAACAGAGGGAAAATCCGAGTTATCGGCCCAAAATTTTATATTATGCAGGGTCCTCGGCTGATATTGGCAGCCTTGGTAAGTATGAACTGAAGTAGTTATGTTTTAATATTATTGTTTATCTTCTTTAAATTTAATTACATGTTTGTACAAAAATACAGCATTTAATTAAAATACAATTCCTGAAAAAAAGGGTGCCATCAATTCTTGAACTACTGTAATTAAAGCATACTAAGGCTTGTTGAAAACAATGAAGGTCCCCACAAAGTGTAAAATACTGTGATTCATTTGAAGGAGAAACATCTGATAGAAGCATTGCTTGGGACCGGGGTTGATAGCTACCACTTGTTGGAGTGATAGACTAGCACAAGATCAAAATCCCTGGCCTCCTTGTTAAAGCTTGAATTATGAAGCTTTTATCCACTTAATAAACGGGAAACAGAGTGGCCAGGCCTTTTTTTTGACAAAGATTGCTCATATTTTTTTTTTGGACAAGGACTGACTCATATCCTGATCCTTTATTTTAAGCCTCCCCTTCTCCAGAACCCAACACTGGCGAACCGCCGGAGACTCACTTGGGTGTGGCACCTGTCTTGCGATGACGGTCACATCTGATTGGAGAATGACGTGGGCCCGCCCTGTTGGCCATACCCCTGGCTGTAGTCCCCGCCCTCATATCCCCCCTGTTGGCCGTAGTCAGGCTGGTATCCCCCCTGGTGGGCAGCGTAGGGGTCGGCCTGGCCAAAGGACTCTGGGGCCGGCTGCTTCTCCTGAGACGGCGGGGGGTACTGCGTGAACGAGGCGAGCCAGCCTGTCTCCTTAAACACAAACCACAGGTTCCCTGCCCACAGGATCAGATTGAGGAACCCAAAGGCCTGCAGGAAAGTAGGGTGGGAAAAAGACAGCACAGATTTCACACACACTGTGTTCTGCCAGAGTTACAGGGCTCTGCCTCAAACCGGTGCACACGTCCCCATGCAAGCGCAGGAACAGCATATTTACTTCAACACAACGGCTTTAAAGGGACAGAACTACAGATGCTTATCGTTTTCAGCACTTTTATGATTGAACAGGTTCCTAGATTTCATTTGCAGCTCAAATTTGAGATCCAAATCAGGATAAAACATACGCATTTCCAGTTGATTTCAAATTTCTTGAGAGGGAGATAGGAGGGACACTAGTGGGATGCCTGTTCAGTTCACTTATCGGGAAAAAGCGTGTAAGAAAAATGCGCTGCTAATAGGCTACAAAACCAGAGTGTGTTTTCTTAAATAATGTGGACAATATTTTAAAGACTCCCACAAATGTGAAAGGAAATTACGTAGAATGACATTAAGTCACCAAAAATGAAACTTGGGGACCTTTAATGAACAAAAACAGGCAAAACCCCAAAGAGAGACTGGAATTCTAGTTTTCCAAGTCTTACACAAAGCAGTGTCACAGCCAACACACTATATACATATTGTACTGAGAAAAAGTATTTTCCCCCTTCCTGATTTCTTATTTTTTCATATTTGTCACACTTAAACGTTTCAGATCATCAAACTAATTTTAATATTGGACAAAGATAACCCGAGTAAATACAAAATGCAGTTTTGAAATGATGATTTCATTGATTGAGGGAAAAAGCTATCCTAACCTACCTGGCCCAATGTCAAAAAAGTAATTTCCCTCTAAACCTAATAACTGGTTGAGCCACCCTCGGCAACAACAACTGCAGTAAAGCATTTGCGATAATTGGCAATGAGTCTTTCACATCGCTGGGGAGGAGTTTTGGCCCACTTTGCTGAAATATTTTAATTCATCCACATTAGAGGCCTTTCCAGAACGAACAGCCAGTTTAAGGTCATGCCACAGCTCTCATTCGTATTTAAGTCCGAACTTTGACTTAGCCACTCCCAAACCTTCATTTTGCTTTTGTTAAGCTATTCAGTGGTGGACTTGCTGGTGTGTTTCAGATCATTGTCCTGCTGCATAACCCAAGTGCACTTGAGCTTGAGGTTACAAACTGATGGTTGAACATTCTCCATCAGGATTTTCTGGTAGGGAGCAGAATTCAATGTTCTATCAATTATGGCAAGTTGTCCAGGTCCTGAAGCAGCATAGTAGCCCCAGACCATCACACTACTACAACCATGTTTGACTGTTGGAATCATGTTCTTTTTATGAAATGCTATGTTAGTTTTACGCCTGATGTAACAGGATGCACACCTTCCAAAAAGTTCAACTTTTGTCTCGTCAGTCCGCAAAATATTTTCTGAGAGGTCTGGGGGATCATCAAGATGTTTTTGGCAAATGTGAGATGAGCCTTTGTGTTCTTTTTGGTCAGCAGTGGTTTTCTCCTTGGAACTCTGCCATGGATGCCATTTTTGCCCAGTCTCTTTCTAATTGTTGAATTATGAACACTCACTTTAACTGAGGCAAGTGAGGCCTGCAGTTCTTTGGATGTTGTTCTGGGTTCTATTGTGACCTCCTGGATGAGTTGTCGATACGCTGTTGGAGTAAATTTGGTTGGCCAGCCCCTCCTGGGAGGGTTCACCACTGTTCCAAGTTTTCTCCATTTGTGGATAATGGCTCTCACCGTGGTTTGCTGGAGTCCCAAAGCAATATAAATGGCTTTGTAACCCTTTGCAGACTGACAGATATCCATGACTTTGTTTTTCATGTATTCTAGAATTTCCTTAGATCGCAGCAGGATGTGTTGCTTTTTGAGATCTTTTAGCCTACTTCACTTAATCAGACAGGTTCTATTTAATTGATTTTGTTAAGGGGGGGAATACTTTTTCACATAGGGCCAGGTCGATTTGGATAGCTTTTTTCCCTTAATAAATGAAATCATCAGTTAAAGACTGCATTTTGTGGACACACACACACCACAGAGGTGTTGAGCCCAGAGACGATGGGGGCGCGGAGGTCTCTGCAGCGGGTTTCTCGCTCCTCACAGGCTGGGATCAGCGTGATGATTTTCTCGGGGTCGGTAGCGGTCTTCACATCAGACAGGCCCTTGGCCCAAGCGGCTGCGCTCACCAGCCACATGAAGGTAAACAAGCACGTCACTCCAAAATCCTGGGAGAACAGACAATAACTGCAAATCACACTGACCAGATCTCTCCGGTCCAACACTGTTCAGACTCTGGTAATTAAGAAACCACTAAGTGCTCAAGTGAGCAGTAAAGAGTAACGAGAGAAAGAGAAAAGCTGGTGCTTTTGGGTCTCAGGGAGAAAAGTAGGAATTCATTGCAGTTTGAGAGCCAGGATCTTTTCAGTTTCCTGGACCATACAGCCTCTCCTGTCCAACAAGGGCCAAAGTACTATGAGTTAACATCTAACCATCAGCTAAAGACTCAAATATTATTTTTTACACAATACTTTCAATAAAGTGATCTTCAATGTTGTACTAATAATCAAAGATGCATGAGATAACATTTTTATAGTAATATATTAATTTTTTAGCTATTAGTTCATCAGGGCAGTGATGCATTTTAGTAATAACAGTATCAATAAGAAAAAACATCCACAGAACCAGAGCCAGTGAGCACAGAACAAACGGTGAAATCCGCTAAGCAGCCATGGCTGAATTCCACCAGACTGATGGTGTTACAAAGGTAAGCCTGTAACGAGATCTGCGGAGAGTTTGCAAATGAAAAATATGAGAGTCTCCAAAAAATAAAAATAATTATTCGTGACACTCAGGAAAGATGGATGGAACTGAAAGACAAGTTAATGATGAAAATGCACAGGAATGAAACTATTTCCTCAAACAGGTCAAGTCTGTCTTCTGCCCCCCCGCCAGATCAGGAAAACAATGGAAATCTCAGGATAAGTAATTACACTGCGGGAAAAAATAAAAAATGGTTGTTTCTGCATGCTGCACGTGATGTGACGGCCCTTAAATCTGTGGAGCACGTCCCACCTGTTCACCAAAGCTGGATTATAGACTGGGACAGGGGCGCCAGTGCCCCGGGGCCTCGGACTCCCAAGCGGCCTCCAAGCCTCAAGCCACACGTGATGTGCGTCCGAAGACTTCTGAGGGAAGTTGAATGCCGCGGTCCTCAGTACACAACACATTAACTGACTTACAGCTACTTATAGCATGAGCTAACCACTGGGGGCCCCAATCCAGAGTTTTGGCAATGGCAGGACCCTGGGCCCCCTGGTGCTTAAAGTTTCAGCTGACCCCTAAGGCCGCTGGTGCTTCAGCTCTTACAGTGTTAGGGCCCTAAAGGCCCCTCCAGTTGGGGGGGGGGGTTCCATAGCTGGCATTGGGGGAACTAAAGTATGAGGCAGGGCCTTTTATCAGATTGTACCTTCCCCCGACCCTTCACGCATTGTGTCTCCATTACTTGTAGGACCCCGGCAGGCCCCACCAAACTCGAGAGAGAGTGTGAATAGCTAGTTGGCTGACATGCTAGCGCTTGCACTGAAAATAGGTGTAAGCGCAAGCATCCTAAATGACTCGTCCACCTTATTTGAACCAGGAGGCTGGCGTTTTTCGGGAATGTTCTGAGGACAAGAACTAAAATCGTTCCCGGAAAAAAGTCCTGAGACCACTCCTACAGGGTTGTTCCTGCTAGTGTAGACATGCAAAACGGCCCAGTTCCTGTAAAAAAGGCACTGGAACTACTTGTAATAGAGACCTCCCAAGTGTTAGAGCCCCGAGGGCCCCTTAGCATTTAAAGAATGAACTGATCAGAGGAGCCCAAGGGAGCCTCTGAGCACCTAGCATGTGAGGGACGGAGGCTGAAACATGAAAGCCTTTCGCTGTAGCGTCTGTTTTTCCCCTTTAAAGCCCTGCACTGTCTTCTGCACAGCGAAATGGCGAGTGAATTTCACCCAGTGAAGTTTCACTTTGAAAGAATCGTATTTCGGTGAGGTCTAGCTTAGCTATAGGTATGCTTTTCCATCCGCAATATGGTTTAGCAAACTGCTATTTTCTCCAGTTCTCGTTTTAAAATGGATAAACTAATTGTTCAAGGTCTTACAATGGAGATGCGTGTCCACATAAGCCGGTGTCTCATTTTGTAATTTGCCTTGGCAACACGAAACAACACATTTAGTAAAAGTAGCATATTTCTCTCATCGGTTATCATTGTGTGATCGCTACAAATACATTCCTTCTTCTCGGTAAGTTCTGGGTTTGGATGGTTTATTTAACATGTACAGTGTGGGCACATAAATGATGATCTTTAGTTTAGTCAGTGTGTGCAACTTGCTCATACAGTTAGAGATGGGGCTTAAAAAGAAGACTAAAATAAAGGCTAAAATCACACAGTGTGCTCAGCTCAGCTGTCACTGTGCCCATTAAAAGCCCAGCCAGCATCACAAGCCCCTCAGATCGTACAGACAGTGCACAGCTGTTGGGATTTTTGGTAGTTGTCTGAGTCAAAGAGGCTGGCGATAAGGTAAAGGGATCGCTGGCTCCAGTGGGTTGAATTAGCCAGCTAGCCAACTGACAAATAAGCTACTTATGAAATAAATTGATATTCTTTGTCAACTAACTCCTGCTTAACAGCAGTTGATGGAAACAAAAGTGCATTTTCTTTTACTAAATGTCTTAAAATTCTAATAAAATTTTATGTGGTCACTGATAAGTTAGTAGCATGCCTTCAGCATCACTTGCATGCTTACAAGCACCTGACTAGTCTCTTTGGAGTTCTGTTCATGCCGGATCAGGTGTCTGACTAGTGTTATATTGGAGAAGGTAAATGCGCTTTCTGCTGCATATCCATCAGATCTGGGCATGAACTTTGCTGATGAACTCATCCAATTTAAGTCTTTCACGTCTGATTCTGCAAGTGAGAAGTGCCCGTCTCAAATGCTTGACACATTGCAGGCCTTTAATTTACAGTCATTGTTCCCCAATGTTCACGTGGCACTTTAGATTTTTTTTTAAACTTTGCCAGTGACAAACTGCCAGAGTGAGTGGACATTTTGCCTTTTAGGCAGAAGAGAAAATGAGTTGTGGAATAGTATGAGCCAAACATGCCAGATGAAAGAGGATGCTTTGTAATTCTCAAATTGTTATAAAAATTGCCTTCAATGACAGAGCAAAGTGGAGGATTGCATTTTCATTTTCACTACAATAAAATGAATGCATTTCCTTCACGTAATATTGTTAATTACAGTATATGCTTCCATAATTACAGTATATGCTTCCATAAAATCTAACTCTCATCTCCTACCGTCCACTTACATTAGTAAAGAGCGCCCTCTATTGGTATATAATCATTCATAAATCACTACCCAATGAATCTCACGAAGTAAGCACACAAACAACGGGGAACGCAAAGCAATCGACAGACATAAATAACGATTACTTTGACACTTATGCGAGAGATTGTGGGAGAAATTGATTTCCACTCGGTATAGTGTAATTTTTCTAGACCGTATGCTTTAAAAATATCTGTGTCCACGGAGCTTGAGCGTTTTCCCCACTCGAGAAACTCCTACAACAAAACGACCCTACGCCATGGGGGGACAACACAGACACATAGAGACACGTAATAAATATATAATTAACGCACCAATTGTCCGTTACAAGGGCGTTTCTATCACTATTGATATTGGCGGCTCATGTTGCGTTCACAGTGCTGACCTTAGTGCTTGAGTAAACTACAGAAACATTAGTCAAAGCCTGATGTAAGCAGTAAGCATTGGGCCTCTGTGCTGCAATAAGTGGATGGAGGAGAGTTGACAGTTTCTAGACAACATAATTATGGCCACTTGCTCCAAAGCTGTAATTCTTCAGTGTAATTTGGAACCTGACACAGGACAGCATTTTATTGAAGTATGCTGTTGATTTATCTCGTGCATCTTCGTGTGGGATCCTTTTGCTCCAGAACAGAGTCCATCAACCAACCAAGTCCTTCCCCACGTTGCTGACTGCTGCAGTCCTGATGTGCTTCCACCCCATCCTTCCCTCGCCACTTCCTGGAGCTACAGATGCCACTGCTTGGATGTTTTTGTTTTTTTTAAAGACTTTTATTAAACTTTATTAATGAGCTCGCCAGCGGAGCATGGGCTCCCCCACTATGGCCTGGTTCCTCCTGAGATTTCTTCCCAGGGTGGATTTTTCTCACCTCTGTTTCAGGATGATTTTCCCAAAAGGGAGGAGCCTAATGTGATATTTTGGGGATGAGGCCAGACACCGCCCATCTTTGCTCAGTGAAGCGTCTTTGTGACAGTTCATCTATGAAAAGTGCAATACAAATCGAACTGAATAGAAAAATGAGTTGAACTATATCAACTGCGTGGTCAGTGAAAAACCAAACCAGACCCGGAGTAAATTATGTGCACATTTTGTCATGTTTCAGTTGTTATTTTGAAAGACTTTTGAAAGGTTGTGACATCACAAAGCAAGCAGCAGTGCTGATTGGTTGACAATAATTGTAGATCGTGTGCACACCCCGTGGTCAACAAAGTCAAAAAAATATTTGTAGATAAATGCAAAGCAATCTGCAAATTCGCTGAAATCCGCAAACGCAAATTTAACACTTGACTGCTGAACATTGCTCGCATATTGGAACATTTGTTAGAAAATGCAAGTTAGGCTGTGTTTTGTGAGAGAATTGTGAAGACCGCATTTGTCGGAATTAACAGAAGTGTCAAAGTTCTTAAAACAGAAGCAAAACAATCTGCAAAAAAAATATGAGCCCCACCCACAGACAAATCATTCTGTATTAATGCAAATACTAGTTTTCAAGTACAAATCACCATTTTCTACCTTTGGATCATGATGAGTTCCTTTTCGGATTTTGAATCTATCTGTGCGTTGGGTTTTTGTGGATTTTTAAGAGGTAGTTTGTGAATTCAGAATCTATTTGTAGATTGTGTTTTGAAATTACAAATTATAGTATGAATTTGTGACTCATAGTCTGTGCAGTAATACTGACATCAATTTACCTTCATACATACTCACACAAAAACACTCCTACAGGCATACTCGCACAAGCACACCTCTGCTAAGGCATAATCACTCAAGCACACTTCTGTTAAGACAAACTCACACAAAAATACTTCTGTTAAGGCATACTTACACCAGAACACTTCTGCTAAGGCAAACAGTGCCGTGAAAAAGTATCTGCCTCCTTCCCGATTTCTTACTTTTTTCCATATTTTTCACCCTTAAATGTTTCAGATCATCAAACAAATTTAAATAGAAGACAAAGACAACCCTAGTAAATACAGAATGTAGTTTTTAAATGATGATTTAATTTATCAAGGGGAAAAAGCTATCCAAACGTACCTGACACTGTGTGAGAAAGTAATTGCCCCCCTTCTTAAATCATGAATTAACTGTGATTAACCACATTTTTTCAGTCCAATTAGCAATTACTCTAGCCACAACCGGGCCTCATTACTGCCAGACTAGTTGCATCAAGAAATCACTTCAATAGAACCTGTTTGACAAAGTGAAGTAGGCTAAAACACGTCAAAAAGCAATACGTCATGCCACAAACTAAAGAAATTAAAGAACAGATGAGAAACAAAGAAATGGTCATCTATCGGTCTAGAAAGGGTTGCGAAGCCATTTCTAAGGCTTTGGGGCTTTGGGCGAATCACGGTGAGAGCCATTATCCACAAATGCAGAAAACTTGGAACTGTGGAGAACCTTCCCAGGAGTGGCCGGCCTACCAAAATTACTCCAAGAGCGCATCGACAACTCATCCAGGAGGTCACAAAAGAACCCAGAACAACATCTGAAGAACTGCAGGCCTCACTTGCCTCAGTTAAAGTCAGTGTTCATGATTCAACAATTAGAAAGAGACTGGGCAAAAATAGCATCCATGGGAGAATTCCAAGGCAAAAACCACTGCTGACAAAAAAGAACACGAAGGCTCGTCTCACATTTGCCAAAATACATCCTGATGATCCCCAAGACTTCTGGGAAAATATTCTGTGAACTGATGAGACAAAAACTGAACTTTTTGGAAGGTGTGCGTCCCGTTACATCTGCCGTAAAAGTAACACAGCATTTCCTGAAAAGAACATCATACCAAAAGTCAAACATGGTGGTGGTAGTGTGATGGACTAGGGCTGCTTTACTGCTTAAGGACCTAGACGACACTGTCTTAATTGATGGAACCATGAATTCTGCTCTCTACTGAAAAATCCTGAAGGAGAAATGTCCAACCATCAGTTTGTGACCTTAACATCAAGCGCACTTGGGTTAAGCAGCAGGACAATGATCCAAAACGCACCAGCAAGTCCACCTCTGAATGGCTTAAAAAAAAAAACAAAATGAAGATTTTGGAGTGCCCTAGTCGAAGTCCGGACTTAAATCTGCTTGAGATGCAGTGGCATGACCTTAAACAGGCTGTTCATGCTCAAAAACCGTCACATATGGCTGAATTAGAACAGGTCTGCAAAGAAGGGTGGGCTAAAATTATACCACAGCGATGTGATAGACTCATTGCCAGTTATCGTAAATGTTTGAATGCAGTTGTTATCGCCGAGGGTGGCACAACCAGTTATTAGGATTTAGGGGGCAATTACTTTTTCACATAAGGCCAAGTAGATTTGGATAGCTTTTTCCCCTTAATAAATGAAATCATCATTTAAAAACTGCATTTTGTATTTAATCGGGTTGTCTTTGTTGAATATTACAATTTGTTTGATGATCTGAAACATTTAAGTGTGACAAATATCAGAAAAATATTTTTAATATTTTATAGAAAAAGAAATCAGGAAGGGGGCAAATACTTTTTCACAGCACTGTACTTGCACAAAAACACTTCTGCTAAGGCATATTCACACAAGAACACTCCTGCTAAGGCATACTCACACAAGAACACTCCTGCTAAGGCATACTCATCAAAGAACACTCCTGCTAAGGCATTTTCACTGAAGCACACTTCTATAGGGCATACTCACTCCAGCACACTTCTGCTAGTACATACCTGCACAAGCACACTTCTGCTAAGGCACACTCTGACAAGAACACAAGCACACTCACTATTTGAGCGCCTGTGTTGTTTTCCCTGTACTTCTCCAGGAGGAAGAGGTACACCGAGAGGGCAGCCATGGAGTACAGGAAGGAGAAAACACCAATGGTGACAAAGAACTCTGCGGAAGAGGTGTAATTTCCCACGAGGAAGACCCTTTCTGGATTACTCCCCTTACATGTCGGGGCATCAAAGTACACCTGGTGCAGCCTGGAGCAAGAACAGAACAGAACAGAACAGAACAGATCTTTATTATCCACCGGAGAGGAAATTAATCTTCAGCTCACCAAACAAGCAAGTCTTTAAAAGGAATTTGAAAGAAGATAAGAACTCTGCTGTTATAATATTACTTGGGAGGCCATTCCAGAGTCTTGATGTGTGCTCATGTCTCTATTGTAGATTATCTAATAGAGGTAAACACTTCCAACCTCCACCAAATTATAGCTGAGTGGGTGATTCAGTAAGTTTCTGTTGGCTAAAAAAATAATTGATCAAAATTTTAAAATTCATAATCTAAAAATTACTTGTAATCCTCAGTGTCGCTGATCACAATGACTGGAGGATCGATTGGAGACATTCATTTCTGCAGGTTATCATGGCTAATGCAAGCACCTATTGCTTTGTTAACGGAAGGGGCTTGTACGTACTGACCTGAAGGGGTACTCAAAATCCACGTCAATGCTGAGGTCACTCTCTGTCCTGTTCTGGCACTCTACGCTCAGCCTCAATGACCCGGAATAGCTCCCACATGTGGCGAACGCAAAGATAGCAAAAACCTACCAAAAAAAGATGAAGGTATGCTAGAAATCCTGATCGAAGACAGGGAAGGATGGGGGTCTGAGTATTTGTAGAGGCCCAGGGTTTGGTTTGAGTTGAGGTACAGTCCAGTCATTTTTAAAATACCGGTTACTTTAAACAATTTTGCCAAATGCCAATTCTACATTCAGCAATTCTGGTGCTTTGAGTAGAGCATCACTGATTTGTGGTGATGCCAATTTTTCCTGTAGCGCAGCCACTCTGCCAAAATGTAATATTTCCAAATGCAGTAATGGATAGTTTTGATGGGAATCACGTCTAACCATCCCTAATTGTTCCTGGTGTACAGAGGTGATGTTGGTGACCTTCCCTGCAGCAGCTTCATCAAGCCAAACTTCACTTTTTTCAAGAATGCATTCAGTAAAACAATTCTTATGGAAATCAGGTGAAATTTTCTGTGAGCAGTCCTGGAGCCCAGGGTAGTTCCCCTGTTGGATTTGTTTGTTTATTTGTTCCTTTCGTTAATTGATTGATTGACTGATTGATTGATTGATTGAGCCCAAAACCCTGTTCTGTCAGACCACCACAAAGTTAACCGATTAATTTTGCCTATGGCCAGAATGCTACCAATATACCCCGCTGGAATCTACTGACAGCATTTGGCTTAAGCTACCATTTGCATTTCATGTCTGAGAAAGAATGACTGATGATGGAAGCATAACCATAAGGCGTAACCAAACATATGCTATGCCTGTAAACTATGCCTACAATTAAGCATACTGGACATTTTGAGCCCATTATCTAAAACAATAATTTTACAAATGAATTGCCATCTCAGCACTGGACTAACATTGCCATAACACATTGTTTTGTGAGGCACAAAGTTTTCTAGAAAGCCACATAGTTTACAGTTTTACAACTGTCAAACAACGAGCAAAAGAAAAATGTAGTTAATGCTACAAACCCCAATTCCAATGAAGTTGGGACTTTCTGTAAACCGTGAATAAAAACAGAATACAATGATTTACAAATCCTTTTTGACCTATATTCAATTGAATACACGACAAAGACAAGATATTTAATGTTCAAACTGAAACTTTATTGTTCTTTTGGAAATATTCATTCATTTTGAATTTGATGCCTGCAACACGTACCAAAAAAAGCTGTGTTATCAGTTAAAAACTTTTTTTGGACCCAAATTCATTAAATAAACGCACAAGCAGAAACACAGAAATGACATATCCAACCCCAATTCTGAAATAGTTGGGACGAAATGTAAATTGTGAATAAGATCAAAATGCAATGACTTTAAGATCACATGAGCCAATATGTTATTTCCAACCGAACATAGATAACATTTCAAATTTTGAAACTGAGACATTTTACATTTTTAATCAATAAAATGAGCTTATTTCAAATTTTCTGGCTGCAACAGAAAAAAAAGTTGGGACACAGGCAAAAAAGGGTTGAAAAAGCAATGAATATATAAAAGAATCAGCTGAAAGAACATTTAGCAAGTAATTAAGTTAACTGGCATCCGGTGTGTAACATGATTGGCTGTAAAAGGGATGTCTTAGAGAGGCTGAGTCTCTCAGAAGCAAAGATGGCCAGAGACTCTCCAACCTGTGAAGCCTTGCGTGAAAGAATTGTGGAATAATATAAAAACAATGTTCCTCAACGTCAAATTGCAACGGCTTTGAAGGTCTCATCATCAACAGTGCCTAACATCATCATAACATCATAACATCAAGACTTAGAGAAACTAGAAAAATCTCTGTGCGTAAGGGACAAGGCAGAAGCCTTTACTGGATGCCCGTGATCTTCGGGCCCTCAGACACCACTGCATCACTGACCGGCATGATTCTGTCATTGACATTACTAGATGGGCCCAGGAATACTTCAAGAAAGCACTGTCTGTAAACACAGCCCACCGTGCCATCCACAGATGCCGCCTAAAACTCTATCATGCAAAAAGGAAGCCATTGTTTAGCATGATCCAGAAGCACCGCCGTGTTCTGTGGGCCAAGGCTCATTTAAAATGGACTGCAGCAAAGTGGCAAAGTGTCCTGTGGTCAGACGAGTCTAAATTTGACATTCTTGTTGTAAATCAGGGGCGTAGTGTCCTCCAGGCTAAAGAGGAGAAAGACCACCCATCCAGTTATCAGCGTTCAATTCAAAAGCCAGCATCTCTGATGGTATGGGGTGCATTAGTGCATGTGGTGTGGGACACTTGCATATTTTAAGAAGCACCATGATTGCTGAGAGGTATATGAAAGTTTTAGTGCAACATATGCTCCCCTCCAGACAACATCTATTCCGGGAAGGCCTTGTGTATTCGAGCATAACAATTAAAAAGCACATACTGCAGCTATTACAACAGCATGGCTTTGTAGTAGCAGAGTCTATGTGCTTAACTGGCCTGCCTGCAGTCCTGATCTTTCACCGATTGAAAACATTTGGCGCATAATTAAACAAAAAGTCCATCAAAGGAGACCCAAAACTCTCCAGCAGCTGGAAGCCTGTATTAATCAAGAGTGGGATTAAATTCCAATGGCTAAACTCAAGAAACTTGTCTCCTCAATGCCCAGATGCCTCCACTCTGGTGTTATAAAGAAGAGGGGATGCTACACCATGACATAAAGGCCCATGTCCCAATTTTTTGAGATCTTTAGCAGCCTTCAAATTTGCAATGAGCTCATTTTGTGGAAAAAATTGTAAAATTTCAACATTTGCTATGTGACCTCTGTTCTATTGTGAATGAAATACTGGCTGGTGGGATTTGAAAGTCATTGCGTTTTGAATTTATTCACAATTTACACTTTGTCCCAACTATTTCGGAATTGGGGTTGTAAATAACAGGCGCACAAGAGAGAGGCACAAACATTCTCACATTAAACTGCAGGCACAGAGGTACTAAAACACAGAGGATTAGCCCTGTCTATTTTTAGCGCCCCTGTCCTGAGGCTGAGATTGGATTCCAGGGAAAATCCTGCAATTAATTTGAGACGCTTCCCCGTCTGTCAGTCCGCAGCGCTCTGTAAACACAATACTGCACACAATACATGCTGTCACACACACCACATACACTTGTACACACACTATACAGTCCGCATCGCTCTGTAAACACACTACTGCACACAATACATGCTGTCACACACCCCACATACACTTGTACACACACTATACAGTCTGCATCGCTCTGTAAACACACTAATGCACACAATACATGCTGTCACACACCCCACATACACTTGTACACACTCTATACAGTCTGCATCGCTCTGTAAACACACTAATGCACACAATACATGCTGTCACACACCCCACATACACTTGTACACACTCTATACAGTCTGCATCGCTCTGTAAACACACTAATGCACACAATACATGCTGTCACACACCCCACATACACTTGTACACACTCTATACAGTCTGCATCGCTCTGGAAACACACTAATGCACACAATACATGCTGTCACACACCCCACATACACTTGTACACACACTATACAGTCTGCATCGCTCTGGAAACACACTAATGCACACAATACATGCTGTCACACACCCCACATACACTTGTACACACACTATACAGTCTGCATCGCTCTGTAAACACACTAATGCACACAATACATGCTGTCACACACACCACATACACTTGTACACACACTATACAGTCTGCATCGCTCTGGAAACACACTAATGCACACAATACATGCTGTCACACACCCCACATACACTTGTACACACACTATACAGTCTGCATCGCTCTGTAAACACACTAATGCACACAATACATGCTGTCACACACCCCACATACACTTGTACACACACTATACAGTCTGCATCGCTCTGTAAACACACTAATGCACACAATACATGCTGTCACACACCCCACATACACTTGTACACACACTATACAGTCTGCATCGCTCTGTAAACACACTAATGCACACAATACATGCTGTCACACACACCACATACACTTGTACACACACTATACAGTCTGCATCGCTCTGTAAACACACTAATGCACACAATACATGCTGTCACACACCCCACATACACTTGTACACACACTATACAGTCTGCATCGCTCTGTAAACACACTAATGCACACAATACATGCTGTCACACACCCCACATACACTTGTACACACACTATACAGTCTGCATCGCTCTGTAAACACACTAATGCACACAATACATGCTGTCACACACCCCACATACACTTGTACACACACTATACAGTCTGCATCGCTCTGTAAACACACTAATGCACACAATACATGCTGTCACACACACCACATACACTTGTACACACACTATACAGTCTGCATCGCTCTGTAAACACACTAATGCACACAATACATGCTGTCACACACGCCACATACACTTGTACACACACTATACAGTGCACACGACTACACAAACTATCAACACTGTCGCACACAATATACACACTGCCACAAGCTCTATACTCTCTACAACACACTCTACACCAGGGATCATTAAATCATGATCGTCGAGGACGAAGTACAACTGGCTTTACACCATCCCTTTACTTTGGAGCCTGATACAGTGCAAATCTGGCCAGTCAGAAGCGCAAATTATTCAGTTTTGATTAAAAAGAAAACCAGGGCTGAATTTGGATTCATGGTCCACATTTTGGTGATCCCTACATTTTAGAGATTCATTTGTGTCTCCTCCATTTTCAGATGAACACTTTCCACTATATCCCAGTCAGTGTAATGCCAATTAAAATGAGCTCACAATAAATATCATAGTTTGCAACTTATAAATCAGTTTGTTATAGTTGGTTTTATTGAGTCTCAAACCTCATGTTCAAAACGGTTAACGTCCTCCTCTCAATCTCTCTTGACGTTTTTCCCCGTCGAGTTGAGAAGCTGTTTTGGAAACTGATCATTTATAGTTCACCAATGTAGCTGTTAACTCAACCCAACCAACCGCTAGCGTCACAGCAAGCATTACTTCATGGTGGCCTGCCAGTAAGAAAACAACAAACTGAGCACACAGTTTTCTCCCTTTAGCACTTTCTGGTTTGGAAGCTTAATAACCCTGATAGTCTGATCAGTACTTTCATGTTTCATCTCCTCTTTAAATTAATCATTGGAAAATGTAAAGAACGTGGTACAACTGTAAATCTGTCAGGAGAAGGCTGTACACTTAAACTCTCAAACAGGGCAAAGTTTCAGGGAAGTAAGCAAAAGGCCAATGAAGCCTGACAGAGCAGCGAAGATTCACAACTCAGGTGGGGGAATTCGTCACCAGCATCACTCTCAGCAAAGTTGAGCTTTATGAGGATGAGAATCAGTGAGAAGACTTGAAAGCTGCTGTTCAACAGTGGTCCCTATCCAACCTGACACAATTCAAAAAGAATGAGCAAAAAATTGCTGTTTCTAGAAGCGGGAAGCTGGGAGAGCTTGCAGATGTAATTGCAAAGAGATCATCCAACAAGGTATTGTTTATTTCAAAATAAAGAAAAGAGAAATTAAATCGATTTCCCTTTTTAAGTGCGAGGCAGCTTTTCCAAATCAAATGGTAAAAATTCCACATTAGTATACTACAAAATGTAAAAATACCCATTGGGGCACTGTATTTTTGAAGGAAAACTATCATTTTTAGGGAGAGGACGTGATTTTGAAATCAATTTTTAACTTGGATTTTTTTTTTGTGTGTCGGGCAAAAACAGCAGAGTCTGATTGTTTCACAAGTAAGAAATTAGAGTAATAATTAATTAAATGTCTAAACAATCAGTGGAAAACAGGTGCAGAAAAATGGAAAAAGAATTTTTGTTGCTGCACCGCCAAGTATTTACAAAATTCAATTATGATTAAAAGGGCAAAAATTAATGGCTTCATGTCGAGTCTTGGGGTTTAGAGGGAAGATTATTCCATGCATTATATTTTCAAGAAAGTGGCTTTAATCAGGACAGTAAGAGGAGGATTTAGATGCACAAAATCTCAAGTGGACAAGTACCACAGAGTTTATTGGCTAGTGGCACAGAGTTTGAAGGAAATTAACACGGAGTGTACAGGCAAGTGGCACGGAGTTAATGCGCCAAATAAAGAACAAATTTTGTGAAAGAAACCATTTTGGCTGATGTCAGTTGAGCAAAATGGTTTGAAAAACAATAAAGTGAATTTTGATTTTGTTTACATTTTATTTACGTGATGAAGCAGCCAAAATTGTTGCCTAAATGTTTTCACTGGTCACCAGTGCTGATTCTGTTGTTCTTACAGAATTGCTGGGCAATGTTCAGATATCAGAACTCTGCTGTGTTGGGTCGTCTCAGACTTTTCCTCATTCGCTGTATATGCGGATGCCCACCAGTGTTGATTTGTATGTCAAAATGAACACATTATATCAATGCACTTTTACAGAACAAAACTCTGATCCCAACCACTACCTAACACAAGAACTAGAGTGAGCAGACTTACCCATTCCAGGATCTTTATAAAGCCCAGGGGCTGTTTGACCACGGTGAATTGCCCACCAGCGACCAACTGCGAACACAAACAAGAGTGCATGAAATGCATCTGAAAATGAGTGTTCTCGTGCAATCGATGCAATGATGACCTAATGATAGTTACAGGAAAATTAGTATACAAAGGTTAGGAAAGTTGTGGGTGATTGTTGTAAGGGTGGCATACATCGGAGACTAACACAGATGCCCATCATGTCAAGACAAGAAATAATCACAGTCATACCGAAGACGGAGGAACAACCAAACACTTTGCCAAAATACACAGCCTGGCCAAAAAAAGTCACCACTTGGATTTAACTAACATAATTGGTAAGAGCCTTCCATTTGATAATTACTGCAGTGATTAACAGCCATATTCTGACAGAATGGCACTTTTGAGATACTCAGTGGAGCTGAAATTTCAGAATTGCATGACATTTGGCAGAATGGTGCCCATACACGAGAAACAGAAAATCCCGAAGTTTGAGCCCACATTTTTTTTAATCGATATGGCTACAGCGCCATCTAGAAGTCGACAACTCAGGTGCCAAATTGAGCATTTTTGAGGAAAAATACCCATTTGGAAGGAATATTGTGGATAACTGCTTCAATGTGCCAAAAAAGCTATGATTGTGTTTGATACTGGGATATTTAAATTTATAAAATGAGAAAGTGCCACCTGGTGATCATGTTGGTTATACGTGCAATGACAAGAAATCTGTTTGGATAAAATATTCTTTCAAATAAAATCAAATTATTTTGATTTTTCAACCAGACCAGTGCCGAATTCATCTTTCCTGTTTCCTTTTCAGACATTAAAGGTGAGGAAAATTTTGAGGTATTAAGTCTGATACCCTTTTGGTTTTTTGAGATATTTGCTCCCAAAGTTAGGTGCTGGCTGTTTTTTCCTGTTTGTGTAGTGGATTAACATGAATAACCAGACACTTGTGGGGATGGGTTGACCACTAATTTGAACCTCTCTTTGGGCTAAGCAAAGACTACCAGAAACATCTTTGGCACTATGCTCCACCTTGGAGCAGCAACTACAGACATTTTGACAAGGTCTCTGATTCGCCTATTTGCGGTGATGTTCAGGGGCCCATAAAAATGTTAACCAAGACGATCGAGCCTTGAAATTAGCTGTAAATTATTACAGTCATAACTTCTTTACAACAGTGAAGCAGTTATCCACAATATTCTTTCAAACATTGGGTATTTTTCCTCAAAAATGCTCAATTTGGTACCTGAGTTTTCCACTTCTAGGTGTGTTGCCAGGCATTGTTGCCATATCGATAAAAATTGTTAGCTCAAACTCTGGGATTTCCCGATACACTAACATGGGCACCATTCTGCCAATTTCATGCAATTCTGAGAAGTCAACTCCCCCGCCAGTTCCACTTTCTCAGAATATGGCTCTAAATATGTTTCAGCTGCCAGCAAGTTATTCAAACCTGACTAATGCAGTGAGTAGCTTCTCATTTCTTAAACAGCCATGCCAGAAGACACATCCTGTGACTGTGAAAAAGATGTTACTCTGTTACAGAAGGGTCAAATTATTAGCCCGCATCAGGCAAAAAAAAAAAAAAAAAAACTTGCTGAAACTACTGAAATTGGGTTAAGAACTGCCCAAGGCTAAAATCTTCAAAAAAAAGTTGTATGCCTTTGCTATAATTACAAACCAGTTTAAAGTTCTGCTGATTCTACTTATACGAAAAATGCACTTTTAACACCCAGGGCATGCCACGCCAGTGTCCAAATAAATAGACTGATAATAGTCTTCTTTGAAAAGAAATCACCTCCAAAAATAACAAAGGGAAAATAACAAAGCAAAACAATAAAGAAGTATCCCGATGAAAGGATTGTAAAATCCAGCAGGGAACACTAACTAACCAGAGTAACCCAACAGCGCACAGAAAAGGCGAGACGAGCGAGTAGTCAGGCAAGCGAATCAAAGTCAAAACCGGGGATCTGCCAAACAACCAGATAGAATGGCAAAAGCAAAAATCAAAGCCAAAATGCAACAAGCCAAGGGTCATCCACAAAAATCCAAACGAACCAAAGACAGGGCAAGGCCAGAATCGTAGGTCAAAAGCAAACCTGTCCAACACAGAAGGCAACAAGTTACTCACAGTACAGGAACACTAATTGCAAAAGGCCGAAGAACTATTCTCCAAAAGAAGTGCAAGTGGCGACCTTGTAAAAGCACCGCCCCGACCCTGGAAGTGGAAACATTCAATTAAGGCCCAAGCAAAACTAATACTAGGGCAGAGGGCATAACACACAGCACTACAGAAGCCACTGAGGAACACTTTTTCCACAGCTTTTTGAGTAAACAAGGTGGAGTTTCAAATTTAGCCTGCTTTATTATCGCCATGAGAACCTGTACATCTGTGATATTGAGAGTGATCCACCGCATGTTCACGGAGATTCAGCAATTTTTTGATTTTGAAAATGGAGAATGGAGAAATGGAGAAGGGGTGAATTTTGTTCGGAGCTTTATCATCACCACCCGAACCTCTGCACCTGAATTTTGAAAGTGGTCACGCTGCGACCTCCAACGCGCGCTGGAGTGTTTCATCAGTCAGCCGTCAGAATGAGAATCAACACCTCCAAATCTGAGACCATGGTTCTCTCCTGGAATCAGGTGGACTGTCCCCTTCAAGTGGGTGGTGAGTTGTTACCTTAAGTGGAGGAGTTCAAGTATCTTGGGGTCTTGTTCATGAGTGAGGGTAAGATGGAGTGTGAGATTGACAGCGTCTGCAGTGAAGCGGTCATTGTGCCAGTCTGCTGTGGTGAAGAAGGAGCCGAGCATAAAAGCGAAACTCTCAATTTACCAGCTGATTTACGTTCCAGCCCTGACCTATGGTCAAAAGCTCTGGGCAGAATAAAGTCATGAATACAAATGGCTGAAACGAGCTGTCTTCGTAGGGTGGCTGGCCTGACCCTTAAAGATAGGGTGAGGAGTTCAGACATCCAGGATGGGCTCAGAGTAGAACCGCTACTCCTCCACGTCGAGAGGAGTCAGGGGAAGTGGTTCGGGCATCTTGCCCGGATGCCTCCTGGATGCCTCCCTTTAAAGGTGTTCCAGGCATGTTCAACTGGGAGGAGCCCCGCTGCAGACCCAGGACACGCTGGAGGGATTATATCTCCCGGCTGGCCTGGAAAGGGCTTGGGGTCCCCCAGGCAGAATTGGAGGAAGAGGCTGGGGAGGGGGGCACCGAAGCCTCTCTGCTCAGTCTGTATGGCCCCGCAACCTGGCCTCAGATAAGCAGTGGAAAATGGATGGGTGGGTAAACATATTTTCATAGACAGGTTCCCATCTTTTGACTTAAAAAAAATTCTGAATTAGGAGTTTCATTTGACTGCACAGTATATGGTGCTGGCTACTTCAGTTGAAAGCCACGCTGAATGCAGGGGGTATTTCCTAACTCCGTCTGGAAAAGGCACATCTCCAGTTCAGGCTGAAACATACAAAATAGACGGTGGCATACCGCAAGAGAGCGCTGCAACATGCCCCTGGCTGCAGAGGTTGAACTCCTACAAGACGAACAATTAATGATTGCGAGCGTCATAGATCAGAACAGCACCTGCTTATGATTCAAAAGCAATAACCAAAGTTTCGTATATTTAAATCTTATGACATTCATACATCATCAGTTATCCTAAAATTGCTTTGGTGGAGACAAAGTTGCTTTTAGGTTCTATAGCACGACCGCACTTCTTGGAGAAAACTCCGGATGAAGTTTTAATGTAAGTCAGCAAGTCACAGGCCTTCGCACATTTGTAGGTGAAAACAAACGCGGCGATCAAGCTGAATGCAACCGCGCAAAATTCACATTTCACTACACGATTTCCGATACGCTTATTGCTGTCAATTCAAAGGTTTCGAAAGGTTTTGCTCAGTATGGCGAGCATTTCTGAGGCTACTTTTGGGATCACTGAGCTTGGCCGTGTCAGCTGTACCAGGCGACCTCGCTTGGTCTCACTCCTCGGCTAAGGACAGCGCACACCGACGATTCAATAGATGTGGATTAAAGTACTGCGGGAAACAAACGGGGATGGACAGCAGCCAGATTTAGACAAAGCTGCTTATCCCCGTAGTTGTTGTGCGAGCTGTACACGACATATTTCAAGGGAGACGAGCATTTTAGAAGCATAAATTTTGCTTCATTTCGCCCCATATCCAACCTCCCACTGAGGAAAGAAAAAAATCATTTCAAAGCCTCTGAAAACTCAAGATCATTCTCAATCTCACTCACGTAGCCTAGAAAGTCAATGTGATTACTTTTAATGTATCAACACAGGTTTTGAAGATCAATGACCACATGCATATAGCCATCAGTACATTATTCAAACTAAATACGAGCGGAGTTGAGCATGGCCACACAATTCATTTATTTCCAAGTTGCAGGCCATTTAATCGTAGCCCATCTTCCGTCATTCGATGGCCATCGTTTATAATGCGCACGCCTGACGTTATTTTGCATTTACTTCGTTGAAACACTCTTTAATTTCACTGTACTGTCATAAACAAATTTACATTATACATCAAACCGAGTAGCCGGATCACTAGTAAAGGACAGTAAAAATTAACTAGCGAGGACCACATTTTTTTTCTTTTTCCGATTTTCATAATCTCTCTTTCCAGGAAACATCCGTGAATGTTGGCTTATTTCCTGCATATTTGTTAATACAATAATACTTAGTTTTCAGAAAATACTTTCAGATTGTTAAAACTGGTCCATACAATAGTTTGAAAACAAGTGATAATCATGCTTCATAATTATATGACAAATTAAAATGGCAATTTTTGTTTTTCTTTAGATAGCCCTACCTGGTTTACAATATCCATCTTAGTCGCCTGCTCAGAGATAAGAGGATAAAGGCAGTGCAGGGAGGCCGGACCTCCGCTGAGCAGCCGGGTCTGCTGCTTTAAGTAAGTCTACGCAAACAAATAGAACGGGTGATCATGCACATGCGCAATGGAAGTATATTTAACGTTTCACAGTATCAACTTAATGTACCATTATTTTAAGTATAGACATAAGCAAGTTCGGAATTTGATGTCGGCTCTGTTGATTTGACTTGGCCTTGTCGTGAATATTAAAGCATCCAGAGAAGTTTGCTTTCAGAATATGAATAAAATCATTCACCATAAATCAGCGTGGCATACAAGAAAATTAAAATCCTAAACAATTATATTGTAATGTGAATGTCATCTGATGCCAACAGTTCTTTAAAAATATTTTGAAAATAACTCAAAATGCACTGTTCCAAGTTATTATGCACAATGCAGTTTGAAAACCTTCGACAGGTCAAACAAATTTAAAAGAGCAATCTTTTGTATTTGTTGGAAAACAGGTCATTTTTCAAAAATACAGTAAAAAACATTTAAGGACGAAGTTACATATTAATATGAGGCCTTCCTTGATATCATAAACAAGTCTCGCATCCACTGAACTTGTAAGTCCATGTATCGTGTCTATTTCATTTGAGGATGCCTGTATTGCCTCCCAGAGCTGCTGTTTTGCAGTATACTGCACCCACCTTCCTAGATCTTCCTTTTAAAAGTGCTCCACAGGTTCTCAACTGGGTTGAGGTCAAGGGATGATGGTGGCCACACCATGATTTTTTTCCCCCCTTTTATGCCCATAGCAACAAAGCAGTCAATAGGGTTTTTTGCAGCATGGGATGGTGCATTGTCCCACATGAAAATAATTTTAATTTTGGAAGAAAGGATTCCTCTTTTTTTTCCATGGCAGGAACTGGTGAGTTCGAATTTCTAAATATTTTGTAGAGATCATTTTGACACCCTCAGGGACCCTGAAGGGACTAACCATCTCACGTCTAAATATTCCGTCCCAAATATCACTCCAGGGACACCAGCAGCTTCAAATATTGGTGTTGCTGCTCATGAGTGCCTGTTTTATAGCAGGCCTTTTAATACATCGTAATTTGCCAGACGGAAACTTTCCTTAATGAGCCTTTATCTGAATGAATTCGTCTGTGCCCTGAGTCACGTGCAGTTTGCTGATCTCTTTTCAGTTTTTGTGAAATAAATTGTTTTCATGCCTTTTGCAAGACACTGCACTATTTCATGCTTTTCGCCCTCTGAAATCTTTCTTCCTCTCCATACTGGAGGAGAGCTCTGATTTTCTTGATAATGAGGAACAGCCTCTTGAAGCAGGTTTCCTTTTAAGATCCTCTGGAAAACTAATACAGAAATCTGTCTGAGATTTATACCAATTATCTAATGAGATAGGAGAAAATGATTAAAAACTTTCATTGAAAAACGAAATGTTTATTTCATTGAAATCATGCTGATGCATAACTTGCATAACAATTTGGAACACAGTGTAATGGACGCTTTCAGTTTGAATCAGTACAAACACAGAGGTAATCTCATCTCACCCCCACCAATGTGCCGCACCCACCTGGATAATGCGATGGCTGCCATTTTGCGTGAAACTCCCTCCACACATCAGCTTGAGGTGGCGAGAGAGCAGACAAATTCAGCCTGAATACAAACATATTTCCACATACTGATTAATTAATTTCTTGATTGTGAGTTGTACCTGTGGTACTGAGGCCTGAAGTCCAGTCGCATTTACACTCACCTGTACCACTGCATTGGCTCTGGAGAGTAAATATGTGCTTCATACCAGAGGTGAAGCCAGAAAAACTCAGTCAGCACAACGTGTTTCATGATTTCGAGAGCTGGCAGGACCATGGAAAACCATTTCCTGCAGTGCATCTAACCGGAGGCGTTGGTGTGCAGATAAAGAAAGATTCACTGAGGTCTTGTACTGTATGTTTCAGACCCCACTGTACAAGAATCATTCAGTTCTCACAACTGAGAACAAGATTCAGATTCAGATGAATTTATTGTCATTGTTACAGAATAACGAGATTAAGTTTGGAGAGTAAGTGCAACGTGCGTCGTGCCTCCAACTCCACTTTCTTCTTCGAAAATTAACACAGAAAAGAAACATATTGATGACATCAGACATAATAATCCATACACGACACGCTGGAAATGCGTAGGAATTTTCTCATGGGAATGAAATGGAAAAATGAAATACGGAGACAGCCTGTGGCGGGGCGGGGGGAATGCAGAGTCCAGAAGTTCTTATCAGGGGCAGAATGTTCTGTCCTTGAGGGATAAGGAGGTTGTTGAAGAGGACTGGTCCGTGTGAGGCTGAGACAGACAGAGGGGAGACGTGGAGGGGGGGGTGGGGGGGGGGGGGGAGGATTCTATTCAATTTCTATTCAATTTCGGGTGGAACACGCAATTTTGATTGATCCGCTATTCATTTTGTAAATTTTTTACTTCGCGCTTCAGGGCCTCCAGTTCTCCCATCATCTCATCCTGTCTCTTGCCCAAGTTCAAGTTCAGGTCAAATGCACAAACTCCCCACACTGACTCAAAACAGCGTCCATCTTTCTGTGCATTTCTGCAGATGATCCCAGAGTCTTTTTGAGCAGCTCACCACTCTCCGATACTCCACTGAGACGCGCCGTAATCATTTTGGTGCTGGGCAGCGCGTTGGGCATTGTCCTCGCTCCCAGCTCGCACACTTTGCGGTAGATCAGAGCAACTCCCATGCCAATTAGGAGAAATCCCGTCACCATAAATCCAAATAGGTAAACATCCTCAACGTCTTGAAGGGATAGTGCCGCCAGACAAAGAACTTGCCATCTCGACCACGCGTCCCGAACGTAGCCAGCAGCAAAAGTCCCGTCAGGGCAGCGTGATTCGCCAGGTGCTCCGCTTCTTGGTGAAAAAATTCTGTCAGTCGCATTCAGGGACCAGATAATTAATTCCATTTTTACTCGAAGAGCCTCAGAAGCAGACGGAGGGTCCAAAAAAAAGAAAAAAGAGGAAGTAACAGGACAATACAGGACAAAGAAAGGAGACGCAGACAGGAGCAGAGATGGGGTGAGACTGCTCTCCTCAGAAGGCGGAAGGAGGCAGCATAGAAAGGACAATGATGGCTTCCTGCTGATGCAATATTTAAATAAACATGGTGTAACTCGCCATTTAATTACAGTTGGCTGCAAACTCTGTTGCATTACTGTGGATGCTTCTGGGAATGGGATGTTAATTTCATTGTGCGGAAACAAAAGACACTGTATGCTATGCAAGTTTCCCAAGGCTTTAAAAACAAGGCCACTTTTTCTATATATGGAATGAAATCAAGAACCAGAAATGTACTAGCACAAACCAACCACCCATGCAGCTCTATGGTGCGGATATAAAGATAAAAAAGGAGAGAGAGTAAAATTATTTGAAAACCTCACCATATGGCCTGTAAATAAGTGTGTTTTTTTTAAACAAAGGTTTTTCAGAGAGAGGTTAAGGCCCGTGTGGTACCGCTTTGGTGTAGAGAGTGTCTGAGCGAGAAGGAACACATGTGACTCTTTTAGGCTTACTAAGACCTTTTTGTACATTAGAAATAGCTTCGCTGGCAGAGATTTAGTCCCTTGAAACTACCATGGAGCGACAGTGTTTGTGCTAAAAGGAGAGAAAATGCTAACAAAGTCAGTGACACAAAACTAGCATCTCATCAGCTACATTCATTGACTCACCCCCAAATGCACTGTTAAACCTTCAGATGAAGCTATGAATGTTACTGCCACGTTTCTATTTTTTAAGGCACAAAAACAGTCCTATGAGAGGATAAATTCAGTGAATTATATGGAGTCATACTATAATAGTGAATCCAAAATAACCTTTGCATCACATTGTGATTTCAGAAAATAATCAGAGTCAATACAACTTTTGGATATAAACTGAAACCAAACAAATCAATGCAACACTATACTAATGCAGAGAAACATCACAAAATTTATTTCAAAGTGACAATATGTACACTGGCACATGCTGCTAGTGCTGCAATATGAATAAGCGCCAAAATAATATGTTCAAATGATGTTACACCTTACCATGTTAATGTAGTATAAGTATACAAGAAAACTAATTACAACAATAGTTCAGCGGCTATGAAAAATGTAATCTTCACAAAATTCTCAACAGTTTTTCTCAGGGTTGAGGTCAGAATATCAAATTGCAGATTAAATATGCAATAATTTCTATCATAGCCCCTTGCTGGCAATTCTTGCTCGATTTTTTTTTTTTGATTTGACGCATTGAAAGGAAGATGTCAGCCCACATCTTTTCCTGCTGTAATGTTAGTCAGGGAGAGGACGGAGCTCCGCTGAACAGTAGCAGGACATTCAGGACAGAGGTCAACAGGGAACAGAGAGCAGGAGAGAACAGGACTGAGCTCAACAGGGAACAGAGAGCAGGAGAGAACAGGACTGAGCTCAACAGTGAACTGAGAGCAGGAGAGAACAGGACTGAGCTCAACAGGGAACAGAGAGCAGGAGAGAACAGGACTGAGCTCAACAGGGAACAGAGAGCAGGAGAGAACAGGACTGAGCTCAACAGTGAACTGAGAGCAGGTGAGAACAGGACTGAGCTCAACAGGGAACAGGGAACAGGACAGAGCTCAACAGGGAACAGAGAGCAGGAGAGAACTGGACAGAGCTCAACAGGGAACAGAGAGCAGGAGAGAACAGGACTGAGCACAACAGGGAACAGAGAGCAGGAGAGAACAGGACAGAGCTCAACAGGGAACAGGGAACAGGAGAGAGCAGGACAGAGCTCAACAGGGAACAGAGAGCAGGAGAGAACAGGACTGAGCTCAACAGGGAACAGGGAACAGGAGAGAGCAGGACAGAGCTCAACAGGGAACAGAGAGCAGGTGAGAACTGGACAGAGCTCAACAGGGAACAGAGAGCAGGTGAGAACAGGACTGAGCTCAACAGGGAACAGGGAACAGGAGAGAGCAGGACAGAGCTCAACAGGGAACAGAGAGCAGGAGAGAACTGGACAGAGCTCAACAGGGAACAGAGAGCAGGAGAGAACAGGACTGAGCACAACAGGGAACAGAGAGCAGGAGAGAACAGGACAGAGCTCAACAGGGAACAGAGAGCAGGAGAGAACAGGACAGAGCTCAACAGGGAACAGAGAGCAGGAGAGAACAGGACAGAGCTCAACAGGGAACAGAGAGCAGGAGAGAACTGGACAGAGCTAAACAGGGAACAGAGAGCAGGTGAGAACTGGACAGAGCTAAACAGGGAACAGAGAGCAGGTGAGAACAGGACTGAGCGCAACAGGGAACAGAGAGCAGGTGAGAACAGGACTGAGCTGAACAGGGAACAGAGAGCAGGAGAGAACAGGACAGAGCTCAACAGGGAACAGAGAGCAGGAGAGAACTGGACAGAGCTAAACAGGGAACAGAGAGCAGGTGAGAACTGGACAGAGCTAAACAGGGAACAGAGAGCAGGTGAGAACAGGACTGAGCGCAACAGGGAACAGAGAGCAGGTGAGAACAGGACTGAGCTCAACAGGGAACAGGGAACAGAGAGCAGGAGAGAACAGGACTGAGCACAACAGGGAACAGAGAGCAGGAGAGAACAGGACAGAGCTCAACAGGGAACAGAGAGCAGGAGAGAACAGGACTGAGCTCAACAGGGAACAGAGAGCAGGAGAGAACAGGACAGAGCTCAACGGGGAACAGAGAGCAGGAGAGAACTGGACAGGGCTAAACAGGGAACAGAGAGCAGGTGAGAACAGGACTGAGCGCAACAGGGAACAGAGAGCAGGTGAGAACAGGACTGAGCTCAACAGGGGACAGAGAGCAGGAGAGAGCAGGACTGAGCTCAACAGGGAACAGAGAGCAGGAGAGAACAGGACTGAGCACAACAGGGAACAGAGAGCAGGAGAGAACTGGACTGAGCTAAACAGGGAACAGAGAGCAGGAGAGAACAGGACTGAGCTCAACAGGGAACAGAGAGCAGGAGAGAACTGGACAGAGCACAACAGGGAACAGAGAGCAGGAGAGAACTGGACTGAGCACAACAGGGAACAGAGAGCAGGAGAGAACAGGACTGAGCACAACAGGGAACAGGGAACAGGAGAGAACTGGACAGAGCTAAACAGGGAACAGAGAGCAGGAGAGAACAGGACTGAGCTCAACAGGGAACAGAGAGCAGGAGAGAACTGGACAGAGCACAACAGGGAACAGAGAGCAGGAGAGAACAGGACTGAGCTCAACAGGGAACAGAGAGCAGGAGAGAACAGGACAGAGCACAACAGGGAACAGAGAGCAGGAGAGAACAGGACTGAGCTCAACAGGGAACAGAGAGCAGGAGAGAGCAGGACTGAGCTCAACAGGGAACAGAGAGCAGGAGAGAACTGGACAGAGCTCAACAGGGAACAGAGAGCAGGAGAGAACTGGACAGAGCTCAACAGGGAACAGAGAGCAGGAGAGAACAGGACTGAGCTCAACAGGGAACAGAGAGCAGGAGAGAACAGGACAGAGCACAACAGGGAACAGAGAGCAGGAGAGAACAGGACTGAGCTCAACAGGGAACAGAGAGCAGGAGAGAACAGGACAGAGCACAACAGGGAACAGAGAGCAGGAG
This sequence comes from Gymnothorax reevesii, assembly GCA_029721435.1. Classification (NCBI taxonomy): domain Eukaryota; kingdom Metazoa; phylum Chordata; class Actinopteri; order Anguilliformes; family Muraenidae; genus Gymnothorax; species Gymnothorax reevesii. The sequence continues at coordinate 94,277,100 of CM056581.1, read as the reverse complement.
AGAACAGGACTGAGCTCAACAGGGAACAGAGAGCAGGAGAGAACAGGACAGAGCACAACAGGGAACAGAGAGCAGGAGAGAGCAGGACAGAGCACAACAGGGAACAGAGAGCAGGAGAGAACAGGACTGAGCTCAACAGGGAACAGAGAGCAGGAGAGAGCAGGACAGAGGTCAACAGGGAACAGAGAGCAGGAGAGAACAGGACTGAGCACAACAGGGAACAGAGAGCAGGAGAGAACTGGACTGAGCTAAACAGGGAACAGAGAGCAGGAGAGAACAGGACTGAGCTCAACAGGGAACAGAGAGCAGGTGAGAACAGGACTGAGCTCAACAGGGAACAGGGAACAGGAGAGAGCAGGACTGAGCACAACAGGGAACAGAGAGCAGGAGAGAACAGGACTGAGCTCAACAGGGAACAGAGAGCAGGAGAGAACAGGACTGAGCACAACAGGGAACAGAGAGCAAGAGAGAACAGGACTGAGCTCAACAGGGAACAGAGATTTCTTATAACAGGAAAAAATTACAAGCAATGATGATGTGGAAATACAACCCCAATTCCAAAAAAAGAAAATGGTCTCATTCGGGAAAATGGAAAGAAAAGCAAAAAAGGTGTGATTAGAGAAGTCCATACATCTCCTGCGTTGAAAACATTTGTAATACATTTAATCAGATTCTTTACCTTGCACATATTTCCAATCAACAACTGAATTCATATTTTTATTGCGATGACAGTAACAGGCTCAAAACAAGTCGGTGCAGAGGCCATTTGAGACTAATAATGATGCGACAAGTTGCAATGACAAGGTGGTATGACGCAGGTAATTTTAACAAGTGAGCTAATAATGTTATAATATAAAAAGAACCTTGAAAAAGGCTTTTCCCAAAACACAATACAGATTTTGGGTATTCCTCCCTCAACAGTGGCACGGTGGTTAGCACTACTGCCTCACAGCAACAAGGTCGTGGGTTCGAATCTGGCCTTGGGCCTTTCTGTGTGGAGTTTGCATGTTCATGTTTGCGTGGGTTTCCTCCGGGTACTCTGGTTTCCCCCACCCACAAAAACATGCAATATAGGAACACTCCGGTATGGCTGTGTGCTAATTGTGGTGGTCGGAGAGGCCGTAGGCGCATACTGGCAGCCACGCTTCCGTCAGTCTGCCCCAGGGCAGCTGTGGCTACAAAAACGTAGTTTACCACCATCAGAGTGTGAATGTGTGAGTGAATGAATAATGTATCCATTATGAAGCGTCTTTGAGTGCCCAGAAAAGCGCTATATAAAACTGATGCATAATTATTATTAACAGTGCATAAGAGTTATATCCCTGAATGGTTTTTGGAGATACGATGGCATATTATAGAATCTGCATCCCTGCTGCTCTTTTGTGTCAGTAAGATAACTCAAAAAGCATTCTGTGGATCATTTTCAAATTTTATGGTCCCCTACACCTTATCAAGGGGAAGAACTGGATTGATTTTGGGATTCATATGGGCAGAGTGGAGATTGTGGTGCTGGGACAGGGCAGCAGAGAACAGAGGGCACATGGAATTGGGGGCATTACGGGGCAACACCCTTGCTGTTAGGGGCCACCGTAAAGGCCTCGTTATTAGATGGAAGGAATTGGGTGAAATCCAGGTGTGTACAGAGCGCGGCTGAAGAGCACTTCTGATTGCGCATGATCTCCGAGCCCTCAAACATCACTCCCTTAAAAACCGTCATGTCGTGGACATCAGGGAATGGGCTGACAAAATCTTTCAGGAATCTTCCTCCGTCAGTGCCATTTCTAGCTGAATCTACAGATGCAAGTTCAAACTTACAATGCAAAGTTGTAGCCAGACATCAACACTGTCCAAAGGCGCTGCTGACTTTTATGCCACAGCGGATGCATGTTTTGTGGTCCGACAAGTCAAAATTTCAAGAGGCTTTTGAAAAAAAAAAAACAGCCACTTTATTCACCAGACCAAAGCCAAGGACAACCTAATCTGTTATCAGTGTCTGGTCCAAAAACCACAGTCTGTCATGTTAGGGGTGTGTGTCAGCGCACGTCATTGGTGACAAACATATTTGGAAGGTGCAATTAATGCAAGAAGCCATTTATGAATTTCAAAGTGACGTATACTGCCATCTAGATGTTGTCTGTTCCAGGGATGTCCCTGTCTTTTCTTACAAAACAATTCCAAACCACATTTTTCACAAAATACAAATGCATGGATGCGTAGGAAGGTAGTGGGTGCAAGATTGGCCTGCCTACAGTCCCAATAAGTCTTCATTAGAGAATTTCTGGAGCAAAATGAGGTGAAATTTACAGGGACAAAGGCCCTGTACAATTGCGCAACTGCTAGACTTTATCAACTGGTATCTCCAGTATCAAAATGCCGAAAGAGAATGATTAAAAGATATGGTGATGCTACGTTAACCGTGCAAACGGCTGTGACAGCTTTAGGTTGTTGCAGTCATTACACTCTATATTTTCAATAAGCAATTAAACTGAAATTTGAACAGCAAATGTTGCTGTACAGTTTTCCATATAGAAGAGGGTGAATGGACTTTCAATCAGTTATTTTTGATTCTGAATTGGGATTTTTAGAAAAAAAGCATATTTTTTCATGGCCAGTGGACAGATGCCAAAGACGTTTGGTCTGAGAATGTATCTCGAAGCCGCAGGGTTGCAGATACAGTTCACAGAAAATTGAGCGTATTAGAGTTGGGTTTCTGAGAGAAAACTCCTGTGGAGAGGAGTACATGTCCTGCGGTGTCTCTCAGGTCCTGTCGTGTTCACCCCTGAATGGAATAGAAGGGGCTGTGCAGTTCCCCCCAATTACAATTGTAGGGGTTGTGTACCTTGTGCGGAACAGTACAGGCCTTGTGTCCCCCCCAGTATGGAATGGTAGGGGCTGTGTATCTTGTGTGGAATGGTACAGGCCTTGTGTCCCCCCCAGTAGTGTGTTGGTACAGACCTTGTGTCCCCTCCCCCCGAGTAGTGTGTTGGTACAGACCTTGTGTCCCCTCCCCCCCAGTAGTGTGTTGGTACAGGTGATTCAGAAGGTGCTGACACAGGTCATCTCATCAGCCAGCTCCTCTTCTGCGCGGCTCCTGACGGACTCCTCGTCACTGTACAGGGGCCCCGTGTCACGATGAGCCCCGAGTCCGCCATGTTTCCCCTCTCCCCTCCTCAGCATGTCACTCGCCACAATCTCCATCTCGTCCAGAGTCATGTCACAGGCGTCAGCAATCTCTCGTTTCGCAAAGGCGACAAATTTGGGGTCCCTGGCGTAGAGACCCAGGCCCTCTGAGATCAGAACCTGGGGGAGCAGGGTATACGATCTCTTAATAACAGGACGAGGGGGCACTGTGGTGCCCAAATGGCACAGACATTCCAATTTTCATGTAACATAACGTAACATAATGAAGCATGATGTAGCACTTGGACCAAAGCTATTGCACCTTTACATAAAGTAGTTAAACTTGAAAAGTCTGAAATGATGTTTGTAGCATGAATATGGAAGCTTGTGCAGCCAGTAGTAAATAAGTATTAAAACTGATATTGGAGAAATGGCCAAGAGACAGATCAGGACCAGGATTTCAGCACGACACATATGGGGAATTATCATTGCAAGTCAGGTCTCACCGACTCCACCAGGCTGTCCGCGCTTCCCTTGTCCACGTACTGATACGCAAGCGGAGAAGGGGCCCTGAGATTGGAGTAGGTCCCGCGCAGGGCCCCCTGTGACCCAGCATACCAATCCTGGCGAGCAGCACCAGGCTGGCTGGAGCTGCGGAGGTCTCCGTCGGCCCAAGCCGCACCCCTCGTAACGCCCCGGCCCTCTTCCTCCTCCACAAGGATGAGTGGGGCGTACAGGAGCCGCCCCCGGCGGCCCCCGGAGTTCGGCCCGCTGTGGGCCCAGGTGGAGGACGCCATGGAAGCGATGCCGCCGTGGTGGGAATCGCTGCTGATGTAGGTCTGCAGGGGGCGAGAGAGAGAGAGAGAGACCATCACACAGGAGAGACTCACCTGTATCTGACAGGAGTACACTGAGTGAATGTGCAGAAATCTGTGTGCATGAGGACGCCCGTGAGTGGCTCTGTGTTCCAATGTGCGCATGTTTGTGTGTTACTTGTGTATGTGTTACCTTTGTGCGTTACCTGTGTGTGTGTGTCCTTTGCGTGTTACCTGTGTGTATGTGTTACCTGTGTATGTGTTACCTGTGTGTGTGTTACCTGTGTGTGTGTTACCTGTGTGTGCATTACTTGTGTGTGTGTTACCTGGGTGTGTATTACCTGTGTGTGTGTTACCTGTGTGTGTGTTACCTGGGTGTGTGTTACCTGTGTGCGCGTTACCTGTTTGTGTGTTACCTGTGTGTGTTACCTGTGTATGTGTTACCTTTGTGTGTTACCTGTGTATGTGTTACCTGTGTGTGTTACCTGTGTGTGCCACCTGTGTGTGTGTTACCTGTGTATGTATTACCTGTGTGTGTGTTACCTGTGTATGTATTACCTGTGTGTGTGTTACCTGTGTATGTATTACCTGTGTATGTGTTACCTGTGTGTGTCCTCGACTCGGTGGAGAGTTCTGACTGTAGCTGGCAGGGATGTCCTCAGTACTGCCCTGCGGCCGCAGACTCGGCACATTAAAAACAGGCTTCCGGCCTGCAGCGGAGGGACACAGGGAAAGAAAAAATATTCCAGGAGTTTGGTTCCAAAAATGACTCCAAACCCCGAATGGTTCCAAACTCCAAATTTGAAAATTTGAAACTACCGACACCAGTACATCAGTAATTATCACATCTTGTTCATTCCATATTCCCTGGCACATTTTCGCAACTGTCTGCCATTGATTTAGACACTGCATCATGAACTTTCCATCCAAAACGTGTCAAGTGCAATGACCCTTTATGCCCAAATCGCAATACATCCCATTAACCTATCGGCGACTACCATTAGAGTGAGTTTTCCAGCGCAATTTTCCTGCATAACGTTCTCACGTATACAGCATGATTGCTCTCAAGCTGTTTCTATTTAAGTTTGTCTGACTTCCAATAAAATAATTTATTTGCTGAATAACCAAGACCAAAACATAGGCGTATAATGATTAAAAAAACGATCATGACAAAATGATTGCCCATTGGCTACATTTAAAGAATAGTTGTGACACATTGTAAGGCCAGCAGTGATCCAAAGAAATGCTGAAAATCCCAGATTTTCCCTTTATGTGCTGTACAGAAAAAAAGCCTCATGACTTCCTGATGCGTTGAACATAAATGCCAACTAATAGATTTGACAGTCATTCTGCCAATAAGTCTTAGCAACTGCTACTAATCAGGCAAACGAAAAGGCAACAGGATTAGGTCAGTAAGAATTGAAAGATGATGCTCCTGAAGGCCTTTGATATCGCAAACAGACCGTTACTGGCAACACCATGACATGGATATATTGCATTTTGACCAAAAAAAAAAAAAACTCCATCAATAAATAGTTCAGTAAAACAATGAAAAAGAATATTAAGTATTTCAGAACCAAACTCTTCAAATGCACACATGAATAAAAACAGTAAATAAGTATTCATTGTGTCAAGAAAATAACTGCTGTAACCACACTCAGTCTCATTTGGTTATTATTTTTGACACCACACCCTGGGACAGAGGCTTTTTTTAAAGAAATAAACCCGCCCTTGTCCCAATTTTTCAGGAACACCTTGCAAGAATAAAATAACAAAAGAATTTTGAAAATAAACAATGCAGAAGGAAAAACAAAGTATCTTGTCTTTGCACAGTTTTCAATTCAATGAACGAAAAGGTTGATTTACGAATAGTTTAGTATTTTCCATATTGTTGGCCTCATAGGATAATTGCCTGAGTCATAATTTTGCCATATTGAGATATCCGCAGCCTACTCTTTCGTGTTGGCTAAAAAAAATTTTTTTTTTCTTTTTTTCCTCAAAAATTTTAACAATTTGATAGGCAGTCATAGGCAAACGATATTGTCCCAACTTTTTTAGGAATGGGATCGTATATTGCATGTTCAGTATATGGGCTCATCCTTAAATTCTGCTGAAGCAGAGCAGAGCCTGAGCTGTTGGGTTTGTAATATTTGCTTTAAACCTTGAGGATGCTGTGGGTGACAGGAATAAAAGGAACTCAGTTTCACCAGGGGGCGTTGCAGGGAGGAGACGTCGGCGCGGGGGCAGTTGGGGGTAGCTGTAGCCGTTGTTGTAGGCATGCGCTGTGTGGTTGGGGGGTGTGGGGCTGCATGTTTGCTCACGGTGGGCCAGGTGCAGCTCGGGAGGGTCTGGGAACCACTGCCTGCAAGAGTCAGAATTTAACAGCTGAAGAGAGACCACAGGAAGGTGGCGCATAAACATACATAGTATGATAAAACAGAGGCCAAGAATCGTGTTCAGAAATTTTTGCTTCGCACCCCTCAATATCTATTTTTTATTCACTAAATACTTTTCTCTTTCCCTTCTTTTTTCAATTTCATTTCAATATCTGTTTGTTTTTGTGACATCATATGATGAGGTGAGTGACCACCCAAAAGTGAGAAGGACTGATCGACTTCTGCCAATAATTTCATCATTTCCTTTATTATTCTGGGTGGCCCTATGTCATGTGATGTCACAAAAAACAGATGTTGGAATGGCTTATAATGGCTAATTGGCTGTGCACCAAGTCACACGACTGGAGCCCTTTAAAGTTTTCCTTCTTAGTGCGAAATTTTAGGTATCCACACTCTGGAACAGAGCCTTAACAGATACCACACCATGGGGCCCATCCACACACTACAGTAGGCCTTACCATTCCCTTTGCATAGCGGGCTAACCGTTGGGATAACACTGTCCCATTTCCCCCTTCTTTAAATCACATACACTACTGCACAGATCTTCTGACCTACATAATGTGGTACCTGGGTAACTGAGCAGTCGGCTGATCGATTGTGGACCGTGGAGTAGCCGTTTCGAGGCCCCAGTGAGCTTGGGAATTTAGCATCCATCTGAACGGATGAATACGGGGAAGAACCTGGGTGTTGGGCCATTGCGCAAGCTGCCTAACTTTACAAACCACTCAACAGGCTTTACCCCCATCTCACTTCCTCCCTCATACCTACTTCTAGTCGTTCTCTCGGGCATTTCTCCCTGTCTAAGAGCTCCGTCACAGTCACACCCTCATCCCCCTCTCTCCCGTCCTCTCCATCTCTCCCACCCTCTTGATGAAGAACCAAAAGATTAACCCTTTCTGCGCCGATGTAAGAGATCAAAGTCAGATGCTGTTGAAAACCTATCATGTGGCAACTTGTTTAAAACAGCTCCCTTGTGGGATCTCTTTTAAACAAGTTGCCACATGACAGGTTTTCAACAGCTCAGGATAACTACATTTTGAAATTCCTTAAGAATGTATTCGGCGCTCAAAGGGGTAAAGCCAATAGTCATTTATCAAATTTATTGTGCAGGTGAAATTATGAGGAAGTAATTGTACAAACAAAAACCAGCGGCCGAAGTCTGGGGCCCTTCGCCTGGTGCCGGGGGAAAAGAGACCCCCAGAATGGGCTCTCAGAAGTTTATACCTGAACAAAGTGGGCTGTTCTTCACAGTAAAGTTCACACTGACAAGACATAGAACCGCAAATGGTGAACAAAACCAATGAATGATAAACGGGGGGGAGAGTCTCGAGGGACATTCAAAAGATAACAGGGGGAGGGGACAGGTGGGATAGCCATGCACAGACACAGAGTGATGGGAAGGGGAGGGGAGGAATGCTTCCTTCTTGCACACTCTCGTCGTCCCCCCGACCTCACCTCTCCTGAGATGTGACGCTCTCCGTGTCCTCTCCTCTGTCGTAGTAATCCTGCCCTCCATCGTACGTCTCCTCTGTCTGCTCCATCCTGACTTCCTCACGTGGGGCACTGCCATCACTTACATCCCTCCTGTGCAGGCTGCGCAGAGGAGAGAGAGGGAGAGAGATTCAGAAGGAGGCAGAAAGAGAGGAAGAGAGGGAGGGAGAGAGGTAGGGATGTAGAGGAGGGGAGGTACAGAGTTGAGGTTAACAGTTTTTAACCTGTGGAGTGGGACTTCAGGGCCTTAACCCTTAGAGCGCTGGATGCAGCTACTGTGGCCCAATGATGGAAGATATCAAAATCAAAGCTGTTGAAAATCTCCTCCGGGGGAGCTCTTTTGCACAAGTTGCCACATGATAGGTCTCGGCACAAGATAATCAAATTTCTATTTTTTAGACATTTATTTCAGCACTCTCAGGGTTAATTTCGGCTTCAGACGTATGTGTGTAGGGGGGTCATTTTAAGATTGTTACAGTCCCTGTGGTAAACAAGGCTACTGGGCTCATACCCATTAGCGGTAGGTTTGGGCTGGTGTGCGATGACATCACTCTCTGGCGGGGGAGGGGTATATTGACATGGCTCCTCCCACTCCCCACCACCTCCATCATCAGCAGCTTTTGATAGGGTGTTGATGCTGACAGACGGGTGAGCCACATCCCCATTGGACAGGACCTCTGCAGGGGGGCTGTCAGGAGTGCAGGGCGGAATGGGGGTGTTGCCGACATCCATCTTATCGGGACTGGGGTACTCAGAGTGGCCCCCAAAATCATTCTCATTCTGCAAGAGCGAGAGTGAGAAAGAGACCTCCTGTCATGTTGCCAGAGGTTTGAAAATTCAAATTAGAAATTATTCGCAATTTTCACGCTTCTTCCAAACATAAAACACGTTTGCTCTTACGGCAGTGTGTCCCAAACTGGGCCTTCCCAGTGCATGCTGGGTTTTTATCGCAACCACAACTACAATCCCAGCACTTTAAGGAGCTTTGAGTTGTACTTTTTTCGAAATTAAATACTTCATTTTTTTGACCGCATTGAGCTATGTCCAAAATGGCTTGGAATAACACAAACCTGCTCATGTTCAGCATGTTCTTATTGTGCCAAGTAACAAAAATAACAGGCAAAAGAAGCCATAGTTTTAACTTATCAAGCAAAAGATTGATCATATTGGAGGCAACTGAATCACCAAAGTGTGTGCAGGAATATAAAAAATATAAAAACCAACCAGAAGATAATGAGCCAAACCTGCAGGAGAGTGTTTTTGTGACACAAATCACTAGTTCTCACAGGTTTCCTTAGAGAGTGTAAATGTTCCCTCGGCGCAAAAGCGGACATCACTGAAGAAAAGTGAAACCACTTCTCTTTAGGGTGGAGTTAAACCCAACAGGCAGGGAGTCTCGAGGACTGAGTTTGGGAACTGCTGTCTAAGAGGACAAACATGCCACGACTCAGCTGAATATTACATGATAATACCATGTGAACGTGCGTGTGTGTACATACGCCTGCTGAGATACATCACCCTGTGTATTATGACCGGGTGTATTGTACACTAGTGTGTGCTTATGTGGAAGAAAAAGCATTTTCACTGCATTACTATTCTGCCAATGTATTTTTACAAAGTCATTTACAGTTGTTTCAACAAAGCTTGGGAGAATCCCCCAGGGTAATCTGGGGTTAAGGGCCTCTCTCAAGGGCCAAACGGCAGCTTTGATGTATTATAGTGGTTGTGAACCGCCAGTATTCAGAGTCCCACTAAAACACCGTCACCTCTAGGCTACCGGCTGACTGGGTTCTCCTCACTAAGGAGGTGACTGAATATCAGCATGACCTTGTAGAAGGCCTCATCATCTTCATCCTCCATGTCCAAAACCACGTCCTCCTCCTCTTCCTCTTCCAGGTCACAGGTCATGGCCAGCCGCATCTCTGGGCCCAGGTCCTGAAGAGTACGCAGACCAGCCTGCAAAATTCACCCAGCAAGGGTTAGGCTCAGCTCATCTGTTCAGCACAGAACCTGCATTTTAAAACCCACATCTCCTGTTCTGTAGGAAGCCAAATCCCACCCCAGGTCATGCAGGAGCAAGGAGAAGAGGTGCTGAGAGATTCACTTCCCTGTTGTTCAGCTTAAAGCCTCTTCAGACTCTGATAGCATGGGCACGAGACACTTATAATCTATTGTCATTCATTACCATGAGACACGAGGCAGAAGCGAGGGCGAAAGAACGCTCATCTTAAAGACAACGAGAAACACTGCAGCTTCAGCTCAGGCTGTGCCACATCAGTCTCACCTAAACACTAACCCCTGACCCCTAACTCCTTATCCTAACCCCAACCCCTACCCCAACCATAACCATAACCTGAACCCCTAACTCCTAAACCCAACCCCATGAACCAAAAACCACAACTCCTGACCCCTAACCTGTAAACCCTAAACCCGCACCCATAAATCCCTAAACCCTTATACCAGGGTGTCCAATCTTATCCAGAAAGGGCCGATGGGGGAGCTGGTTTTTGTTAGAGCCCAACACTAACGCACCTGACTCTACCCACCAAGGTCCTGATTGAAACCCCTGATTAGTTAATTAGTGGAATCAGGTGCAGTAGCACTGCTGGCTCGGACAAAAACCTGCACCCACACCAGCCCGTTACGGATAAGATTGGACACCCCTGCCTTAAACCCTAAACCCCGAACCCCAAACCTCTAACCTCTTCACCTGCAGGGCCGAGGATTTGTTCTTCTTTTTCAGGGCCAGTTTCCTCTTGCGAAATTTTCGGAAGTAGTCCTGAATCAGGAAGCTGGCGTAAAATTTACCCACAGTCACTTCCTCCTCTGCAGCCAAGAGTCAAGACAGAAGGACTGGCCATAAGATTCCCACAGTCATTTCAGCACATTCGAATCATTTCAGAATATTCAAGTCATTTCAGCACATTCGAATCATTTCAGAATATGCAAGTCATTTCAGCACATTCGAATCATTTCAGAATATTCAAGTCATTTCAGCACATTCGAATCATTTCAGAATATTCAAGTCATTTCAGCACATTTGATTCATTTCAGAATATTCAAGTCATTTCAGCACATTTGATTCATTTCAGTCCGTTTCCTGTAATTTCATACAGTAACTTTACCTGCAATGAAATCAAAACCCTGACAAAGTGAAATGGGTATGACCCCAGACAGAGTTCCCATGTGCCGGGGCAATTATTTAGGCAGTATCTCACCTGCAGTTATCATCCCTCAGCGAGAGAGACTTCAGTGCTGCCCCATTGTTCACTAATGACCACACCCCTCTTGCATGCTTGGCCAATTGAAATAAGGCCTCATGTGTCTACCACAAGTACGCAAGCGCACACCATTTCCCAGAAGATCACAGTGCATTTTCATGCACTCAAGCGCAGAACATTTTAACCAGACAACGACCAACACAGATCCACTGTGTGGGATGTTAGTAGTGCTATTGCTGAGGCCTGGCACAAAACAGCCAGCGTCATGTACAGCGGTAAAAGGGTGACAGTGGCCACGTTTACATGGGTAGTTTTCCTCAATCTGATTAAAATCGATCGGAATAAGTGAATCTGATTTGTATACATGAAGTTTAAGTAAAGAGATCCACGTTCAATCCGCGTTGACATGGCCCCAGCTGAATCCGATTGTACTGTTTTTTTACCTGCGCATTACGTCACTTTGCCACTACCTGTAAATGCGTAAGAGAAAAAGAGCTGTACTTCCTGCTTCCTGTTTACCTCTATAAAGATGGATCAACGCCGTGTTTCGTTGGGGAAGCTTATTGTGTCGTGGTTATATTTATTTGCGGTTCTGAAGTCGCAGCAGTTAATCGTCCTGAAGCGATATTTGGATATTTCGTTTGGCTGCGTTTGGCTCTGCGTACGTCACTTCACTTACGAGCCTCTTACGTACTAGAAGCGCATGTGCGGACCGAACAATCCTCTTTATCAACACAATCCGCTCCACTCAGTCGTTTACATGGAGCATGGAGCGGATTATCAATCGGCGTAGACTACCTCTTACAATCTGATCCGAAATACAATCGGATTCAGGTGAATCAGATTAGCTAAGGTGTTTATATGAGACATTTTGAATCTGAGTGACCTTTCAATCGGATTGTAAATAGGATTTTTGGACCCATGTAAACGGGGCCAGTGTTCATCGATGTTACAAACTCCACTGAGGGAAACATGTTGTCATTTTACTTGATTGGTGATTTGAGGTGGAATGTGTCACAGACATCTTTGGTATGGCCTGTATACCTCTCATCTTACGCTGTATTCTGCTTTTATGAATTGTTCATGTTGAAGTATGAAATTTTAAAAATATGTTTATAAGTGCAACTGGTTTGATGCAGTTTTGACCAGGACTCCTTGGTAGAAGAGATTTTATGTCTCAATGGGACCTTCCTGGCTAAATAAATAAACAAGTGTTGCCACTAAACGTGGCCATGTCCCCCGCCAGGTCACGGAAATCGACTGGGGTATCAAACTAATACACAGTGAAGCCAACGATAAATGAAATTGGTCAAACCGTTCTTGAGATATATCGCGTTCACAACAAACGAGATGTAACAGATGGACGGAGCTGAATACTACGTCCCCCGCTCCGCTCACTACCGCAGTGGGGGACAGTAACTGAAAAAGATGCAAATGGTTTTACTTACTTTTACTTTTATATTCTCTTCAAATTGTGGCATGATGATGCCATAACCAAATTAATTAATTATTTGCAAGCTCATTTAATTTGAGTGTCGAGAGCAAGTCCACACACTAATCACACAGATGCTGAGTGAAAATACTCTCGTATCGTCACGTGTTGATTAAATGTCATCATTCAGTCATGTAATCGCTTCAGTTGACTTGGTTCAAAAGTTTTCTTTGAAGTTTAATTTTTCAAACTCTCGGGCACTTTTTTCAATTCCATGAGGCAATACTAAATCCGCTTTCACACCGGAATGCGAAAGGAATTTTTCGCACGACAGATTACATTCAAAGTCAATGCAAAGACGCGAATGCACACAAAACGCATCTTTGCATTGACTTTGAATTTAATCTGTCGTGCAAAAACTTTGTTTTGCGTCCAGTGTCAAAGCAGCTTTACTCTTCAGTCCTGCAGACCTGCTGATGTGATGTTTAACATGACTTTTTCAGCTGCACATCGCCATCTTACCCTCGGGAGGAGGAATCACCTCGTCCAGGATCTTGGCCTTCGTTCGCTTCCAGATCTTCTTGATGATCATCCGAAGCTCCTCATTTTCCTGGGCCACTGGCCCTATGGGGGGCAAGAGATGACATCATCATTAGGCACCAGAAATGTGGAAATATTAGTGCGATCAAGTAAATGCACTCTGGGGCACTGTCTTGTCAAACTGCTGCATTTTCAAATGAACTTCTTGAGGATTCAGTTAACAATTCTATTTGAATATTTCAGTATCAAAAAATGTAATATTTGCAACCTTTACTAAATGACTCAGACAATGACACTCTTCTTTCCTAAACAGAGCTGGATAAGAGAGTCTATTATGGGGAAGCAAAATGCCGATACATAAAAAAAAAAGAAAGTGATCTGAAACGTCCATTCAGCCTGTACCAATATCGAAACACCCCAACACAGTTTTTGGTGCTTTATCTGGTGAAGTCAATTTTTTATTTTAGAATGCTCATTTCAAATCTTGGCTCCAAAAAAGATGGCACAGGGGCAATTTAGGGCTAACAATGATGTGACACATCGCAATAATGAGGTGATGTTCAGCAGGTGACCTTATCGTGTAATAGCATCAAATGAGCCTCAAACAAGAGTTTGTCACTAAAGTGACTATATCCCCCGCTGTTAGGTCACCAAAACCGACTGGTGTCTGCGCATTCCCAGTGGGAAGGTTGGTACCAAAAAGAATTGAAATAGGTTGACTCCTTCTTGAGATATCGCGCTGACAATGTTCGGGACGGACGTACAGACAGAGCTGAATACTATATCCCCCGCTTCACGCTAAACGCGCGGCGGGGGATAAAAAAGGCCTGCTCCCTCAAAACCACCATATGGATCGAGGCTCAGAAACTTCAACAGATGCTTAAGTACTGTTCACGAAAAGACAGAAATCTAAATATATAATAGGCCATGAGTATAAAGTGAGTATTCGGTAGTAACTGTGAGGGACTGGTCGTCACGGTCGGCTGAGCAGCTCATGTATACATATTACCGGTAAATGTAGTCTGGTGCAAGGCTCACCGTCTGTTGTCTGCATGAGTGTAACCTTGTGTTAGTACACCATGCAGCTCAATAGCTACATGTATTATAATGTTATGTAGCCTTACAGGGTCAGATAAACGCTTGGTAAACACTGGTCACCGGCTGCGAAAACAGCTGAATGGGAAAAAAAGCCCAAATTATGAACCCCAGAAATGTGCAATTATGCCAAGAACAATCCTAAATATTAATAGAAATTGGTGTACGCTACAGCAAGCTTAAATTTACTGTTTCACTTTGAGATGAGACTCTTACATTTGCATTTCTGACATAAACCAGTACCGTCAAAAACACAATGCTATTAATCGTCTGATTGATACTCTTCCAGTAGGCTGCTTGGGGATTCCGTGTTAAATTTTGTGTCAAGAAAATTGGTATATATTTTGTGTTTTAAGAAACACAAGTTGAGACTGGTGGCCATCCTTTTCAACTTATCCAATAATTCTCAATTATCTCTTTACTGACTAACTCTGACCAAACAATAAGTATTTTTTAACCAAACGCCTCTTTGAGCCGTGCAGAGCAGCAGGACTATGTTTCCGACTCGCGCAGTGTCACACTCGACTGGGCATTAAGCCGTCCCAGTGATACAGTCGAATGCAAACCCGACCTCCCTTGGTGAAAACCCAGTTAGCCATAGTTACTAACCTGATAGGATATCGAAACAATACCGTTAACTAACTGGTTAATCTTCCGTCTTTTCGTGAACAATATGGTAAGTGTAAAATCCATCACTCTGAGACCAATGCTCCCCAGTAATACTGGGAGGATTTTGTGCGCATCACCCTCCGCAGTGCGTGATGTAATTGAAGGATAGAAGGAATATACTCAAATCGTGGTGCTTGTAGGGCAAAGCTGAAAAACTACTCTGAACAATGTGTGCAATTGTTGAAAAATGCCGCTGTGATTCCTGTCAGATGAGCAGTTATGTTTTGAGGAGCATTTAAGAAAGCCGGAGAAACCGAGACTCTCTCAAGGCTGCTGATCACCCATCAGCGAACGAATCGTGCTGAGGGGTGTGGCTTTGGCCATGCGGAGGTGTGACTGTGACTCATGTTGCTAGGAAACAGGGAAACTGACCTTCTGTCTTGATCTTCAGAGCAGTCCTCACCAAGGCGAACAACGTGGCGTTGAAAGTGACCGTCCCGTCACTGTTCAGGGGCATGTTCATCGCGACCAGCCGCTAAGGGGTAAGGGTTGAGGAGAAAGATTTGGGGGGGGGTGATTTTATCTATATGTAAGCAGCAGTGTGAGTGACCATGTCAGCAAGAGGCAACCGCATAGCCCCATTCCACGATAATTATGCAGTGAGACAATCCCAAAACAAGTGTGTGAGAGCGTCACCTTGCAGGCCACTCGATGAGGGCAGAGTTTTCCGAAGCCCAGCGGTGGCTGGATCCTACGCAGCAGCGCCACAACATCCAGGTGTTTTATCCGACCACTGCAACGAGAGCACAGAACACTGAAACTGCAACTAGTCAGTACAACCAAACTCTGCAGCACAAGACAATACAATAAAAAAGCAGTAAACAGCTGGAGTGAGGAACACGACCGCTCAGAAGCTCACCTCGCCTCAGGGTCATACTCTGACCAGATTCTCTTAAACTCATCCAAGTGGTGGGGACCCAAAATGGACCAATCACGTGTCAGATAGTCAAAGTTGTCCATGATGACAGCGACAAACAAGTTAATAATCTAGAAAAAGGGGAGCACAGAAGGTGTGAGAATTTCACGTTACTCTCACCCACAGAGGAATACATTATTAACAAACACAACCCTTGTACACATACACACTGACTAACGCCAATGACACCCATACACCACACAGACTGAACTCCACTGGTCCAGCTGATGATAGTGTCAACAGGAGATCCGCAAGGAGTAACCCCAGCTCCTGTGTCACATATACCAGACACACTCCCTCATGTACACACACACACTCGCTCTCACACACACACCTCTCTCTCTCCCTCCCTCTCTCTCGCCTCCTCACCAGGAAAGCACACAGCATGAAGAAGCTGATGAAGTAAAGGTAGGCGAAGTTGCTGCCGCAGGTGAACTCCTCTCCGGGCTCGTAGTCGGACTCCGGGTCGCAGCGTCTCCCTGGCAGGCAGGCCAGCATGATCTCCTGCCAGGCCTCACCTGTCGCACACCTGAGACACCCACCATATTAAGTATACGCAGCATATCGCATCGTTTATACATTATGCCAATGCTCACATCCACTCACCTGAACAGCACCAGCACAGCCTGCGGAAAAGTCTGGAAGTTGGTGTTCCTGTTGATGTCTGTTTCGTCCTGTAAAGCGACCTTCCCGAACGTCTGGACAAACAGCCAAACAGAGACAGAGAATACAAGCTTCAGCTGTCAGTCGTGCTGAGAGAAGGGCCAAGCGGGCAGAGACAGACAGACAGACAGAGAGACAGACACACACACACTCACGAGAAGATAGACAAACTGTAGGCCAGAAAGGCAGACAGACCCACCTGCATGCCAATGACAGCATAAATGAAGAATATCATGGCTATGAGGAGAGCGACATAAGGCAAAGCCTAAAAAAAACAGAGAGAGAGGGGGGGGGGTTACAAACCTAAGAAAGCCATTGTATCAGTGATGGTGATGATTAACCCTGAGAGCACTAATAGCTCAAATAGAGTTGCTCAATGATGCAAGTTATCAAATTCAAGGCTGTTGAAAACCTATCATGTGGGAACTTGTTTAAAAGAGCTCTCAACAGCACAAGAAAATGTCATTTATGATTTTTTTGAAAATTTATTTCAGCAGTCTAAGGGTCAACAACAACAACAATAATAATAATAATAATAATAATAATAATGATAATAACAGAATAGAATAGAACTTTATCGTCCACCGTGGTGGAAAATTGTCTTTGGCTCATCATAAACAAGGACAGGACAGATAGATCAGACAGTAGGATTAGGACATTTATACAGTGCATTGGCCACAAGAGAGGAAGAGACAGTCCATTCATGTCCTCGTCAGTCAGTCACCCAGAAGAGTACAGGATGCCGATCTCACTTGGAACAAATGATTTCAAGGCTCTTGTACACAACTTCCAGAATTTTTTGTCTGATGCCAAGGTTGTGGAGCCTTCTCAAGAGATATAATCGCTGGGAACATTTTTAAAATATAGACTCTGTGTTTAAAGAAAAGCTAATCTGTGAGTCCAGAAGTGTACCGAGATATTTGAAATGTTCACAGTTCCACTGACCAGTGAGTGAGATTGGTTGAAAGGTCCTGTTCTTTGGTTTTTTACACATTGATTACAAGCTGGCCGGAAGGTTTCCGAGGCTTTTGCATTAGCCAAGTATGCAGCTTCACCTGAAGAGACTGTTTTTTATGGAAGCCCTACTAAGGCCATGTCGTCCGCATACTTAATAAATTTAAAATCATTGTTATTGATCATAAAATCAGTAAAAAGGGAAAAAAGCAGTAGGAAAAGAACACACCCTTGTGGGCAGCCGGTGCTCACGGTGAGCACATCTGAAGAGCTCCACTGACACACACCATCAGAGGGCGTAATGCAGGAAAAAACCCCTCTTATCCAGAGAATTAGACCCTTGTTAACATCAAGATCTCAACGGAATGTGTGCTTTCATAGAACTCAAAGCAGAACTAAGATCCCAAACTAAAATCCGCTGATAAAATCCAGACACATCCTTTCGAATGCATCAGCTGCACAGTAACAGAGTTGAGAAGAGTGCACACAGCATCATCCGAGCGTCTGTCTCTCCGGTAATCACACTGGAGAGAATCAGGCATGTTATACACAGAGGTGCTCAGGTATTTGACCAGAACTCTCTCCATAGTTTTACATAATACGGAGGTAATGGCACTTGGGCGGAAATCATTTGGCAAGTGTGCCCCAGGCTTTTTTGGCACAGGCCTAATTGTTGAAATTTTCCATATTTTTGGTACTGTGCTGGTGTCTAGGAGGCAATGAAACAGCCTGGCTAAGACACCTTATAACTGGGCAGCATAGTTTTTAAGAGGACGGGCTTTCAGACCGACTGGGCCAGTGGACTTGTTCAGTATCAGTGTGTGAAGACTTACAGCAATATCCTCCTCCTTAATGATGACGGATGGTTCTGAAGGGAGGCATTTACACATAAACTCACCTGTCATCAGCTGTGTCAAATCTGCAATAAAATGTATTCAATTCATTTAAGAAAGACTCACTTGTGTTTACAGGAGTGCAAGCCTTTTCACTCACTCTGCCCATCAGTGTGTTTAGGCCCTTCCATGCCTGTTTTACATTACCAGTTCAAAATTTGTTTTCTCCTTTATTTTTATGATCAGTTTTTGCCTTAAAGATTTGCCTTCATAGCGGCCTCCTTTTTTCACACAGTAGTCGCACACTGCCAGAGAAAAAAGTGGCCTTTCTTCCACTAAGACAGTAGTTCAACTGTTTTGACACCCAAGACTTATTTGGGAATATTGTCACAATAATTTTGTCACCCACAGTGACCTCTCAGAATTGAATATAGGATGTTATGGTATCTGAGAGTTCATCAGGAGCACGACAGCATTGAAAGAAAATGTCCCAGTTTGTTTCCTCAAGACAGTCACTGAGCTGTTTTTCACACGTGTCCGACCACGATTCCACCTGCTTCATGACCGGTTTCACTCTCTTCACCGCAGCCTTATGTTTGGGCAAGAGGTGAATGACGTTTCACTCTCTTCACCGCAGCCTTATGTTTGGGCAAGAGGTGAATGACGTTGTGATCGGACTTCTTAAGAGAAGGTCTCGATACCGCTGTATAAGCATCGGGAATGTTCCCGTAACAGAGGTCAAGGGTCCAAGTCAGACGAGTGGGACAGTCCACATACTGCTGTAGGGAAGGCAGGTATCCAGATAAGTCCCATAATTAATGATTATTATACCCCGCCAACACGAAGTGGGAGAGGGATATAGGTTTGACCTCCGTCCGTCCGTCCTTCCATCTGTCCGTCCGAGATAAAGGGGACAGCTTTACTCAGACACTACTACAGATACAGTAACCAAATTTGGTGTGTAGCTTCAGACCATAAAGGCCTTGATCGAGTTCGAAAATGAGAAGCGCATGATTGGCGGGGGATGTTGTAGACCATGTCGACTTGTTATTATTATTATTATAAAATAAGTATTTCATTATTCTAAGGAGTAGTCTTAGATATCAAAATCGTCCAAACACAATTAGGATAAGTGATTTCCCTTAAAATTCTGGCCAACACTAGGCCAAACACTGAACACAAGGCCACGAAAGCATTGTGCTGTGTGGTTTAATAACGTGGGGAAAGACAAATAAAAGAAACAGGAACCGTACTTTTATGGACATCTCCTTGAGTTGACCTGGGCACTTCCGGGAAATGTCCCAGTCAGATATAAAATGATAAAACATATGAGCATGGTGTAACACCTGTTTGCACCACTGGGCGGCGTCGAGTACATATACTGCCATATTATCTTAGCAGGCAGAGTGGTCCAGTGTCATAGAACAGGAATTGAGTTTGAATTGATTATTTGCACTAGGTGCTGTTATGTTGTGTCTTCAGTGTATCTGTGTTTTATGTTACTGTTGTTTTGTTGTTGTGGAAGGTTTTTATGTGATCAACTACTGTAATGTACAGAACTCTGTGTTCAGGTGGCCCAAGGAATAACAGCTGTTGCTTTGGCTCAGCTAGTGGAGAAATAAATAAATGAAACTAAACTGGTGCCAAAATATTGTATCAAAAGTGATGTCTCTTGAGGATAAGCGTCCAATGATAATGCTGCTCCAGTGCAGAGAGTGTGTTTCCTCAGTCTCAATGAACACAAGGCACTGCTGAGCACCAGACCTGGAGAGACTTTACAAAAGTCCACAGCAGGGTGCGAATACCCTCCCCCTTGTTGAGCAGCTTGACCAATCGCATCACTCGAAACAGGCGGAAAAAGGTGATGGAGACTCGAGAGCTTTCCTCCCCCTGAAAGACAGATGATAAAATGGGGGTTTTCAGCTTGTGATACTTTCCAAAGAAGAAATGAACCAGACACCAACAACTATGAGACACAAACGTTCCCAGAAAACATGAAAAAGAATGTAAGATTCAAAAAGCAAGGGACATTTGTCCAACTTCAGGAGCCAAACACATTAGCAGACATAGTTCACTCCAATCCCATCATTAATCAAGCCTTTATTTAGGTCCATTGATCCTATTCCCCTGATCATCATTCCACTATTGGGAGTTTAGCCACCACTAAAATACAATTGATCAATGTCAGCAATATTTTTTTATAATGGCATAAAAATCTCTAATGAGTAAAAGAGGAAGAAAATGAGAGACAAAGAAGCAGAGGGCAATATAAAGCAGGGATAATCATATTAATTATTTTAATAAGCATCAACAAGGATTCATAGAGAGAATGTTATCAACATATTTACCTCTTCATGCCCTCCACCCTGCAACAGTGAGAGATCAGCAGCGAGAGAGAAATCAACAGTGTGAGAGGGATCAGCAGTGAGAGAGATAGATCAAAAGTGTGAAAAAGATCAGCAGGGAGAGTGATCAGTGTGAGTGGGATCAGCATTGAGGAAAAGGGATTGACAATGTGAGACACATAACAGTTAAAGAGAGATCAACAGTGTGAGAAGGATCAGCAGCAAGAGAGAATAGTGTGAAAGGGAACAGCAGTGAGAGAGAGAGATCAATAATGTGACAGGGATCAGTGGCAAGAGAGATCAACAATGAGATGGATCAGCAGTGAGAAAGAGCAACAATGTGACAGGGAACAGCAGTGTTAAAGAGAGATCAACAGTGGGATCAGCCACGAGAGTGAACAGTGTGAAAGGGATCAGCAGTGTGATGGAGAGATCAATAATGTGACAGGGATCAGTGGCAAGAGAGATCAACAATGTGAGATGGATCAGCAGTGAGAAAGAGCAACAATGTGACAGGGAACAGCAGTGTTAAAGAGAGATCAACAGTGTGAGAGGGATCAGCAGCAAGAGAGAACAGTGTGAAAGGGAACAGCAGCGAGAGAGAACAGTGTGAAAGGGATCAGCAGCAAAAGAGAACAGTGTGAGAGGGATCAGCAGTGAGAGAGAAAAGTGTGAGAGGGATCAGCAGCGAGAGAGAACAGTGTGAGGGGGATCAGCAGCGAGAGAGAGATCAACAGTGTGAAAGGGATCACCAACGAGAGAGAACAGTGGGATCAGCAACAAGAGTGAACAGTGTGAAAGGGATCAGCAGTGAAATGGAGAGATCAATAATGTGACAGGGATCAGTGGCAAGAGAGATCAACAATGTGAGATGGATCAGCAGTGAGAAAGAGCAACAATGTGACAGGGAACAGCAGTGTTAAAGAGAGATCAACAGTGTGAAAAAGATCAGCAGTGTGAAAAAGATCCATCTAACATTGTTGTAGTGAGATCAGTATGAGTGGGATCAGCAGCTATAGAGATCAAGAGAGGGAGATGGATCAGCGGTGAGATACAGCAACAATGTAACATGGATCAGTAGTGAGTGATAGACAGTGTGAGGAATCAGAAGCGAGACAGAGATCAATGTGAAAGGGATCAGCAGCAAACGATAGCAACAGTGAGAGAGAGATAAGCAGCGAGAGAGATCAGTGCAAGAGAAATCAGCAGTGAGAGATATCATCAGTGAGAGAGAAATCAGCTGTGACAGAGATCAACAGTGAGAGAGGGATCAGTGGTGAGAAAGAGAGAGAAGAAAGAGCGAGAGCAAGAAAGGGATCAGCAACATAATTCCAGAGACACCAGTTAGGGGATTAAATGAACATAGAAACAGAAAACAGTTTTTTAAAATGAAAGAAAAACTCCAGTCATTGCTGAACTTACATCTTGTTGGCATGAATGCAGCTTCAACTTCCCTTTATAAATTAAACACCTCATTTCAGAATTTACCCAAAAGTCAGCATTTCACCATTTCAGAAACTAACAAAAACTGAACGAGTCCTTAAACAACAAATGCCAAAATTTATCTTAATAATGAGCACTCATCTTGTCGACATATTTTCAGTTGATTGTCATTCATTAATGACATTTTAGTTTTTAAATGAACTTCACTCACTCCACATTGTCTTGCGAGCAATATCTTGTTATTCTGAATAAATTCCAATTTCCAGCTAAAGGAAAGCAAATAAACCTGCCCCAGAGAACTGATCCTATGACATGAGCAGCCATGCAGTTCACTCACGCTGAACTCCGTCACTGCAATGTCCACGATGCTCCCCACCACGATCAGGGCATCAAAGGAGTTCCAGGCATCCATGAAGTAGTGCTGCAAAACAGAAAGGCTCAATAGCGCAGGTTACAACTGATACTATACAATACAATCACTCAGCTCTCCATAATACAGCAGCGAAACGTACAGGCTAAAGCTCACATTATACAACACAAACACTCAGCTCCCTATAATAGTTACAACCCACATTATAAAGCACAAACACTCAGCTCCCTCTAATACAGCAGAGCTGAGTGAGTGCACTTCCTGCATTTGCTAACAGATTAACGATCTGATAAAGCGAAGAAACAGTGAACATACGTGTGAATGCACATGCATGCGTGTGTCGGTGTGGGCGAATGTGCGCAAGAATGGCTGTGTGTATATGTACCATGAAAAGTGTACATTATAATTCCTACATGTTCATCTGAATCCCAACATTTAAAATAAAAAAGGTTTGCTCACCCTGAGCCTCAGTGCAAGTAACTTCAGCACCATCTCCACAGTGAAGAGCCCAGTGAAAGCCATGTTCAGAATGTCCATCACAAAGCTGAACAGTTTGGACTGCTCGTAATGCTATAGAACATAGATACATGAGTCATTAAATGGTATCTCAGAATACAATAGAACACAAAGGTATGCGCCATTACATGTGCTGCTTGTAATACTATGGAACGAACAGGAATGTCTTGTTACATACACGGCTTGTAATGCTATAAACTCAGAAGGTATGCACCATTACTTGTCCTCTGAATTCAATGGCAGGCAAAGATGTACACCATGTTGCATGTAATGCTATAAAACACAAGAGCATGCAGTGCTATTAATGCTGTTTTACACTAAGGTATACACCTTTACAGACACTTCTCGTAATGCTGTAGAATACAAAGGTATACACTGTTAAAATGGTATGTCTACAGAGCACAAAGGGATGGATCACCGGATGTGGTGCTCTTAATGCGACAGAAGTCAACGATGTGCAGCATTACTTGCGCTGCTTCTAATGCCAAATAACTCAAAGATATGCACCATTACATGCAGCTTATTACACTGAAAAACACACAGGTTTGAGCTGTTACAAGCAAAGCTCCTAATGCTAAAGAACACAAAGGAATGTGCTGTTACGTGTTGACTATTCTGTAAGTTTATCATTACAGTGATGCCAAATGAAGGGGAACAATATTGATTTGTAAACATTATGTTGTACATATAGCAGAGTTGGGTCCAAGTACTTTCAAGTACTTTTGAGAATTGAATGCAAGCATTTTTTTTTACATACCATAGTGCTTGTATTTGTATCTGAGTACTACCTAATAATGCATATTATATTAGGCCAAATGCCTAATAATACCGATAAGTATAAGAATATGTACTTGTATCCGAGTGCTTTTCAAATAATTGACCAATCTCTGTCAGCACTTAGGAGACAGACTGGTCAAGAACTTTGAAAAGTACTTGAATACAAGCACTTTAGACATTAATAGGATGTCCTCCGATACAAGTGCAAGAACTTCAGTATTTAAAAAAAAGTACCTTCATTCCATTCTTGAATGTTCTCGAAAGTACGTGAACCCAACTCTGACATTAAGTGAAAACTCCTGACGCAGGAGCAGAGGTGTACCTGCACTGCCAGAGTGACAGTGTTGAGCAGGATCAGCACAAACATGATGTACTCAAACCCCGAGGAGTTAATGATGGACCAGAACTTGAACTGGGTCGGGTTCTTTGGGATGTACACCTTTATTGGCTGAGACTTCAGTGCATAATATATACACTGCCTCTGAAAGAGAAAACAGAGGCAGAGATACAATAATTGTGCAGAATATAATATAATTATTATATTCTATATATTCGCTATTCAGCAGACGCAGCGACTGGAAGAGTTTCGCTCGGATCTCCGGACCTGGTTCTTGTCCAGCTCACAGTTCTTGTACTCCTGTTCCCCCTGCTCTCGGAAGGTGATGATGACAAAACCTACGAATATGTTCATCATGAAGAAGGCGATGACGATGATGTAGACGATGAAGAAGATGGAGATGTCCACGCGGTAGTTATAGATTGGCCCTTCATTCTCGGCATTTGCGTCGATTGCCTGGTACAGGATACTGAGAGAGCGACAGGCAGCGGTGACAAGAACCCAAAGATAAAACACATTAAATATGTCGCACTTTATCTAGATACACTGCAAAAAGTGATTTTCAAGAGAGGGAAATTTACTTATTTTATGACTTAAAACACTTATTTCTATCACCATTTTCTTAGTAAGACTAAAAAATTTCTCCTTGATTTGAGGTAATTTTGATTATCTTGCCAATGGGGTAAGTACATTTTCACTTGTCAAGCAAATATTGCTATATGAAATTATACATTATATATATATATATATAAAATTACAATAATTACATCTTCCCTTTGTAAATAAAAATGCATTACTGTAATCTACTGTATATTCATACATATAACATTTTTATAAATTACAGCTTCTAATGCAATAATGATCTTTTGGGGTGAGATGCCATCATTATTGCTCAGTTGATCAGTTCCCATTTCTTAACTATTATTAGATACATTTCCTCAAGAAAGGTTCTTGAAAGCCAATCACCAACACAAATGTGCTTATTTACGATTCAGTTTGTATTATCATGACATTGTACATCACTATAATACAGTAATATAGGGTTTACATGACTTTACAAAGAAATTCTCAATTATTACAGAGAAAATGAACTGACTAATGTATTTTGGATGATAACACACACTGTTTGCCAAGTAGGTAAATGTAACAGTTAGTTAAAAAATAAATACATTATCCTTTTTATTTTAATTTCCTTTATCTAGTGTTGTTAACATGAATTAATGGTGAACAGACCAAATTTTCAGTTGTTAGCAGTTATCAACCACTATTTTAACATGAATTCGCATGGCCACTGTTGCCACGTGTTCTGTATTCACTTGAAGGTAATTACTCAAGCTGTATGGATTTGTAACCGGTCACTGATGCTGTAGAGACTGAAATCACTCACACAGGCCAGCCCTCGAAGGTGGACACGGTGTAGAGCGCCATCATACCCATCAGTACGTTATCGAAGTTAAAGTCACTGTTGTACCACACCCTTTCCTTCATGGTGGGGTGCGCTACGTCCCCGTCCTTATACACGACGAAGGTCCCCCTGCAGCGCATCAAACAGTGACAAGATCATTCAATCAAACAGCCAATAGGATGAGACACCTGGCAAAGCACACAATCAACCACACTGAAGATTAAACAACTGGCCAATCACAGATCATTCACACTGAAGCATACTCACCTGTCCTCCTGACAAAGCACACATCATCAAACACTGGGGATTACACACCTGTAGACCTGGCAAATCTCAGATTTCTGACCTGTGTGGGTCGGGCCATCTTGTCAGAGGAAGCAAAGTTCTCTCTCAGTTTTTGGCACGTAGGTGCATGGCGTTCCTCTTGGAGCCACTCTCGTGTCATGGCCATGAGCGAGACTGTGTTTAACAAACGCGGCTGGGCTTTCCGGTCTCACGCCAGGGTTCCACGATCATCAGGGTGCCCTCGACTCAAGGACGGCACTACTGCACTTCAATGAAGCGCAGAAGTCGTTACCCTCGATCGCGCCTCCCCAGTTTACAGATAAGAGCTCAGGGGCTGAGTTCGCTGTCCATTCAAATGACATAACCTGTCATGTGAAGTTGGGATTGCACTAGAATTGCCTGGATGCTGGGAATTTTTTCTCTGCGGAGTGCTCCGATGTTTCCGACCTGGTCCCTACATGTAATCCCCATGATGGCCCTTGCACGTCGCAGCTGAATAGTCGAGATTCTGTTGACCTAATGCATGTACAGCGTGTGCGTCGCAGTAAAAGAGAGTAATAAACAGAAGACTGCATTTGCTCTGCAGCAAGAAAGAGTGCAAAGAGGGTGAAGGTTGGGAACCAGTCTTATTTCACTGGGACGAGTACATCAAAAGGCTCAGAAAACTCCTCGCCAATTTGTACCTTTGGCTGCATTCTACAGTGGAAAGAATTAAGCCTTAGCATGCTTAACACAAGTATTGTTGCTAAATGCAGTAAGATATCAAAATCAAAACTGTTGAAAACCTATTATGTGGCGACTTGCTCCTGCAGGAGCTCTTTTAAACATGTCGCCACATGATAGGCTTTCAACAGCTCAAAAATAATTACATTTGTGATTCTTTGAAATATATTTCAGGGCTCTAAGGGTTAATGAGGGCAAGGAGTTTGGGTGGGCATGATCTCTCTCAAGGATTCACCGATTACTGCGAAAGCCACACTGGTTCTCGGGCACCTAAGACTCAGAGATATGCAGGAGGTTAGACAGGGCAAATTCCACCAAGTTCTTCTGGGCAGTTGACAGCAGCAAGACCCCCCTGAGACTGTCACATACATGTGGGTCCCCCTTATGGTTGAAGATGGTAGTAACTTAAGCGACTCTGAAGTCTTGTGGCTGAGCACACTTTCCCCATTATTATGTACTGAGTTTTAGCTGGTAGACCTGAAGGACAAGGGCCCACTCTTGGGAGATCTCAGCAGGGGTCACATCTGTACCTGGGGTTTTGCCCTATCTGCTGAGCTTCATAGCTGCAGTAAGTTCAGCTTTGGTGGATGCAGGATCCAGTTCAAAATGCACAGGGTGCAGCCTTAGTTTGGTAACGGCAGCATCTTCAATGCAGGCCGGCCTGCTCATTAGCTGTTGGAGGTCAGGCTTTCCATCTTTGCATTATCTCACTGGGAGAGGAGTATTGCGAGTTATCATGGTCTCTGAATGCTGGGCAGAAGTCAGCATGATGGGTCATGGCTTCTCTTAAGCACATTGTAAAGGTATTGAAGGAATTTGTAAGCCTGCAGTTCTTCTTTTCTCAGTTTCTCAACAGTCACTCTTGGCCTCCTGGACTGAGGGGTGTAGTTTTGTTTTGGCTTCCCAGAGATGGCAGGAGGCATTCTTCAAGGCTCGTCCTGAGAGGATTCTTGGACAACACTTCCTCATGTTGGTGACAGGATTAGGCCATGGATTATGCCCCAGGCGATCTACAGTCCTTATCATTCACAATGAAGGTTATATGATTGCATAACTGATGAACTATACATCAGAGCTGAAGAATCAAAGACCAAGCGAAGTATGTGCATCATTCACAGTGAGAGCAATAGGGTAACACACAAAGACAGGCGTCTGTCAAACTAGGCGTAAACTACTGCAGGACATGAGGTTGCTAAGCAACTGACAAAGCTTGCAAGGGAGTAAGAGCAGGCTGGTCTGATTGGCTACAGGGGAGATGGAGTGGGGCTGATCGCAGAGTCAGACCATCGGACCAGAGGGAAAACAGCCGGGCAGCTGTAATGCTGGAGATGTTTCTGAATTAGCTCCATTAAAATCTGTCAGACTGAAGCTACACAGTGACACAGATTAGCCCCAGCACATGGAAAACTTTTGGTTGTTAAGCACAATTTTAAATTTAAGCAGTATTTAATGGCTCTAAATGACAGAACAGACCAGACCCCCCCCTCTCCCACCCCCACCTGAGGAACGGGGTTATCAGTAACCTGCTAATGGCTTCAACTCTCCCAGAGTTTAGAGCCGTTAGCAGCAGGAGCTAGGTACTGTGCAACACAACGCATATCCAAACGCAACAGAAACTACGCATACCCTAACCCAACGCAACGTATACCCATGTCGTAATTAAACACTACATATGTCCAAACCCAACACTTATACCCCAACTCTAACCAAAAACTATGTCTACCCTAACCCCAATTACTTTTTCACATAGGGCCAGGTGAGTTTGTTTGGCTTTGGTTTGGAAAGGGATATTTCAACATATTTGGCAAATTGGCCAATTGCCGTAATCCCTATAGTTATATGAATAGGTACATTACCTTTAGTTATCCGTGCCTGTTGTTTTGAGCTGCTCAGTGAATATAACGAAACTGAACAGTACAGGTCTCTCCCTCCTTCAAGACTCCCCTCAAAACTCATCAATACGCAATCCAGCAACTGCAAAACGCTTTAATAATGTATAATTATGAAACATTACAACACATGAAGCAAATACTCAGAGCTACTTCCTTGAGTAACCAGCTGGGCGGATTAACACGCCTCACCTCAGATGTTGGGAGTAGCTGCAGTAAACATATGCTTTTGAAATCACTCCGCCTGTATGTCTGCCTTGAATATAACTCGGTCTTGTAATTATACATTATTATTTTACAGCGCGGTGAATGCGCAGGTCTCAGGTTTTGGAGCCGCAGGATTGCGTATTTGATTTTGAAGGCGGAAGGGACCAGTACCGTTCACCTTCGTTATTCGCAGACCAGCTTGCGTTCCCCCCCCCCCCCGAAAAAAAACAGACAAGGATAACTAAACGTGATGCACCTACTCATATAACTATAGGGACTGTGGCAATAGGCCAATCTGCCAAAATGTTGAAATATCCCTTAAACAAATAAAGTCATCATTTAAAAACTACATTTTGCATCAACTCCGGTTATCTTTGTCACATATTAAAATTTGTTTGATGATCAGAAACATTTAAACGTGACAAATATGCAAAAAAATAAGAAATAAGGAAGGGGACGAATGCGTTTTCACAGCGCTGTATACCCTGACCCTAAACCAACACCATATATACCCAACCCCTAACCCAACACAATTTACACGCTAACCCAACACTACGTGTACCCAGCGACTCACTTGCATTCATCAGGCGTGTGCTTCGCCTCATCAGTGCATCTGAAGAATTTACCCTGAGAGACAGACAGCTCATGAGACCTCGACAACAGGGCCTATGATGCACTGAAACACAACTCACTCACAAGACGTCTATTCTACTCATGCTGAAAAAGCAGTGAAGACTTAATTCCCTCTGGAGAAACACCTGTTCAACTGACATTCAGGAGGCACAGAAAACTCAACTCTCTCAAGAGCTTCATCTAATCAACGAAAAATTTTTATTCTTTCTCCACTATAAATGCAGAGATAATGCTCATATATTTATCTTTTATAAAGAAGAGGCAGCAAAATTTTTGTGGCAATTTTTTTAAATTCCCTTCGTGTTTCAAAATTTTACATTTTCGAAATTTTTAGATTCAGAATTAATAAAAGAATGTCATGCAGTCTGCGGTGATACTGAGCGTGTGCAGTCTGGGGTGATACTAAGCGTGTGCAGTCCGCGGTGATACTGAGCGTGTGCAGTCTGCGGTGATACTGAGCGTGTGCAGTCTGCGGTGATACTGAGCGTGTGCAGTCTGCGGTGATACTGAGCGTGTGCAGTCTGCGGTGATACTGAGCGTGTGCAGTCTGCGGTGATACTGAGCGTGTGCAGTCTGGGGTGATACTGAGCGTGTGCAGTCTGGGGTGATACTGAGCGTGTGCAGTCTGGGGTGATACTGAGCGTGTGCAGTCTGCAGTGATACTGAGCGTGTGCAGTCTGCAGTGATACTGAGCGTGTGCAGTCTGCAGTGATACTGAGCGTGTGCAGTCTGCGGTGATACTGAGCGTGTGCAGTCTGCGGTGATACTGAGCGTGTGCAGTCTGCAGTGATACTGAGCGTGTGCAGTCTGCAGTGATACTGAGCGTGTGCAGTCTGCAGTGATACTGAGCGTGTGCAGTCTGCGGTGATACTGAGCGTGTGCAGTCTGCGGTGATACTGAGTGTGTGCAGTCTGCAGTGATACTGAGCGTGTGCAGTCTGCAGTGATACTGAGCGAGTGCAGTCTGCAGTGATACTGAGCGTGTGCAGTCTGCGGTGATACTGAGCGTGTGCAGTCTGCAGTGATACTGAGCGTGTGCAGTCTGGGGTGATACTGAGCGTGTGCAGTCTGGGGTGATACTGAGCGTGTGCAGTCTGCAGTGATACTGAGCGTGTGCAGTCTGCGGTGATACTGAGCGTGTGCGGTCTGCGGTGATACTGAGCGTGTGCGGTCTGCGGTGATACTGAGCGTGTGCGGTCTGCGGTGATACTGAGCGTGTGCAGTCTGCGGTGATACTGAGCGTGTGCAGTCTGCGGTGATACTGAGCGTGTGCAGTCTGCGGTGATACTGAGCGTGTACAGCTGATGCACCTTGAAGAGCTGGACACCGATGCAGGCGAACATAAACTGCAGCAGCGTGGCCACGATCATGATATTCCCGATGGTTCTGATGGCCACAAACACACACTGCACAACATTCTGTTTGAAGACATGAAACAACACACTGTGAGAAACACACACAAACCATCTGATTTATTTAAAGACGGTCATTTACACCCACAAACACACTAGCAGTACTGTATTCTGTATGTATATTCACACTGAGACACACAAATTACCACAAATAAACACATGCAAAGACAAACAGATATGTACAGGCACCGTAAGATACGTACAAACAAACACATGAACATGCACAACCACACACCGCTGCTCTGTATGGAAACATAAACACACACACTATCAGATATATACACAGATGAAATGACACACACTGTACCTTCAGTCCCTTGGCCCTGTTAATAGCTCGGAGGGGCCTGAGCACTCTTAACACCCGAAAAATCTTCACCACCGAGATGGCGCTCGAACTGTGAGAGTGAGGGGGACAGGGAATCATGCCATGTTATGTCGAAATGTTATGTGTTATATGTTTTACTTTAAGTGCATTATACATGTGATATGTTATCTGTTATATGTTCTGGGTTATATGATGGAGGGTGACGGAATCATCTCTATTCGCTGCTGTTACCACTTAAGATCTGCTTTCATTCACATGCATGATGCGCAGTTCCGCACCAAATCCCAAAGATGCATTTTGAAAAACTCAGCACAATCATTGGAGGAAAAATAAAATTCACTTTTGTCATCATATTCATCCTGTGTGTTCGAGCTGATGTTGATCATGCCAGTAGCTACATCACATGGATACCATGACAAGTGTGAAGTTTGTAATGCAGATATCAAGGCATCAACTTCTACAGCAAGTGCCATCTTTGGTGACTTTTTTTGGGATTAGTCATTCAAAAGCTCTTCAGCACAGGAACCAAATTTCACCAAACTTATGTGCCTTGCATTGGATGCTTTAGCTAACTGAAAAGTGTTAGGAGGTAGTACCGATACCGCGGTCATTATCGCACTCCAACAGGTATGAAACGGTTCGAGCAGAACACTTACTGCAGGAAGAAGGACACCAGAGAGACACTGACCACCAGCAGGTCCAGCAGGTTAAACCAGTTTCTGCAGAACGACCCCTTGTGCACAAATCCCCCGTAAACCGTCATCTAGGGACAGGCGAGAGAGGAAATGCCGGGTAACGCAAGTTAGCACCTGCCATAACATTCAAACGCCTTCTGTTTGCTACAAGTGTAAGCAGATGCAGGTTTCCTGTCAGACATCATGTGAGTTCCAGGCTTTGAGAGATTTCTGAGACACGCACCTTCAGCAGGATCTCCACAGTGAATATGGAGGTGAAGGCATAGTCAGCATAACCCAGGACCTTTTAAAAGACAGAACATATACAGGAAATTATTATAAGAGATTATCAACTAAACCTCTGCCATGTGATACAAGTACTGTACACGTCATGACCACTGTTTTTATTTTTTATATCAAGGGAGGGAGTTTCGCTGAGCATTTTCTTATCATTTCGACTGTTACTCACATTTTTCCTGAATGAGTACATCCTCATTGGGCCTGCAACCTGTCACTCACGTTATTACCTCTGCCAGCGAAAGTTTGGCAGGATTGGTGCCATTTGTTTGTTTGTGCGTTTGTTTGTGAACAAGATAACTCAATAATTAATAAACAGATTTCTCTGAAATTTTGTGGGTGGGTCACCATTACAGCAGGGATGGACCCTATTGATTTTCACCGTGATCAGTCAAACAATGTGGCCGCCACAGCAGCTATATTGAAATCCTATGACACGCGATAACTGAACTTTCCTCTCACTCACCAAGATTTGGACGGTCCTGCCTTAGCAGAGGTTTGCACTCTAGCAGTGCCTCTAATTTCTGAATGAGTGTGCCCTGATAGGGCCTCCTACCTGTCTCTCACAAATATTCCTGAATGAATGCACCCTCATTGGGTCTCTTGCTCGTCACTCACATAGTTCTTGAATGAGTGTGCCCTGATTGGGTCTTCAGCAGCCAATGAGATGCTGCTGAGGATGATGAAGACCAGGATGAGGTTGGTGAAGATGTGGTGATGAATGAAAGCATGGCAGCCAGTGCGAATCCTAAAATTAGGGACAGAGGAGATGTCAGCCCCTCTCATGAAAATAATAGCATAAGCACAATGACATGCAGCACAGTCCCACGGTAGTTTCTTTTTGAAACCTGGAAATATGGTACATCACATATTGTACATACGGGAGCAGCACAGTGGATGAAGAGTGATATTTTCTGTTGGCTCAAAATGCCGAGTGAGTCCGTTTGCTTTTCTAACAAGCATTTTGTCGATCCATCCTCTACGTTGAGAATTGGAAATTACCCAGAAGTGTTCGGGTATTGAATCGTTCACACAACATCGGGTGGCGCTGGGAATGTGAGGGCTGAAAGGGGTGCATCAACAATCACCACAACTTAGCTTGAGCAGTGTTCATTATTTCAATTTAACTTTTTTAAAAGTCATGTTTTCAAACATTTCACGTCCAAATAACTTAAGAGCCCATCTACATGGTTTCCCAACTCCTCTATGCAGCTACCGTAATGATCTCCATAGTAACACCCATAAACAAATCCACTTCAGCACTTTTTATAGGAAAATAATGTCAACTATTGTTTGTTGATCATGTCCGCTAGTTTCTACTAGCGAACTAAATCTGGTTTCTGTCACATATTGGCTGGTAATCAGGTTGCTAGCTGTGGTAGACATAACACGGGTCGATATATCAAATTATGATGTGAATTTCAGGCTAGAAATCTCGCGATGGTGCTGTAATTAATGAATTATTTTGTATGCGGAAACCACGTCAGCAAGCTGTTGAGGATACAGGTGTATCAGAGCTTCAGGTGACATCCTAATTTTGAATTATACGTAGTATGGAATTATAGGAAAAGCATTAAAATTAGACTCAAGATGTTCAGCAAATATAACCTTTGAAAGTCAAAATGTCCCGACCAACTGTGGGGAAAATGAAAGAAACAAGTTATTGTAAATCGTATATCTAACATGATACAGTCCGATTAAAAGCTCGGTTTGCGCCTCGTCCAATTAACAGATAGTCAGTGGTCCATTTTGAAGAGTTTATCTCAACTGCAGTCGAGTAACCGAACAGTGAGATGCTTAATAGACATGAATTGCCTAAAAATTTTAACATTCTTTGATAATAAAACATAACATTATATGATTAAGAAACTTATGAATTGGTAAGAGTATTTCAATTGTTATTATTATATTGCAAACCTTCATAATAAATGTTCATAACATCAGTAACAGTTGTAAACTTGTATTCAAAAATCAAATCAAAAGTGTTTGGATGGCAACAAAATAGAAACGGATGTTTATGTATGTGGCATCTATTTAGTATTACGATTAGGGAGGCATTTTGCTTCGCATCATAAAGAAACAAAGACAAAGAAACACTCATTCGGATAATCTCCGTACGCAGAAAAGGCAGTATCTGCACTCAGATTTGCAAAAATATGCACGCCCGCATTATATATGTCTCCCTACCAATTGTCACATTAAACCTATACCCTTGATGCCTAATGTTACTCACGTGATGTCCACATGATTGTTGGTCTAAAAAATACCACGTTTGGTAAATTTCTAAATACATAGGCCTAATTACTACTAATATTACAATTATATACTATTATAAAATATATAGGCCTTCTACTATTATTTTGTACGAACATACACTACTATTATTACTATTAGGCCTATTAATTATTACAACCAATTCTAATGTGTTAGTTTTTTTCTTATCCAGCATGTCTCCTTTGCTTATAATAAATCTGCATAATAGGAACATGGAACTCAGAAATTGTCCCACTTTACCCATATCCACCTAAAAGAGGCACACGGGCAATTTTGATGTTATTTCAGAACAAGTCGGCGGCCTCTGGTTGCCATAATGGTGCAGAATGTTTCTCATGGACATATTTTTATATTAAAATGGTTGTGTGTGTGTGTGTCTGTGGGGGGGGGGGGGGAGGGATGTCAGAGGATTATGGTAATCCATAATTATGGTAAGGATTATGGTATATATATATATATATATATCAATATCACAGTAACACTTCAGAATACATACTGGTTATTTAAACTGCAATTTCATAAATATATTTTTTATCCCCACAGTGGAAGGTACACCGATAACCTTACTTAGGTTGGCTGTCATGCTGTGGCATCTTGATCAAGATGCCAGGTATTCATGATGATACTGAGCCAAAAGGGGAAGTCACAGTTGGGTCTTACACAAAGAATATAGGAACTTTTTGAGTACAGTTAAATATAAAATAGGGAGATGGCGATAGATTAGTATTATTCTGATATTGGAGAGATTCAGATAATTGGTATTACACATACTTTGGAGGCACTTACGGATTGGTTTTGCCGAGACAGAAGAAAGCATTGCCGTCAGGTATGGGGACAATCTTCTCCTTTGGAGGAGCAAAGTCTGTCACCTTTAATGCTGAAAGATTTAAACAAACAGTGATTAGAAATCTCGGCAGTGCGCCAATGTTATTCTGTAAAAATGACGCATAATTACAAATATTAGATACCCTCACTTGACCTTCCACTATGTGAGGGGCAGATGATAGTCAGAAGACTGTACTTATGGATTCAAATCCACCTCAAGTGTGACTGTCGTCAGTGAATCTAAATTCAGACAATACTGTCCGGTCCCAATTTCCCACAGCATTACTCCAAAATTCTGGAGTACAGAGTCTTTGTTACACATCGTAACTCGTTGTTTTTAAAGAAAAGGTGCCCAACTGTTCTGTCATCAACATCAGCAACATAGCCAAAAGCTGTGAATTAATCCTTAGAGTGCTGAAGTAAACTATTAAAAAATACGAATTTAATTATCTTTTGCTGCTGAAAACCTATCATTTTGCAACTTGCTTAAAAGAGCTCCCGTGCGGAAGCTCTTTTAAAGAAGTTGCCACATGATAGGTTTTCAACAGCTTTAATTTTGATATCAAACATCATTGAGTAACAATAGCTGTATTTAGCGCTCTAAGGGTTAAGTTAAATGACTTCGGAAAAATAGATCTCAAAAAGACTGTTCTCCAAGGCTGGCACCACTCCTAAACCATACATGGCACTTTATCAGGCAGACTCCGATGTTTGAGTCAGATGAACACAAATCATGATCAGCTTCACGTCTGGACCTGGGCAAAACATGGGGGTGGGGTTACAATTACAGCCCGTTACCCTCCAGTCCGCAGGGCTGTTGGATGCAGTTGGCTCTGGCTGGGCTCTGATCTCGACAGCAGACCAGCCTGCGCTCTGGAACAATGCCTAATGTGGAAGAGATACTGAGCATTGTCCTGCATCTTCCCCTTTCGGAGGACAGACTTACCCCCCTCATCATCCAGGTCCTCCTCTTCCTCTTCCTCAACCTACAGAGAACATGGGGAGTGACCCAAGATTTCAGGAGGAGTCCAAAATTACAGAGCATCTACAACAACTAAATGCAACTCGATCAAGTTAAGGTGATGCATGCTGACATCAATATACTCAGCCGCCTGCACCCCGCTACACAGTTGGCTACAGTGCTGCCACTGCATGATTTTCTTACAGTCATAATCTACTCCAGGTGAAAAGCTATTTTATGTCATAATTATGAAAT
The DNA here is from genome assembly GCA_029721435.1 of Gymnothorax reevesii. Lineage (NCBI taxonomy): Eukaryota > Metazoa > Chordata > Actinopteri > Anguilliformes > Muraenidae > Gymnothorax > Gymnothorax reevesii. Next base: position 94,241,003 of record CM056581.1, on the reverse strand, counting down.
TAGTTGTTAAGAATTATAATTATGAAAAATTACAGCAACAATTAACTCCTCAATTAATGTCAACAGGTTAAACACACTGAAACTAAAGCAGTCTGTAACCACAATATATTGCATATTCCGATATTAATTTATGCAGTATCATATTCTGTCATGCAGGAGAGCTAACAACAAATGATAAGCTGTATTTTTTTTATTTTTTTTTATTTGAAGGGACCTTCACCAAGGACAATAGCCAAAAAGATCACTCATGTCCACCCTGTGGTACATGCTGAATTCACACCCACATGTAGAGCAATCCCCAGTTGGTACAGTCCAATTATTTACTCCAGGCCTTTACACTGTACTCTACATCAGACAGTAATGATGAGGCCAGGTGTACATCTCACAGGTACAACCAGCCCCAGGCCACAACTACCAAAGAGAATAATGGTCTGAACAGGAAAGTGAGAGAGAGAGAGATTGAGACAGAGATGGATATTCCTCACTGGGTGCGTGCAGGTCATTAATGACTCGTGAAACACGTTCATTCTCAAGAGCATTAAAGATTCTGTCCATGGAATACATTGGGAAATGTCACACAGTTCACAGACGTCACTGACTCTGTAAAAATAAATAAATAAATAAGCCACACCTTTTTCTTCTCTCCATCCTCATCATCCTCATCCTCCTCATCATCTTCATCTTCTTCCTCCTCTTCCTCCTCCGTGTCCCTGCAGAGCAGGAATGGCCACTGAATGCCTCTGACAGCTTCCTGTCTCTTTACAAATCACGTCTACCTGAGCTTTATCTGTTTTACATCCATCACCAGCCCAGCTGAACTCACTCTATATTTTACATACATCACAAACCCACTCTGCTTATTCTATCTTTTACATACATCACAAACCCCACTCTGCTTACTCTATATTTTACATACATCACAAACCCTGCTCCGCTTACTCTGTGTTTTACATACATCACAAACCCTGCTCCGCTTACTCTACATTTTACATACATCACAAACCCTACTCTGCTTACACTGTGTTTTACATACATCACAAACCCTGCTCCGCTTACTCTACGTTTTTGCCCACAGTGGCCAAGTTGTCCACAGCAATGGCCAAGAAGACATTGAGCAGAATATCTGACCAAAGGAAGTGAAGGAAGGACCTTGAGCCCTGAGAGAGAGGGATCAGGAAGAGAGGAGGGATTGAATAGGTGATGGATAAGGGAAGACACCAATCAGGGTGAAGAGTGGGACAGCAGGTTGGAAAGGAATGATAGAGAGAGAGAGGGATAGGTACAGAGGAAATGAGGAGCAGATATGAAGTACATTCACTGAAAGGATACAGTTTCCACAGATGAACAGAATAACAAAGTAAATGCTGACGATCATTCCAGGAGCGCTCGGCCCTCCGTACGCCATGATACCGTCATACATCACAGAGTTCCAGTCCTCGCCGGTTAAGATCTGCACAGGAAATATAGATTGAGGGATTAACATAGAGAGTTTGGGTTTGGGTTAGAAAGAGAGCACAAACTGCATAGGTCTAAACACAGGAAATACAGACAGAGGGGATTCAAGAGAGAGTTTGGGTTTGGGTTAGAGAGAGTGCATACACTACACAGATCTACACATAGGAAATACAGACATGGGGATTACAATCAATCTTGAACTGCACAGATCGAAAAAGCACGGAACAAGAGAGTAAATTACACAGATCGATACACAGAGGAGAGAGAGCGAGAGAGCGAGAGAGTGTGAGAGCGAGTGGGAGAGAGACAGAGAGAGAGAGGGATGGTTGCGCAGTTGATGCGCATATGAACACAGAGCAGCTCCATCACACACGCTGTCATAAAGTAACACCAACCGCGATCATGCACTTGGCCGCAATCATTAGGGGTTTTACTTTCACATATTTCCGAGGATCCAAGGAGAGGAAAAACGCATCTGAATTTTTACAGCTCTGGCGCACATTCGTGTCCAAAGGGTTTGCTCTCGGTCACCTGGAAGCAGGTGAGGAGGGCCTGGGGGAAGGTGTCGAAGGTGCTCCGCTTGGTCTGCGTCTCGTCGAAGTTGTATTTTCCCCCGAAGAGCTGCATGCCGAGCAGGGCGAAGATGATGAGGAAGAGGAAGAGCAGCAGTAGCAGAGAGGCGATGGACTTCATGGAGTTCAGCAGCGAGGTCACCAGGTTAGACAGAGACGCCCAGTGCCTGTGAGATAAAACTTCGCGTTAGCAGCCGTTAGCCTCTCCCAGTGCTGTGTTCACCTTTTCTGCCAGGCGAATGGGCGGCGGGGGGGGTCTCACCGTGTAATTTTAAAGATGCGAAGCAGTCGTACGCAGCGGAGCACGGCGATGCCGATCGGCGGCATCACCTCCAGCTCCACCAGGATGGTCTCCAGGATACCGCCGCAAACCACAAAGCAGTCGAAACGGTTAAAGAAGGCCTTGAAATACACCTTAAAGCCCAGACTGTACATCTTCATCAACATCTCCAATGTGAAGAGCGTTAACAGGATCCGATTGGCCAATTCTGTGAAAAGAATCAACCATTAAGAAAAAGCAACATAGAGCACAATATCCCCCACTGGGCTTCGTAATAATGAACAAATCTAACACGGCATCTTAGGATTCCGCTTTCAGTCACAGGCCAGTAATAATCCATTACATACTAGAAGCCTATCTGAAAAAGCTGTATAATAAATATCATGAATGCATAGCATTGGCATGGCATTACTTGTGAATCCTTTTAATCTGATCAAAAATATAATGTAGACATTGTTATGAATGCAAAATGGGGTATACGTATAATTAATATATGCTCATCATTTTTGTAAAATTTAATGAAAATCCCTCAAAAAATGTGGAAGGAGTTAATTTCAGAACTTCAGATTTCATGATATATCTCCGTAAAAATGCAGTAATCCAAGCAATATTATCTGTAGAACGTTTGAAATGAAATAATTTCTTAGTAAATTTTTCCAGTTTTGCCCCAAAATGCCCTTTTGGAAGGCAAAAAATGACCAAAAATGACCACCTGAGTTACAGGTCATAAAATGTGGTCTCAATTTTGGGCCTTTTGTGTTTTTGACTGATTTTGAGGCTTTACCATACAAAAGTTGATCAAGATACACAGAATCTAAGGCCATTTTCTGATTCTAGGGGATGAATATGGTTAGTCAACCCAATTTCAGCCTTGTATAAGCAATCAATTTGGGGCAATAAGTTGCCAAAGTTGGCTGAAAATTGGTTCGCCAAAAAAATAAAAATATTATTCAAATTTTGAAGGGCCATAACTTGAAAACAATTTGAGATACTGGCCTAATATTTGCCATTTTTTCATTTTGTGCAAACATTTACTCATAAATTTTTTTCCAATTTTTGAGGAAGTGGCCTGGCACACTGTGAATGATTTGACGTGGAATGACTCAAATGCAATTTGCGCATTACCAATATATGTTTACCATTTTTGTAAAGTTTCATGAAAATCCCTAAAACATGAGGGAGGAGTTGATTTCAGAACTTAATTACATTCCCGAGGACATACAAAAAGGCACTATTTAACATCAAGGGCAGAACTCTGTAAAATATTAATTTGGCCTGACGAAAATGTAATATATGCATAACCAGTGCGTGCTTATCATTTTTGTAAAGTTTCATGAAAATCTCTCAAAAAAATGTGGGAGGAGTTGATTTCAGAACTTAAGCACCCTTCCCGGGACACGCAGACGGATGGACGGACAGACAGACATTGCCACGACATAACCCCCCATTGGTCTCCAACCAGCAGGGGATAAAAAGGGTTTACTCATCACCGCATCTGATGTAACGACAATGAGCAACAAATCACTATTTCATTAGCTTCTGTGCCCTGGCACTTTGAGTTTGACAGGCTGCAGAGGAATGAGGTTGAAGCACAGACCAGATTTGAAACTTATCTACATTGGACAAACCGTTTAGAACAAACAGGACCTTTTCACTATAGTCCCCCAATATTTGGGCACATCAAAAAATATTGGACAGTTTAACAAAGTTAAAAGTAGAATAAAGAGGTCATTTTTTAATATCTGGTCACATATCGCTTGCATGCAACGACTGTTTGAGATCTGCGATGAATTGCAGTTGCATGTAAAATGCATGCTCACTTGGATTCAGATGCTGTGATTGACTCAGCCAGTAGAACCAAAATAACAGTAAAGGTGTCAAGTGAATTGCGATGCTCACCAATGAGCTAAAACATTATGCCCTCTGACAGACAACACTAATAACATTAGCTTATTTCCTAACAACTGTGCATCTCGAGGTCAAGGATACAGTAGATTGTGAGCACTCAGTTCTCCAAGCAGAGATTTAGAATGAGGGAGATTTGAACATCCATAAAAGCCCTGAGTGACGGTCACAGGGGCCAAATCAGAGGGGCCAAATCACTAGAGTTCTGAATCAGGGAGTGGCAGGGCGGTGCAGTTTTGGGATGAGGAGCAGGGTAGTTTGGTTCAAGGATTGAGTTGCAGGGTGATTAGTATCAGGAATGAGTAGCGGGATGACTTAGTTTTACAATCAAGTGGCAGGGTGGTTTGGTTTAAGGGACACGCCTGATAAGGTAGTTCTGTTTTCGAAATGAATAGACAGGAAGTTTAGTTTTCCAAGGTTTGACGAGATTCAGAGCAGCTTCATATCTGAGCAGCCGGGAGAGGGACTCCCCCCACCCTTTCCCCATAATGACTACGAATGACGACCCCGACCACATCCATGAAGACGACATCTGACGCCTTGGGGACACCCCTGCTTTCAATCAATGAGGAGACTTGGGAAAAGCTCCATTGAAATACTTATAGGCGTCACATGTAGTCATCATGGGGAGGACAGTTAACCTCCTGGCCATGGATTTAAGTTTCTCTACACAGAACATATAGGACTACTGCAATCTGGTCAAGAGAAGGGGAAGAAGGTAGGTCATCCGGGAACAACAGAGAGAGAGAGAGAGAGAGAGAGCTGGAAAGAAACGTAGAGACGGGAGAGAGATAAGGAGAGATGGAGCACAGGAGAGACTGAGTGTAAGAGGAAGCTCCGCCCACCCTGTAGGCGTGTCAGCCACTCAGGTTGGTTGTAGTGCTCGGAGGCACTGGCGGCTGTATTTAGGAACACCAGGAGCAGCACCAGCCAGTAAAACAGAGGCGATTTGACGGCCGCGCGGCAGGACTTGCGGATGGAGAAGTTTATTCGACGGGCCTGTTCACTGCAGGTCAGGAGGCAAACAAGGTGAAATCTGTCCTTACATTCACAACTTTATAACCACAAAACTACACCCAACATTTTAAAGAACATTCTGTATCTATAGAGTCATTAGTACACCACATCATGGGTCTTGCGTAAGTTCATTCAATGTGTCCCACTTAAATAAAAATTCAAATGTGCTAAATTTTTCAGTCTTAGTCAGAAATACCCCAAGTAACCGCTTCCACACAATTATGACCCAGTGCAAAAAACAGAACGTTCCTCAGCATATAATCTGCAGCATCATAAAGAAGTTATATGTGCTTTTTACACAAAAAAATATTTTGGAAAAAACTACTTCTGCACTGCACTGCTGCCATATGATTGGCAGATTGGATAATTCCATGAATAAGCAAGTGTACAGGTGTACCTAATAAACTGCTAGGTGAATGCGCATTTACCAGGAGGCACAGCGTATGAAACAGTGAGTTTACAGCATGAATTAGAATGTTATACATAAAGCACACAATACTGCAGGGTCCCTCTAAAGCTCTGTTTGGAAGTGATACTATATCTCTGACCATCATACCCATCATAAAATCCATGATAATGGACAATAGGTCCAATACCAGAACGGTGAAGGACACAGACTGCATCAGACACGGAAAACAAATCAAATTAAGTACCAAAGAGACTGAATAATGACTTAATTCTAAAATAAAATTCAGAGATGAATAATTTGACTCCGCAGTTCAGAATAGACAAAATCCTCATTTAAGTACCATTTAAAAATGCTGGGATGGATGCTTTTGTAAGAGATGTGTGAACGAACATCAGTGCTGTGTTAACTCACCAAATTGCAGTGGCCATTAGCCGAGCACTGAGAACAGAGAGAAACAGACAAAACAGGGTTTCATGTGAAAGTCAGTAAGTACTCAGGCAGCAAACTTACAAAAAGGATTAAAGCATGAAGTGGAGCCTCATGGGAAATATACAGCATTACACTGTGAAGTGACGTAATGCTCATATACCACACTGCAAAGGACTATATGGCTCATATTTGGCACTAGAAAGGGCTACATGGCTCATATAAGGCATTGATAATATAATATCAGTAGGAGGAGCGGCAGGGCTCACCAGCAGGTGGCGCAGCATCCTTCATCATCATCGATATAAATTCGATTCTCCTCCTCTTCATCCTCATCACTTCCTGTTTGAAACAGAGAAAACTTAAGACCTACACACAATATTATTACACTGAACATTAATAACTTCATGGTTTTTGTTTACTTATTTGGTTGTTGCTTGTGTCCAAGGCCCCTCATAGACAGATGATTAGAAGATGCAAGAGCCAAGCCCCCACCCCCCTGAGCAATGTGGGGTTAAGGGCCTTGCTGAAGGGCCAAACAGATGCACTAATCTGTTGTGACCACCCTGGGGCAAACTTTCCACGCTACAAATGCTGAAACATGAAGCAGGGCATCAAAACCTTCGTCTGTATGCGCAAAAAATCTGAATACAGAGGATCAAAGCGTCAAATATAGAGGATCAGTGTTCAGATGCAGAATTCTGGCCAGTAACAAGGCTGGCCAATCAGAAAGCTTAACTCCATATCAGAATGATGAATGCACTTATTTGATAAATTAAAACACTGTTCATTACGGCATTGAACTTATCAGGATGACAAAAAACCATCTGGAGTTATTTCTGTTTCCATCCTGAGCCACTGACAAGAAGCAAATCAAAGACCAGCCTGCAGCGAGGAAATAACAGTAAATATCCTGTAAACATCTCAGGAATAAACACCATACAAGTGCGATACATTTTAAACATATCAAAACAAAATTGAATATATAACTACAGCTTATTTAACATACCCTCAAAAACTTCCTTAAATAAAGATCGGTTTCTTGCCAAAATGTCAATAACTTGATCAACTACAAAGTCTGAAATGCTTTCTTGAAACTATTGGCACTGGCAGCAGATTTCATCACATTTGGAAAACTGTGCCATTCTCCCATCACTGAACAAAGAAAAGCGATGTTTGCTGCTTCAATTCAAGTTGTCGATTTGAGGAATGTTTCAGCACTTCAGTGGTTTTACAAAACAACAGAATATAACTGAAGAGTCATTGATGAGGCCTCATAGCATCACTATCATACCCTCATCCTTTGATTCATCCTACAACTAAACATCACTGCCCGTCGTACTCCCGTCATTTTGCTTCTCCGACCGTCTGAAAACTCTGTAACCCTGAGCATTAATTGAAGAACCTCAAAGGACCCAGCATAACCCATCGTTATGCGAGCGTGATTACAAGGTTTGGTGATGTCACACAACGGTTATCAGCTGACTGTGCCAAATGTTTTGAGGTAATCATATTGTTTGTTTTCAAAGAGCAAATTCACAATCTCACAGCAAAATGTCACACTGATCTTGGCCATGATTTTGACATGGTATAAAATGGTATAAAATGAAAATAATTTTCATATTAGTCCTTATAAATTTCATCTGCATTTCCAATGATGCATAATCTCTGTCTGAATTAGGGTAGTACACATGGGCCTCTTTAATTAGTCAGTGCATGGTGTAAAAACCTGGGCCCTTAAAGCCTGTGCAGAGTCAGAGATACACAATTTAAGGTATTGTTAACCGCAAGATATTTTTCCTGAAAAAACCGGCCCTGAGCTCTTACCTGCAGAACACAGGCCTGAGCTCTTGCATGAGATGGGAATTTTGCAGTTCTGACTCCAGAGTTATGAGGCTACAAGGAGGGCCACAGCTACTGGACCAGCATTCAGTGTATCAAAATCAGTTATTGATCTTTATGATAAGATTTTATTGCCATCTGACCAGACCCAGTTTCGGTCAAGATTTTTAATGTGACAGTAGGCCCTTCAGCTCAAGAGGATGAGAACTGTAAGGACACATTCAGCTCTCCGAGTCTGAAAATTGCTAGACACACACACACACACGCACTCCAGGGGCCAAACTAAATTAGCACCCACAGTTGTGCCGTGACTTTGACAGAGGGCCGAGTAACGTAGTGAAAATGTTGCGCGTTTGTTGATGGCCGGAACTTATTGAATCAAAGGAAAAGAAACAGAAGTGTGACGCATAATACCATCATCGGAGTGGCCAAACCAGCCAGATTTGCGATTCTTCTTATCAGATAGACAATCTGTAAACACAAAGAGAAGGAATGATTTGGATTAACTGGACAGCAAAAAGAGCCAAATTATGATTGCACAGTTTGCAATATGGAAGTGCAGGGTGAGTGTGTGGAGTGAGTGTGTAGGATACAGGGTGACTGTGTAGTGAGCAGAGTGAGTGTGCAGGGTACAGGATGAGTGTGTAGGGTGAAGGGTGAGTGTGTAGGATACAGGGTGAGGGTGTAGGGCACAGGGTGAGTGTGCAGGGTACAGGATGAGTGTGTAGGGTGAAGGGTGAGTGTGTAGGATACAGGGTGAGTGTGTAGGGCACAGGGTGAGTGTGTAGGGTGCAGGGTGAGTGTGTAGGGTACAGGGTGAGTGTGCAGGGCACAGGATGAGTGTGTAGGGCACAGGGTGAGTGTGTAGGGCACAGGGTGAGTGTGTAGGGTGCAGGGTGAGTGAGTAGGGTACAGGGTGAGTGTGTAGGGTACAGGGGGAGTGTGTAGGGTGCAGGGTGAGTGTGTAGGGGGCAAGGTGAGTGGGTAGGGCACAGGGTGAGTGTGTAGGGCACAGGGTGAGTGTGTAGGGTGCAGGGTGAGTTTGTAGGGCGCAGGGTGAGTGTGTAGGGTGAAAGGTGAGTGTGTAGGGTACAGAGTGAGTGTGTAGGGCACAGGGTAAGTGTGTAGGGCGCAGGGTGAGTGCGCAGGGCGCAGGGTGAGTGTGTAGGGTACAGGGTGAGTGTGTAGGGCACAGGCTGAGTGTGTAGGGCACAGGCTGAGTGTGTAGGGCACAGGGTGAGTGTGTAGGGTGAAAGGTGAGTGTGTAGGGTACAGGGTGAGTGTGTAGGGTACAGGGTGAGTGTGTAGGGCACAGGGTGAGTGTGTAGGGTGAAAGGTGAGTGTGTAGGGTACAGGATGAGTGTGTAGGGTACAGGGTGAGTGCGCAGGGCACAGGGTGAGTGTGTAGGGCACAGGGTGAGTGTGTAGGGCACAGGGTGAGTGTGTAGGGCACAGGGTGAGTGCGCAGGGCACAGGGTGAGTGTGTAGGGTACAGGGTGAGTGTGTAGGGCACAGGGTGAGTGTGTAGGGCACAGGGTGAGTTTGGAGGGTGAAATGTGAGTGTGTAGGGTACAGGATAAGTGTGTAGGGTACAGGGTGAGTGCACAGGGCACAGGGTGAGTGTGTAGGGTACAGGGTGAGTGTGCAGAGCACAGGGTGAGTGTGTAGGGTACAGGGTGAGTGTGTAGGGCACAGGGTGAGTGTGTAGGGTGAAAGGTGAGTGTGTAGGGTACAGGGTGAGTGTGTAGGGCACAGGGTGAGTGTGTAGGGTGAAAGGTGAGTGTGTAGGGCACAGGGTGAGTGTGTAGGGTGAAAGGTGAGTGTGTAGGGTACAGGATGAGTGTGTAGGGTACAGGGTGAGTGTGTAGGGTGAAAGGTGAGTGTGTAGGGTACAGGATGAGTGTGTAGGGCACAGGGTGAGTGTGTAGGGCACAGGGTGAGTGTGTAGGGTGCAGGGTGAGTGTGTAGGGCATAGGGTGAGTGTGTAGGGCGCAGGGTGAGTGCGCAGGGCACAGGGTGAGTGTGTAGGGTGAAAGGTGAGTGTGTAGGGTACAGGGTGAGTGTGTAGGGCACAGGGTGAGCGTGTAGGGTGAAAGGTGAGTGTGTAGGGTACAGGGTGAGTGTGTAGGGCACAGGGTGAGTGTGTAGGGTGAAAGGTGAGTGTGTAGGGTACAGGATGAGTGTGTAGGGTACAGGGTGAGTGCGCAGGGCACAGGGTGAGTGTGTAGGGCACTGGGTGAGTGAGTAGGGTACAGGGTGAGACCACAGGGCGCAGGGGGAGGAGTACCCAGATTGCCCTGCTCCTCGGCGATGATCTCCTCGGCCTGCATGAGCCAGTCCATGTAGCCGATCATGTCCTCCTCCATCTGCTGCTTCTCCTTCATCCTCTGGAAATCCCCCCTCTTCTTCGCCTTCTCTCTCTCCTTCGAGAACTCACTGCGGGCCAGAGCACTGACGTTAGAGCGCGTGTGCGCGCGCACACACACACACACACACACACACGCGCGTGCGCGCACACACACGCACGCACACACACACATTCAGGACACTCACCCGCTCAACACTCCCAGCACAAGGTTGAGGACGAAGAAAGAGCCAAAAATGACCAGAGTCACAAAGTAAATCCAGGGCAGCTCGAACCCGATCGCATCGTTCATCTACAGAGGGGAGAGGGGGAGAGGGAAAGAGAGAGGGAGGGAGGGAGAGAGAGAGAGAGAGAGAGGTAATGCAGGTAATTTCAAAGACAGAGATGCATTATTCTTTTTCAGACAGTCAGACGGTCCGCAGGTCTCACCCAGTACAGCACGTCGGTCCAGCCCTCCATAGTGATGCACTGAAACACTGTCAGCATGGCGAAGAAGAAGTTATCGAAGTTAGTGATGCCGCCGTTAGGCCCCACCCACTTCCCCCGGCACACCGTCCCATTCTTCAGGCACAGCCGACCGTTTCCCGCAAAAGCACACGGAACCGGGTCCTCATCCACCATGTTCTCTGCACACAGAGAGAACACGGGTCAGAACCAAACCTCCACCATGCTATCTGCACACAGAGAGAACACGGGTCAGAACCAAACCTCCACCATGCTATCTGCGCACAGAGAGACTGCGGGTCAGAACCAAATCAGCACCATGTTCTCTGCACACAAAGAGAACGCGGGTCAGAACCAAACCAGCACCATGTTATCTGCACACAGAGAGAACACGGGTCAGAACCAAACCTCCACCATGTTCTCTGCAAGCAGAGAGACTGCGGGTCTGAACCAAACCAGCACCATGTTATCTGCACACAGAGACAACGCAGTCAGAACCAAATCTCCACCATGTTATCTGCACACAGAGAGAAGACGGGTCTGAACTAAATTGCCCTTGTCAAATCCCAAATTAACTCTGATTAACCACATTTTTTTAGTTAAATTTCACTAGCCTCACCCAGGCCTGATTACTGCCAGAGCTGTTGAATCAAAAAAATCACTTAAATAGAACCTGTCTGACAAAGTGAAGTAGGCTAAAAGCTCTCAAAAAGGAACATCATGCCGCGATCTGAAGAAAATCAAGAACAGATGACAAACAAAGTCATTAAAGGGTTACAAAGCCATTTCTAAGGCTTTGGGACTCCAGTGAACCACGGTGAGAGCCATTATCCACAAATAAACAAAACTTGCAACAGTGGTGAACCTTCCCAGGAGTGGCCAGCCCGCCAAAATAACTCCATGAGTGCATTGAGTACTCATTCAGGTCAAACAGAACCCAGAACAACATCTAAAGAACTGCAGGCCTCACTTGCCTCAGGTAAAGTCACCATTCATAATTCAACAATAAGAAATGGAAGTTGGCCAAGGGTAAATTTAGCACTGATATTAGGAATTTTTTTTTTCACCTAAAGAGTCATTTCGATGTGGAACAGCTTGCCTGACCATACTGTTGAAGCTGGACGGCCTGTTCTCACCACTCATGTTATGTTATGTTAAAGAGACTGGGCAAAAATTGCTTCCATGGGAGAGTTCCAAGGCAAAAACCACTGCTGACCAAAAAGAACACAAAGGCTGCTCTTACATTTGCCAAAAAACATCTTGATGATCCCCAAGACCTTTGGGGAAATATTCTGTGGACTGATGAAACAAAAGTTGAACTTTTTGGAAGGTTTGCCTCCCATTACATTAGCCGTAAAACTAACACAGCATTTCATAAAAAGAACTTCATACCAAAATTCAAACATGGTGGTGGTAGTATGATGGTCTGGGGCTGCGTTGCTGCTTCAGGACCTGGACAACTTATCATAATTGATGGATCAATGAATTCTGCTCTTTACCTGAAAATCCTGAAGGACAATGTTCAACCATCAGTTTGTAACCTCAAGCTCAAGGGCACTTGGGTTATGCAGCAGGACAATGATCCGAAACACACCAGCAAGTCCACCTCTGAATGACTTAAAAAAACAACATGAAGGTTTTGGAGTGGCCTATTGAACTTAATTGGACTTAAACCCGATGAAATGCTGTGGCATGACCTAAAACAGGCCGTTCATGCTCGAAAAACCCTCCAATGTGGCTAAATTAAAACAATTCTGCAAAGGGTGGGCCAAAATTCCTCCACAGCGATGTGAAAGACTAATTGCCAGTTATTGCAAATAATTGATTGCAGTTGCTGTCGCCAAGGGTGGCACAATCAGTTATTAGGTTAAGGGGGCAATTACTTTTTCGCTTTGGGTCAGGTAGGTTTGGATGGCTTTTTCCCTCAAGAAATTAAATCATCATTTAAAAACTGAATTTTGTGTTTACTCAGGCTATCTTAGTCTGATATTAAAATTTGTTTAAAGATCTGAAATGTTTAAGTGTGACAAATATGCAAAAAAATTGAGAAATCAGGAAGGGGGCAAATACTTTTTCACAGACCTGTATACATGTGTGCGTGCTTGCATGCATGTGTGTGTGCCCACATGTGCGTGTTTGTTGAGGGTCTACTGTGCTTTAGATGGTTTATAATGGTATTTTGATTGCTCCAGGTGTGCAGCCGTGTGCGAAACTCAACATGGAGCCGATCCTGAGCCCACACGTAAGGGAGGGATCTGATGGTGACTCCGCCTCTGTTATATGTGCTGTCCGGCTGTCTGCTTGCCTGCAGACTCACCTCTCTGTACCCCAACCTTACAATTTTAGCAGCACCTAATTATCACTTCACCTGCAATCACAAACATTCTTACAACATTCATTTTCCATTCCCCTAACCTACCCTCCTCCCACATTCCAAGCTGCTTATACCTGACAGAAATATGAGCAGCAGTCTGACCCATTTCGTCTGCTTCACTGCATAGAGGCCCATGGATGCCAAACCATTAATTGTGGGGCTGGCACTGCGTGAACTGTTTGTGTTTAAAGGTGCGTGCATGTGTGTGTGTGTGTGTGTGTGTGTGTGTGTGTGTGTGTGTGTGTGTGTGTCTTAGTGACCTGTGCCAATGTCAAAGCAGGTCTACATGCACCAAAAAAAGTTGCTGTTTGGATTTAAATAAGCAGATACCCAAAAGCCCATGACTGAGTCATTATTGTCAAGACGATTATGTTTCTGCTGGCAATAATTCCTTTAATCGTAACTGATTCAGGATGTAACTTCTCATTTCTTAAAAAGCCACGCCGGAAAAAGTATATCATGGTCATTGAAAAGATGTTACTGTGTATAAGAGGGTCAAATTACGGGCCAGCATTATGCAAAGAAAACACAAAGGAGTTTGCTGAAATCACAAGAATTGCGTCACGAACTGTCCAACAATTTATTACAACCCTGGAAGGAAAGGGGTGAACCGTCAACTTTGTGGAGGATATGGGTTGGAGAAAAGATCCCCATCAGAGCATATCCACATGTAGGATGCAACAAGAACTAGGAAAAATTGAGATGAAGCAGCTGCGTGGCCACAAGAAAGCCACTGGCTATTGCGGCTTATTGGGTAAAAACTTCAATTTGCAAGGAAGTACAAAGATCATGTGGTCATTGGTCATGTGGTACCCAATGAGTCCAGATTTACCCAGTTCCAGAGTCATGAGCACGTCATGGTAAGAAAGGAAGCCCATGAATCGATGCACCCATCATGCATAGTGCCCACTGTACAGGCCTCTGGAGGCAGAGTTATGATCTGGGGCTGCCTCAGTTGGTCAGGTCCAGGCTCAGCACTGTTCTGCAGCAATAAAATTAATTCAGCAGACCACCTGAATATACTGAATGACCTGTAACCCATCAATAGACTTTTTAATTACTGATGGCGGAGGCGTGTTCCAGGATGATAATGCCAAGATTCATTAGACTCAAATTGTGAAAGAGTGGTTCAGCCAACATGAAGGATCAATTTCGCAGATGAAAATGCATCTGGATCTTAACCAGTTGAAAGTCTTTGGGATGTTGTGGACAAGGTTTAACGGAGTGGTTTGACACTCCAATTATCAATAAAATAACTTGGCTAAAAATGAATGCAAATCTGGTGGGAAATAAATGTAGTAACATTGATCATCGAAAACAATACCACAAACTATTGTGCCTTGTGATCTAAGCTAAAGGTGTCTCACAAAACTATTAAAGTGTGCGTTTTTCTTTTTTGGACGGCAGTGTATGCGCTTGCACGCGCTGGTATGCATGTGCACGTGTTTGGGTGTGTGTCTTGGTGACTAGTGACAGTGTAGAAGCCGGTCCTTTATGTATATGTCCGTGTGTGTGTGTTTGCGTGTCTGAGTGAGTGAGTGAGTGAGTGAGTGAGAGACAGAGAGAGAGAGAGAGCGAGAGAGAGTGCGAGAGATATTAAGCTCAAAAGTGCATCTTACTGACCGGAGCCGACGTAGTAGCAGGTCTTGTGCATTCTGCCAATGAAGAGCTCGAGGCCGATGACGGCATAAATGATGATGACGAAGAGGACCAGGAGAGAGATGTGCAGGAGAGGAACCATGGCCTTCATGATGGAGTTCAGCACAATTTGCAGACCTGCAACAGGGTACAATCCTCAGCACAATCTGCCACCTGCAACAGGGTACAATCCTCAGCACAATCTGCACACCTGCAACAGGGAACAATCCTCAGCACAATCTGCACACCCACAACAGGGTACAATCCTCAGCACAATCTGCACACCTGCAACAGGGTACAAACCTCAGCACAATCTGCCACCTGCAACAGGGAACAATCCTCAGCACAATCTGCACACCTGCAACAGGGAACAATCCTCAGCACAATCTGCACACCTGCAACAGGGTACAATCCTCAGCACAATCTGCACACCTGCAACAGGGAACAATCCTCAGCACAATCTGTTCATCTGCAACAGGGTACAATCCTCAGCACAATCTGCACACCTGCAACAGGGAACAATCCTCAGCAAAATTTGCAGACCTGCAACAGGGTACATTCCTCAGCACTATCTGCACACCTGCAACAGGGAACAATCCTCAGCAAAATTTTCAGACCTGCAACAGGGTACAATCCTCAGCACTATCTGCACACCTGCAACAGGGAACAATCCTCAGCACAATCTGCTCATCTGCAACAGGGAACAATCCTCAGCACAATCTGCACACCCACAACAGGGTACAATCCTCAGCACAATCTGCACACCTGCAACAGGGTACAAACCTCAGCACTATCTGCACACCTGCAACAGGGAACAATCCTCAGCAAAATTTGCAGACCTGCAACAGGGTACATTCCTCAGCACTATCTGCACACCTGCAACAGGGAACAATCCTCAGCAAAATTTTCAGACCTGCAACAGGGTACAATCCTCAGCACTATCTGCACACCTGCAACAGGGAACAATCCTCAGCAAAATTTGCAGACCTGCAACAGGGTACATTCTTCAGCACTATCTGCACACCTGCAACAGGGAACAATCCTCAGCAAAATTTGCAGACCTGCAACAGGGTACATTCCTCAGCACTATCTGCACACCTGCAACAGGGAACAATCCTCAGCACTATCTGCACACCTGCAACAGGGAACAATCCTCAGCACAATCTGCTCATCTACAACAGGCAACAATCCTCAGCAAAATTTGCAGACCTGCAACAGGGTACATTCCTCAGCACTATCTGCACACCTGCAACAGGGAACAATCCTCAGCAAAATTTGCAGACCTGCAACAGGGTACAATCCTCAGCACAATCTGCTCATCTGCAACAGGGAACAATCCTCAGCAAAATTTGCAGACCTGCAACAAGGTACAATCCTCAGCACTATCTGCACACCTGCAACAGGGAACAATCCTCAGCAAAATTTGCAGACCTGCAACAGGGTACATTCCTCAGCACTATCTGCACACCTGCAACAGGGTACAATCCTCAGCACAATCTACAGACCTGCAACAGGGAACAATCCTCAGCACAATTTGCAGACCTGCAACAAGGTACATTCCTCAGCACTATCTGCACACCTGCAACAGGGTACAATCCTCAGCACAATCTACAGACCTGCAACAGGGAACAATCCTCAGCACAATTTGCAGACCTGCAACAAGGTACATTCCTCAGCACTATCTGCACACCTGCAACAGGGTACAATCCTCAGCACAATCTACAGACCTGCAACAGGGAACAATCCTCAGCACAATTTGCAGACCTGCAACAGGGTACATTCCTCAGCACTATCTGCACACCTGCAACAGGGTACAATCCTCAGCACAATCTACAGACCTGCAACAGGGAACAATCCTCAGCACAATTTGCAGACCTGCAACAGGGTACATTCCTCAGCACAATCTGCCACCTGCAACAGGGTACAATCCTCAGCACAATATGCAGACTCACAACATGATACATTCCCCAGCACAATCCACAGATCTGCAACAGCGGACATTCCTCAGCACAGAATACATTCCTTGGCACATTCTGCAGATCTGCAGCAGGGTACACTCCTCAAAATTATTTGCAGACTTGCAACAGGTTACAGTCCTCAGTCCTTCAAAGCACCTGAACAGCACAAACACGCGCCCACACCCTAACAAACAAACACACACACACACACACACACACATGGATTCACAAGCACTCACAAACAAATACGCTCATACTCAAACAGATGCACTCCATCACAAATGCACACACATGGTGGAGCATTGAGAGAGACTCACTGGGGACTCCAGACACCAGTCTCAGGGGCCGCAGGACTCTAAAAGCTCGCAGTGCTTTGACATCCAGGCCTCCCGGCTTCCCAGCCATGTGGTGGGCCTCGCCCGGCTTGTGGGTCATCTGCTCCAGGACCACACTAAACAGCCTGCAATAAGAACACATAAACACACACACACACACACTAAAGGGTCTGCAATAAACATAAACACACATACACTAACCGGTGGGCAACAAACACACACACACAAAACAAATAAACAGCCTTCAATACATAGACACAGACTAAAAAGCCTGCAATTAACACACACGCACGCACGCACGCACGCACGCACACACACACACACACACACACACTAAACAGCCTGCAATTAATAGACAAGCTAAACAGCCTGTAATTAATATACACAAACACACTCTAAACAGCCTGCAATTAATATAAAAGCGCTAAACAGCCTGCAATAAATAAACAGCCTGCAATAAATATATACACACTTAACAGGCTGCAATAAATATAAAAATGCTAAACAGCCAGCAATACATAGACACACACACACTAAACAGCCAGCAATAAATATACACGCACTAAACATCCTGCAATAAACACACACACACTAAGCAGCCTGCAATAAATACACACACTTAACAGCCTGCAATAAACATACACACACTAAACAGCCTGCAATTAAATAAACAAACACTAAACAGCCTGCTAAATACACACACACAGAAACGGCCTGAAATAAATACACACGCTAAACTGCCTACAAGACACATACGTACAGGTTCCCCACAAAGCCCCGCCCATAATGGAGGAAACAATGTCTTTCTTTCTTATCAGCTGGCACAGGTTAGCACTTCTCTCATCTGTCTGCAAAACTCTTCTCCACAGACATACAGTTTTTGTATTTTTCAAAAAAAAAGTGGAACCTATTGGTTCTGTTCAGGAGGTTTACTAGGGGTTTAAATTTTTCAGCGAGTTAATGTTCTGTACACTGGTGCAGCCTGTGCCTTTAACATACCTGTTAGGTCCACAGCCTGGGCAGTGCTCGACAGCAGGGTGACAGGACACCCTTTTCTTTCCCCACTCATGGAAATATATTTTTGCTTCGGCAGTCTTTGTGACCACTTATTCTGATTTTTCAGCCTCATTATACACCGGCTTCCTGTCACCAGTTATGTGCTCACTTCACAAGTGGCTGCCACGGATTGCAAATGCGCTGTGTGCGTTTGAAAACAAGCCACACACCTTTTGTTTGTGCATGTTTCATCACCTACCACTGATACAAAGTCAAACAGCTTTGCAAGTAGACAACTGAGCAGACAGTTGAACAGACCTTTGCTCCACTATAATTGAGGGCCTGAGTTATGCATGGAACAGCAGAATCCCAACAGGATCATCCCAAATGGATGCACATCCAATGCCCTTAAACTGAAGGAGACCCAGCCAGCACAACTTTTTCTTAGAGCCAATGCTGAGTCACTGTATCCACAATTGAACTTGAATGATTGGGTTATTTCAGCATAACGTTCCTCAACCAAGTGTTAGTGATGGCTCAGTCAGGTTAAGTTCAACACATATCTCAAGTGGATACAGTGACTAAAAATGTGCTCTGCCAAAAGGTTGAAGGCAGTTAAAGGGTTAACATCACAATCACCGCTTCAATTCAATACTAATATGCAGGACTGCAAAGCAAATTCGGTCACTGTTCGAAAACATCTGCATTGCACTGTCGTTATGAAGCGGTAGGAGGAGCGTTGGTGTTGGTGGAGATGAGCTCAGGTTCAGTGAGTCTCAGAGCTTGACCTCGAGAAGCAGACCAACTCACAGGCATCAGCAGGCCAAGGAGCTAATGCTTTAATCTGATCACAAGTCAACAGAGAATTAGGTCAGGCACCTGGACCGTGAGCACAAGCACCTCCCTCACAAACGTACAAATCCCTTCCTCAAGAAAGCAAAAATTCTGCCAAAATTCTCCAAGGACAACATAAATTGTGTGGCTATTTCATAAAGTAAACCTGTACATCAGCACATTAATGCAAATATCAGAAGTTAATCATGAGGTTGCAGCTTATCGCATAAAACCATGCAGACATGGAGAAGAGGTTTGGCAGATCTTCAGACCAAATATAAACATGGGGGAGAAATGCAGTCTAAGCCACTGTTTCTCAAACTATGGGCCGCACAGCAGTGGCTGGAGGGCCGAGAGCCCATTTTTATAAAATAATTTTGCAGCAAATCTATATTCATCATGATAGATCATTTAAAATTCCACCCCTGCAGCACTGAAGTTACCTGCACAAACCAGGTTATGCAGCGGGCAGCACCAGTTGCAGTAAACATTCTGTGTTACAATGACAGTCTCTCGTGCTGACTGCCCCATCATCATCTGTTAGCCTGTAAATGTCTGACTTTGGTTTTCCTTTGCATCAGCCATGACCAGCTCCAAGTATTAAGATATACTCAGCAACAAAAGTTTCTGTGACACCATTTATGTGTATGTTATAAATGACACGCAAAGATCTCAATGCAATCAATATGTTTATTTAACAGGAGAAACACTGACTTTTCAGTGCCAACGTCACTCAAAACGAAAAATGTCATTTTCATGCGTCATGAAGCACTTGTCTGACGTCTAACCAATTGTGACCTTCACACTTCAATACCGGGTGTGACTTCCTCGTGCCATGATGCAAGCAACGCATCTCCGGCGCATGGACCGAATCAGATGTGCCAGAAATTGCTGTGGGATGTCATTCCAAATCTGACGTAGACGTTGTCGCAATTCCTGGAGTGTAGCTGGCGGGTTATCCAACCGCCGCAAACGTCGATCCATCTCGTCCCAAAGATGCTCGATTGGGGACATGTCTGGGGATCTGGCTGGCCATGGCAGGACATTGACATGTTGTTGCATCAGATACTGCTGTACAATCCTTGCAACGTGTGGTCTGGCGTTATCATGTTGCAGCGTTATTCCGGGACCATGTTGCATCAAAAACGGTACCACCAATGGCCGTAGCACTTCATCGCGATATCTCTGACCTGTCAGATTTCCATCAATAACAAGCAAATCTGTTCTGTTTCTAGCCGTGATCCCTCCCCAAATCATGACACTACCACCTCCAAAACGATCAAATTCCTGAACACAGTTGTTGGCATAACGTTCTCCACGTCGACGGTATACACGTAAACGACCATCACATCGATTAAGCATGAATCTTGATTCATCAGTGAAGAGTACAAGATCCCACTGACGTTGGATCCACCGTCGATGTTGTTGTGCCCACTGTAGACGCAGTCGTCGGTGTTGTACTGTGAGTATTGGACGTCTTGCTGGCCGACGTGGGACAATGCCAAAATGACGGAGACGGCGACGGATTGTCTGTGCAGACAGTCACCTCAAACCAGGTATCGTTCTTGCAGTTATGGTTGCAGGTTGGAATCGATTTCGGAGATGGGTTGTTCGAATCCAGTTGTCCTGTCTGGGAGTGGTTACTCGTGGACGGCCGCTGCGAGGACGGTCTCTGACATGTCTTGTCTGCTGATGACGCTGCCATAAGTTCCAAATGGTGTTTCGGTGGACATTCAGGCAATGAGCAACTTCCCTCTGCGAGGTTCCGGATTCAATCATCCCAACGGCCCTCCACCGATCATTTTCAGACAGTCTTGGCATTTAGAGGGTAGAGTTCCTGATCCGAAATGGCTGTGTTTTCGATAAGTGATGCTTCCGTCGTTCATCAGGCACAATGTGAACATTCCAAAAATTCTCCTCTTTTATTGCCATCCACAAGCATGATTTACGCACATTTTCACGTGCAAAGTCATTTTCTCGCATTTTCATGATTTCCATTTCAATGTTGTTTACGTGTACTGTTTCAGTCTGATATCACCATGTATGACAATTTCATAATTGCGTTATGAAAAATAATTAACAATATTGGTGTCACAGAAACTTTTGTTGCTGAGTATATAAACTTTTATTTCCTTAAACAGTGGCCACCAGCAATGATCCAGAAGAGTCTTACGACTAACCTGCATCAAAAACATAGCCCTGACAAACGCAGATATGACCCCGCTCACATGCAATTTTGCTTCAAATGGTGGCCGCCCACCAAAGCCTAAGGTTACATGGCATCTCTCAGGTCTGTTTGAGTAATGAAGCTGTCAGAAATGTGCAGACATTTGGAGACAAAGCATAAAAATCCGAGGACTATTTTAGAAGAAAAAAGATGAAAGGCCAATCCAATTAAAGTTACGCAAACTAACCACAGCGAAAACAGAAAATTACATGGGCTAAAATGCCTTCTGGCCCTTCACATCCTGAAATCTATAGCTCCATTCACCATGGGTGAAAAGTTTGCGATGCCTTCAGTAGTTGTCATGCCGTGAGGCGTTCGGTTCAGCTGCTGCGACCACGGTCAGTTAGATCCCCCTATCCTCGAACACCCTTTTGTTACAAATCCATGATATGGCAGCTTAACACTGGTCTCAGGTGTTGGAAACCGACCATAAATCAGAGCATTTGGCCCTGCAATTAGATGAGGCTGCTGCCGTATCCAGCGCAGCAATACAGCATTACATGGACGACAGATTTCCCCAATTTTGTAGCACCTGTTTGAGTTGGGCGCGCGTCAGCCAGTCATCCAAATATTCTTCTGAAATAAATCTTCTCAATTTCCTTTGTCAGTGTTGTATAATGCAGAACCATTTGTCGGTCCTGTTTTTAGCAATTAAAACTCAATTATTTGAAAATTCCAGAGGCCCTACTGACAATGAAAAAACAAAACCAAAAGCACATTGAATAAAACAAGTATTTGGAGGTGACGACGGCTGGCTTCTAACACACACAGCTTTCAAAGAGAGGCATGGAGCGATCGTTAGTCCGCAAACATTTCAAATAAGATGCTTTCAAAAAATGCACCACAAGGCTGAAAACTAATTATGCACGAGTTTCAGATAAACTTAGCTAAAGTTGCTTTTAGGGAAACAAACCTAAGTTTCTTAGCATGCGCATCCATTTATAGAAAACATGTCACATGACACAGCGCAGCATCTCTCTCCAAAGCTCATGTCACTTGCTTGTGTGTGAGTGCTTTACGTGTGTGTGTGTGTGTGTGTGCGTGCGTGCGTGCGTGAGTGTGTGTGTGCGCTCATCTGTCTGTCTGTCCTTGTATGACAAGCGAGAGCAATACAAGAAACCAGTAATCGCTAGAGGAAAGAATGGAAGGGGAAACAAGGGAGAGTGTTAGAGAGGAGAAAGGATGGACAGAAGGATAGAGGAGAGAAAAATGGAGAGTAGAATAGGGAGGGGAAAGAGGGAAGTTGTTTGAGAGAGGAAAGGAAAGACAGAAAAATAGAAAAAATGGAGAAAAGGATTGAGGGGGGAAGCGGTGGAGAGGAGAATGGAGGGCGATGAGCAGGGCCAGGCGTACCCCACGATGACGATGACAAAATCCAGCAGATTCCAGCCGTTTCGCGTGTAAGCGTTGGGGTGCATCACCAGCCCGTACGCCAGGATCTTCAGGAAGGTCTCAATGGTGAAGATGATCATGAACACGTACTCCACCTTCTCCTGCAGGGCAGAGACACGGAGACGTCAGAAATAACCGGAAAGCACTAACCCAAGTCTTTTTAATGATGCTGGATACCAACTCATTCAGTTCTTATTTTAACATGGGTTTTAAAAGCAGCATTCACTCCATTTCTGCTCACTCTTCCCCTTTTTTGGGCTGGATAAACAATCGGGTAACTATGGGAAATGGCGACTCCACCAGGGCTCATTCCATGACGTACTGCTGGCCTCTCACTCCACCAATCAGCAGGAAGCGCCTCACAGTCACCTAACTTCAGCTATTTAGCAAACTTATAAAATAGTGCAAGCGTTTCAGGAATTCTAGACTTTTTTTTTTATTTAAATTTGGTCTTAGATGTTCATTCTTTGGATAGTCTATTTCTTTGGAATCACTCTTCATTCTAATTTTTAGACAAGAGCTCGTCACACAAAAACATTGATTTGATTTAGTTCTTAACAGTTTACAGATCTTTACCGCAGACTTTTCAATACCCAAAGACCTTTCTTTTCATGATTTCTGGGTGCATCTTCACCGCACTGAATTGCTTTGAATGGGCCTGAAACCTACAGTACTGTGGCACAATTTAGCAACATCAGAAAAGACTCTACTTGTTTATCGATGCACTTCAATACCGGTAAGAGGGGATACTCATTTGTGATCAGATCAGACTTCATAAAAACTATGGAACAAGTTACAGTAATGTCCCATAACCTCTCTGAAGGTTTGATGAACAGCATTTAGCACACAAAAGCTCAGCTGCTGGGTGCTGCAGTGTTGTACAGTTTAGAGCCAGATCCTGCGCTGTACAGCCACAGTGTCAGAATCTCCCACTCTGTCCTTGCGGTGATTTAACCTTCACCTGATTCAACTGCAAATCATTTCTCTGTGTCCAACATAACTCTATCCTAACAGAGCAGCAGAAGGGGACATTATTAGATAAAGAAAAACAAACTGTTCACATTAGCTTGCAGGGAAAAAAAAATCACTGACTAATTTTATGTTAAAGTTACAATTGATCTAAAATGTAGAACAGGATACTTTTCTTCAATAGGAGAGACAACCAAAGTGACTCTACAAAGTAACATTTTTTTAGGCAGACCTAGAACCTTCCAGAAAAATACCTGAATTACAAAGTTGACAAAAGATTCTGACTGAATTTGGAGAGATGGTGTTGGGAAGAACTTTGCTGGGCCCTTGAGCAAGGCCCTTAACCCCAAAAATTGCGCCAGGGGCCGTTGTCTCCGTTTCTCTCCACTATCCTTTACTCATAATTGTATTAGGTTTAATTTCTAAGGGTATCAGGGTATCACAGAGAGAAACATGTTCTCAGGGGAACTTAACGCTGGTCAAATGCAGGCAAAAGGCCTCACTGCTGCCAATTGTGTCAGACATACAGTTTCCATCTCTATTCTCCTCCAGTAATGGACTATCCTCGATGCACCAGGTTGATTTTGCTCAAGACTCACCGGGTTATGGTTGCTTTTATGCCAGACTCAAGTTATGGTACGTTTGTTTGGAAATTCACCCAGATATACAAACCCTAATTCCAATGAAGTTGGACTAATTAACCTAACTAGTCGTAAAATGCTCCCTCAGCTGTTTTTTATTAGCACCTTTTACTTTTCCAACCTTTGTTGCCCCTGTCCAAACTTTTTTTGAGACCTGTTGCTGCCATCAAATTCACAATGAGCTAATATCTTTCATTAAATGGCAAAATGTCTCACTTTCAACATCTGATGTGTTCTCTACGCTCTACTGTGAATAAAGTGAGGGTTTATGAGATTTGCACATCATCGCATTTCGTTTTACCCACGTTTTACACAAAGGCCCAACTTCATTGGAATTGGGGTTTGTAATTCGTTCTTTCAGAGACTCAACAGGTTACGGTTAGTTTTTTAGAGACTCTCCAGGTTCCGGTTAGTATTGTTAGAAACTCACCCAGTTATGGTTAGTTTTGTTGGATACTCACCAGGTTATGGTTAGTTGCATTAGAGTCCTCTTCAGGAAACGGAATGGCCACCCCTAAAGCCACACAGTTGGCGAAGATGGCGAGCAGGATGAAGATGTCAAAGGGCCTGAGAGCCTCTGGTTAAGGTGGAACGGGGAAGAGAGACAGCACATCCAGCACAAAGACTCGAGCAGCAGAGCTGCAGAGAGACAGCACATCCAGCACACAGACTCGAGCAGCAGAGCTGCAGAGAGACAGCACATCCAGCACAAAGAATCGAGCAGCAGAGCTGCAGAGAGACAGCACATCCAGCACAAAGAGTCGAGCAGCAGAGCTGCAGAGAGACAGCACATCCAGCACAAAGAATCGAGCAGCAGAGCTGCAGAGAGACAGCACATCCAGCACAAAGAGTCGAGCAGCAGAGCTGCAGAGAGACAGCACATCCAGCACAAAGAATCGAGCAGCAGAGCTGCAGAGAGACAGCACATCCAGCACAAAGAGTCGAGCAGCAGAGCTGCAGAGAGACAGCACATCCAGCACAAAGAATCGAGCAGCAGAGCTGCAGAGAGACAGCACATCCAGCACAAAGAATCGAGCAGCAGAGCTGCAGAGAGACAGCACATCCAGCACACAGAATCGAGCAGCAGAGCTGCAGAGAGACAGCACATCCAGCACAAAGAATCGAGAAGCAGAGCTGCAGAGAGACAGCACATCCAGCACACAGAATCGAGCAGCAGTGCTGCAGAGAGACAGCACATCCAGCACACAGAATCGAGCAGCAGAGCTGCAGAGAGACAGCACATCCAGCACACAGAATCGAGCAGCAGAGCTGCAGAGAGACAGCACATCCAGCACACAGAATCGAGCAGCAGAGCTGCAGAGAGACAGCACATCCAGCACACAGAATCGAGCAGCAGAGCTGCAGAGAGACAGCACATCCAGCACACAGAATCGAGCAGCAGAGCTGCAGAGAGACAGCACATCCAGCACAAAGACTCGAGCAGCAGAGCTGCAGAGAGACAGCACATCCAGCACACAGAATCGAGCAGCAGAGCTGCAGAGAGACAGCACATCCAGCACACAGAATCGAGCAGCAGAGCTGCAGAGAGACAGCACATCCAGCACACAGAATCGAGCAGCAGAGCTGCAGAGAGACAGCACATCCAGCACAAAGACTCGAGCAGCAGAGCTGCAGAGAGACAGCACATCCAGCACAAAGACTCGAGCAGCAGAGCTGCAGAGAGACAGCACATCCAGCACAAAGACTCGAGCAGCAGAGCTGCAGAGAGACAGCACATCCAGCACAAAGACTCGAGCAGCAGAGCTGTAGAGAGACAGCACATCCAGCACAAAGAATCGAGCAGCAGAGCTGAAGAGAGACAGCACATCCAGCACACATAATCGAGCAGCAGAGCTGAAGAGAGACAGTACATCCAGCACACAGAATTGAGCAGCAGAGCTGCAGAGAGACAGCACATCCAGCACAAAGAATCGAGCAGCAGAGCTGCAGAGAGACAGCACATCCAGCACAAAGACTCGCGCTGCAGAGAGACAGCACATCCAGCACAAAGAATCGAGCAGCAGAGCTGCAGAGAGACAGCACATCCAGCACAAAGATCGAGCAGCAGAGCCGCAGAGAGACAGCACATCCAGCACAAAGACTCGAGCAGCAGAGCTGCAGAGAGACAGCACATCCAGCACACAGAATCGAGCAGCAGAGCTGCAGAGAGACAGCACATCCAGCACAAAGACTCGAGCAGCAGAGCTGCAGAGAGACAGCACATCCAGCACACAGAATCGAGCAGCAGAGCAGCAGAGAGACAGCACATCCAGCACAAAGAATCGAGCAGCAGAGCTGCAGAGAGACAGCACATCCAGCACAAAGAATCGAGCAGCAAGCTGCAAAGAGACAGCACATCCTGCGCACAGAATCAAGCAGCAGAGCTGCAGAGAGACAGCGCATCCTGCACACAGACTCGAGCAGCAGAGCTGCAGAGAGACAGCACATCCAGCACAAAGAGTCGAGCAGCAGAGCTGCAGAGAGACAGCACATCCAGCACAAAGAATCGAGCAGCAGAGCTGCAGAGAGACAGCACATCCAGCACAAAGAATCGAGCAGCAGAGCTGCAGAGAGACAGCACATCCAGCACAAAGAATCGAGCAGCAGAGCTGCAGAGAGACAGCACATCCAGCACAAAGAATCGAGCAGCAGAGCTGCAGAGAGACAGCACATCCAGCACAAAGAGTCGAGCAGCAGAGCTGCAGAGAGACAGCACATCCAGCACAAAGAATCGAGCAGCAGAGCTGCAGAGAGACAGCACATCCAGCACAAAGAATCGAGCAGCAGAGCTGCAGAGAGACAGCACATCCAGCACACAGAATCGAGCAGCAGAGCAGCAGAGAGACAGCACATCCAGCACAAAGAATCGAGCAGCAGAGCTGCAGAGAGACAGCACATCCAGCACAAAGAATCGAGCAGCAAGCTGCAAAGAGACAGCACATCCTGCGCACAGAATCGAGCAGCAGAGCTGCAGAGAGACAGCACATCCTGCACACAGACTTGAGCAGCAGAGCTGCAGAGAGACAGCACATCCAGCACAAAGAGTCGAGCAGCAGAGCTGCAGAGAGACAGCACATCCAGCACAAAGAATCGAGCAGCAGAGCTGCAGAGAGACAGCACATCCAGCACAAAGAATCGAGCAGCAGAGCTGCAGAGAGACAGCACATCCAGCACAAAGAATCGAGCAGCAGAGCTGCAGAGAGACAGCACATCCAGCACAAAGAATCGAGCAGCAGAGCTGCAGAGAGACAGCACATCCAGCACAAAGAGTCGAGCAGCAGAGCTGCAGAGAGACAGCACATCCAGCACAAAGAATCGAGCAGCAGAGCTGCAGAGAGACAGCACATCCAGCACAAAGAATCGAGCAGCAGAGCTGCAGAGAGACAGCACATCCAGCACACAGAATCGAGCAGCAGAGCTGCAGAGAGACAGCACATCCAGCACACAGAATCGAGCAGCAGAGCTGCAGAGAGACAGCACATCCAGCACACAGAATCGAGCAGCAGAGCTGCAGAGAGACAGCACATCCAGCACAAAGAATCGAGCAGCAGAGCTGCAGAGAGACAGCACATCCTGCACACAGACTCGAGCAGCAGAGCTGCAGAGAGACAGCACATCCAGCACAAAGAATCGAGCAGCAGAGCTGCAGAGAGACAGCACATCCTGCACACAGACTCGAGCAGCAGAGCTGCAGAGAGACAGCACATCCAGCACAAAGAATCGAGCAGCAGAGCTGCAGAGAGACAGCACATCCTGCACAAAGAGTCGAGCAGCAGAGCTGCAGAGAGACAGCACATCCAGCACAAAGAATCGAGCAGCAGAGCTGCAGAGAGACAGCACATCCAGCACAAAGAATCGAGCAGCAGAGCTGCAGAGAGACAGCACATCCAGCACACAGAATCGAGCAGCAGAGCTGCTGAGAGACAGCACATCCAGCACACAGAATCGAGCAGCAGAGCTGCAGAGAGACAGCACATCCAGCACACAGAATCGAGCAGCAGAGCTGCAGAGAGACAGCACATCCAGCACAAAGAGTCGAGCAGCAGAGCTGCAGAGAGACAGTGCTGTTATTCAGCGCGTCAGTGCCCCTCTCCCTGGCCAGCAGTTAATCGCAGGAGTCTGGTATTCCATTGGGAAATTAATTCCCACGAATATCCACTCAAGATATATAATATCCACACACTAGAAGCCTTGAGCCTTGAAATTTGTTCATATTTCACAGTTTTGAAGTTTTGTGCCTGGAATAGAAAAATGACCCATGTCTGTTGCGATTAACCCCTCCCCTGTGGCCTGAGCCACGCCCATTTATTGGGGGAAGTTTAACAACCCAAGCTGTTTGAGAGCATTTATTTTTGAACAGAATTGTTGGCCCATGGTTTTCACTGTTACAGGGTGCTACGATGACCAAGGTGTACCATCTCTTCTAATAAAACTTGTGGACACATGTTTCCACCTGAGGCAAGTGCCAACTGGATTACAAAAAACGTGAACTGTGCAACCAAGATATCTTGCCCTAGCTCAAGACAGGATGGCGTGCCCATGGAATTTATGACTACTTTTCACTAAGGAAGTGTCCCTGAACAATAACAATGGATGAGTATCTCGGGCCACTGATTCTGTAAGGAGAAAAAGGGTGCCAAAGTATTGATAATAGACGATCACGCCCATGTTCGAATTACGTCCGGCAGAATCACCAACGCCAAAAAATGTAAGTGTAGGATGCAGCTCTGATGTCTTCATTTTTAATATCAACTAAAAATGTTTGGGCAACTCACAGAGAATGCCATTTTAACCCTTTTTAGACCATTGCGTTTAACCACAGCATGTGTATGCATATGTACAGGAAATGCGCACAAAATACATAGTTGATACACAGCCAATACAACTAAAAGCAAAATAAAAGTCGTTTAACAATTTTTATCAATTACAGCACCTCACAAAAGTGAGTACACCCCTTACATTTCGACAATTAATTGATTATATCTTTTTAAGGGACAACGTTACAGAAATGAATCTTGAATATTCATTGAGTCGGCATTGTACAATATGTGTAGCATTGTAGATTTACTGCACTGTCCAAATAACCAAACAAACAGTCACCATTTCTAAAATGCGGTGGCAACAAAAGTGAGTACACACATCAGTTGGTAAAAATCAAACAAGAAATAACGTGCCGTATTCATCATGTTCGTGCTTTTGTCTGTTTGACTGGGCCATATGAGATGTTGTAACATGGTTAAATTGTGGTGCTTTGGGTGCAATTTTCTCATTCTGGCCACTGGATGGTCAACATGGCACCTCATGGGAGAGAAAACACTGGAACCATGTTCTGTGGTCTGACGAGACCAAGATAAACTGGTTCGGCTCAGATGCGGTCCAGCATGAGTGACGGCGCCCTGGTGAGGAGTACCAATACAAGTGTGTACTGCCTACAGTCAAACATGGTGGTGACAGCATCATGGTCTTGGGCTGCATGAGTGCTTCTGGTCCTGGGGAGCTGCACTTCATTGATGGATCCAACATGTACTGTAACATTCTGAAGCAGAACATGAGGCCCTCCCTTAAGAAACGGCAGTTTTCCAACATGATAATGACCTGAAACACACCTCCGAGATGACAGCTGCCTTCCTGCAGAAGCTGAAGGTGAAGGTGATGGTGCGGCCAAGTATGTCTCCAGACCTGAATCCCATTGAGCACCGGTGGGGCATCCTCAAGAGGAAGGTGGAGGAGCAGCAGGTGTCCAACATCCACCAGCTCCGTGATGTTGTGATGGAGGAGTGGAGGATCCCAGCAACAACCTGTGTGGCTCTGGTGAATTCCATGCCTCGGAGAAGCAAGGCAGTGCTGGGCAACAATGGTTGTCACACTAAACACTGACACTATGGACCCAGTTTGGCATGTTGACGGTGAGGTGTACTCACTTTTGTTGCCACCCATTTTAGAAATAGTGATTGTTTGTTCAGTTATTTGGACAGTGCAGTAAATCTAGACTGCTACACATATTATACAATGACTACTGTAGAATATATTCGGGTTTCATTTCTGTAACGTTGCCCCCTGAAAAGATATAATAAATAGTGGAAATTTGAAACTCACTTTTATGAGATATGGTATGTTTTCTTCCAGGATAAACAACTTCTCTAGAGTATAACAAAGTTTTTCTTCAGTCCAATCTTAAGTTTGGAGTGTGTAGTACATGAAACATTGACAAAGAATGACCAGGTAATATCTTTCCACATCCTGAGGATGTAGACGCAGTTTCCTCTGCGGTGTCTTACATGTTCCTGGACCTGGAGACGAATCAGCACCAATCACCTCTTTATGATGTTTTTCCACATAATCTGACAGAAAAGATGCCTTTATTTCAGGTGTTTTCCGATATTTCAGTCATAGCTTTTTTGGGGTGTGGACCGTATGTCCCACAGGGACCGAAGTGTCCATTGAGCAGGATGCAGTGTCTGTGTACTACCATTGTGTCACACCTGTAAAAAAGAGAGCTGCATTGGAGAGCAGATTAGATGACTATTTGAAAAACAAAACCACAGGGGCAGACCTTTAACAAACTTAGCATCTACACCTCCATGATTTTGCTTCTTTCCCTCAGACTATTTTACATTGCCCTTTGAAGAGTCCGATCCTACAGTCCAAGTTGGTCATCTGCAAACGCATGGCAAACACAGAATGCGGGGTTTTTTTTTTTAGGAAATTGTAGGAGGAAAAATTAAATGGTCTTGTTTATCTAAAACCAAAGCAACTCAATTAGTCAATTATTCAAGCAATCAATCAAGAATAAATCCTAAATAATGTACATGTAATAGCAAATCAAATTGGAACGCAAATCACCAAAAAATGAAAATTGAGAAAGGTGAAACACTTAGCAAAAATCAGAGAATAACATTTTCTCTCCAATGATCTTGGTTTAAATGCCACAGGAAGGAAATGACAAAGACTAGAACACGAATAGAAAAGTACTGTATTAATGAATAGAGGATGAGTCAAGCTCATAAATAACTCTACCATGTACCCAGATAAAGTAAATAAACATGAGGGGTACAGTACAGAATCTGTGTTTACTACAGCATGTTCTACAACTTTAATTGGGTCACATAAACCTCACAAAATGGCTGAATGAAAGGCTGAAAACTGTTAAAATTTTATATGTTGAAGGTCAGCAGAAATGTTCACCCTGGAAGAGAATCATTGAAGTTGATGAAAATAGTTCAACAACTTGTATTTTGCATTTTCTTGTCCCGGCTAAACATCACCCATGTATTTGATGTACATTTTCTGTACATTTGCATACACATGCTGCAGTGAAACATTATGGTCTAAAATGGGTTAAAATGGCATTCTCTAAGGGTTAGGGATCAGAGTGGGCAAGTTCTGGACTGAGAAGGAAAGGTTCAAGCTGAGCGTGGTGGTAGGTTTTGGGGCAGAGTGAGCAGGTTCTGGTTGAAGAGGAAAGGGTTCCGGACTCGGGGGAAGATGGCCCTGGACTCGGGAGGAGAGGAGGACCTCTGGGTTTGGGAGGAAAGGTTCTGAACTAGGGAGGAAAGGTTCAGGACCCGAGAATAGAGGATACTTCCACTCCACGATGGCGATGGCAGCGCGGCGGATGGGATTGGCGAGTGGGAGGCAGAAGAGGGCTCTCGGCGCCCGCATGCCCGCTCCCGCCACCTGCACCTGCTTCTTCCCGTAGGGCGTCCTGCGCCGCTGTGTCGCCGTGGAGCTGGCGGCTTCCGAGTTCATGGTCTCCGAGCGCGTCAGCATAGTGCCCCCATTCTCCTCCATCTCCTGCCAGGGGCTCTTTTTGGTGAAGTCCACAGCCCCCGCTGATTCTCCAGCACCGGGCAGCCAGTCCTGCCCACCTGGGAGGAAGGGGGAGAGAGAGAGAGCGAGAAAGAGAGAGAGAGAGAGAGAGAGGCAGAACAGAGGGAGAGTGGGAGAGAGGTCGCAGGAGAGAGTGTCAAAGAATCGAATATGAGATGTCGAGGACACTGCGGTTCATGAAGCGAGAGAAACCCTCAGCGCATTTACAACTACACTATACTACAATTTTACCTCTTAAATTTTTTGTATCTTTGAGCTTGGTTTGAAGATTTGGATTGAGTCAATGTTTCTGAGATTGGAAGGGAATTTCAGAGGCGAGGGGCAGAGCGGCTGAAGGCTCGGGAACCAAAGGCTGACAGACGGGCAGAGAGAACAGCAAGATTAATGGAAGAAGAAGATCGGAGAGTGCGAGGTGGTGTGTTGATGCGAAGCAGATCAGAGATATGGGGGAGCGAGGTTGTGAATGGCTTTGAAAGTAAGTAGAAGAATTTTAAAATCGATGTGGTAATGGACAGGGAGCCAGTGGAGATGATGTAGAACAGGGGTGATGTGATGAGTGGACGGGATTCTGGGAATGATGCGGGCAGTGGCATTCTAGACTACTTCAAATTAAAGGACCGACTTATGTGGAAAGCCGGTCGCAGCAACAGTCCGAAAGCTGTCCAAAAGTTAAGCACAAATATGGGTTGCACCAACGATAACTTATGACAAGTGTTGTCCGTAGTGCAGTGTTATAAGACAAATTGGTGCAATGACTATCAACAGCGAAAAGAGCCGTCACACCAACACAAGTTAGGACACGGAATTATGACAGAAACCCACGTGTGGTGGGAGGTGACTTAAGTGTGCAGCCATCTTAAAATAAATCTCTTTCTTTTTAATTCACGTCATAATCTCCTAAAATTGCTACAGTGAGACCACTTCAAGAACGTACATTTCAAGAAATTGCACGCAACTGTCTACATCCCCCACGGCAGCACGTGGTCATGCTTTTAAAAAATCGTGGTTTCTGCGACAGTGGGTGCTAACATTTTTGGATGTAGTATATCTGAAGCGGTCAACAGCACGCACCCATGGAGCAAAGGGGAAAACCATTATGTTTTGGACCCAAGTAGTTGATGACCTTAAGGGTCTTCTGAATTAAATGCACTTTTTAGAATTTTTTTTTTTAATTTTTCTCTTGGTCCTTGGGAAGGGTGGGTGGACTATATATATAATAATTTTTTTCCCTTTTTTTGTTATCTCATTTGTTCTTTTTTGTTTTTAATGCAGACGTGTCAGCGTGCTGCCACAGCTAAATTGAGATATATGATGTTCGTTGCAAATTACTATTCTGAAACTCTGAAATTCACTACATGTCGATATATGATTCCTTGTGTATACAGGTTCATGTATAAATGTAGGTCATGGAGATATTTACACATTTATAATTTCGTACTTTACACATCTGCACAGATGTATTGTTGCCATATATCTTTGTTCATGGTGTTTCTGAATTGTATAATTTTTTTTTTGTACGCACATCACCCTATAATATGTCTAAGTATTTCTCTTATGTACAACTAGTGACCGTGTTATGCTGTCGTAGTTGGCTGCATACAAGTGTACATTGAAAATAAATTAAAAAAATTGATTACAAAAAAAAAAAAAAATTCTGGTTTAACATTGTCACACCCCATCATCTCTCATTGTAGCATTTTTAGGAGATTATAACAGATTAATTAAACAAAGAGATTCATTCAAAGATCGCCGTGGATTTTAGGCATATAAAAAAATACACAAGGTGGAAAACATTCTGTATTACAAATGAAACCTGACATTGAGAGATAAATTATCGCAATTGGGTGAAATGGCCAAATATAAGCCCACAAAAAATCGTGCAATTACATTCTTGCAAAACTGTGCGGTATTATGGCCATTTCATTTTCAAAATACAGGCTTAGAGTAGCCTAATTGGTTAAACGGAGACGATTTTTTAGCTCTTTGCTTAGCTCTATTCAGTATGTCGCCGAAAAATACTGATTTCAGTCAAGTTTTTTCCAGAAGAATTTCACATGCACTCTGATGTTTGGCAATAACTTTGGTGCAACCGGCCCCAGCACTCCAGCTACTGCGGTCTGCAGCTTGAGTTTCCCAGTTTGCCGGGTTCAGGCTGCCCATCTTAATATCTCGTTTGCAGACATCTTTATACGCTCAGCCTTGCTTTGAGTCAAGTGCCTGTGGCAGGCTCCCCATAGGGTCATTCCGTGTCAAATCAACCAAGAATTTGCTGACATCACTCGGAATTTTGTGAAGGTTTGCAGATGAGTGGGGACCTATGAGTAACAAATAAATCTGAAATATTTTTTCTCCACACCTCCTAATTAGTGAGTAATTCATTAACAAATTTTTGACCAATTAGTGAATATTTGCGACTTCAAACACATGTATCTCCCTTATAACAGCAAGAGATTTGGTTCTGGTCTCATTGGAAAGCTCTTTTCAAGTCCTACAAGTCTTTTTCACACTTTTCTCCATAGAGTCAAATGGAAAAATTTCAGATTTATTTGTTACCCATAGGTCCCCACTCATCCACAAACCATCCACAAAATTCTGAGAGATGTCTGCAAATTCTTGGCTGATTTGACACGGAATGACCCCATAGAGTGACCTTGCGGATTTGTCCATCCTTCGTGTCTGAAAAGACCACGCCAGTGGCTTTAGGGTCGCATTCCTGCTTTCAAGAAGATGTCTTCGTTTGGGATGCCGTCTTGCTAGGTGATGCCCAGGATCCTTCAAGGCAGCATATGTGGAAGGTGTTGAGTCTACGCTCCTGGCGGGTGTATAGGGTCCATGTTTTGCAGCCATAAAGCAGAGTGCTGAGCATGTAGGCTTTGTAAACATCTAAGTCAGTTTTCGTGGTCAGCATAAGGGTCTGTCACACCCTCAGGGTCAGGCGAGCCATCGCTGTCACTGCCATACCAATCCTCTAATCAAGTTCTGTATCCAGAGAGAGGTGGCTGGAGATGGTGGATTTGAGGTACACAAATTCCTCCACTATCTCCTGTTCAGCAAACATCATGAGCCAATATGAATCGTCATGCATTAGGGTCATTCCATGTCATCTCAGCCACCCATGAACATGACGCCTCTCAGATTTTGCTCAAACTTTGTCCAAAAATACTTTATAGTGTCAAACAAAAGAATCCTAACTTTCCTGTCAATATTTCAAAGGATTTTTGTGTGACGCCCTCTTGAAATTTGGGAGCCACGCCCCTTTTTGACTTTTGTTAATTAGTCATTTCGTTTTGTAGCATTTTGGAAGGACCATAACTTTTCAGGTAATAGAGATAGGTAGCTAAAATTTGATAGGCAGGTCTATTCTGGCCCATATATCATGAGACATCAGAGGGGTGAGAGGAATGATTTCATAATTTCATAGAATTATGATTTCATAATTCTAACGCCCCGATCTGTAAGTCCATCCACCACCCTCTGAGCCCACCCCCCCCCCCCCCGGACAAATGTCACACTCGTGGCCCTTACTGTCTCAAAACAACCAGTAACATTTTTTTTTTACATAATTCAACCAACCAAGTAGTCGCTTGTCAACTTCTGTATGTGAATGATATCAAAGTTTTATTTAATATGCGTACCAAAAAAAAAAGCCAATAAATAAATAATTGGTTTGCCTCAGACCTTCAATTTCTTTTGAACCATACCCCTGGATACATTAACTACACAGCCATACATAAATTGTATTGCGATTTCATGTTTGAATTTTCAGAGGTCATGTTACCCTTCAGTTGGAGCTGCCCAAATGTATTTTTCACTGAGATCATGCTGCTCGATGTCAATAATGTAATGCCATGTAAAACACAATATAAAACCAGTTTGTTACACACTGGTCCACAGTTCCTGTACAGCCATCAGGACTGTGAGATATACTGTATCGGTGCATAATTTGCGTTCACACAATGAGCCATTTAGCTCCCTTATGCTGCAGTAAATCACAACCTGCCATGTTGTTCAGAACATCTGTGACCCAATTTCAGTCATCAGGGAGAAAGATCCTGTAAGCAAACTGGATCAATTTACTCGATATCTAACCCTTCGCACTGCTATATTTCGCAAATCTATTGATGAGTACCATGCAATAAATGGGGGAAAATGCTACAAAGAACAATATTTTGTATCAAACATGACAATTGCCAATTTCTTAGTTACTGTTCATAGAAACCATGGACAGTGATGACTTTTGACTCGTGGTAACACCAAAGTAACCAATCAGGAATGAGAGCCGAAAACTAAAAACAGCATTGAAGCAGTATAATCAACGGAGGCTTGACAGATAGTTTTCCAGTCCTGAGACCTAAGTGGAAAATTCAAGGTTTTGGTTTGATTTTAAAGTTCCCCTGAACTTTGTCCCCATCTTGTGTCACAACACACCCCTGTAATGAGTTAAGTGGCTCGCTTTGTATTCGTCATCAACTCAAATTCTAGGCTATGTAATCCATTTGTAATATTTTTGGCAGACAAGTATGGGCAGCTTACATCAGTCTGAGAGCTAAAACAAACACACGGGGATTCACTTTATGGAGCATAAACTTTAAGACCATCCCCGATCTCCAATTCTCTTCTCACCATCTAACTCATATTTTTAAACATTCCTGAATAAATTCATCTTTGAATATTAAAATAGTCTTACTATATACAAAGTCCTGAGATGATAATGTTATGCTAATATTTTGACCAAACAGAATTGCCGAACTAGTTTTGAGCCGGAAACATTCATGCATTGCCGTATGGAGCTGTCAGTGAGGAGAGGATCAGAAGATTCAACACAGACTTCATTGTGCGTCAGGGTTGCCTTCACCACTCCAAAACAACCACCTATCCTGCATGTTTAAGATCTCTCCCTGGTCAGCACAGATGATTCAAATAATATGCTCATTATCAAGCAACTTCATGGATTAATAACGGCAGTAACATTTGAATCACCTGTGCTGTAGCAGGGAGAGATCTAAAACGATCATGAAAAGTGGTACTCCAGGAGAGGCTTGAGGAGCACGGCTGTTGGTTATTTGTGATTTTAACAAACTAACATATAGGCTACAATGCATCAGTGCCGATTAGAAGCAGACTACAAACAGACTGATTTAGTCTAATAAACCGTTCGATGTGATACTACTTTGCGACGCATGAACGTGCACGGACCTGCTGGTACAGTAATTTTAACGGAGTTAACACAGCTACTAAAAATATTGGCAAAGAGCACTTACCTCTGTTACTTTGTTCATACATGATGGAAAACGAGCGTGCTTTATCTCATTGAGAAAGATACGAAGTGCTACTTTCACTCAATTACTGGAGTCTCCGATCGGACGGCTCAAACAGACACACCGAACTCAGCCTGCATTATCACATTTGGGTTAAATTCCGCGCACGAATCTTTGTTATGCATGAAGGCGTGGGAACATATTTTAGTGTTAGGTAAGCCAGTAAATGTGCAATCTGTAAGGGTGTCGGCATTAAACCCATTTTCTCTGACACTAGGTGCATTCGGCCACCTGTTGAGGATTAGAGAGTGAAGCCTTTGGCGAGCCCTTAGAAAAGGGCGGGGTTAAAACCGTAGGAGGTTTAACTCTGGTCAATCTCTGTCCTGTCAATCCATCGGAATTACAGGTGGCACAGAGTGGACTCACACCGGGGAAAGTATAGGTCCTTCTGTACTACGTTGTGCTATTTCCCTACAATAGACAACAAAATGGCTTTAATAATTAAAGTTAATTTCAATTTAAAAAAAATTGCGCATGACCAACTCTGCGGTCGATGAGTATTTTGACCATCAGCGAACACAGTATAAAATGGGCCGAAATTAGGTCACAGAATACAGATACAAGGCTATCCACCAATTAAAGAGATCCGTCGCTAGTTCAACCGCATATTTATTGTAAAATTTGTCAAGATCTAAATTCCCTTGCTTCTAAATGTTGTGTGTACCTTCTCTCAATCTGGTGACACCAAGGAAAGTCCTTGGGTGACACAGAAGTGCGCTGTAACCTTTCTTGACCAGGTCCCCCTTGTTAAAGAGATCCTTGAACTTGAGTGGCTAATTACATGCTTAAATCAAGGCTAATAAATGAATAATGAGCCACATGCACTGCCATTTCCTTTTAATCGGTTAACATAATTACAATTCCACAGAAACCAGTTGAAATCCCACAGTTGGATAAGGAAGTAACAAGCAATCTTTATAAAACAAATATTGCAGTATACCTCACGCTCATAGATGGAAAATAGAATTTCTTTTGCATTTCAACCCCTGGCACAAATTATGAAATCACAACTCGGAGAGGATGTTCATCCAGCTTCTTTTACTTCATGGCAAATAAAAAAGTCGCCGATATGACGCAAAACTATTTTTGTTTATTATCTTAACATCAAGGCTTCATGAAACGCAACTAAAACAAACTACTTTAAGTGCTTTTAATGACATATTTTATTTATAGTCAAGTAGACGAAAACATTTTGGAATAACTCAGTGTTGAGGAAAAACTTATGGAACCAACAAAAAATGATAATAATTAGAACTTTATTGCTATTCCTCAAGCTTTTAAGATGGCCTGAATTCTTTCAGGCATGGACCGCAATGAAATACAATATTCTCAATCAAGCTGGTTCCAACTAGCAGTTGACAGATCAGCTTTGCAGTATGGCGCATTGTCATGGACCTTTTTTTCCCCCACAATATTTCCACAATGGATTTTCAATTGGATAGATAATTGATTACAAGCCATATCAATGAGTTGATATGCTTTTCTTGAAGAAAAGCTTTTACACCCTCTGATCTTTGGCAAGATGCTTTGCCATCCTGAAAAATGACTCCATCATCAACCTAATTTCTATTTTTGAAATCAGAAAATGGTCCTAAGTTTCAATGTACACCAGTGGATTGAC
This sequence comes from Gymnothorax reevesii, assembly GCA_029721435.1. NCBI lineage: Eukaryota > Metazoa > Chordata > Actinopteri > Anguilliformes > Muraenidae > Gymnothorax > Gymnothorax reevesii. The sequence goes on along the minus strand of CM056581.1, from coordinate 94,202,155 downwards.
CGTTGAGGCCATCTACCTTGGTCCTTCACCTGACATGCAACCCCATATCATAAATGAATGGGGAAATTTGCTTGTTTTCTTCAAGCTATCATCTTTATATGTTGGATAGGAACCACGCCAGACAAAGGTTCCAGCATCATCGCCTTGGACAACACAGATTTGTGATTCATCACAGTATATCACGTTCATTCAATCAATCATCCTCATTTCCTGATGGCTTCTCTTTAGTGTTTTGTGATCTTGCCTTCTTCTGTTTAGGTGTTAGTGCAGGTTTTCATCAGACTTTTCTGCATGTAAATCCCATTTCATTCAGGCAATTTCTTACAGTTGTCACAAAACAATGGCTTCCGTTTCTGTTCAGTTGGTTTTTTTTTTCATTTTCAATTAGCAATGTCCAACACCTCGTTAAGGTCAGTAAGCACTCTGCAGACTTAACTGCAGACTAATTTAGATATTCAGATTTGAAGTGCCAACTTTTTTTGAAATTGCTGTTGTATAAAGACCAATATAATTTCATTTCTCTCATCTCTTCCAATATTTCCTTTGATCGTGACATAGTCCATTTACACAAAGTTAAAAATGGCTACATCACTTGGATGGCAAGTTTCAATTTTAGTGACGTTTCGTTCTATCGCATTGTGAGTAATTAAGATCGACTGTGTTAAAATCAGCTGAATCTGCTCATCAAAAAAATTTGGATGACTAGTTGCGTAATGATTGATGCAATTATTTTCACATGAAGAATATGGCCATTTGACAACATTTTGGAGAAAAATACAGCACACAATCCAAAAATTACAATACAATAAGCTTTCTGAAATACTGTATTTGACACAAGTGCCATAAATGACATTACAAGCGAGACAGAATACACAATGCTGAAACATTTTAAAATAATGCAGTGCACGAAAAACTCTGTTACAACAATGTGCGTTAATAAAGGCCAAAGCCATGCAAGTGAAGGGCAGTCTGCAGGACTGTAAAATGGCACAAAAAAGTCTTTGACTTGGTCCTTCATAATAACAATAATAATGCACAGAGTAAACTCTAAAAATGATAGAACATTTCATCATATGACTACTTTCATCTGTCAGTATAAAGAAAGCAAACATTTTTAGGCATCATCTGGAGTCAAACACTAAACTCAAACACAGAGGAAAAATGACCAAAGAAAGATTTACGCTGGAGTTCCCACAGGTCATGCCAGCTAAAATAAAACGCCAAGAACACAACTGACATTTCTGGCTGATGAAAAACCAAACATTCTTCTGACTGATTTTGGCAAAGCCCTCCCACAAGTAAGGAGTCATAAAATTAATAAGATGAAAGCTGAGTGAACATTTCTAGCCCCTCAGATAATACATGCCATTAAAAATAAAAACTGGCATATTTTGACATGCAATGGAATTACAGATACAATATATTGTATCCATATATTTTGGCCTCAGGGATCTAAAAATCAATATTCCAACATGAAAAGCCATAAATGTTGAATGACTTCCAATCTGTGCGCCACATCACACAAGACATTAACAAAGCTACAAAGACAAAAACATCGTTCAAAGCCATTTGAGAAGAGATGAAAACAGTAAAAGGTGTGTCATGAGGGCATGTAACCAGGTTGCCTAGCCATTAGAACTTCGTGAGCTGCATAGCATAATAGCCCATCTCAGGTTTTAAGGATTTTTTTTTCAAATGTAATATTATTTTTGAAATTATTTGTTAAGAGTGTGGATTTTTTTTATTTTTTAAGGTTTTGACAAAAAAGAAAAAAAAAATGCATTTTTCACCAACACGGAAAAAAAAAGGCAGCCGATATCTCGATTTGCCAAAAATATGACATAGGCAATTATGCCATGAGGCTAACGACTAAAAGGAGCCCTGTCATAATTACTGCACATGGTCACAACTTTAAACAAAGTAAATCCGCTCAACAGCAAGTCAAAATCTAAAAGGTATTTTTCGTCTTATTATTGACAATGGCAACAAGCTTACATTCTTCATAGCCCTAGGCTAAAGCTTAATATAGTGCTTTGCATCCTCGAATTTCCATAAAAACCTCCTTCATAGAAGCATAATGCTGGAGTAACTAAAATATATAAATACAATGCAAAATGAAGGCAGATTGGCAAGGATGGAATCAGATTGCCGTCAAACAGATTCACAATCTTGGGATGTATGTTCTGAGCATGCTCAGTAATCGTGACATAGCTCCTCTAAGTCCACACCCCCTGCAGTCCAAATAACACAAGCTCAATCCAAAACTAATGAGATTCAAGGGATTTTCCAGAAATCCCCCATAGAATTACGGTGCTGAGAATTGGAATTTTATGAACACATCATCTGAATCGCATTGGAAAAGCGATTTCAGAAAACAACATATTCTTGTGAATTTGGCAGCTGCTAGACAGTTAATCTGATGCAGTGACCAAACTTGAGCTTAAATCAGGACATTTTCAAGACAACTCAGGTACTACTATGCAAACGTCTGGCAACCCAAACAAACCCAAAACCTCTTCGGCAGGAACCGGCAGGATTTGGCATCTGTATGAAGGAGCAAACCTCATCTGCATGTTTGCACTATTTCTGCACCGACCTATGAGTTTAAGTATCATCGAGACTAGAATAATACCTTAAATGAGAACCCTAACACTATCTTCATTTAATTTCCATGATTTAGAAATAAAGTGCTCCAAACATAGCATGAAGGGAAAAAATACTAAACTGAATTTTAACTAGTAGTTTAAAATGAAATAGTCATTTACAAGAGTAAAATTTTTTGCATTTAATCTATGCATTTTCTGGACCAAAATTCCTTCACCACAAATCTTCAATATTGGTGGGCAATACACATGATGACTAATAATTGAGAAAAAATTTAGGCAGAGGGTCCCAGTGTAGAATGATGCGCCATGATCTATCAAAAAAGACCAGGCAGAGCAGTATATCCCAGAACATTGTAAAATAATCAGCTGTCCTCTCACAAAGCTGACTTCTGCACAAGGAACTAAGTCAGTTTACGACTGGATGGACTGAACAACTGGAAAGTTTGTGTCTGAGAGAATACGTTAATTTATTTACATTTATCATAGCAAATTATTGGGGGGCTGAGTCCCCCAATGCCCCCCTTAGATTCTGCCCTTCTGCATAATTTTCAAATGGAGACTGCCATCCCTTCATCAGGATACAGTCCATGTGGTATTGCCTCAACCTGCTCCAAAAATGCATCAGCACACTTGTGTCCTTAAAAGCATACAGAACTGCCCCTCATGATGGCCTGAGAGTGAACACTGCAGTACAATAAATAACGCAAATGCACTGGGACACACCGCGGCACACATGCCTTAATACATATAATTTCACACAGACAATTTCCTGTGCCCTCTGTGCAATATTTTGTTGTATAGGGAAAAAAACACTGTACAATCAATTCAATGGAAATTTTACAGATAGGTGACATTCAGATGGCAATTTCCTGTTTGGTATCCCTGGTATAAATAATATGAAAACACAACTATGTAAACAACTTACAAAGTTACACGACAGAGTACTTCAAAACAATTTACAGGGAAAATTCAAATGTAGTATTTTTACAAAGGAATGCCTTCCTAATTTTGCTGTGCAATGCAGTTTTTTTGATCTATCGGCAATAAATTCAGGCACATTTGTGAGCAAAACTCATTCAGGTTCTTGAATTGATCCTCTAGCTGTAACAGCATAAAAAATAACAATACAGTATTTGCTGACATGCTATTTCCGGGAACTTCTGGAGAGAAGCCATCGCTCCTGCGACAGGCTAACAGCAGGTAAGAGTTATATGCAGGTGCACGGGTCAACAAGGCAACAATAGCAGTGATTTCAAACCGTTTTTGGCACAATTTTAAATAAAACAAAAAAGCAGCAATTTTCTGTCTTCTAACACTCAATTTTGTTGCCATTGCGGTCTCCTACAGCTGGCAGTGCAGCCACTAGGGGGCGAGCACAGAGGGAAAATCAAGTGAACAGGATAATTCTGACATTTATGAACCAGGCCGGCCCCATTTTCCCATCCATTTCTAAATGATTAATCAAGGGGGAAAAAAAAAAGTTTAAGTAGTCAGACATTGAGCAAAAAACGATATATCCCCAGAACCCATAAAACGGCTGCTATGTTCCAACAGAGCATCTGTTTGCATCAAAGGACATCCATTGTATGTGTGAGTTTTGCTGCTGGCTGGCTCTGATTGTTATTATTATTATTATTATTTTTTTTTTAATCAGCGATGTCTCAGTAGACACATAAACTGCTTATTGAACGACTTTTTTCATGTTAGCCAGCCATGCTTCCCTGTGTAATGATTCCAGGCTAACAGAATTGGCAAACTTCAACTGAAGACATTACCTCCACACTATCTGCAGCAACTGACGGCTGTTGGAATTACATTTTTTTTTTCGGAATAAGTCATAAATGTATGCATACTGCATGAACAAGAGTGAGTATGACAGAGATATATCAAATAAATACGAATTATTGCGCAACCAAATTACAGACGTGCATCAATGACGACTCGCTAGTCGTATTTTGTCTTATCCTTCCACCAAACACGGCTTTTCTTTCTTTCTTTAATGTTTCCTGCACATCAAGAGCAAGAATAAGACAAAATGACATCACGAGGCAGAATTTGGATCTCTTCTAACCCCAACACTTTTAGTGGACGTTCTCTGACGAACACAAATGCCCCGTTGGATTACACTGCAGTCCTTGTGTGGATTCCAGAATATAGTGTTCTCACTCAAAACTGGACCAAATAAAATCAAGAGGCCCATGAGGCCTGCATCACTCAAATGGATTGACTCTCTAACAGTTCTTTTCAGTTGTGTAGTGTTATCATCTACAGTCAGTACTGATTCTTAAACCATAAACAATCAGTTGCAACACTAAACGAATTAAGAACTTCGTGTGAAGTCACTGTAATATAAGAAAATGTGGGTTAGCAAGTCAGTCCAGAGACTTCTATACTAAACTGATTTTTAATCTATGCAGTCAAAAAAAAAAAAAGGTCATCAATTTCAACAACATCAGGACCAAGACTTTGAACACTTTTACCAAGTTTGATCCAAATCTAGCCTCTGCAACTTGAGAGGAAGTCGAAAATGTGTCAGCAAATGTGTCAGCAAAGAAAACCACCATACTGGATCCTGAATCTACCAAATTCTTACAACACTTTGGTCAGAACATAGATGTGAGCATTATTTGCAAGTTTGATCCAAATGTACCAAGTGGCAAGAAGTTGAAAAGGCATCAGCCAATCAGGAGCTAGGATAGCCATATTGGATCCCACATTAACCTGAATATAATAACATTTAGTCAGGGCCATGAGACAGCCATTTGCACCAAGTCTGATCAAAATCTGACTACTGGAACAGCTGAAGAGGTTGAACATGTGTCATAAGATTTTGAATTGAGCCCAAAAAACATTTGGTCAGGGCTATGGGACAAATGAATACACCATGTCTGATCCAAATCTGACCAGTAGAACTGGAGAAAAAGTCAAAAATGCATCAGCCAATCAGAGGCCGGGGTGGCCATACTGGATTCCAAACTGAGCCAAAAAAACAACAGATAAGAGCCAATGAGAGAAACATTTATACCAAAGGTGATTCAAATCTTGACGGTAGAACTTGAGAACAGCTAATTTATAGAAAACGTTGACAGGCAGATGGACGGATGATATACTCTACAACATGGCAATAGCTCACTCTCGGTCATTCAGACCAGACATGCTAAAATTTTTGTCTCTGTGAAGCTTCAAGGGGCAAATAAATGGGAAAATGGAGCCAAGGTTTGTGAAGACCAGAATTATCCATTAACATTTCTTGCATGGTCTTCTGTTTCCTCAGTTTGATACTTTTAATGGAACAGTGTTTAATGGAACTGTTTAAAACCAGAAAACATTTCGAGCGCACTGGTTCAATATGGTCCTCGCACACTGGAAATTCATTTAATAAACCCTTTAGAGAGTAAAAGGAAATCATAATAAGCACAATTAAGAGAAACCATGGCTGTTCATAATTTACTACATCAGAAAAATTTCGCACCGTCACAAGCACTATGAACAGTTATCGTCGGTTTACGGTCTTCGTTTTGGACAAAAACCGACGGACCTTGTGGGCGGGGACTCAGCATCACGTCAGATGGCAGATCAGAGCCCACATGGTCAGGCTTCCTGCATGAGGAAAATACAACAAGGGTACTGAGAAGCGCAACAGTTTTCAAAAATACATGGAACCACACAGCCTGCCGGACGTGAGAAAGTCAGTGATCGGCAGAGATGTTCTGGACACTGCTGTGGGAGGAGCTTGCTCAGAAGAAAGCAGCAACTGCCTGGCATCTCTTAATCTTACTGGCTGCTCGCGTCACCTCCTCTGTTCATTGGCTGGCCATCGCCCTATGAGCCGGCCTCCTGTTCTTGCCCCAGAGCCTCCAGGAACAGCCCCATTGGCGTCCTCTTCAGTCCGATGCTCTCCAGACGGTTCTCCAGTTTATTCTTCAGGCTGCGCAGCCGGAACGAGGCGTGGACCAGGACCACTGCAAAACACACAGTCACTGCATGACAGAATCACTGCAAAACACACAGTCACTGCACGATAATCACTGCAAAACACACAGAGTCACTGCACGACAGAATGACAACACAATCACTGCAAAAGGGCCATTCCGTGTTACATGCGTTACAGTTCGGACACACATTTTGATGATAAATATGACAACAATTTTTTATTGCTTGGAGTTTCCATCTTGTTTAAACATTATTTGTGGTCCTGGGTCAGTACTCTTTCATGGAAAGTAAGGAAAATGTCCCTCCCTTTGCCAACTTTTTTGGCTACAGCCTCATTTTCAGTGTTACGTGTGCTATATTCAGAGAAAAATGACGCGTTGTCCCTTTTTTTCAAATCCTCAAAAGTCTGTGAAGTGTGCCACTGAGTGCATTTCTCTTAATTATGGTTCTAATACCCAATATATAAAGTCATCATATCAGATATTGTTGGGGATTTTAGAAATACCAAATCTTTTAATGGGGGAATTCGGGTGTTATGAAAAAAAAGTTTAATGCATTACGTGTCCGAACTGGGTGTGAAGAAATCAATTTCTGGAGCATTTTATGAACATTGAGTGATTTGTTTTTCCTTGAAATATATATTTTTCGCAAAATGAAGTGGTTTAGGCGTCCTTTTTTTGTGACGGGTTCAGATAGGAAGCCATTTATACCATGGAAACTGCAAGAAGCCATTCTTGCCAAGACCAGTTTCTGTTGTGAAACCTTGTTGTTTTTCTGCAAGAAGCCATTCCTGCTGAGACCAATTTCTGTTCTGAATCTGAAACCATGTTGTTTTTGAACAATTTCTTGACACAGCTGACAGTGACAGGGCCACCAAGTCTTATATAAAGGAATAGAGTGGAAAAAGCCCAAGCAGACCCATGTCCTCCATGTAAACACAGAGGGCCGATTCTCAGGATCACTCACTTTTATTCAGACAAGTAAGTTTTGCTCTTTACCGAATTTACGATTTCTGTTCATGATTCTCACTTTAATTTAAGATATTTGAAGTTATTTTTACCCAGAGCTGTGTGACAGTTTTGCTCGCATTTGCGATAAAGAGAATATTTTGCGCAACGATAAATTTGAAAACACTTGCACACGTGCGAAAGGTTGCATAATCGCTGTTGATCTGCCCAATGTTGTCTACCGCTAAAGACGAGTGGGTGTGATTGTCTTTAAGATATGAAGGAGCGATGCATCAAGGGAAATGGATTTTGAAATATCTACCGACCATTTAAACGCTATCGCAAAAAAAAAAAAAAAAAAAAAAAAAAAAACTACATTTCCCGAACAAGAGCGCGCTGCACCGTCAAAGACAGTATGAGGTAGATTTGAATCGCTCGTTCATCCGCCAAACTGACATTACATCAATCAGGTTCCTGTAACCCAAACTCAAGCCCCTAACTCTACCTTGACCCAAACTGTAATCTTGTCGAGATGTTTTGCGAAAGCTGGAACCACCAGTTCCAGTAGGTATGGTTGGAGCAGGTAGCCAGGAAGACATTTTCTATGAATTCAATATTGATGTAAATCAAATGCCAACATGCATACAAGCAAAAAGCAGGACATAAATCAAAGATTTTCACTGTTTTCTGTGAAAAATTACCTTTAAATTTTTGTAACACACATAACGTTACGTACGTTACACATCTTTCAGGCAAATTTCCATCGAGAAAATATGAAAATCTCAGTGATTTCTTTGGTTTATTTTATTTTTTCACCCATTATACCTTTGTATTTGAGAAATGCAGGCCAAATATGGTCAATTGTTTGTTCTACATACATAAAAGGGTCATTTTTGTTACACGCGTTACACAGACAACTCCCTAAATCTTCATCGGAAATTTTTCAAAAATCGTCAGTAAGTCGCACATTGAGCAGTCTTCATTGATTAAAGTATGCCTCTATTCAGTAAAATACTTATTTTTTGTGTTTGTAATGATAAAAAAGTGAGAAAAAATATATAATTGTTTTTGCCTTTTTTTCTAATCTTGAAAGTGGCTTATATTTGATAATGTGGCACGGATGGCGAATGTGATGAACCAAATTAAAGTTATAATTTCCTACTGGTTTAGATATCTAAGTTTCCAAAAAAATGTATCCCATTGACAGAATTCAAAATTTTATTCTTCTGACCCAGGACCACTTTGGCTGGAATGGCCCAAAAACACAGTCACAGCACGACAGAATCACAACACAATCACTGCACAGCACAACCACAGCAAAACACACACAGTCACTGCACAACAGAATCACAACCCAATCACCGCAAAACACACAATCACTGCACGACACAATCACCGCAAAACATACAGAGTCACTCCACAGCAAAACAAAATCACTGGCCAATACAATCATGGCATCACAAAGTCACTGCACAACACTGGCAATCACTCCACTACACACCCCATCACAGCACAGCAATTACTGCTTGGCTCTCACTGAGTCACTGCACAGCAAACTCACCGCAAAACACAGTCACTGCACAGCAAAGTCACCACCAAACACAGTCACTGCACAACACAATCGCTTCAAAACACAGTCATTGCACTGCAAGGTCACCAATAAACACAGTCACTGCACAACACAATCACAGCTTGACAAAGAATCACTGCAGAACCCAGTCTTAACACAACACAGTCACTGCACCACAAGCCAAGTTACAGCACTGCATACTATTGCTGCACAAGTCGCTGCCAGAACACAATCAGTGCATGACACAATCACTGCACAACACTTAGCAATCATTCAACAACACACCAAGTCACTGCACAACAATCACTGCATGACAGAATCACTGCACAACACCAAATCACTACACTGCCTGCACTGAATGCAGGGTCGCTGCATGGCATGAAGAGTCACTACACAGCACAAACACTGCATGGGAGAGTCACCGCACAAACTATTACAGCCAGACACATCACTCTTCAACACAGTGAGTCAGTCAAACATGAAACAGTCACTGCACAGCACAATGAGCTATAACTCTACACACCAAGTCACCACACAGCACATAGTCACTGTACTGTACAAAGTCACAGCACAACACACGAAGCCAATGCGCAACAAAATTACTGCACAAGCCCCTGCACAAGTGAGTCAGTGCTCAACTCACAGATCTACACCACAACAATCACTATACAATAAAGAGCGTCACTACACAACACCCTCAGTCATTACCCAACACCATTGCAACCCAACAGTGTCACTGCCTTCACAAGCAAAGATCCACAGGACAACAATCACTCCACAACATAAAGCATCACTACATATTCACCCCTCACTATTACCACCACATCATCATTTGAGGTCTGGACTACACGTATCTGGATATTTTTTTAAGCGGATATTTTCTTCCTCGTTTAAAAAAAAATATATATATATATTTCTGTGTTGTGGATAGATTTATCTGTCCACACGAAGAGGCAAAACTGAAAATGATCGCCTCTGAAGCCTGCAATGCCATTCCCCGGCTGATAGGTGGCGATTAGAAAATGTAAAATGCCAAAGAAGAAGAACGTTTTGCGCACAGGCGAACGGCTTGTCGCTAGGTCCTTGACGTCATTGCGGATCCACTGAATCGGATATAGCTTTATTTCTCCACTTTTTTATCCGTTTAAAAATATATCCCTTTATTTGGGTGAAATCGCCGTGTTTGTGTGATTGAGAGGCTCAATCGGACAGAAAAATGTGCGTTTAGAAATGTATCGTATTCGTGTAGCCCAGGCCTGAGACCCTCACACCAGTCTATTCTTCTGAGCCATCTCTCATCCTGCCCCGCTACTGCCATTGCAGATGTATACTGCAGCATATCCAGCCAAGCAGTGGTTCTCAGTTTACCATCTAAGAAAAATTGTTCTAACACCAACCCACTCACGTCCATTTCAAATCTGCTTCGCTGTCTTTATCTCCATACCTGTTTTTTATAACAAGGGAAAGACTTAAGGTTTCAGAACCAGCCCCAATGGCTTCAAGTTTTTCTTCACAGAAGTCTCCCATAGGTTCCTCACTTCAGCAGGCTCTATAGCCACATCCACCCCACTGCACAAGAACAAGAACTCCACACCCAGAAACGGTCCAAACACTTTTTCAAATGACAAAGACAGGAAATGGAGCTGGAATTTGATTGAGCTACGCCATGATTGACATGATGCATCTTTGATAGGCCTCAACACTGTAATTGTATTGCTTTTTCAGGGCGATACAATCATTATAGCACTTGCATTGTAGGGACATCTAGTGGGCTAAGCAGGAGGTGCAAAGGTAACAGTCATAATAATGTGATAAATTTGGAGACTTAAATCTCCAGACTAACAAAACTGACCATCAAAATTTTCCATGAAAATAATCAATCAAGCATACAGAAATTAATCTGAGAGGGTCAATTCCATAGTACAACTGTATTGTATTAAGTCCAGTTACATATCCAAATTTTGGGGTTCAGACGCTTGATGGGTTGTGTATGGTTGGCGTCGAGTCGTCTTTTTTTGGATTCCTCATACTTTAAATAAAAATACGCGAAAGCTGGTCCAATTTTGAGTCGTGATTTTAAAGCTACTGGGAGTTCAAAGAAGAAAAAAAAAATCAGCCGTCAAAATGGCCGACTTGGCCCATATAAAACCAAAAAAGAATTTTTCTGTATAGTGTTTAAAAAAAACTTCTTTCATTGGTACACATCATCTGATTGCTTTTCAGCTACATCTGAGACAACATGTGTCAGGCTAAGGTAATCTGAAGCAGAAATAGCCAGCGGTCAGGATGAGAGCACGAGAGGTAAAATGCTTACACAGCACGGGGAAAGCAATGCCAAAAAGGAACACGGCCACGTCTCCAATCACGGACAGCAGCAGATAGGCCCCGCCCAGAATGGCGCCGAGGGAGAGGGAAGGGTGATTACGCCGGAACCGCCGTATGGTCGCCTGGTTCTCCGCTGCCCACACAAAGCCCAGGAACAACAGCGTTACCACCAGGGCACCCAGAAGCAACTGCAGCGGCCTGCAGTACCTGGAACAGATTTACACAAACTTATTAGGCAATGGAGTTAATGTTTGTATGTTTGATAATAGTAACTATAGACTACTGCCAGTGATCTACATGACTGGTATCCACAGAAACAGGAAGTGAGGCGAGGTGACCAAGGAGGGGTAGAGGGCGAAGGTTCCTGCGTTCAATTTTGAGTGAACAACAGCACCATCAGGTGGAGTTGAGAAGTTACACTTTTGACTCTCCTCTATCTCTACATGTGGGTCAATAACAAATAGCCTTTTAAAATGTTTTTTTTTTTTTTTAATTAATCTTAAAAAATGTACAGAATACATTTATTTGAAGTCGGAAAAGTGTGTTTAAACAAGTCTTAATGGTTGCACATCATTTTCAGGGTTTTAGTACAGTTTTAGACTGTATTTGCAATTTCACCAGCCAAGACATGTCAGGTGGTGCAACCAAAAGTTTCTTAGGGAAGAAGAAGGAAAAAAAAAAAAAAAAAAAACACACTTCCCTCTTTTTTTTGGTAAGTACACCGGAGTGTCTACTCTGCCTAAAACATTACTCTTTTGTAATTGAGCTTGGAATTAAAAGTAACTTATGTATTCTTTATGGTAGGGGGTGGGTATTTTGATTTTCTCAACAATTTAAGAACAAGTAGACTATTAAACTTTGCTTATTTGAAAGGTTTTCAATATAAAATTATGCCCACTTATTAATATAATTCATATTCATATTTTAAATGACATATTTCATACATTTCACCTTTAGTTACCTTGCTCGGACGGTTGCACCACCTGACATTTTAAGGATTTGAGATGGCAAAACATAAAATGTAAATCATTTTGATGATGAACTGGAAATATGTTCAAATTAAACAGAGTTTATAGAGTGATAATTATAACTCATTCGTAATAAGCATTTTAAACCGAAGTAGTGCATTCGGACAAAGTCATGTCATTGACCCATACACGTGTTGGAAGCAGTGGAGCGTATATGCGTAAATAAAGGTATGGAACGACTGCTCAGACGCGCAATAACATTTCTGTACCCAATCTGCGGGCCTAATGATCAGTCAATTACGTGGCGAGCAATCAATTCCAGATAACGTTACAGAAATAACCCAAAAGACAGGATTGCAAATGTAAGCATTACAGTGGAGACATCTCTTTCTCAGTAGCGACAGATAGATGTAACTTCTCGACTTAGATAGTGAACTCCCAAAATTTCCCTGGCCGTACAGTTCGCATGCACGCGAAAAAAAACAGCAGTACAAATCCGGGTTTCCTTAGTGACAAGCGCTCACAACAAACCGAAGTCAAACAATCTGAGATAGAGATTCTCACTGCAAAAAAAAACCCGCAATTCATCTGTGCGATACGACTAAATGGGGAGATAATTCAGAATTTCCTTCACAGTAAAACACTACCCTAACTAACGTTACCTAGCAATTACAGCAAGAAGTAGCAACAGGAATGCATGCATACCCAACTATAACCAGAACTATGGCCGCTGACGCGAAATAGTTGGACTGGTAGTAAAGCAGGTTGTTGATAATCCGGTTATTCCATCGCTCCAAATTCCTGACGTCTGGAGCTGAAAACCTAGCTGACCCCAGTAGAAAATCATCCATAGTCCGGAGAGGGGGAAGCTGTACCTCCGCCATCTTCAGACATTTACATGTGACTTGCGTTTCTTCATCTTCTTCAAAATGTGCATACACTGCCACCTACTGTGCTGGAGTTTGAGGCCGGTGACATTTCATTCACTCCATGCGAACTACAGAAACTCCTCAATCCAATCCCATTACATCCAAGATCAATCTGCATTCATAGAATAAGCCACTTTTGGTCTCTAATTTAAAATGTTCACCAGCCGCGATAGCAATGGTATTGCTGCCATTGTTTTCAGTTGATTTGTGTCTGTCTGTGTGTGTGTGTGCTTGCGTGATGTGTGTGTGTGTGCGTGCGTGCGTGTGTGTGTGTGTGTGTGTGTGTGTGTGTGTGTGTGTGAACAATGAAAACTACAGCAAAGCTAACCAAAATCCAAAATAAAATATGAGCTGTTTTATTTTACAGGTGTTTATATATGTACCTCCAGATGTGTCTGTTTGCAGGCAATGCTTGTGAAAACGATAGGATCTAAGATTCAGTCAGAAATCTTTACAGGTGAGCAACTGGAATTAAAAGGAGGGCTTAGTATAAAGATTGATGCGGTCTGAATACACAGTCACTAAATGCATAATAATGAGAACCCCCATTCTGAAAATGATATGAGCATCACTGTCGCGACTTGTGCGATCCCAGATGTTCTCGTTACCGCAATGAGCACTGGCACCCCATGCATGTAACAAACTGCCACACAAATAGTTTGCCATTTTCTGCGATAAACCGGACAAATTCACTGTTCACCGCAATGATTGGAGTTTAAAACAAAAGAGGCAAGTTGCAGAAATTGCAGGAAAAAAAATAAAAAAATCAGACAGCCATGTTCCACATGTGCTAACTGCAGTATAGTACCATTGGGAATGCTGCATGCACTACATAAACAGGAGAGGGAATGGGGGTTGCCGGTCCAGGAGGATCAAAGTTTACAGCTTTATACGGTTATTACATAATTAACCCAGTTCATAATTTAGGGCAGGAAAGTTCATGTGCTGGTCTGTGCTTTACCTTAAATCTAAGGTGAAGGTGTAAGTGTAAAATGCCACATTGGTAATTCTGATCTTGGAATTTTGGGGATGTTCTTTGAATTTAGAGCTCCAAAAAACAGGCAAGACGCATTCAACAGATGACAAGTTCAAACACCAGGGGAAGCTGGAGGTCAGTTTGAGAAGCAGTCTGGTTGCAGGGATAAGAGCTTTGCAAGCACTGCTGCTGCTAGATTCCTGTGATTATTTGTTAGTCTATGGTGATAAAATTTTGTTTTTCACAATTTATTCATAAACACTGTATATTCAGTTTTTCCTTTAACCTGATAATACCTACAGACCCATTCATGGGTCCATCAAATTCAGCTGTTGTATTCAGACCAGTGGAACTTCAGGCCTATTTTTAATTCTTGAAAAGATCCAACGGTTTCCAGCAATCCCAAATATGTCCAGCTGAATTACCAGGAAATGTGTGTATATTTGTCTGATGTAATCCTTTGGCTATGAAAATATGGTATTCTGGGATTGAATATTTCTCTCAGTATAAGTGTGATGTAGCTTCAGTGAAGCGCTGCGACCAGGAGATGCAGAATATGTATGTCACAAGTGTTCGACAACCTTGGAAGGAAAAAAAAAAAAAGGTTTTCTGACTTTGACCCGACTTGAGGGAAAAACTAAAGTGAAAACTAAGCGTTTAATGGGTTAAAGCAAAACTGTTATAAAACTGATGCATTCGTTCCTGCTGCTGTAACCCTGCCTTGCTCTGTCTCACTTGTAAATGAGGAGATAATCTCAGTGTGACTTCCGAGTGAAATAAAGGTTATGATGAGGATGATGATGATGATGATGATGAAGATGAAGTGTGGCAGCACTGAATAAACCTGAAAAAAAATATTCCGTTTTTTTCAAGTTCATTGCTTGTGGAAATTATTTGTTTACATTGCAGTTCATCACAAACATCCCCAATCTCCTCTTTACAAAATCAAATTATTTACCGAAGGCAGGACACAGATCATATCTTAGTCCAGCTTTTTATAAAGGGGTCATATTATGCCCATTTCCCAGCAAAAAATGTTCATTTTCATGGTCAGTTAGTTACAGCTGCACAGGCTGTGTGGGCAGGACCTCAGGGTCCACTCTGCTTGAAACAGACTATTTTGGCTCCTGTCTCTTTAAGGCTCCCATCTTTAAAACTCACTCCATTGTGATTGGCCAACTGTTGGGTTTGTTGGGTTTGTGCTGCTCAGGAATCATGTTAAAAATTAACTTTAACCACTGATTCTTCACTTTGCGCTCCAGAAACCAACGTCTACTTAACATGGTAATTCGCACCAAGTGAACTCTCCCCGGCCTACATTCCATCTAGATTTGCTTGAACGTGAGCAAAACTAGACAGTCAGCAGGCATGCAAATTAGTTGGGTTGTGACATAGGCATTGTGGAATGAAAGACTTGACTACAAACGAGGCATCTCAGGCAGATCTGTTTTTTCTGTCTACGATATAACTCACTTTGATATGGACTTTACATTTTGTCGACATTTTTGTAACTTTGCTGACATTCAACATGCAAAAAAAAAAAAAAAAACCCATACAACACACTAAAGGAATAGGAAACCCCCTAAAAGCATAGTATGACCCCTTGAAACATCCATTTTCCCTGTTGACTTTAAGACATTTGTTTGAGTGTTTCTACATCAGGCCACAACAGCCATCTTCTTGGAAGTGGTCGAAGGCAAATTTATGCCTCAAAAAAATAAGGGAGTAGTGTTTGGCGAACAGGACACCAACGAATATCACTCCACAACATCGAACACTCTTCATGGGTCCCTGGCAAGGCTAAGTGTGGCCAGCAAAGTGACTCCAATTTTGTCAGCCGTCCACTTTCACTCAAAGGACCTGTGAATCTATGAGCCTCCTCTACACCTGCTTAGCCACAACACTAGCTCATATTGGCTGGTTGCTGTATTACTGAAAATGACCACAAACAGTGGCAATTATTGATGATTTTTTTCAGCTGGTCATCAGTTGTTGAGAAATGAAACCTTCCATTATCAGTATTTTGTCCTTTGGCCTCGGAAGTCGTTTGCTTAGAGCTTGTTTTTTTTTGGTTTTTTTTTTTGGTGCGGATCATATTTTATGTAGGCATGCCAATCAAGACTTTTAATGAATAAAAATGAAGTCATAAAATGGTGGGTCAACATTCTTAAATATGTTTATCTGAAGTTTAAGCCTCTGTTTGAAAGCCATAGATCTGAAGCCTCGTTTATCAGTGACAAAATATTTTTCTGCATGTACTATTGAGGACCTTACTAAGGGCGCAGGTTGTGAAGAAGCTATCAATGACCTTTGTAATGAATCTCAATCTACAAACTGGATTAGGCTGTGATCCAGCGCTGGGATATAGACGGAAAGTTATTTTGAGAAAGCGCTCATCACACTGGAGCTGGATTTAACTGGCCTTCTCACGACAGCATTGATTGACTTGGACGGCTTGTGCCTTTAGTATCAGCACATTATGGATAAGAAAACAATGTATATGGAAATTATTGCTTTCCTCTGCCGTATTGATAACACAGAGTGATAGTGTCTTTTCTATGCAAATTTCAAAGCCAAATATTGCCTTTGCTCAAACAAAGAAAAATAGCATATTGTAAGAATAGAATCATAACTTAGTAAGCTGTGGATAAGCTAAACTGCATGGAATTTTTATTGGATTATTCCGGATTAGCTTGTAGTTTCTTATATATGCATAATCTTCTTAATTTAGCATGTTGTTTAATGCGATGTTGTGTTTATAAACCTGAAATCCACAAAAAATTAGCGTACGTATCATTTCTTCGTCTATGCATCATTCATAAATGACACAATGAGATGAAAGTATTTCTGGGACATTACCCATAATGCAGTTTGTGCAGTGAGTTACCTCACTTTGCAGTCAAGTCCATATTTGATCGGACAATGACAACGAAGTTTCATCATTTTGACTCTGTACATCTCAACAGTTGATTTAACATGTGCTTGAATTGTACTGTTTCAACTTTAATTTTGGGGTTTTGCAAAAAATATCACATGGACCATATGGGACACGCCGAACCACTGCTGCCCCAGCCCCTTTTGACCTGGCCATACTCAAATCCTTCCTCTATCCTGCTTGGTGCCTCATTTCGGTATGTTTTACCTTTGTAAACTATATTCAGCCGGCTTGCATTAAAATCACACAATCCCAGTCAAGTATATCTGCCCTCTTCTTGCCCTCTACCCTCCCCAGTGAAATACTGCTCCCGTATCCCGTCTCCTCGGCCTCATTTGCCCTCTCCATTCCCCAGTCCTCTTGTTCCCCTTCTCTCCTCACGTCCCCAGACCCGACCTCGGCCAGCTGGGTTTCCCTATTCTGAAGCCCAGTTCTGCCCAAAGCTTCTTCCGATTGGAAGCTTTTCCTCGCTACTGTCTCCTCCGGCTTGCTCCTTAAGCGCTTTGGGTCAATTTCGAAAGTAAAAAGCACATAACAAATAAAATTCAGTGTGACTGAACTTAATTACAATTCGTATCCCTCTAAATTTTTGTGGTTCAAAAAGCAATCGGACAAATTTACACGATCATGACTTGAATTGTCATTTTTTTATACCTGGTCACAAATTCTTGGCTGTCAATGACTGTTTGAGGATAATCACAGTTTGAGGGTTTTTCCTCCCATCTGGGAGTTTTTTTTAAATTATTATTATTTTACCTTATTTGCTATTTGGGGAGGTAGGCTAGGCACTGGCCAATTTTACACTCTGTGATGTGTCTTTACGATAGTCCTTCTGTGAAAAACTCGATGGAAACTATCCTAACATACAGGGACAAAAAGCAGGAATATGTCCTGGATCCATTATATGGATCACACACTTTTCTCTTTTATCACATGCGCGCGCACGCACGCACGCACGCACACACACACACAGTTTAGTCTCTCCAATGCGCCTGACCTGTATCTCTGCTGTGAGAGGAAACAGGAGAACTCAGAGGAAGCCAAAGCAAACATGAAGAGAACATGAGAACTTGCCAAAAGGACCAGGCTGGATTCAACCCCTGACCTCCTTCCTGTGAAGTGCGACCCAAAAAAATCATCAGGTAATCTTGTAAAACTTCCGAACCGAAAAACTTCTGCTCAGTAGGCTAAGCATCAACTAGTCTCCCGTGTTTTTATCCCTTTGACTTCAGAATTAAGTAGGCTAATATTTTTTATTTGACTTCGACGGACTTTTTGATTGGTATGACTTGTCGGTGAGTCAGGTGTCGGAACGTTTTGATTGGTTAAGGAGTGACTGCGCAGTAGTCCGAAGACCTTTGTGCGAGTGTGCTCAATACACTTGGCCTATTTACTCGCGCTATCAACTACAACAGCGGATATGCGGACAAGGTGCAACACCTTACAGAACAACGTCTTGCATTCTAAAGTAACTGCCACACTCACTACACGGGTAAGTTATGTAATTTAATAGTAACCTACATTATGCGAGACAGTTGTTTAATATAAGTGCCTTTAACCGTAGGTTTTTCTTTGAAATACCTAATAATTTCCTTAGGAATAAAACTGGTGTCATTATCGCATCTTGATTATGCATTTAAGCATGTAAATCAAGGCGAACACCTGAAGAACATGTCGCTTGACATTTGAAAGCCAAGCGTTGCCATTATAATAAGAAACTTGGATCTGCTGCTGTGGAGCTACTACATAGTAATCGGTTTACATCGTCGGCTCCGTTGTGATTAACGATTAAATATGAACATGGATCTGGGTTTTATAATGTAGGTTATTGTTGCCCGGCAGTCGTTCTCTGGCAAATCAGAATATTGACTTATTCTGTCGTGTTCGTTATCCTTATTGGGTTTAAATACATCTCAATATTCAAGATTTTGATAAAAGCCACAATCAGGAATAACTGCACTATGAATATTTCAAACGTGCGAACACAAACTTCGGGCACTTTTTGCCGTTTGCTCTGTTCATTTTTCCTGTTTACTTGCCGTCAGGCTACATGTTCTGTGTCACGCTTCGCTCACTAATGGAACCTCTACTGGACTGGTCTTCAGGGTGCGAGGGGCAAAGCAAGGAAGGGGTTAACTGTTCACACGGTAAAATATGAATGATTGCATGTTAATGGCCGCACTAACCAGAAGGAAACGTTTGTGCATCAGGTACTTACACCCTAATATCTTGAAAGTAAGATCTAGGCTTCCCATTTCGTGAGCAGGAGGAGTGGAGAAGTCAAGTTTTGGAATGGTAAGGGGCATGTGCAATACATTTTAGAAAAATGTTGACAGGTTACGTATTTTTTCTTGAACCCTTGTACTTTTCCAAAAAAGAACGGAAACCTGTTTTACTTATTCAATAGTCTATATTACAATGGCACAGTAATATGTGCGGCCAATTTTTTTTCAGGAATTGACAGGCAGCCACCAACGCAACAAAACGTTTCATAAGAAACATGGAAGAAAGCCCATCAGACTGAATTTATCATTGTGGCATAATTCAAAAACTCCACCCGGATTCACGTCACATTTTTTTTCATTAGACTTCGCAGACTCAGTATTGGTATCTCACCGGTGAGATGCGTTCATAAGTTTCAACTGCGATTTAAAAAAAATGCTGATGACAGTTCTTATTAAATTAATTCTAATTTTATGCTTTTCATATTTTAACTTTTATTAGCAGCTGAAAAGACAATTGTACGGAATTATTAAAAACACAATTTGTTATCCATAATCCCCAATTTGCGTTGTGGTTTTTGTCATGTACTATTTCAGTTTCACTATTTGTCTCTCGCAGACTGCAAGAGCCAGCCCCTCTGTTTCAGATCCGGCACATACCTGGCCGAGGGTCAACTGCTATCTGGGCAGCTGTGTTTTTCTGTTTATGATGTCCCCAGGTGTCAGTTTACCAGTCCTCTTCCTGTGTCAAAACTGCCATCTCTGTTAATTAGTTTTCCTCACATTTTGGCTGTCTATGTCAGTTTTGGTTTTGTTTCATTGATTGATTTCAATTATTCTATAATTGTCACGTTTCTTCCTCACTCTCCATGTTCATCTTTCATGCCACTTCCTCCCTTCTCTCTCATCGTCACATTGTCTGTGCATGTCAGTTCCTGTCTTTCTGTGCATTGGTGCGTCTTCATTATTGCTGAGCTCTTTCCAGTGTTGTATGAGCCCTTTTCTGCCTGTCTGTCTGTCTGTCTGTCTGTCTGCCTCCTCGTTTGTCCTGAATTTTGACCCGATTTCTGCCATGCTGTATTTCTGATGTCTGGATTTTCCCTGTCGGGAGTATTGTACCTGTCTCATCAAGACCCTTTTTCAGTATTTTGACTGTGAGTTTTAGGATAACTGTCTGCGACCGAGTCCTGATTTCCTCTGACACTCTGACTCATTTTTTGTTGAGTTTTGAGCAATTAATCTCCTCCAGATAGAAAGGATGGTTTACAAAACTATCTGGAGGTAAAACTGGATGCTGAACATAAGCCAGCGAGCAGCTACCATGCGGCCAGGCGGCCTCTCGTGCCTGTGTCATCACTTTTGGCTTTAAAAATGATTCTGAGCAAACAAACCAAATAACAAACCAAAGCTTTACATGGCAAGACTGTTATTTATCTGGCCGGTGTTTATGTCCTTCAGTAAAACTTTCAAAAAAAAAATAGCAGCATCTGTCTTTATTTAACTTTCCCAAGCCACTGCCTGAGCACAAGCTGAACGCACATTTGCATGAATGGTCTGCGCTGAATATAAGCCCACTGAGGAGGCTTTGGCTAATACATCTTACTCTCTGTGTCACGTCAGCAGGACAGTAATTGACTAACATGTGTCGTAACCCTGCACTGAAGCGTGAACACATGCTCAGGCTTATTGGTATCAGGGCTGTGTATTGGGAGATTACAGATGCAGTCTGCGTGTGTCCTTGCGTGTTTCTGACTCTCATCACAGTTTTGAAATAATTTTATATGCGTTCAAATGTTAACTTTATGGTATGCAGTGGGAGATTTATCAGCCATTTCCCTCACAGGCAGATAATTAGACAGGCTATGGGATTCAGCCGTTCAAAAACAGCATGACAACATTATCTCTGCTCGTTTAAAGCTTTTCCTGTGACCGAAAGCATCTCTTCTTTCTGCCACTGGCTGTAGTGCAGTATTAAGCTGCTTTCACACCAGACGCGAAACTAATTTTTCGCACGACAGATTACATTCAAAGTCATCGCAAAGACTTTGCATTCGTCGTGCAATCTGTCGTGCGAAAAATTCGTTTTGCGTCCAGCGTAAAAGCGGCTTTACAAAAAAAAAAAGTAAGATGAGTTGGAAAGGGCGTAATTACTAAGACAAAACACTAACTAATTTTCATTTTTAAAATGTAAACTATATTAACATTTGAGGAGTGACATTAGCAAAAAGGGATAATTTCTTAGCAAATAAATAATTCCATCAGATGTTCTGCTTTGAGTAAAATAATTTGTGTTTATCCAGTGTTTTCTCAGCTGCTGTTAGCCAATCGGCTGAGGCCTTTGACTGCACTGCCTATTGCCTGTCGGTCGGCAATGCCAGTCAGTGACACGTGGCTGGGTGGCATTGCCGTGGAAACCGAGGGGGGCATGGATGGAGCTGGTAGCTGTGATGGCTCTGGAGCGGTGAGTATCTGAGGAGGAATTTCTCTCGCTCTCATGTCACAGAATCAGCTGAATTCTCTGCTGTTCCACACTAACTGTCACCCAAACGCAACCCAAAACCTGGAGGCTTCTCATCCCTCCCTTGACTCAACCCCAAACCTGGAGACTGGCAGCACCTGCAAAATTTTTTATGCTCACACACCAAATGTTTAAACGACTAAACAAAGTAAATGTGTGTTTTAATGTGTGCACACACGTGTGTGTTGCTGCAGAGCGATGCCAGCCTGGAGCATCTCTCCGCTGAGGAACGGGAGTGTATCCTGTTCCTGGAGGAGATGATCGAGTCCCTTGAGACTGAGGAGGACAGCAGCCCCCCCATCCCCGAGCCCGACCCCCATCTCCCCCCGCGCAGCCTGGAGGAAACGCTCGCCTCTCTCCCCTCCCCTCTGCCAGGCTGTGAGTCACCCGTCCTACTCCTCTCACAGAAACACTGATCAGCTTCATGACCGCAGCACAACTAATCAAACACTGAAAACCCAGTCAGCTGCACATCAGTGCGACTAATCAAATACTGAAACGCTGATCAGTATAGTGTCAGCACTACTGATCAAACTCTGAATCGCTGCAATCAGCTGCAAGTCAGTACTACTTGTTAAACACTGAAACTCCTCACTGCTGCATGAAGGTACTACCAGTGACACAAAGATCAAGCTGCAAGTCCAGACTACTGATCAAATTCTGAGACACAGATCAGCAACAAGTCAGTAGTACTCATCAAACACGAAATCCTGATCAACTGCATGTCACAGCTACTAATTCCACACTGAAATTCTTATCAGTACGACTCAAACAAAGAAACACTGGTCAGATACATCTCTGTCCTACTAATCAGACCCAGAAATACTAATCAACTCCATGTCAGTGCCAGTGATCAAACCCTGAAATATTGATTATGGCACATCAGTGGTACTAATCAATTCATGAAATGCTGATGAGCTGCATGTCAATGCTACTCATCAGACCCCGAAACACTGATCAACTGCATGTCAGTGCTACTAATCAAATACTGAAATTTTAATTGACTATACGTCAGTATTACAAGTCAGACATTGAAATGCTTAAGATTTTTCCAAGAGTTCACATAATCAAAGCATGAGAATGGACACGACTTTCAACATTACTGAGTTACCTGGGTAGTGAAATAGGGTTGAGGGGCCCTATAACTTGACTTTACAGATATTAAGTCTTGAAAAAGGAAACAAACGGAAGTCTTGAACCAGCACTACTAGAGTGTGGCTAAACGCGTTAGCAGGAGACAGCAGTGATGCCCAGGGCCCAGCGTATGAGCAGTGGAACCTTTCAAAATGCCAGCTACTGTATGTTTCAAGGAGTCTGATAGATGTGCAAAAGGAATATAACCCTCCATTTCTCTTTACGGTGATTCTTTGGAATTATCAATTAAATTCAACGTTGGATGATTAAAGTGATTGTTTCCTCCTCTCCCAGCGGTCTCTAAAGAGCAGCATGATGAGATGAATGGAAAGGAAAACGGGTTTGTCCAGGGCTGCACTGTTCCTGCCCTCCAGTCCCAGCTCTCCTGCCCAGGGCGGAACAGTTCAGCTGTGGGCAGGATGAAAGGGTCCCAGGAAGGCTCTAAAACTGGGGTGTCCAGGGGTCCTCTGTCTCATGAGGGTCTGGTGGAGCTACAGACAAAGACATCTCTAAAGAAGCATGCTCAGAGCGGCCAATCAAATAGCTCCTCACACTCTCCTGGCATGCACGCATGTCTTAACCACACCCCCAAACACAAGCCCGCCCCTCCTGTAGCACCTAAACCCAAGAGCCTTCCCCCTAGTGTTGCCACGGTGACCCGTAAAGGTCCCGTTCCAAATCTGGAGCTGAGGACAAATCGCCTGAGCTCCTCCCCCACAGAGCGGGTGATACTGGACCCCCAGCAGGTGAGGAGAGAGGCCCTCTCCAAACTGGGACTCCTGCAGGCCGTTCCACCTGCAATGACCCGCCCCCGCTCCCGGAGCGACCTCCCTGCTCCGACCCCGCCACCAAAATCTGCCACGCTGCACCCATCAGTGGAGCATGGCCCCGCCTCCAGCTGGAAGTCCCGCCCTCGCACCCGCACAGTCTCGCTGGGTCACAGTAAGGACTCGAGGCCCCACCCACAGGACAGCACAGCGGAGAACGCCTCCCAGAAGGCCCAGTGCCCAAACAGGATCTCCATGGCGATGGCGCCCTGGAACCAGCCGGGCAGGGTCAGACAGGAAGCCCTGAGGAAGCTGGGATTGCTGAGGGAGTAAGACCCCCCCCCAGCTTTAGTAACAACACTTGGACTGAGGAGATCACCCGTTTCTGCCTTTTAATGTTTCAATTCTGTGGCAGTGAGAGGCTGTGGTGGTTAGCGATGCCTTTTCTACAGCCAATCACAAGGAGTTACCAAGACCTTATGTGAACGCAGAGCGTTTTAGCACTCAGTGATTCGTCATGGTATTCGTTTCACCCTGATCACTGGTTGCCATGAGGTCCAGTTCTGATAAAAGGCTCTGCTCATGCCAACGGTAAATCTGCCCCTGTGTTTCAAAGTCATGGTCGATGAAATGAACATAGAGGAAGCACCAAAAAAAAAAAAAGCTCTCTTAACTGATGATTAGTCTAGACCTAATTTCAATCTTTTTCCTATATGGACTACTTTTCCAATTATTTGAGCCATGCATTGGCTGTTAAGACTGGCTTTTTTGAATGCAACGCGAGAGAGATGACATATTTGATGTCATTCAAAAAAGGTGTCATTAAAAGGTAAAAGGTAAATAACCTGGTTATCTTTTGCAAAAGTTCGTCCTGCAATGCAGACTATCTAGCTTGCGCTTCACGATTGTATAAATTAAAACAATGATACCAAATGTTAGCTACATGTATCCACAATTTTGAATGATATTGGGTATATTATGCCCAATTTTGTATGTAAATAAAGCAATTTTTTTTATCTTGCCACTATGTGGTGAACTGGCGACACTTGATCGCGCTATGTGCTTTTGGGGTAAATGTACTAATTATCAAAATGACTGAAAGTAAGATGAGACTAATCGTGTTTAAAGGGATTTTTTGTGCCTCATCCATTGACAGCTCTGAATCTGTCACAGCCTCAACAGAGCAAAGCTGCCTTCACTGGGAACTAGATGTATGTTTATAGAAGAGGTACTTAATACTGTACTGGGCAAATGTTTTGGACATCCTACATTTTTTAAAAATTTAGATTTGGTCATAGATGTTTATTTTCTTATTATATTTTCGACTTATTTTTTGAAAGCAAAAAGCTATAGAAGGAATATTTTTGTTTATTATCTTATTATGGGCCTATTCGTTTATCATCTATAAATGATCTGTAAAACTGCTATTATATACAGATCTTTCTCTCCAGTTTGCACTGGTAGTTTTGGTTCCTCTGGGTGACCACAGGTGTTTGAAGGGTGGGGGGGGGATGCACTTCGCAAGATGAATTACCTGCATAAAACATTAGTGCTTTCCCATGCTCCACTGACTCACTGGATTATCTTTCGCCCGTAATTAGACTTTGACTCTTCTTTCCCTGGAATTGCAGGCTTGCTGTACAATAGCTGGATCCAGCTCCCGTCTGACTGGTAAAGAGCTTTCTCACGGTTGTTCTGGCCCTCTGATTGAGTATATAATAGAAAGTTTTTATGTCGGTATGTTGCATTACGATCAGTTAGCAAACGTTAATCAAAAACAACTTTAAATACTGGACAAACATAATCACATTCACCTGCTTCCCATGATCTGCGATGCCAAAGCCAGCAAACACTGTGTTTGCAGAACAAGGCTTATTCCATTTATGACGCACAGCTGTGATAAAATTTTATGGCCTCTGTCTCATAATTGAATTCACCTTAAATGAGTTGCATCAGAAAAATAAATCTTATGTGGGTAACACTGATCAGAGTCCATGCTGTTATTCACTTTCCGGTTAATACACCGCCTGTTACCTAGTTATTTTTTATGATAAGGGAATCTCTGATTATGAAACCATGCTTATCAGAGGTGGATAATCATAATGGAGCATTGGGTTGATATGTAGATATTCATCCTCTGGTCTTTGGTTTTGCCCTTTTGAGTTTTGCAAGGGGTTAAACAATATATTGTGTGGAAGTAATATGCTGCTACTGAGAAGTGAGAATACCTCACTTAACTCAATTACAAGGTGTTTTACAAGTACCACTCACATAATAGACAGACATGATGATTTTCAAACCAAATTCCTTGGCCCAAATTTGTCAAGCAGAGTAGAGTAGATGGTCTTGGGTCTGGTTTCTCTTGTCAGTAATCTTGATGATCCACGATCATGAGGTCTGAGAATAAAGCTGATTCCAGATCAGCTGTCCTGCTCAGAGGACAGATAAATACTGCACTGTGTCACTCTATTCTATTTCCCACTAAACAGTCTCAAAGTGTGGACACCTGTCGAACGGGGACTGCGGGGGGTCATGTTCTATTTTCCGAGTCCTGTACCTGAAGTTCCTGTCCGCTGCCTGGAAACCTGATGCCCTTTTACTCGCTGTCAAAAAACCATGGATACGACACCCTCTTCCCTGTGCCGTGTGGATGACTCTGCCCCATACAAAACATGTAGGGCCTGTCCTGATAGTAACATCTTTAACACCACATTTTAAACAATTACAAACATCCCTAAAACATTAATTATGCAACACTAGTGATATAGTGTAGATGAGAATACGCACTGACTACGCTACACTGGTTATATACAAACCTCAATTACAATTAAGTGGAGACATTGTTTAAAACGTGAATAAAATCAGAATACAATTATTTGCAAATCCTTTTCAACTAATATTAATTTGAGTGCACTACAAAGACTAAATCTGTAATGTTCAAACTGGTAAACCTTTTTGTTTTTTGGGAAATATTCACTCGTGTTGAATTTTAATGCCTGCAACACTTTGCAGAAAAACTGCGACAGGGGCATGTTCACCACTGTGTTTCACCACCTTTCCTTTCAACAACACTCAATAAGCATTTGGGAACAGAGGACATTAATTGTAGAAGCTCTGTAGATGGAATTTTTTCACATTCTTACTTGAAATATGACTTCAGCTGTTCAACAGCCCGGGGTCTCTGTTGTCATATTTTGCGCTTCATAATGTGCCATACATTTTCAATGGGAGACAGGTCTGAACTGCAGGCAGGCCAGTCTATTAACCGCACTCTTTTACTGCTAAGCCAGGCTGTTGTAACACGTGAAGAATGTGACTTGGCATTGTCTTGCTGAAATAAGCAGGGACGTCCCTGAAAAAGACGTTTGGACATACACGAATCTGCCCTGAGAGACAAGCCCTGAAGCGTCCCATGTACAGATCGAGGATACACGACATGAACTTTACCACGAATGCAATCTCATGCTCCTAGAGTCCTACAAGTTTGCTGTAGTCAAACTCAGTCAAGCCCAAATGCAAGAGAATTTTCAAAACAAGAGCGACCCGCGCCTGCCAATATTTTTGCGAAAAGCAAGCCCGAAGTCGAGTATCGCAGCCATAATTCAATGTACGGTGCTTTACACTAATCACGCGTAGGCAACATCTTGCTACCATAGAGGAAGGAAACATCTGCGAGATTTGACAACACAAAAGCCGCAGCAGTGTTTCTCACGGAAGATTCTGGTTGGTTAAAAAGAAATGTACTTTTAGGACGGAATACTCCATCTGTAAATTCGAGAACACGGGGAAAGAATTCTTCGGCGTAAAGCCTGCAGGAAAAAAGTATTTTCTGTGATCATTGCAAAACAGCACGATACCGACTTCTACGACACGCAATACACACAACTGATATATCAGCAGGTAGGAGGCGGGTCCTAAGGTTTGTTTTGGTTCAATCCTGGAACAGGCCATCTGCAATTACAGTAGGGGATGTGTCCAAGCAAAGCGACCAAAACTTGAGAGACAAGAATTAGTTTTGTGCACAAAGTTGTTAAAATACCCGGTAGGCAGCAGTGTGGTACAGCATAATTACCCAAATAACAAGCCAGGTTAAAAATTAGATACATTAAAACATCCAACGACAGATGACAAAATTCCCCATGTGCAAAACTGGTTTACCCCATTTTTTAAAATTTGAACTCCGTCGTTTTGTTTTGCAATCACGTGTATTATCTTGACGGCTGACAGTTCAAACGTCAGGTACTTGTCATTTGAGAATATTTTATCATTCTTTCCGGACCGGAGAAACAACTCTGTATTGACGAGAAGCGCGCAGGTCCAAAAGGTGAGATATTTGGGTGGCTGAATTTTGAGCTGCTTTTACTTTTGCACTGCACTTCATAAGAGGTTATTGAGAAAAAGAAGGTAACGATCACCTAATGTTACCGAAAATTTTTCAGTTATCCTTGCAATTTGTGGGTTAAACAATGGTTGATGTATACGTGGAATATTGCATACATATGAGTATTACCACTTGGCCAGTACATAATTCTGTCCAATGGCTATTATGATGAAATGGAACTTATTTTAAAGTCTGGCGTTTGAAAACTATTCCCGTGATTCTGAAGAATTACGTTGCGCTCGTGTTTCTTCGTGTCATACATTCTTTAGTTATGATGTTATGTCTCTATGACATTTACTGAAAATGTGCCTGTTTTCGGTCAAGTGATGAATTAATCATGTCGAACGAAAACAACTGCGGGACAGATGACGACACATCCGAAATGCCGAACCTCCAGACCCAGGACTCGCCGAGCGGTAATCGAGCTATGGCATTTCACTTTTTTTTTGTGGCCTCCATGCCTTGTGAACGGTCTATAATCCAAGCTTCATCCAGTGTTCCGATTTTTAACAATATTTGCTTTTAACTGCACATTCAAAGAGATGGTTCCTCTCTTGCATGTGTAAATTTGAGGTTTCAGGCGACTTGTGAGAAAAAAATCCCACCCACAAATTCTGACATCATATAACTTTTCTCATGCATAACTTAAGAAGAAAAAAAAACTTTTGAGACTGCCCTATCCCTTTCAACAGTCAGGATGTTGGCCATTGACAACTAATTAAATCAGGCAAGGCTACTCCCACCTCTAACTTTGGAAACATCCCTCAACTTCACATGCCCCCCTAGCAGAAACATTTTATTATTTTGATATGAGTCAAATACAGGTGGTATTGCTCTGTTAACTTTGGTTGCACTGTGGCTCTAAATATTTTGTCAAACAATATTCTGTGGTAGAGACATATTGCATTTACCTGCATATTCTTTGTAAAACCAGCTCACCTTATGTCTTCCGCATTTCTGTTTTAGGAAGTCCAACTGCACAGAGCTATCTGTTGGATATGACACAAATGGAAAACGGCTTGTCCAATCTGACCTTGGCTCATGAAATCGTGATGAACAGGGAATTCTGTTTCAAGCAGATCTCTCCTCCCAAAGACAGGCATGTAGAAATTGTCCTTCCGATGTTGTTGCTGTCATTTACTTTCTCTGTGCAATGTATACAGTATATCAATAACATAGCACACTTTTTGCGTAATAAAATGGATTATGTTATATTCATGCTTATAAATACGAGTAGAAGCATTTTAACAAGCACAAATGTAGCTCAAGACAAGAAAATGTGCCATCATGAAAGCTAACATTGAGGAACCTGTCTGTCATGTTATTAGTCTTGAGGCAAGAGTGAAAGAGGTTGTCCACCGTGCATTCTGGGACAGCTTGAGGGATCAGATGTCACTCAGTCCTCCAAATTACCACCATGCAGTCCTACTCCTGCAGGAAGTGAAGGAGGTGAGTGCAGATTACAATAATGCAGGAGGTGAAGGAGGTAAGTGCAGATTACAATAATGAAGGAGGTGTGTGCAGATTACAGTAATGAAAGAGGTGAAGGAGGTATGTGTATAGATTACAGTAATTAAAGAGGTGAAGCGGATGTGCGCTAATTACAGTAATGCAAGAGGTGAGGAAACTGAGTGCAAATTACAGTAAAGCAGGGGGTGATAATTGGTTATTTTAATGCAAGAGGTAAAGGACGTGCAGGTGGAGAGTGCAGATTACAGTAATGCAGCAGGTGAAGGAGGTGAGTGCAGATTACAGTAATGCAGCAGGTGAAGGAGGAGAGTTCAGATTACAGTAATGCAGCAGGTGAAGGAGGAGAGTGCAGATTACAGTAATGCAGCAGGTGAAGGAGGTGAGTGCAGATTACAGTAATGTAGCAGGTGCAGGAGGTGAGTGCAGATTACAGTAATGCAGAGGGTGAAGGAGGAGAGTGTAGATTACAGTAATGCAGCAGGTGAAGGAGGAGAGTGCAGATTACAGTAATGCAGCAGGTGAAGGAGGAGAGTGCAGATTACAGTAATGCAGCAGGTGAAGGAGGAGAGTGCAGATTACAGTAATGTAGCAGGTGAAGGAGGGGAGTGCAGATTACAGTAATGCAGCAGGTGAAGGAGGAGAGTGCAGATTACAGTAATGCAGCAGGTGAAGGAGGTGAGTGCAGATTCCAGTAATGCAGCAGGTGAAGGTGGAGAGTGCAGATTACAGTAATGCAGCAGGTGAAGGAGGAGAGTGTAGATTACAGTAATGCAGCAGGTGAAGGAGGAGAGTGCAGATTACAGTAATGCAGCAGGTGAAGGCGGAGAGTGCAGATTACAGTAATGCAGCAGGTGAAGGAGGAGAGTGCAGATTACAGTAATGCAGCAGGTGAAAGAGGAGAGTGTAGATTACAGTAATGCAGCAGGTGAAAGAGGAGAGTGCAGATTACAGTAATGCAGCAGGTGAAGGAGGAGAGTGTAGATTACAGTAATGCAGCAGGTGAAGGAGGTGAGTGTAGATTACAGTAATGCAGCAGGTGAAGGAGGAGAGTGCAGATTACAGTAATGTAGCAGGTGAAGGAGGAGAGTGCAGATTACAGTAATGCAGCAGGTGAAGGAGGAGAGTGCAGATTACAGTAATGCAGCAGGTGAAGGAGGAGAGTGCAGATTACAGTAATGCAGCAGGTGAAGGAGGTGAGTGCAGATTACAGTAATGCAGCAGGTGAAGGAGGAGAGTGCAGATTACAGTAATGCAGCAGGTGAAGGAGGAGAGTGCAGATTACAGTAATGCAGCAGGTGAAGGAGGAGAGTTCAGATTACAGTAATGCAGCAGGTGAAGGAGGTGAGTGCAGATTACAGTAATGCAGCAGGTGAAAGAGGAGAGTGCAGATTACAGTAATGCAGCAGGTGAAGGAGGAGAGTTCAGATTACAGTAATGCAGCAGGTGAAGGAGGAGAGTGCAGATTACAGTAATGCAGGAGGTGAAGGAGGTGAGTGCAGATTACAGTAATGTAGCAGGTGAAGGAGGGGAGTGCAGATTACAGTAATGCAGCAGGTGAAGGAGGAGAGTGCAGATTACAGTAATGCAGCAGGTGAAGGAGGAGAGTTCAGATTACAGTAATGCAGCAGGTGAAAGAGGAGAGTGCAGATTACAGTAATGCAGCAGGTGAAGGAGGTGAGTGCAGATTACAGTAATGCAGCAGGTGAAGGAGGAGAGTGTAGATTACAGTAATGCAGCAGGTGAAGGAGGTGAGTGCAGATTACAGTTATGCAGCAGGTGAAGGAGGAGAGTGCAGATTACAGTAATGCAGCAGGTGAAAGAGGAGAGTGCAGATTAGAGTAATGCAGCAGGTGAAGGAGGAGAGTTGAGATTGCAGTAATGCAGCAGGTGAAGGAGGAGAGTGCAGATTACAGTAATGCAGCAGGTGAAGGAGGTGAGTGCAGATTACAGTAATGCAGCAGATGAAGGAGCAGAGTGTAGATTACAGTAATGCACCAGGTGAAAGAGGAGAGTGCAGATTACAGTAATGCAGCAGGTGAAGGAGGAGAGTTCAGATTACAGTAATGCAGCAGGTGAAGGAGGTGAGTGCATATTACAGTAATGCAGCAGGTGAAGGAGGTGAGTGTAGATTACAGTAATGCAGCAGGTGAAGGAGGTGAGTGTAGATTACAGTAATGCAGCAGGTGAAGGAGGTGAGTGCAGATTACAGTAATGCAGCAGGTGAAGGAGGTGAGTGTAGATTACAGTAATGCAGCAGGTGAAGGAGGAGAGTTCAGATTACAGTAATGCAGCAGGTGAAGGAGGTGAGTGCAGATTACAGTAATGCAGCAGGTGAAGGAGGTGAGTGTAGATTACAGTAATGCAGCAGGTGAAGGAGGAGAGTGCAGATTACAGTAATGTAGCAGGTGAAGGAGGAGAGTGCAGATTACAGTAATGCAGCAGGTGAAGGAGGTGAGTGCAGATTACAGTAATGCAGCAGGTGAAGGAGGAGAGTGCAGATTACAGCAATGCAGCAGGTGAAGATGGAGAGTGCAGATTACAGTAATGCAGCAGGTGAAGGAGGAGAGTGCAGATTACAGTAATGCAGCAGGTGAAGGAGGTGAGTGCAGATTACAGTAATGCAGCAGGTGAAGGTGGAGAGTGCAGATTACAGTAATGCAGCAGGTGAAGGAGGAGAGTCCAGATTACTTGTGATTTGGCTGTTTTTGTAAGCTTATGTCAGTAACGTGGATGCCGTCTATATCAGTACATCAACCCTCATATTCTATTTCTTATGCTAAATCACATCAATATTCCCTGTCTCTGTTTCGACTTAAGGAATTGTTTAATTTCAATTCATTATTATTCCTTCATTTAACTAACAGTCCATTTTTTTCAAGGGCCTGCAGATCAAAATGTCACCAGCTTTATGTGCTCTGCAGGAGTTGATTTAACACTGAATAATGGACCTTGTGCATGACTGGCTGCACCCCACAGATCCTGCAGTCTCTGCTCCGCCCTGGTCACACCCGTCTGCGGGCCGAGCTGGAGGAAGTTCTGGACCCGGTTCTTATCCAGCAGCAGGCTGATCATGGGGCGCTGGACCTGCCTCGCCTCAGTGGCTACATCGTGGGAACCATGGCCTCGCTCTGTGCCCCGGTCCGAGATCCAGAGATCCGAAAACTGCGGGAGCACACGGACCCAGTGGACATGCTCAGGTAAGACTGCTGCGAGGACTTCTCTGCTGAGGGACATGCATTATCAAATCTCTGAAACATTTAGCTGTCCTTTATATTAGATACATTATGTCCGACAACAGAGGATGGGCCCCTCATCCTACAGCCGGGATCCTCCAGAATTTTCTTATTCCCCCATCAATGGAGGCCTTGAGGAAGTTCCATTCACTAGCAGTGATAGTGCTCTGTTTCTTGAACTATTGTTTTTCCGCTCTAACAGTCACTTGGCTGCTCTAACCTACCTTCAGCTTTTCAAATCGTCACTCGGCTGCTCTAACCTTCCCTCAGCTTCTCAAACAGTCACTCTGCTGCTCTAACCTTCCCTCAGCTTCTCAAACCATCATTCTGCTGCTCTAACCATTGATCAGCCTATGTAACGATCGGTCTCTTATCCCAATCATCCCTCACCCTCTGTAATCGAAAATTTGCTGCTCTATTGCTCTGCTGCTCCAACCTTCACTCAGCCGCTCTAACGACCACTAACATTCTGCTGCTCTGAGCGTCATCCTGCTACTGCAATCGCCGCCGTTTCACTTTGCCACGCTAACCATTGCTCTGCTACTCTAATGTCGCTCTGCTGCTCAACCATTACCCTTTCACTCTGCAGCTCTAAATGCCACTCTAACTATCCCACAGCTTCTCAAACCGTATCTCAGCTGCTGTAATTGTTGCTCTATCACTCTGCTGCTCTTACCATCACTCTGCCATATGACCGCCACATTGCAGCTCTGCGGCTTTGCCTTTCACTCTGCCTCTCTGACTGCTGCTGCGCTGCCTCCTCTCGTCCTCAGAGAGATGATGAGGGTGCTCGACCTGATGAAGATGGACATGGTGAACTTCACTGTGCAGACCCTGAGGCCACACCTCCTGCAGCAGATCGTCCAATACGAGCGCGCCAAGTTCCAGGAGCTCCTGGACAAGAATCAAGGTGCGTAAAACAGGAGAAGCAGGAAGCCAGTGATGTGAATGGCAAAGATTAAAGACTACAAAATAATTCAAAGTGCTACCATCCTAAATAATGGAATTTCAGCAGTGACTATATGCATTTCAAAATTGTTTCGTGCTTCTCTACAAGATCTTGTAGATGTAAATTTTGTCCTTGATTTGGGACACCTGACATTACTGTTTAGCAGCTGAATAGAATTTTTCTCAGCTCAATGAGCTGTGCCTCAGTAAATGTAGTGTGAAGAACTACAATAAGGAAGAGCTCTTTTTAACTTAAATTTTTTTCAGTCTCTTTGGACAATACCACTGCCTGGCTGCAGAGGGCAGTGTTGGCTGCTTCTCCAGATGTCTCCAGCACAGAGAACCCAGAGCTCAAAAGCCCGTGCTTCAGTCCCATAGCTGTGCTGAACCGGGCCTATTTCCTCCTGCTGAACTGGGATCCAGTGCAGCGCCAGTATCCCGAGGTACGGGCCTGAAATGCTCTGAGAGTAATTCTGTCCCAGGAGCACTCACAGGACATACACTGTCACATGCATAGCCTCATGCTATTTGAGACCTGCCAAATGACTAAAAACAACATAAAACTGGTATCATATCCACAGAAAAGTGCCTGAAACAATCATGGTCAGAATGGTGGAGGTGGTAACAAAAGACTGCTGATTTTCGAAATATTTTCCTCTGATGATGAGAACAGCAAAATCTTGAGGAAACGTCCTGGAGTGCAGACATTTGTGTGACCCATTTGCTCCTCTGAAATGTATATCTTCTGAGTAACCGTATTCAACAAAATCATGTATTTGTTTGAAAATGCGTTGAAAGGTAAAACCGCAATAATTATGGTCTCCCTGATCCCCTTCAGTCAGTTATGATGGATCGGGACCGGCTGGAGGCTCTGGGACAGACTCTGCAGCAACTGAATCTGGAGGCTGCAGTACTGCTGGTGGCCAGTGCGCAGTGTGGGGGCGCTGTGCTCTCAGCGCGAGGGTTTGTAAGTAATGTGAAGAGGAGCATTGCAGCCCTCCTGGAGGGCTGCCACCAGAGGTGAGAGGCTTTGGTTTGCTGGGACTGGCCCGTCTGTCCTGCTGGGCCCAGGTTACGGAGAGACGGGTACAGAAATCAGACTTGGATAGAACCTTTTGTCCCGTGGGGCCAGGTAATGGACACAGCGGTACAAAGAGGGAGGCACTGTCTGTACTTTGCCATGATGCTGGGTGCCTATAGGACAGTGTTTCCAGAAGTTGGTCTTGGATGTCCATGGTTTTATGATGGTTTTTGGTCCAACCAAAATCTCAATCCCAGAATTTTGGCAAGCCGTTAATTTTTTAGTAATTATTTGCTCTTCAGGATTAAAGGGATTATTTTCCCACTTTAACCATATTATGACTAAATTGTCAATGCATTCTCCAAACAATAAAAGCCCAATCTTCATTGTTTTCATTTGGCCATTATCTAAGCAACAACAAAAAATTCAAATCTGTAAATAAATCTTTTCAAATTCAAAACTGTGTTGAGTCTAAGCTGCTAATTATGAATCTGAACAACAGTATTTACCCTCATTCAAAATGTTTTTTTTCAAAGAATTTTAATACTTTTCTTGGTATAACCATGTGAAAGTGGCTCCTCAGAAATCGCTGTTCAAAGAGGGCCAGAGCTTAGTTGCAAAAATAATTTTTAAGACAAAACCAGTAGGAGTTGAGAGGAACAATTTCGAGATTTATCCTTTTAGGAGGTGAATGCACCCCCTGGAATTTTTTCAGCGAAATCTCGGAAGGTCAAATGGGAAGTTTCTCTGAAATTTGGACATTTTACATGGAATGACCCAGCTGTTCCTGAGATTTTGTGGCTTAAAATGATAAATATAATTCCTATAAAGATGAATAATGCAATAAAAAAACTACTTTAAATGTGATTGCAATTATGGCGGGAACAGTGGTCCCCCAGGTCTGAATTTGAGAATCACTGCTTTGAGAAATCCAAGACAACAGACCATGAAAAGTCCTGACATGTGTTTGATATGCGCATGACACAAATCTTTTCTCCATCTGAGTAGGAGAAGTCTGCTGATTAGCAAACCTAAGTGACTAGAAATGTAGAAAATTTCTGAAATTTTACATAACAATGATAAAGCATTAATAAAATATAGAATTAATAGTATTACCATTCTCAGGCATTGTCAAGAAGCTTAATTTCGATTTTTTAAAACGTTGAAAGTATGTGTCACGTGTCATCTTTCATTGGGTAGATTCTGAGATTTACTTTTAAAGAAATTCAGAGTTAGTAGATGGCTGATGGCTGAATGGAACAGGTCAGCCAATCCTCGTTCCTGGATGTCTAGCCTGCATGCAGGTTTCCGTTTTAGCTTAATTTGGATAAAAGTTTGTAATATTAAGCCGCTGGATGGGATCTCCAGCTCAGAGATCATAAAATCATGGTGTTTGAGGGCCAAGACCTGCTAGTTTTCCACCTTTTCTTTACCTTGTTGTCAGTTGTAAAGACAAGCTGTTCAATGAATCAGTTAATTACCTGGGAAACAGGAAAGAAAGCAGGGCTGGACTCGGATTAGAGATCCTGATTCAGCGACTGAGGTGTTTCTGCTGTGCACTCAGGGGCTTTGACCTGCAGGGGGCGCTGCAGGCAGTGGGAGAGCAGCTTCATCAGCAGGTGGCCGAGGTGCTTAGGGCCCAGGGAGCCCTGTCCGCAGGGGAGAAGATGCTGCTGAAGGGCCAGATCTCTGGTCTGGCCCAGGAACACAACCCTATAAGGACTCTCATTGGTTAGCCTCAGGATTCTATAGTACTGCAGCCACAGTGCTAACACACTGCTCATGTAGCTAGTACTGTGCTAACACTGCTACCACACTGCAAACACAAATGGCACACTGATAATACAATGTTAACACTGCCACCAGACTGCTAACACAACTAGCATACTACTTACCTAATGCTAATACGGTTACCACACTGTTAAGACAGTTCTGACACTGTTATCACAATACTAACAATGCCAGCACACTGTTACCACACCGCTAAGCTGGTGTAATGTAATGTAAGCTGGCTAGCCAACTGCCAATAAACATAGAATCATGTTTGTTAATTGGCGGTTGGCATGCCACCTTACATTTTTCATGTCCTTCAGCTAAAGCGCTAAAATAACACTTTCAATCCTCAAATTTCCATAGAAAACCGCCGAGGTAACTAACGTATAAATACAGTGCAAAACAATGACAGATTAGCAAAGATGGAATCGGATTTTGATTTGCAGTCGAGCGAATTTAACTTCTTGTGATGTCTTTTTAAGCTGAACAGTTTTCAAATTTCTGAGCATGCACTGTAATCATGACTAAGCTCCATTAATTCTGCAGTGTGTATGATTTCTGCGGGGCCCTAATCCTGCGTATGTTCCGCTCACAGAGTCGCGAATGCAGAGCTTCCTGCTGGCAGTGCTAGAGGCCCCAGATTCTCAAAGGGGTCCCCCCGTGCTGCCCGCCCTGGAGATAGTGGGCACTGAGCTGAAGGAGCTAGCCGGGGCGTTCAGGAACATCGTCAACTTCAACCGCTCGGTCTTCGGCCCGTATTACGCCCCTATCCTGAGGAACCTGCTCGCAGGGGGAGGGGCTGAGATGGGTGTTGACTCACGCTAGCCCCGCCTCTAGACTGACACTGACTGACAACTGCTCACCCCAATCACAGACAGTGTGTACATTTTAGTACTCCTAAACCATCCTTCACTTATCTCCTCTCCGCATTACCTTCAGATAGGAGGAGACGTGTGGAGGAAAGGAGGGTACTGGGGTGCAGACTGTGAGCGAAGGACGTAGAAATAAAACTAGACCGCGCAAAGCCCCCTTTCTCTTGTTAAGTCGGCTTAAACATTCGGTCATGGCGAAACAGCATTTAGTGCATTAACCAGCTAGGATGCTACGATTTATGTGCCAAAATGGTTAGTTCCTGCTGGCTGCGAAAACTGTGCAGACCTTGCAGAAATACAATACTGTGCATAAGTCTTTGGCACCCCGCACTTTTTAAAATTCAAAGTTGTATTAGATGTTATTTTTTGTTTCCATATTAGAGTTCCTGAAGAAAAAAGTTAATTAGAAATTCTAAATGCTAATTTAAGGAAAAGTTTCACAAATAAATGTTTGTATTCCATTAAAAATAGTCGATACAGATATTATAGTCTCAACAGGGCCTTGATATCAGCATCATCATAGCTGATTGTAATGAGGGATGAGACTGCCAGTCTGCAGAGGAACGGTGGCAAGTTCTCCCCTCTGGGACAAGCAATAAGCCAATCATCTCATAAAACTATTGCACCACAGGACAGTGTTCCAAATTTTTTGGCAAAGGATAGTCAAACCAGATATCGATTTGATTTAGTTTTTAGCAGTCTTCAGCTTTGTATAGTACATTTCTCAGTTATTAGAAACTTTTAATTTTATCATTTTTGCAAGCATATTTGCCCTAAGAAATAGCTTTAAACGTGCCTAAGACTTTTGACAGTACTGTATATTCGTATATTCTCTCTAAAACCAAAGTTTTACTGATATTTAAGGATAAGCATTTGAGTTTTTATATAATTCATTTCTGAAGGGGGGGGGGGGCATTCCATGGTATTCATTTTGTCATGAGCAGGACATTTAGAGAAGTAATTCCATTGCTAATTTGTAGGTCCTCTGAATTGTTTGAATGGCTGCATTTGAAGTACTCTGGAAATGCTTCAGGCGACATAAAAATGAATTTCATTCTATATAAATATCTCTATCTAAATATCAATCAATTGCTATTGAAATTTGTATTGGTCAATATTATGGATACATTTGCTTTGTGAGAGAGACAGCTACATATGGGTCAATGACCAATCAGCTTTTTAAAAATGTTTTTTAAAATAAATTGGATCACATTTCTTTGAAGTTGGACGAGTGTGTTTAAACAAGTCTTGATGGTTGCACAACATTTACAGGGTTTTAGTACAGTTTTAGACTGTATTTGCTATTTCGCCAGCCAAAAAATGTCAGGTGGCATAACCGAGAGTTTCTTGGGGAAAAAAAAAAAACTTTTCTCTTTTTTTTTCCTAAGTGATTTTTTTATTAAGTTTACTTGAGAGTATCTACTCTGCCTAAAACATTGCTATTTTGTAATTGAGCTGGGTATTAAAACCAACTTATGGGTTCTTTATTTTGCGGGGCGGGTAGTTTGGTTTTCCAAACAATTTAAGAACAATTTAACTATAAAACATTGTTTATTTGAAAGGTTTTCAATATACAATTATGGTCCCATATTAATATTATATGAATTCATATTTTAAATTTCATATTTAATGCATTTCATGTAGTGTCAACTTGCTAAAACGGTTGCGCCACCTGACATTTTGTGGGTTTGAGATGGCATAACATAAAATATATATCATTTTTATGATAAACTGGAAATATGTTCAAGGTTTTCTAGAATAAAATAATGCTTATTATGAATCATCTAAAATTACTTTAAACCATAGTGGACTTGGACAATGTCACCTCATTGACCCATATCTTCAAATAAGAAATATGTCTTTTTAATTTCAATTATCAAGACTTACAGCCTCATATCTATAAGCATGTACAAAATTGTAATACAACATAAAAGCTCGAATCTTAGTCCAGTGCCTGGCATGTGCGAGTTGTAAAATGTAAATTTAAACAAAATTCTTGATGTTGACGCCGGTCTCAGTCATGAAATGGACATCAGTACATAATTGCCTCAAGAAGTCAAAAACAAGTAGGTGATTGCAAACATTTATCACTTTATGACTGAAACCAGCAACTGGAACCTACTAGTGCCCCGACCCGTAGCGGCTCGTGAACTGGCAATAGGGGAAGCTCAAACAATCCCTTAAAATCAATGATTGGTCATGACTCGTTTTCAATCATTCATTTAAATTACCATTACAGAAACTCCCGAAAACTCTCAACATTATCAGGTGTGGCCGGTTTTCATTAATAACATTTACCTGTCAACTCTCACGCATTGGGTGTGAGTTGAAGTGGCACATTCACGTTCACCTGCTGTAGTCAACAGTTCAATCAACACGCATGTTAGAGATTCTCGCACTTTCCTTTACTCAGGGGGTTGGAAGCAATGCATGTGTTTCATGATCGTTTAAATTGTTTAAATGAAATAAGATTATTTCAAAAAGTGACGTGCCGTCGGAGGTTAGTTAGGGTAGACAGAATCCTCACTGTTAAACAAATGAGAACTCTATTACTTTGCTTGATTAGCAATCTGAGGATTGATTAAAGGGCATCTACAGCCAATTCTAAGACGGGACGTTGGACGTCTAATGTTTACAAACAAATCACTTGCCTTTGTTGAGATCTTACATTGTCACATGACCAATTTCATTCAACAACCAATGTGTTGTGTACACGCGTAGATAATCCCTCTATTTCAGTTCGTTTGCGCAGGTGCGGCTCGGTGATTGACCGATAAACAAAAACAATGGGAATCGACTTAAGATGCCCTTTAACTAATTTACAAGACTAAACGGCAGAATGACGTGCCAGTTCCATCCACGACATTATCGCTCAGTGCATCGAACGTAAAATGCTCATGAGACAGCAAGTTTTTTCATATTTGCTTAGAGGAAGCTAACGCAATGCCATTAACAAATATTAAAACCTTTCTTATGCAGCATTCAATTT
The DNA here is from genome assembly GCA_029721435.1 of Gymnothorax reevesii. Taxonomy (NCBI): domain Eukaryota; kingdom Metazoa; phylum Chordata; class Actinopteri; order Anguilliformes; family Muraenidae; genus Gymnothorax; species Gymnothorax reevesii. The sequence goes on along the minus strand of CM056581.1, from coordinate 94,161,638 downwards.
GTGGTCAATATGTTTACAATAATATTTCCACCCTTAAACACGTACTTTTTAATGCCTTTTTTAAAACTTAGGGAGTTTATTTCCAGTCTTCTTTCATAATCCGTTTCACAAAAGATCAAAACAATATACGGAATTACCAAGAGAGTTGAGATTTTTTCCTATTTAATTATCAAGATTTACTTCCTCGCAGTCTCGAATCAAAGCATAAAGACAAATTAATCTTTTTGTCACCATCACCTCTTAATCGTTAAAGGCTTAAACGGGTCAAATTGATTGAATGACAATCAGGTACAGTATGTGGAAACAGGTTGATAAAATCTTGCGATAATGAAAAAAAAAGGAGAAGTCACTGCCTACCCTGACCGCACACACATGAAAGGTAATGCAAAAAAAAAAAAAAAAAATCACGTGAATGATAATATTATCCACTTTGTCCTGTTCGTAACAAAAAACACTTGTCCTTTCCCGTCATGGGTGTGATCCAATTATTTTGACTAAGGGTTTTTATAAAGAGTTTAGACCTCTAGTAAGAGGGAAATAATTCATACTTTTGGAATCCGGCTTCTATGGAAATAAATAAGACTTTTCGGCCAAAAACATTAAGGACAGGACACATGGGGTCTGTGACGTGCGATTTTTGTTGTGTTGGCTCTTCATACAAAAATCAAAGTTGCAGCCTATCGTAACTCTAGGTACAACAATGATGTCCCCACCGAGAAAGTTTGGCAAAGAATATCTTATTTTGGTGATAACTGAAAAAAACCATTGTCCTGTTCATAACGCAAAACCCTACTGCTTACAGATTAATTGCTGATTAGCATAATTTTTCAGAAACTTTTGGATGTCAGCAAAGATATCCACAAGATATTTAATGAAAAGTTTGAAAAAAAAAAAAAATTTCTGGAGCCATGTCTCAAATACCATGGAATGCCCCAGGGGTGTTTACAATATTTATCATGCTTTTTGCCATGACCGGAATCTAGCACCCAAAGTCGGCCGAGGGGTATTGTCGTGGCGCGCGGCGTAACTCTGTCCGCTAACTTTTCGTTTCCAAACGATAGCTGAAAAACACCTAGGCCAAATGTCCTTATTTTTTGATGGTCTGTTGATGGTTGTTAGGGGAAGCTCCCTATCAATTTGTGTCCCGCTCCAATAATCAATATGGCCACCACGCCAACCATCTTCATTTTTGTTTCCGGACGATAACTGAAAAACTCCTTGGCCAAATGTTCTCATTTTTTGGTGGTATGTTGGGGTGGTTACAGGAAGCTCTCTATCGATTTGTGTCCTGCTCTGATAATCAATATGGCTGCCAATAAAGCGCAAGACTGAGGGGTCCCGCTTGCGACAGCACTATTTTTTTTTTTACGTCATTGCTGTGAACAGATGATGACACGTTTCTCCTGTGGGAAAACTGTGGATCTGAGCTGTACAGAACAGATGCGCATCTCCCCAACACTGATCGATCTGCTCATTCCTGTCCTCAGCATTAATAATGATTTGATGCATATCACTAGGGCTGTCACTGGGTAGAACCATTTTTTAACGGTTTAAGCGTTGCGTGTGAAATTAGTTTTATAGTTGAATCCTGAATTCTACGCGTGACACAGATTTGTATGAGTTTTGTTTGCAATCAGTGCTCATCCCAATTTTTGGTTGCTGGGAAAGTTAACGTTTTCTTCTGGGTGGCCTTGGCTGTAAAAATTTTTCTTCAGGTTTAAGCTGCTTTCACACTGGACGCGAAACAAATTTTTCGCATGACAGATTACATTCAAAGTCAATGCAAAGACGCGAATACACGACTTTGACTTTGAATGTAATCTGTCGTGCGAAAAATTTGTTTTGTGTGAAAGCAGCTTCAATTTTTTTTGCAGTTTGAGCATGCATTGATTGTTCTGTACATTTGCAATTATGAATCTTTCAGACTGGGTTAGATATTTTGTGAGTGGTTCTGTGTATGCCTGTGCGAGTAGCAGTTTGTAGATGTATATTTTAAAGCACTTAGCCTACCAAAGATTATGCACATCAGTGGCGGCTGGTGAACTGGCGATAGGGGAGGCTCAAAACAATCCCTTAAAATGAATGATTGGTCACAACCTGTTTTCAATCATTCATTTGAATTACCATTACAGACACTCCCAAAACTCTCAACATTATCAAGTGTGGATAATTTTCATTTATTACACATACGGTACCTGTCAAGTCTCACGCATTCAATGTGAGTTTTAGTGGCATATTTACGTTCCTCTGCTGTAGTCAGCAATTACTCAATCAATGCGTATGTAACAGATTATTGCGCGGAATTGAAGTCCTTGTGCATGGAGGGGTTGGAAGCAATGGAATTGCATAAAGATGTTTCAAATGATCTAATTTCATTTAATCGATCATGAAACACATGCATTGCTTCCAATCCCTGAATAAAGAAAAGCGTGAGAAGTCTGGAGTCGTAATCGGTATGCGTTATAAATGAAAACTGGCCACACCTGATAATGTTGAGAGTTCTTGGAGTTTCTGTAATGGTAATTTAAATGAATGATTGAAAACAGGTCATGACCAATCATTAATTTTAAGGGATTGTTTTGAGCCTCCCCTATTGCCAGTTCACCAGCCACAACTGATGAACATATATTAATTCTATGTATAAGTAAAGGTTTATTTGTAATTTTGGCTCATTGCTCATGGATCTGATTTCATTAAAAGACTGTTTTAAATCAAGAATATTCATTCTGCATTTGCACTGATTTTCATGTAAGTAGCATCTAATAACAGGGTATCAGGACTTTGATATCAGGCACCAGACTCCGCTGTGTTAGAAAATGTATCTGTCGTGTCTATTATGCTTTATATTTAATTTCGGTTCTCAAAGGACAAAAAAAAAAATCCCTTAATCCAAAATCCACAAATTTCTGTTGAACTGGAGCGATACCAGGATTGTGATGGGAAGAGACTGTACTTCGGTAAAATACCTGGACTGTGCAAACAATCGTGAAACGAGAGAAACAAATGCGCGGAGATGCAGCCTGTTTGGGTGAAGCAGGAATTGATTGTTGCAGGAGTTTTGAAACCCGATGCCCCCTGAGGTGTTCCTTCTGCGTCAGTGAGAGGCGGCTAAATCTGACGCAGAGATGCTAAAAGCTGCTGAAACGGGCTGATGTCGGCACTGGGGTCCGGCCAAAAGCAGAGAAATGCTGCCTGTGCAGAATCATAAAATGGCTGAAGTGGGTTTTTGCAGCTGTAAACAGCGTCTTGTTTAGATATATTCTGGTGTAACCGTTGTAAACAAAATTACTCCAAGCGTAGAAGGCACAGACTACTGGCCAGTCTCCTTATCCCAACTATGCACACACATCATCTGGGTTAACACACAAAAAGAAGTAGAAACGAGAATTGGGTCACTGTTTCTTTTTAATGCATTAGTTTTACAATTATGAAAAACGTAAAAAAGGCTTCAGATTATTTACATGAATTTTTTTTTTTGTTCAGTCTGATGTTACATCTCTCACTATGAAAATATGGAGACACTGGAACCACCACATTTTACAGCCTTACAGCGTTTTGCTCTCTTACTAGTCCCACAAATATGACAGAAATAAACACAAATAAACATTCATACACATAATATACATATTCAATGAAAGCAGAACCACTCAAGTGTCAAAACAGATCATAATAAGGATGGCATCTCAATCATGATTCACATTGCAGATTAGTGCAGTTGATCTACCCATCAAAATCTCCAAAAGTGCAAATAGCAGACAAGACCAAGTGCATGATGATCCAGTTAACCTACAGAACCTCAAATATTACGGACTAGGTCTTTGGGGGTGATCCGTTATTCTCTCAGGCATTTCATACAGCATTACTAAGTTTACCTAAGAGCTGATATAGTTGGGCTCAGACAAGTATGCGGACATCGTTGCAGTCAGGGTGCCGTCATGTCATACTAATATGTCCGTGCATTAGACATCCCCTTGTGTGTTTATTTTTTATTTATTTTTACAATTATATTTTCATAACTCATGCTAGTCATTTTCAGAGAAAAATATGAGACTCAGTTATTAAAGGTAAGAGAGGAAACATGAGCAAGCTGAGAGGGAGAGTGTCACATGACCCAGGTCAGTGGCTAGCTGAAGAAACGACACAGCGTCAGACCTCCACTGCGTCAGGTCCACTCATCTCAGCTCAATTTCACACCAATGAACTGCAGCGTCTGCTGGAAAAATACCATGACTTCACTCAGACTGAATTAAAATGATAATGACCTATGACCTATCTGATGGACTCAAAAAATCCTCTCCTGTGAAAATGATTTCAAGTGCTCGGTGTAAATACTCAGTTCTCTTTCTAATGCTTTTTAAATTATATATTATATAGGGATTTTAAAGCTGATGGATCTGATAAACAGTCATTAGCAACACTGATGTTAACTCTGTCCCCGCCATTGATGAGAATTTCTGTGAGTTACGACAGAATGCTTCGCCCATCATTGAGATACTCTAGCAATCAATATTTTCGCCGTTACAAGGTGAGGGGCGTGGTGAAGGATCTTCCGGCAAAAATAGGTATCAAAAGATCAATTAAATATTATGAAAAATGGCAATTTTAAAAAGTATACTGGCAGGGAAGGCGTCAAGGTGCATTTACCAGGTCATTTTCACAAACCTGATTTCGCCAGCAAATGCTGTAAAGTTTCATGCATATTACAGCTCTTGAGCTGTTCTTCCTTCTGATCTTTTGTCGGACTGCTGTAAAGGCTACATTATCACATCCCTACCTTGACAGAGAGTGGGAGAGATTATGTACGAAAGGATTGGAATGGGCCTAATTGCTTGGAAAAGATAAATTGCATTAAAAGTACACAGAGGGAAACTGCAGAGAATTTCAGGAATTTCAAGTACATAAGCTTTATGCCACTAACTTGTGACAAGACATGACTGCGAAAGGCATTGCTGCTAGACTTCAACTGCCACTGAGAAAAATAGAAACGTCAAGGAATATCTTAACACTAGTTTAGGGAAATCGAAAACTATTACTTTTTAGTTCAATTGTTTTCCCTCACTAAGACAAAATTCATATGCATTTATACATTTTAAACCAATAGGTTTGTAACAGAAGTCAATCGTACAGAGCCTGCATCTCATCCCACAACAAAATTAAAGCACGGCAGAATTATTTGCCCATTCAAAAGCACAACCTTCAAATCCATGGTAATATTACACATGTAATGCTGAAAGTATACATGGCACACCATACATAACAAGCATATGTTGTAAGAGACAAAGTTAGAACATCTGGGAACCACTTTAAGGTGCTGTAAGCGAAATCGACATTTCCCGTCCTGTAACTTCCTGTCCCGTCTTTAGGCTTACCAAAGAAAATGGTCAAACTATGACAGAAGTGTCAGATGTCTACCTTTGTCAAAGAACCAGCAACACGCAATAGAAAACTCATTTGGTTCGTTTCTGGGTTTGTTACAGGCCGTGCGTTTTTGTGAGTTTGGTTCCGGTGAAAATGTATCGACTTAAAAGTGTTTTGGTGCTAAGTTTTGCGGGAATGTGGCATGTTTTCGATTTCGTGTTGCTGGTTATGTGAAAAAGGTAGACTTTTGACAAAGTTTTGTCACAGCTTGGCCGTTTTCTTTGGCAGGCCTGTTCTTTCAGTCTCCTCCCTCTACCCCCCCTTAAATGTGCAGCGGTCTTCACTAAAGCATCTCACAATAATAGGCACAGCAGTGATGGACAGCTATGGCTCATCTACCTCAGTCATCTACATAGCTGTAAGGTTAACCATCATGACTGAGCTCATTTTCTGCAATAATGAAGCGCATAGAATTACAACAAATATAAGCGACTCCGCTAACAGCAAGTTTTGCTGCTGCCGTTGCACAGTAACCCATGCCGAATTCTGCCACAAATGAAAATTGTCCAGGAACTTATAAACTAGCATTGGCCACTAGGGGGAAAAACACGAAAAAAAAAAAAACCAAGCTGGTTTAACAAATATATGTAATGCCACAGCACAAAAAATATAACTGGCTAGCTTAACTGCCAAGAAGCAGTAAGGTTTGCTGCATATTTAGTTTAGTTAGTTTTTCCTCCGACTGAAGGCCCGCCTATATAAACACGGTTCTCGCATTTTTTTTCTCGGTTTTTTTTTTACTGACGTATTTTGCTCTGAGTATTTGGTTGTGTACACCTTTCTAAGCAGCGCTGTCACTCACACTGAAATTTTGCTGGCTGCCAGTAAATGTACAGAGAGGACTGCCTGTTTATGGAGTTCTCTCTCCTGATTGGATAAAGTGGGAACAGAACACCTGGAAATTTATTCTCTGTTGACTGTAGAACGGAGGGACTGGGAGCGCCATTTTGCAGACCAAACAGTTTATTCATGCTGGCTGTCAAACACCTGGGCAATTTAACACTTGTAAAAAAACGTATCACTTACAGCACCTTTAAAGGTTCCCTATTATGTCACCTGGTGAACAGCCAATATGTCATTACAAGCCATTTAAAAATCTTTCCCCTCTTGACATCACTTGGGGCAGCCAGAGGCAAGAACTGATCAACTTCAATCAAGCAGTCAATCAGACTTAATTATTCAGGGCGGTCACTACCCCTTGTGATGTCAGGAGGGGCTGATTTTGAACTGCCTCATAATGGCTAATTAGGTGTGCACTTGGAGGCATAATAGGGGACCATTAATAAACAAAACAATCAGATAATTTTAAGGTAATTATAAAAACATTTTCGTATGCAGTAAAAATGAATGAAATTTGTTAAAATGAATAAAAGAAAAAAAAAAATGTCCTCCAAAGAGTCCATAATATTTTATACACTCACAATCATGAGTTTGCAACAGAAAAGGTAACATTTATGTCATATAAAAACTAACAAGCACATTCTTCAGCTGCTCTGAAAAATTATACCAGACAGGTCAGGATGGCAAAAAGGTTCTTGAAGGATGAAGTTGTGCACAAAATGGAAAATTTTCACAAGAAAATTACTTTAAGCAAGGAGGAAAAGGTAACCAAGGCAACAGATTATGTGATTTAGGGGAAAAGGGCTTTTTTTTTAGGAGAGGAAAATCTTGAATGTATTGAACAATTAATTTGCAAGGAGTTACCCAGACTCAGCAAGGAAGACTACACAGTAATATCACAAACTCAGCATTTCATAATATACTACAGCTAGAAATGAAGAACATTATTCATAAGGAATGAGCTGCATCAGGATGTACAGGAAGAACCAAGGGGTTATTATTATTAAAACACCAGTTTAATGGAATTTATCTAAATGAAATTACTAAATGGCTATTATTGGAACAAGAAATTAATGTATCTTGCCTTAGGGAAGACTGAAGTGGTGCAATGAGAGGAATCGGCTCCGAGCAGCACAGCCTAGCTCCTGTTCTTCCTCATTCTCCAGCATGTTTATAACACACACACACACACACACACACACACACACGTACGTTTGTGGAAGAAGCAAATTAACCCTGAACGGGGTTATCAGATTATTTGGAAGTAAAAATATAGAAATGGAGTCAGAACTACTAATCCAAATATGAAATTTTCCTGTCAAATATTTTCAAATAACAGACAGCTGTTTTTTGGAATAACTAGACACTGTGCTTAGAGCATGCACAAAATATTGGAACAGAAACAACAGCAAAAAATGAAAAAATAACTCCTCAGAATGCAATTTATGCCCGATTGCATAAAGCATCTTAAGTTAAATATTTTCCTTTGCAATTTGCTTAGGGTTTCCCAAGGCAAATTGCATGGCGCAAATTTAACTTAAGCAATGTACTGAGGGAATATAGTAAATAAGTTTTTATCCTCAAGAAAACCTTAGAGCGCTACAGAATCATTCGTTTTGCAAACGTCCTAAGAAGCGGGAGAAGGAATAACCTTCATCACATTCATCAGCTACTAATCCTACGGTCAAGCCATGGCAGCACTTTTTTTACGTCGAAGATTATTAAATTAATTTCAAGAGGAGTCATGAAAACAGAAGATGGCACTTCTAATGATGTTGCTTTCTGCAGGTCGTTTCAGTAATCCAATCCTGAGCACCATTTTCTTTTGAACATTGCTTTACTCAAACTACATCAGAAGGGAAGCACCAGCTTTCAATATTGCGACTCTAACACGAACTTCAAAAAATGACCAAATCGTGGCAATCGAGGCCTAGTGTAAATGCAGCATGAAGCTGCTTTTACACCGGACGCGAAATAAATTTTTTGCGCAACAGATTACAGTCAAAGTCAATGCAAAGACGCAAATACACGCGTTTCACGTGTATTCGTGTCTTTGCATTGACCTTGAATGTAATCTGTCGAGCGAAAAATTGGTTTCGCGTCCAGTGTGAAAGCGGCTTAAAATTTCAGGTTTGGATATGATGTGATGCGATGATCGCAATTGACAATTAATTGTGTTGATTGTAGGAAATTTTTGAACCGTCCAAAATTTTTCTATGATCAACACGATTGCCACGACTGACCTCAAGATCTGATAAGATCTGATAGGATCACCACGATTACTCCACGATTAAGACCACGATTTCAATCGATAGTGGGAACCTTGAATAAAGATTGGCCTAGAAGCAGAAGCGCAGATTCCTGAAAGCTCCTAATATTAGTCAAATGAACCCGAATCTATTTCGGAAACAATAAAATGGCAGAAGCAGGAAACACGATGCCAGCCGTTTAAAGAATATGCAATCCCATGCAGTAAAATTGCAATCTTCAATAATGATACTGACAACACAAAGTTTTTTATGGTCCAAGCATTTATTTTCCTCTCAGGCCAAATCAATAAAAGAATTACTATATTTAGAGGAAAATCGGCCGACGCATATTATGTGCACTCCATACACTGAGCAGCATGTAAAGCAAAGTTAACTGCTAACACACTGCCACGTTCACCATAGCACCTTCTACATAATGCTCATAACAGATTATTACGCATAAATCATAACTGCACACAACTGATAATGATTCGCATTTCAATCGTGCATCAAAACTTTAATCAAAACATGGACATTGCTGTCAATAATGGCTCCGGCAAATTGAGCAGAAATTTGGACGACCACAGCAAATGTTTATTTCCCTGTCCATAATTTTAGGCACAGGGCTCATTACAACCCCTCGCTTTCTTTTGTCGCATGTACGTTAGTGACGCAAAAACCATTTGAGGTTTGCCATCATGAAGAAGATTCCAATCCAATTTATTAAAGAGGAAGATGGAATGAGGTTTTCCCCATGGTACCTTCAGCTAAGGGACGTCAAAATCATTCAATCATTTTCTTTCTGCAAGTGCATTCCGCAAATCATCAGTCCCCGAAGGCTGAGAAATGCCAGTTTTCCACTCTCCCTTTACCCAGGAGTCAGGTGTGATGACAGTCTGGTCAATCAGAAAGAGTAATGGTTCATAAAGTTGCCTGGAAGGGCAGGAAATCAGGATTGAATTTTGGATTCGAAGGCCAGATTAAGGGATCCCAGCTGTTCGGTGTTCCATATAAGTAAATGACCCTCATCTCTCATCCGCCACGCTATTCGAAATGATGTTTGAAGGAGCGAGGACACTCAGATTCACAAATTTTCATTTCTTTGACCCACACAGTCTTTTCTTTCTTTATTCCCTGACAGATGCAGTTAAGAAAAAGGAGAGGTAGGACAACTGCTAAAATAAGCGATTGGATCCCTGCAGGAAATCAGAAAAAGCAGTGGGCCGCCTGGGGTTGGAGTTTCAGAGAGACAGTGGCCCACTCCAGCTGCAGTTCAAGAGCCCTGCTCAACACTTTCTGGTCTCCTTTTCGCAGCTTTGCCAGAGGCATGTGTCTTTAAAATGAACAGTCCAGCTCAGTAGGCCTGGCCAATGAAGTAGACATATCGAATATGAAGCATGGCACAGCCATGTATAATGCTGCATAAGTATTCATGGGTTATATTTTGTTTACATGACAGGTAATACAGACATATTTCCTCACAGCAACGCACAAAAAGTTGAGGGCTTACACTACAGGCAAAAAGTTTGTAAGCAAGATCAAATTTTGATGCAAGATCAAAGTATGGCAATGAAGAATGAATATTCTGATAAGTGACTCTAAAAAATTATCATGTTAATTTTGTTGTAAAGTATGGCAATGAAACTATGATTTTTTTTTTTTTTTTTGTAGAATTTTGATCATAGTTTCATTGCCATACTTTACAACAAAATTAACATGATAATTTTTTAGAGTCACTTATCAGAATACATTTTACACAAATTATCAGGCCCGTATTACTAGGGCCATGGTGCTAGTGCCTGCTGGATTGCCGTTGGCATCCGGTGGGCTGTAATCCATGACCAAGTGAATAATGAAAACTGTGATTTGTTTTTTACTTTTTCACTGAGGTTGTGACTCTTGAAAATCTTCTGAACCCAAAAACTAAGCCCCTCCTTTCTTTTGTTAACATTTATTCAGCAGTGGTCTGGTAACATCAATGTATACAGTACCGGAAGGTAAATAGAGGAAAATGGTGCATATCAATGAAAGAAAAGTCTAATCATGCAGTAAATACATCCCAAAGTCCATAGATTTCATACTGATTTTTAAGAAAATCATTGTGAACAGAAACTTGAAGTTGCTTCCAAATTTTTGACCTGTATTGGCCTTGCTTCCAAACTTCTGGCCTGTCGTATATGTGTTCCTCTGCTTGTGTTTTGAGCCTTTCAGATGAGCACCACAGAAAGAAGACAATCATCCTGCTCCCCTCGCTCAGATGCGCTGTACAGAGAGAATATAGCCTACATGCCCCCCCCCCCCCCCCAACTCTGATGCGCTGTAGAGAAAGAACACAGCCATCCTGTTCCCTTCACGCAGAGTAGCTCCACAGAAAGATAAAAATGCATCCAGCTAAACAGTGAGAACACTGCCATCCTGTTCCCCTCGCTAAGATGAGCTCCACAGAAAGAACATGGCAATCCTGTTCTCTTTGTTTACTCAAACTGCTCACTTCATTTTCTTCCTCAGTGGTTTGCAAGCTCAGCGTACTTCAGATCTACAGTCCCAAAGGTTTTCATCTCAGCTAATTACACACACCTGATTCTTCATGGTTAACTGTTAGCAGTGGGTCCAAAGGGGCCTCTGTGCTTACAACTGTGTATACCAGTTGCATGCACCTCATCTACCCAATTGAAGCCTGTAAGAGATTACAGGTATGGAGTAACTGTTAAATGAGGTGTGCTTTATTAAGGCTGGATGGTAAACCAGTGAGGAAATAGATCTCCAGGAGCAGGGTTGGGGAGTCTTGCTTCAGCTGATGAAACTGACTGGGCCAGGGTTCCTAATTTAAACTGGTCCGACCAAATTCAACGCACTGCCCCCAGTGAAAAGGAGGAGAACATGCACTATGGTTCCTCAAACGAGGTATAAAGGAGGTACAAAAGTATTTAGGATGGGATTAAGTGAATTTTTTGGAGGGTGCTGAAAACACACCCCACTAATCCAGCAACATACCCCGCACTTCAGCGCACACCTTCCTGATAAACATCTCTCATGCCCAAGACTAAGGCCCAAAAAAATGCCCCGCTGTTGCCACCAAAACGACACTTCATGTTCCTCCATGTCAATTACAGCTTGGTGTCTGGAAACTTGAACACAGGAGACAGCTACACAGAGAGACAGACACATACACACACAAACACACGCGCACGCACACGCACACCCAAAAGATCTGGATTAACATGACGTATGCAATGACAAGTCAAACCACAGTTAACACAAAAGACCTGACTGTTCTTTAAAATGAAGACCATTCATGAAAATACTGGCAAATAACATCAAACTGCATCAGACAAAACAAATAAGTTGGAATTTCTTGAATATTATGGGGAAACAATTGCAATGAACCTCTTGGGTAGGAGGGAAAAATTAGAAAAGTTTTAACTGTTTAATTTCAGGTGCTATGCGCAACTCATCTACACATTTTAATCAATTTTGATCACCGATGTGTGAACAGACTAGAAATTGACTCACAAATGAGACCACTTCTGACTTTCTTGGTAGCCTATAAGAGCACATGGATGAATTGAAATGCAGAGATATTGGGTCAGATTCTCTCCGGAAATCCTAAGGTAGAGTGCCCCTGAGTGCCTTGCCTGCCTCTCTTTAGCTCCCCTATGGTAGCTAGTTTGCATCAGTAGCTAGTTAAGTTAGCCACTAACTAAGGTCGACAGATGACCAGTTGTAGCAGCAGTAAAATAAATAATAGTGAGCTGTAATGATTCAGTGAGGTAAACCAATATTAGACATGAAATGATGAATACATATGCTATGTTCCAGGATAATGCCAAAAACGTGCTTTTCAGAAGCTGTGATGCTACTTGGAACATTTTATGTGCATTACACTTCTCTCTAGCTTAATGTAGCTCCTCCCACTCCTACCATTTGTAACTGGCATTAGTTAAAAATTATCGCCGCAACCCGATGCTAGACCCAATTAGCACATTTACATTAACAGATAATAAAAATGGCACGGTAATGACACACAATAATAGATTACTTCATCACTAGCCTACATTGTGCGAGCTAACAATATCATGCCTTATAAATCCCATTTAAAAATGTTGATAAAAGTATAAAAACAGCTCAACTTAACTAGCTATCAACCACATTTGAAGCATTCAGTCTCCTGCGCAAGTGTAACAGAAGAATGACTGCAGTTCACTTAACGGCCACCAATGTCACTAAAGATGCAAAATTTCTGATAGTTGCACATGACACCCTTGAATATTTTTACTCTTTACTCTTTTTAATTCAGCTATTACTTAGTCTAAGCAGTGAATGCTCAGCTAATATCAGTAAAACTGCATTTACACTTTACAATGAGGGAATAGTTCACAGATCACAGCAGAGGAGGAAGGCAGCACATAAAAATATGGGATGGAAAGTGAAATAAATGAGATGGATGGTAAAGGAAGCCATCCAGATATAAACACAAGACATCATGCATCATGAAAAATCAGTAATGCAAACAGCAATCCATGATGCAATCATTTCATTCTGCAAATGAAATGCAAAATAATAAAGTATTGCTTGCAAGCCAAAGAACAATAACAACACAATAAGTCTTCCATCCAAAAAAAACATTTGCATAAAAAAATAAGAATAAATAGCGCAACACACAGTAGTGTCTAACAGTCAGAGATTCAGAGGAGGAACAGATATTCTAACAAGCTGATTACCCTTAAGAGACGTACAATCAACTCTAAGAGCATTACCAACTTGGACTAGAAAAGAGACATTAATTTCAATGAGGCTTCTCCAAAATGTAAATCTATAATTAAATCTTAAATCACAGTGTTAAAAGAGTCTGGACGTCATGGCACTGGAATATGGAAGGTACTATAAGCCATGCTTGTTGGGCAATAGACTCCATTTCGGCTCCATTCTAATGTAACTTCAACAGAACTGAGGGAGTTAGAGGAAGACTTGCTGAAGGATGGTGCCATGTTCCCGTGGAAAAGGAGACTTAATCCACATGTCCATGCAGGTCCTAACATCAGAGAGCTTCTGACTTCATGAGAGCCAGGACACATCCCACACTTGGAGAAGACGGGAAAACAATTTCACTTTGAAATTTTGGAGCAGGTCACAGGTAAAGACCAGGTGGATCAGCCGCTCAGTTCCATTGCGTCGAGTGGCGCTTTTTAAAAACCCCAGTCTGGGTACTTTGAAGTGGTAAATACCAAGAGAGAGAAAAAGAGAAAAAGAGAGAGAGAGCGCGACCTGGTCCTTCAGAGAGGGCGATGCCTGGTAAGATAGAAAGAGCACGAAACAAGAAAAGAAACTGAATCATGATGATCGAAAAAAACGGGAGGCACAGTGGGAATGAGGGAAAGACGGGACAGTCAGAGAGAGGAGAGGTTTCATCTCTTCAGGAGGGACAGAGGACTGAGGGGGCAGTGTAGATAGTCTTTGCCTTTTTGCAGGACAAGACATAAAATCTAATACTCCAGAGGACTGCTGCTTTGGCAGGAAAACATTCATGTTGGGACATTGACAAGAATTTCTCACTGGAGGAGGGAAAATAGTTGGTGCTCAATTTGAGAAGGACTTGGGGATAATAATCCACTGAATTTTATGTTTATGATTAATTGCAAGAAGTGGTATAAGTTTATGAAAGGAATCTTGACATTGCAGTGTATAATATGTTTGAATGACTGTGTACAGTTCTGGGGACCTCATTACAGAAAGATAATGAGGCTCTAGAAAAAGTACAAAGAAGGGCAACCAAACTAACTGCCAGAGTTCTAATGATAGGTTCATAGTATTGAATTAATTAAGCCTTTAAAAGAGGAGACTTACAACATAGATCGAACAGAAGTTGTAGAAGTTACTTAAAGGGATCAGTGAGTTGTGACATGAAAATTGAGCTCTGTATGCAGAAAACAATGAAAGAAATTAAAATATTTCCAGGGGAAATCCTAAACCAATATTAGGAAAATATTCTTTGCTCATAGAGCCATAAATGCTCGAAACAGCATTCAGGAAAGAAATAAATTATCATTGTTCAAGGCCTGGTTTGATGGGGAAATGGATGTATGGAGTTTTTATATGACTATGTATTTATTTACTTACATAACCAATGACATGTATTGTTTTTATTCAGCTTGGTTGATTTTTATTTTCACAATTTTATTGGCTTTTCTTTGGATTTGTTTTTATTGGTTGAGGGATTTTTTTAGTGATTGTTTTTCTCACTTTTATACTCAAATACTAAATAAAAAAATCTAAGAAATATGCACTGAGAGGCTTGCTTTTCAAGTTATCGTCTGTTGTTATTATAAACATGTGAATAACACAAATAGAATAGCCGAGATGTTGCGTAAGAAGTGTGCTACAATACCGCTCAGGCACTCATGTTTAGAGTGAGGGACAATCCATCTAAGGTAGATAAAGCGCAGGTTTGAGGAACATGAACAAGTGGTAGAGAGTCTATATTACAAAAACTATGAACAACTGTTTATGTAGGGCCTCATAAACCCAGAAAGTGAAGAAAAGTTGCTGGGCCATTAGTCTTAGCCGTGACTGTAGCATCAGCAGTCATGTGAGGGTGACATCACAGGGTAAGAGTGACATCACAGGGTCAGAGCAGCTCCCTGCTCAGGAGCACACAGAGGGGTGGGACCGGTCCTGGGAGGAGGCGGAGCCACAGTGAGAAGGCACAGAGCATGGGGGAGGGGGTGTGGCCAACTTCAGAATATGGTTGTTTCATACTTGGCGGTGTTGATGGGGCGCTTGGTTGAGTCTCTCTGGTCCGACAGCCATGTGGCACTGCCCAGCGACTGGGTCTCTGCAGCAACCTCCAGAGGGTCCGACAGCTGGGGAGGGGCAGAGGGCAAGATTGAGACCCCAAACTCAGGAGGTGAGAGCGCCACTCATCACCACAGCAACAGCACAACCAATCAGCATAATACTGTCCTCTCCTTCACCACCCTACAGCAACAGCGCAACCAATCCACACAACAATGCCCGCTCCTTCACCACGCAACAGCAAGAGCACAGCCAATCAGCAGGACACAGGCCCCTAGCACAGCCTACTGGCAGGACGCCCCCTCTCCCTTAGGGCTGAGTGACAGCAGGGCGGAGCAGGGCAGGGCAAATTCTCCGATGATCACTCCCCCAGCAGTAAACAGGGCCAGGTAAAACACAATACCAATGCCCTTCTGATAGTTGGCACCCCCAGACAGACACAGATGGACAAGGACGGACAAACGAGCAGACAACAGACCGGCACAAGGGAGCATGTGGAAGAAATAAAGAGAGAAATAAAAAAAGATAGAGATCTGACCACAGCAGAACAAGGTCAAACAGGGTCAAAGAAGAGAAACATATACATCCCAGCTCAGAGCCAAATCCATCATAAGCTCAACCCCCTCAAGCCAGCGCTGTGAACCAATGACCCACACAGCAGGCCTGAAAAGCACTAGCATGCAATACTCAACACCACAGCATCACATTAACCACAGCTCAGCACAAGACTGAGAGAAAGGATGAGACAAAGCCGAACACTACGACTCTGTGGGTCTGCTTGTGTGTGAGAGAAGGGTTAAGAGAAGAGGACTAACATTTGAGTTTGGGCAAAGCACAGAGTCACAGCTGATGAAACGACTGTCAATGGAAGATACAATATCTTTCACAACCAAGGTAGTAGCTGAGGCATTATGCTATCACAGTTAATATCTTGGTTGTGAAAAAAATGGGTCTGCCATTGCCAAGAAATACAATTGTGCAGCTCTTTTTGGAGACCAATTTAACAGTTTCGATACAGTCGATTACTCACAATTCCGGAATCCTAAAGTTTGTTGAAAGTTTCAGGAATACTTATCTTCACGCATTGATGCCTTCAAGACGAGGAATGTCCAATCTGAGTTCTTGTTAATTATGAAAGGTGTGCCACAAGGCTCCATTTCAGGCCAATATTATTTTCCATTTATACATATGATATAACCTCATTTGTCAGGCTGTCGTGTCTACCTTTATGTGAATGATACCATTTTGTATTGTTTTGCAGACTCTCTTCAAGCAGCAGTTATAAAACTGCAACTTCCTTTTCTGCTCTGCAAGGTGAGCTTCAAAAACTAAAATTTGTTTTAAATGCTCAGTAAACAAAGTGAATGCTGTTCTCTAAAGCCAGAAATTAAAATAACAATAACCTACATATCTCTACTCTTGATGATTACAATCCTGAAGCTCACAAAAAAAAAAAAACATAAGCCTCACCACACGAGAGAGCACACTTACATCAACAAAAGAGTTTAACAATCCAAAAGACCACACACATCAAGAAAACACCCGCACAATCCTACAGATAACACACACACAAACACACACACACACACGCCAACAAAACAACAACCCATCTCTCAGTGCTGAAAGTAAAATTTAACTGCATGCGCTGGCATCATTACCATGTGCTTCATTGGTGTTATAATGGTTTAAATGAGGATGATATTAGGAGGCATTTTGAGAAGATGCTTGAGAGAGGGGAGGAGAGGATGGACAGATGGAGAGAGAGGAGAAAGAGAGAAGGCAGAACCTGAACTGCAGGGCTGAGAGAGGGCAGCGGCAGGAGGGAGGCACGCTGAGCCCAACACGCATGACAGCGGGTCTGCAGCACCGGGGCACTCTGGGATACAGGAGGACCAAGAGAATACACACACACACATGCACTCACACATGTACATGCACACACATATACTTATACACATACACACATACACACAAACATAAAAACAAACATGCACCCATATACACACATATACACACAAAAATGTACATGCACACGTACGCAAACACACACACACACACACACAGACTGCAATTAGGAAGAGGATGGTGGGAGTTGTACGGGGGTAGGGAACGCAATCCTGGGCAATTTGAGCTCTGTCACTGATTCTTTTCATCCAATCAGACGAACAACTCCACTGACTGTGGCACTAACAGTCATGATTATTCATGACGTACGAAGCCCAAGGACAGACCAACCCTTGGCCGGGCTGCTGATTTTGGCCTTGCCCCTAAATAAATATTCATAAGATCTCCCAGCAGCAGAAATAACATTGTGACAGTAAAAATACAAAATGAGCTTCAGAAATGCATTCACCCATAAGATGTCCCTCATTAGAAATGCGCTCAGCGATAACATTCCCTGCACCAGAAATACACCCAGCTAAAAGATTACCTTCATTAAAAATGCACCCAGCGATAAGATAACACTCAGTGTAAATGCAGCCAACAAAAAGAAATCCCTCGTGAGAAATATAATCAGCAATAACTTGGCCCTGATAAGAAATGCACACAGCTTCAAGATTCCTCATGTTAGAAATGCTCCAAGCAATAAGATAACCCTCAATAGAAATGTAGAGAACAAAAATATTTCCCTCGTGGGACATGCAATCCGCAATGACTTGCCCCTGATTTGAAATGCACTCACTAATAAGATGTCCCTCATGAGAAATGTGCTCAGCCATTAGATGTCTCTCATTAGAAATGTGATAAGCTATAAGATGTCCCTTATTAAATGCACCCAGCCATACGATAGCCCTCAGTAGAAATGCAGAAACCAAAAAGATATGCCTCAACAGAAGTGGAATCAGAAATGACTTGCCCCTGATTAGAAATGTGCCCACCAATAAGATGTCCCTCATTGGAAATGCAACCAGTTTTTATGATGTCCCTCATCAAGATATACACTCAGCTATAAGATGTCCTCATTAGAAATGCACTCAGCTATTACATGCCTCCTGATTGGAAATGCTCCAAGCTCTAAGTGGCCCCTCAATAGAAATTCAATGATGGCTGCAGGATTTGCTCATTTCAGCTTTGCGCAGATTTACTTACCGCTGACAACCGGCGGGAACTGGACATTGATCGGCTTGACCTCGTCTCAATGACCTCTGACCCTGATCCTGATGAAACTACTTGCTGCCTGGTCCTCTGCGCCTGGAGAGCCAGCTGATAGGCCACCTCAAACGCCTGTCCCAGAGTCAGGATGATCTCATAGGTCAGGTTCTGAAATCAAGCAGGTGCCTATGTTTTGTGGGCGTTACTGAACTGCTGCTCACACACACTCAGGCACATTCTCCATCCTGATTCCTGGTACTTTTGCATAACTGTTAGTAGTAATTTTTTCTCAATATAACTCTTCAAGATCTTTAAGCAAAATTCAACCTGTAATACAGACAACCACAGTAAACAAAAAGTACAGGTGTTGCCAACCAAGCTGAAGACATTAGCATGGTGTAGCATTGCTGGCGCCCTGACCTTTTACCCTGAGCTAAGTACATTAGCATAGTGCTTTCTTAGTGCATTATTAGTGCTTTCATCATATTCACTCGACTGAAGATATTAGCATTGTTACTGCTCTCAACATGCAAACCATGGAGAACACATTCATATAGTCGGCATTTCTAGCGCTCTCACCATGAAATTATTAGCACTGATAGCATTACGGCTCTCACCATGTCCACTGTGCTGGAAATGTTAGCATTAGTAGAATTTTTACAGCTTTCTCCATGACCACTGTGCTGAAAATGTTAGCACTATAGCACTACTGCTCTCACAATGTCCACTGTGCTAACAATATTAGCACTAAATGGTATTACCCCTCTCACCATGACCACCATGCTGAAACTATTAGCATTGATAGCATTACCACTCTCACTGTGTCCACTGAGCTGACAATATTAGCACAGTTAGCATTACTGCTCTCACCATGTCCACTGTGCTGGAAATTTTAGCACTCATAACACTTTTACTGCTGTCACCATGTCCACTGTGCTGAAACTATTAGCATTGACAGCATTACCACTCTTGCCATGTCCACTGTGCTGAATTGTTTGCATTGATTACATTTTTATCACTCTCACTACACCCACTGTACGGAATTATTAGCATTGACTTCATTTTTACTGCTCTCAGTATGTCCGTTGCGTTGAATTGCTAGCATTGATCGCATTCTCATTGCTCTCACCATATCGACTGTGCTGAAGACATGGCAGTAGTGCCGGCTGCTTCGCAGGTCCTTGGTGATGTAAGCGAAAGTGCTGAGGTCGTCTGGGTCCTGAGCTGCGCAGGAGATGTTCCGAATCTCGTGCTCTGCAATCACATTCTGCAGGGGAAGGGGGTCATTTCAGAGTCTTCAAACATTACTACATACAGACGATAAAAATATTTTGTCACACTGTCACTGCCCAACAAGCTGAGGAAATGTTACTGCACCAACTGAGGTCTCTTCTATTCCCTGAGTAAGTTATAATGAACCCAAATTTGACTTAAAAAATTAAGTCCTGGCAATCAATTAATCACTTGCAAGATCATTCAGTGACTTGATTTGCCTGCTAACATTTTGAGGAAAGTGTTTTGGATTGTTTTTGTCTTCTCTCTTCTAAATCATAGTTAAAGATCTCAAGAATTGCTTTCAGATACCAGTGGTGATAATTATAAAGGCGTTATAATGTCCAAGGAGAACATTCTGATTATAATGTGTGTGATGTCCAACCATAAAGTGTTCATTGTTCCAGGTCTGGATGAGCTCAGATCTGTAAATCATCTTCACTAATTAGAGGTCCATCCTCCTATATATATCCATTAAAATATGGTGAGATATAGCTGGCTTACAGAGGGGGTTAGATTGGATACAACTGGTGTACCGGTGATTCCTGACAGTGCTAGTGTGCCAGTGCTAGTGAGTCGCGACAGTTTGGTGTACAGGTGAGTCGTGACAGTACTGGTGTACAGGTGAGTTGTGACAGTACTGGTGTACAGGTGAGTCGTGACAGTATTGGTGAACAGGTGAGTCGCAACAGTACTGGTGTACAGGTGAGTCGCGACAGTACTGGTGTACAGGTGAGTCGCGACAGTACTGGTGTACAGGTGAGTCGCGACAGTACTGGTGTACAGGTGAGTTGCGACAGTACTGGTGTAGGTGTACAGGAGAGTCGCGACAGTATTGGTGTACAGATGAGTTGCGACAGTACTGGTGTACAGGTGAGCCGCGACAGTACTGGTGTACAGGTGAGTCGCGACAGTACTGGTGTACAGGTGAGTTGTGACCGTATTGGTGTACAGATGAGTTGCGACAGTACTGGTGTACAGGTGAGCCGCGACAGTACTGGTGTACAGATGAGTCGCGACAGTACAGGTGTACGGGTGAGTCGCGACAGCACTGGTGTACAGGTGAGTCGTGACAGTACTGGTGTACAGGTGAGTCGCGACAGTATTGGTGTACAGATGAGTTGCGACAGTACTGGTGTACAGGTGAGCCGCGACAGTACTAGTGTACAGATGAGTCGCGAAAGTACAGGTGTACGGGTGAGTCGCGACAGTACTGATGTACGGGTGAGTCGCGACAGTACTGGTGTACAGGTGAGTCGCGACAGTACTGGTGTACAGGTGAGTTGCGACAGTACTGGTGTACAGGAGAGTTGTGACAGTACTGGTGTACAGGTGAGTCGCGACAGTACTGGTGTACAGGTGAGTCGCGACAGTACTGGTGTACAGGTGAGTCGTGACAGTACTGGTGTACAGGTGAGTCGTGACAGTACTGGTGTACAGGTGAGTCGCGACAGTACTGGTGTACAGGTGAGTCGCGACAGTACTGGTGTGCAGGTGAGTCGCGACAGTACTGGTGTACAGGTGAGTCGCGACAGTACTGGTGTACAGGTGAGTTGTGACAGTACTGATGTACAGGTGAGTCGCGACAGTACTGGTGTACAGGTGAGTCGCGACAGTACTGGTGTACAGGTGAGTCGCGACAGTACTGGTGTACAGGTGAGTCGCGACAGTACTGGTGTACAGGTGAGTCGCGACAGTACTGGTGTACAGGTGAGTTGCGACAGCACTGGTGCACAGGTGAGTTGTGACAATACTGGTGTACAGGTGAGTTGTGACAATACTGGTGTACAGGTGAGTTGTGACAGTTCTGGTGTACAGGTGAGTTGTGACAGTACTGGTGTACAGGTGAGTTGTGACAATACTGGTGTACAGGTGAGTTGTGCCAATACTGGTGTACAGGTGAGTTGTGACAGTACTGGTGTACAGGTGAGTTGTGACAGTACTGGTGTACAGGTGAGTCGTGACAGTACTGGTGTACAGGTGAGTTGTGACAGTACTGGTGTACAGGTGAGTCGCGACAGTACTGGTGTACAGGTGAGTTGTGACAGTACTGGTGTACAGGTGAGTTGTGACAGTACTGGTGTACAGGTGAGTTGTGACAGTACTGGTGTACAGGTGA
This sequence comes from Gymnothorax reevesii, assembly GCA_029721435.1. Taxonomy (NCBI): domain Eukaryota; kingdom Metazoa; phylum Chordata; class Actinopteri; order Anguilliformes; family Muraenidae; genus Gymnothorax; species Gymnothorax reevesii. Next base: position 94,139,855 of record CM056581.1, on the reverse strand, counting down.
GTTGTGACAGTACTGGTGTACAGGTGAGTTGTGACAGTACTGGTGTACAGGTGAGTCGCGACAGTACTGGTGTACAGGTGATTTGTGACAGTACTGGTGTACAGGTGAGTTGTGACAATACTGGTGTACAGGTGAGTTGTGACAGTACTGGTGTACAGGTGAGTTGTGACAGTACTGGTGTACAGGTGAGTTGTGACAATACTGGTGTACAGGTGAGTTGTGACAGTACTGGGGTACAGGTGAGTTGTGACGGTACTGGTGTGCAGGTAGAGCAGTATATACATGTTGCAGGCAGAACAGAAAAAAGGCTTTGCCCTCAGGACCCTCACCTTAACCCCACCATCGATGAACTTCACCCCTCTGTACGTGATGGACAGCATGATGATGGGAACCTTCCTCATCTGTTCTGCTGATTTCTGAGAAACACAGGAGGAGAAAGGGGGTGTAGCCCTTCGGTTCCACCAATCATGGCTCTCCTGCATTAGACTCCTCATCAACTCCTTAAACCCTGACTTTTCTCTAAAGATTTTCCTCCAGTAGATTCAAAGTCAGAAAAAGCTTTTTGTTTCTCATCTTGTCAGACAACCTCATACATATTTTGTTTCTCCTGATTGCAGTGCAACATTGAAACTTACACTACCGCTCAAAAGTTTGGGATCACTTGCAAATTTTTTTGTTTTCCAAAGAAAAATACATTTTCATGCATTTCAAACATTTTTTTCCATTTCACAAACATTTTTATCAATTTCAGAGACGATTAAAATTAATCAGATGATTTTCAAAGAATTATCTACAATTTCGCATAGAGGCCTATAATCAGCAACTGTTGCGCTTAGAAAAGAAGGCTATTCAATGCGAGGTATTGAAAACTTAAAATCTCTTACCCTGCTGCCAACTACTCCCTTCAGAGAGCAGCACAAACTGGCTTTAACAGGGACAGAAAAAGGAGTGGGAGGCCCCGATGCACAACTGTGCAAGAAGATAAATATTTGAGAGTGTGTAGTTTAAGACAAAGACGCCTCACAGGTTGTCAACTAGCAGCTGCGCTAAATAGTTCCCGTCAAACACCAGTTTCAGTATCAACAGTGAAGGTGTTTTTTTTTTTTTTGATGAAGGCAAAGTTTGAAGTACATATTCATCATTTTCCATTAAAATCATTATTTCTAACTCAGACAATGTCAGTGTGTTCTGTTCATTTGCTATATTTCCTATTCAGACTCTTTTCATGTGTGTTTCCATGGAAAACAAGAAAATTTCCAAGTGATCCCAAACTTTTGGAGCGGTAGAGTATATTAAGAGAAATATTCATACCCATCTTTTTATAAACATAGCATTATATCAAATGCAAAATATTTCCCTGTTATTCAGCGGGACATATTTGGGATCATTGGAAACCTTTGGCTCCTTATTGTAATTTAGAATTGTCCTGTCACAGGTTTGAATTAAGCAGCTGCATTTGACAGACACATATATGGGTCCGTATGTTTTATGGAATTTAAGTTCTACCATTCACAGGGCTCCTGCATTAGGCTCAATATTAATGTTCCAGCAATCACAGTGCTTCTGCAAAAACAACCATGACAGGCCAACTCGAAATGGTAAATGGACTGCATTTATATAGCACTTTCTAGTCAGACGACATGACCCCAAAGCACTTTACATTTATTCCTCACAATCACCCTGATGGCAGAGGCTGCCCTGCAAGGCGTCACCCTGCACATCAGGAGCAGTGTGGGGTTCAGTGTCTCGCTTCAAGGACACTTCTACACGCTCTCTGGAGGAGCCGGGGATCGAACCAGGAACCTTCTGATTCCGAGCCCACCCGCTCTACCTCCTAAACCATGCCGCCCCATGGCAAAACAAACCTTGTGGGTGAGTTGCACCAAGAAAGACAAAACTGATCATAAGAAACAAAACTAAGCGACAAGAGTCTGTTATCCAACACTGGAACAATGAGAGGAGGGGAGAGCAGTCAGAGGAGATCTTTATTTTTCCCATTAAAATTCACTCCTATGGCATATTTGGAGGCAAAGTAAAATTCAGTATTGGAAAGGTACCTCATGCCCACGTAAATACTGAGGTCAGCCATGGCTGTTTTGAGCATGTTTTGCTGCAGTGGTTCAGGGACACTACAATGATCAATGAAAAGGATTTCTACCGAATGGGAATGCCGACAAATTCTGGCAAAAAATCTGGTTGCCTCGACTTGGCTTTGTCGATTGAAGTAATTCCTTCACTGCTCACTTGATATGGCACCCTCAAATTAAAAAAAAAAGAAAAGTCCTCAAATGAAAGCAAGCAGACCCTGAAGTGCATCGTGGGTAACGGCAGAGTCAGAGGATGAGCATGACTCAGAAACAGAAAAAGGCTCACGTACCCTCACTTTGGCACAGGCGTCGCGGGTGGAATCTGTCCCCCTCAGATCCTTAATCAGCATCGACCCGAGGTACTGCAAAAGCAGGTTCACAAAGGCAGAATTCAGAAAGAATGTAGCTATTTGGATCAAAGATGACCTACATAGCTTATGCCTGTAGCCCAGTCGGTGCTGGTCGCAGCTGACTTCAGACTGACAGCTGACATCAGCACAGATCTGGCCCGGAGGCACTTGATCTACAACCCGACATTGCCGAGCAAAGGAAATTAGCTTCGACATAGTTTGTTGATGGGCAATTGCCGTTTGACCACACAACTAAAATGGCTGACACAAAGCCATACACACATTTACCCCGGCCTAGTGTTTTCAAAACTACATTAAAGACATGAGGTAGATCAATTGACTGCAGCTCGGAAGTGCTTTATGAACAGTTTTTTTTAATTTTATTGATTAATTTCATGCTACTGGCGCCAGTCTTTGGCAGGTTACTCTAATAGACCAGCTAATAAGCAGAATGCAGCATTATGGGAAAAGAAATGAACCCCGGAAATGTCCATCTCGGACTCAATTACGATGCACCTGCAAACAGCAGGAGCATTTTTAAACTCTCATGGTCTGAGCTGTGATCTTCAGAATCCATGAGGAAGGCAGAGAGATGGAGAAAGGATTTGATGAGAGTCAAGGAGATTCAGTGCTGCCACAGTGAAGCCTGGATTGCAGCAATCCATCATGTTTTCCATTTCTCCGTAAACCTGGTTATAAGGTACAAAACTAAAACATCGTTCCACTGAACACAAGTATATTTAAATAGTCCTGAGAGGACCAATCAGTAAACATAGTCATTCACGCTGCCAATTACTTCACAATCCATAAGCTGTAAACCACAAAGCTGTTCTCCTCCAACACCACAGTGGTGTAATGACCTGCCAACGCCCCGGCAAACAGCACAGTCTCAGGTTAGCTTCCGTCACGGTCTAAAGACTCATCTCCTCAGACGTCAGACGCCTGACCGAGGTCTCGATCTGACACCCTTTGTCCAAACACCAACAACCATGCCCTCCCCTCCTCCCAAAAATTTCTTTCCCTGTATCACAGCATTTCTTGCTTCACAGTTGATTGTTTTCATTTGCATCTTTAGCTTGCTTGTCTCTATAACTCAAACATAGCTGAAGTACGCCGGCTGCATCGCCTACGTGTTTCTTTTCATGACTGTGTTGAATGATGTTCCTTGTGAAAACTGCCTCACCTAATCAGTTGTGCTGCTATCTGACTTTATGAGCTGATTCTAGGCATTTATCGCAAGTCGCTATGGATAAAAGCATCTGCCCATAAACTGTAATGTAACGTAATGTACAACAACAAAGGTACCCAAGGACAAATATAGCTTGTAAAATTTCAACAATGCACAAAATATTGCACAAATCACCTCCCCCCCAAAAAATAAAAGAAATCCTGAAAACGGCCTGACAAATGAAACAACTGGGCCTGATAACTGATTGATGAATTTGCGATAAGTATGTAACCTCCAGCACCCTGCCCCCACCCTCGGCCCCCTATATCAGTGTCAGTGGTCTGGTCCATTACCACAGCATTACCATTATTTGCAAACCACTTCTATCTAAACGAACTAACAGGCTAAGCCAAGAACATAGGGGAGGGGACTGAGGTGAGTTAGACTGGGAAAATGCCCCTCCCCAAAGGCCCTACAGCTCCTGTGATTCTATGGTGATGACATTGGGGCTTGTACTGCGTGAGCCATCAGCCTATAGGGTGCGGCTGGGCTTCAGGCATGAGCTGCGAGGGGTGGGCCGATGGGCGGAGCCTCACGCTGGCCTCGTAGGCGCAGGATTGGAAGATGAGCTTCTCGGGCGGATGCTGCCAGCTGGGAGTGGGGCCGTAGGCTGCCGCGTGACTGGGGGGCCGCAGCGACAGGCACGTCTCGCCCCGCCCCTCCGTCTGTCTGTCCTGAAAGAGACGCACGCACAGGCCTGTCAATCACAGGACACGAGATACCAATGCACTTCTGCGGTTGAAAGACAAGGATCCGGCTTTACCCTCAAACTATAACGACTGTGTTATAGATTACTGACGAATGAGGAGACTGAAGCGGTTTATCCATACGCCCACAGTTAACATTAAACACAGATCCACTGCTTTGTGAAAAAAATCAAAGAAAATTTCTTCAAAAGAAAGTTCAAAGTGCATCAGCAGAACACAAGCCATAGATTTTCTTGTGATCATGACGACTGCAAAAATTTAATGTTAAAATGGAGCTGTTATCACAAGGGAAAGAAGGGTGCGGCCATTACCTCTCAGTTAGCAGAGACACAGAGGGGTGCACGTGCAAACAGACAAGCACACACAGACAGACAGATGGACAAAGTCAGGATGACAAACAGACACACAGACATTTGAACAGACACACACACACACACACAGACAGACAGGAGGACAGATAGGCATGGGGACTCACCCGCGATCTGGGTCGAGCACTGCGGGGGCGGTGTACGGGTGCAGGTATGTCATGTTCCGGGTCCATATCACTCCATCTCCCAGAATCCCCTATGGGCAGCAGCGGGTCCATAGAGCGTCCCAGGTAGGAGCTCATGTGACTGATGGGGGAGGACCTCTGAGAGGGCAGGTCCTGGCACTGATACACACACAGGGGTCAAACATGAGTATTCACACAGGGGTCAAACATGAGTATTCACACAGGGGTCAAACATGAGTATTCACACAGGGTTCAAACATAAGTATTCACACAGGGGTCAAACATGAATATTCACACGGGGCCCAGGCATAAGTATTCACACAAGGGCTGGGCATAGGTATTCACACAGGGGTGAAAAATGAGTATTCACACAGGAGTCAAACATGAATATTCACACAGGGGCGAGGCATAAGTATTCACACAGGGGTCAGTCATAAGTATTCAAACTGAGGCAATCTGGGATGGGGCAAGGGGGTGGTATCTCTTTCTACTCTGGGAGGTTAGCATCTCACTCTAATCTGGGACAGGCGAGGGGGTTTGGCAGGTGCTTCTTCATACGGCCGCTCTGCCAGAGACGCAATGATCCTCTTCCTGTGTCCCAGAAGCCCGATTTTCAGCACCTGCAGACACACATCACAAAATAACACAATAACAATAACGCAGGCACCTGCCTCAACCACACAGTAACACAAACAGCACAACAATATACATACACATGCCCAGCAACACCAATCAGTGACAGTAACACAAACACACATACAAATTACACAATAGCACACACACCCCCAACACAGTGACGCACACATAAATATACAGCACAGTAACACACAAACACCCACATGGAAACTGCGCGGTACCATGCACACACACCAAGTGCAGCCAAGTTTGCTCTCCCACGTCACCACCTAATGGTCTCTCAGTGTTCAGCCAATTACTGACCTGCTCGCCAGCTGCTAGAAAACTGATTTTACCACAGCCGATATCTAAATGAAATACCTTTACTACCCAGTGCTCACAGAGACCTGGATCACCGAAGAAAACACTCATCCCCTTCCGTAACATCCCCAGAGCATCAGGGCAAGGCGGACACACTGGCCTGTTCATTAATAGTCATTGAAATTCTGCATTTCCTCCGTACATTCCCTGTCTACTTCCTCCTTTAATTTCATTTGGTTACTGTGTCTCGCCCCACTAATCTCCACACTGTTGTTCTGAACAAACCTCCAGAGCCTTTTATCTGCTTTCTGAATAAGATTGACACTCCCCTGATTTCTCCCCCAGAGGAAGGAGATTCACAAATGCTCCTCCGGGAGATCACAACCTCCCATTAGTGAGGCAGGCTGTCCTTCATAGCTCTTCTTCTCTCGCCGCTGCACTTTCTCCACCTGCTTCATTGTTAACCTACTAGTTGATGTTGCGACCTTTCCTGTCCGTGAACTCTCTGTGTTTGTCTCCTAATCGGGATGGTGGTTTCCCCCTGCCTTTGGATGACTGATTTTTCACTCTCCTGCAGAAGCCTGCAGAGATGCATGAAGGAAAAGTGGGAAATGCCGATGCGCTGGGGCCCTACACGCATATCAGACACTGCTGATCTGTGCTCACGTCAAACACTGCTGATCTGGCCTCATATCAAACACTGCTGATCTGGGCTCATATCAAACACTTCTGATCTGGCCTCATATCAAACACTGCTGATCTGGGCTCATATCAAACACTCCTGATCTGAGCTCATATCAAACACTGCTGATCTGGGCTCATATCAAACACTGCTGATCTGGGCTCATATCAAACACTTCTGATCTGGCCTCATATCAAACACTTCTGATCTGGCCTCAAATCAAACACTGCTGATCTGGGCTCATGTCAAACACTGCTGATCTGGGTTCATATCAAACACTGCTGATTTGGGCTCATATCAAACACTGCTGATTTGGGCTCATATCAAAAACTGCTGATCTGGCCTCATATTAAACACTGCTGATCTGGGCTCACGTCAAACACTGCTGATCTGGGCTCATATCAAATACTGCTGATCTGGCCTCATATCAAACACTGCTGATCTGGGCTCACATCAAACACTGCTGATCTGGGCTCACATCAAACACTGCTGATCTGGCACTACTAGCAGCTAAAAACCGAGAAAGTGCACCTTTTTCCGAGAAATTACAATAAAAACTTAGAATACACCAAGGTTTACTGATGATTTGAGGCCAACTCGGTTAACCTAGGAAAAAATTTTACTGAGGTATCCCGAACTGGTATCTGTCCAGTTTACTGAAGTTTGGACAACACCTCAGTAAACCTCAGTCAAATTTTCCGGAAACACAGCGAGGATTGTCTGGCCCACTGAAGTTCAGAGACCACATCGGTATTCCTCGGGAGAATTTCACTGAGGTAGACCGAAGTTTGTCTGCTGGGACTCTGCTCGCACCAGAACAAAGGGGAGGAGTGAAGACAGTCAAAACACATGCCTCATTAAAGACCTCCCTCCAGTACTGCAGTCCAAACACCAATTAATTACGCAACTTACCAGTACTGCCTGTTCAACGAGGTGCAGTGTAATTAAGCCAGGCCCTAGATGCAGTCCTGATGAAGTACAGGCTAACAGTGCTGAATATTGAATTTATTCTGAATACTGAACATGTGTTTTTATTGTTCTTACTATAATGGTGGTGGTTCGCCCTTTGCCGGTTCCTGTATGCAGCACAGACACAGTAGGCAGCACTGGTACTTTGCATTATTAATAACATGCAACTACACACACACACACACACACACAAAACACTCCCTCTCTCTCACATTAACAATCTCCAGCTCCCACAGGTTTTTCACATTGTCCAGAGTGCGGTAGCCACTGGAGATGAAGTTGTGTAGATACTCCTGCAAGCCCAGTCCATCCAGCCAGGAGGCCAATGAGGTGCTGCCATCATACCCCAGTGCCTTCACCTGCAGGGGGCGAGAGAGAGTCAAATACCTCACCTGTACTTTTCAAGTATTTCAGTCATGCAACGAGACATTTTAAGGGGTCTTCAGGGTAAAGTGAAAAAATAACCATAATCATATATAAACTAAGAAATAAACAAATTCAACATGATTTTAACCTCACAAAATGTATTTTGAAAAAAAATTTACATGGTTGCCATGGAAATGGCACTTTAATTACAAAATCTGAAAATATTTTGTGGCACTGATATTTAAATATCCCATGGTCAGATTTTACTCAAATTAGTCTTATATGAAAGGTCTAAGACAGTTCTAGGAAATGACATAGGACTTGTTTGTTTGGAACATTTATGAATATTTAATGAGCTCTGTTATGTAACCAGAATGAAAATCGCTATCATCAACTTGCTTCATTCTGAAAATTAACCTCCTAGGGATGTACCTATCTAGAAACTCCTGCGTAATTTCATAGATCTCCAACAGATACAACTTCAGTCCAAATTTCAAGTCAATCAGATGAATATTAATGATTTTATGAATGCCACAAGGCTGAAAATCAGTCAAAATTGTGATTTTCGGTAATTTGTATTCAAAATCACAAGTAACAATTGAGGCAGAGGAAAAACATAGATTCTTGGTGTTTACTGGCATCTCACTGAGTTCCTTCATTTATTTTATTTATTTTATGTAAAAATCAAAAATATTGAAATTCTTGAAAAAATTTTTTGAAATTTTTACTCTGAAGACCCTTTAAGTGGATAAGTTCAGATTGTTTTAAGCTTAAAGGAGGACGACGTGAGACTGCATTCCCTGCTCCAAACAAATGGGGGGCAGCATTTCAGCAGGAAGCACAGAACCCCCTCCCACTGTCCTCTCCTTCTGAAGCACTTGTGCTGTAAGACATCAATAAAACATGAGACATACGGTCCCACTAACAGTTAGTGCAAGAGGAACAGATTTCAGCCACAGGCCTGGTTGGGGGGGGGATTCCCGGGGGGGCGGTGATTTTAGGGGAGTGTTGGGGCGGCGGGAGGTGGTGGTGATTTGCGGGGTACCCTCACCCTGGGCAGGGCTCGCGCTGCATGTAAGATTTTCTTTCTGTGCCCCGGGTCTGTGATCCCAATCTCACGGAGATCCTGCCCCTCCATCACATCTCCACCCTGTACACACACACGCACACACACACACACACACACACACACACACATACATACATACATGCACGAGCACACACGCACATATACACACACATACATGTAATATACACACACACGTGCACACAAACATACACACACAGACGACGCACAGAAAAAATTAAATGTTACTTCAATTGTCAACTTTCCATTACTTGTCTCAGTGTGGTCAGATCCGCTAATGCACAACCACAGAAACAAACATTCCCTCATTTTACTTACTTAAGTCCACATAAATAAAATTCATAAGCAGGGTGTGATTGTTTCAGTCCCCGTCTGATGCAAGTTGCATGAATAACTCCTGTGCAGCAGCACAGTAGATATGCAACATCCCAGCAAAGACACAGCATTTCAGCAGAACACAGCCATCATCATTTATTCCACACTCATTAGTACCAGCAGAAGACACTACAGACACAGGAAACATCAACTTCAGCCTATAATGGAGGAAACTGAATGTTTGGTAAATCCAATTGTTTGGGCCTGAGACCACTGCTGTGTTATTAAAGAGACTATGTCAGCTGTGCAGTAAAGTCCAGTCGATAAACATTTTCAGTGCGATATCAAGAGAGCAGAAATACAAACCACAAGCTCATTAGTACGTGTGTAAAGCGAACCTTCGTCACTGTTTTAAATACAGAAGATGTCCTGCAAACTCAAAATTGCTAGAGTAACCACATTCATCTTTGCCGAAACCCGCAAAGAATAAATGATACTTTCATCCATATTTCTTTGGGCGAAAACTCATTGAAAGTGTGAGGTAAGGTAAACCGGCGATTTTGTGGTGGAGTTTCAATCTGTTTGTATCGCGTGCATCCTTGAGAAGTTTGGGGAAATTTTTTATCAAGCAACTGTCTTTAATGTTCGCAGAACCTGTTTGTCGCATCGTGTTGTCTGACATGCAGCTGTCGTAGATCCTTTTGCGAACCCTTCCAGTTCCACGGCCGCCATGGGACGACATAACAATCAACGCAGGCTGATTTAAAAACAATAACAACACTACAAAAACCCGAACTATGACAAACTGATGGTACGAATAGGCTCTACGATCAGTAAAGATAGTTTTTTGGTAAAAATTTCTATAAACTTCTCAAGGATGAACGTGATATAACCAGATTGAAACGCTTAATCCTTACATCTCCAATGAACTGGAAATAGTTAGCCAAACGTCTGCAAGTTTTTTGCTTCATCTTGCGCCTGTGCCCCGGCTGACACAGTCCCTTTAAGCACAAGTACAGGGCATATGTTTTAGTCCTCTCACTCTCACTCTCTCGCTCTCACTCTCGCTCTCTGCAACCTAGGTGGGCGTATTTCTGGGCTACCACGCCATCAAAGGCCATTAAAATGTAAATTACTTTTGAATACTACCAAGAATTATGTCCTTCATCTGGTCTGATATGAGATGGATTTGTCAACTTGTCACATTCCCTTTCAATCTCGACTATTCTATCTCATATTAATTAAAATAAACAGCTTGTTACAAATTCTGGAATGTTTATTGTGGTTGGAACAAGAATCAACATACAAAGGGGGCCCCCAGGCCCCAGTTTGAAAACCACAGCTCCAGATTCCAACAGCAGTACCCCAGTGACTGACCCGAGACACATGCTGTTAACCTCTGGAGATCAAGAGATCTTCAGGTGGCCATCACGCCAGTCTGGGGAAGGGTCTATTCATGTTTGTATAATATGATGCTTTATGGCAGGATTTCTCTCTCTTTGCATTAATTCTTTGATTCAATAAATCTCCTTAAATGAGCATTTTATATGCTGCTCTCTTTATGTTGCAATTATTGAGGCTGATCATAAGATTTTTATCACCAACCATCCTCAAATCTCTGAACACAAAAGCTTGACAACATGGGCAAGGCTTCCAAATATATAAAGTATTGCTGAATACTTTGCCCGGCTGAAAAATAGGCACTACCCTAGATTAAACAAAGCATATAGGTAAGAGCCTTCCATTAGATAATTACTGCAGCGATTAATATGTATCAGCTGGTAACAAGTTGCAGTGTTTTAACCTTAACTGATGCAGTGTGCAGCCTCTCAAACAACCATGTTAGAGGACATGTCCTGTGGTCCTGGAAAAAAATTTACTCTGTTTCAGAAGGGTCAAATTATTGGCCAGCGTCAAGCAAAGAAAACAATTAAGGAGATTTCTCAAACTGCAAAAATTGGGCTAAGAACTGTTCAACACATCATTAAAACCTGGAAGGATAATGGTGAACCGACAACTAAGCAGAAGAAATAGGTTGGAAAACCATCATGAATGTTTACGATCAGATACTACCAAAATGTTTGGTAAAGTCTTTTCCTACGGAATTGATGCTACAATTCATGGCTATGTTTAATTGTGAAAGTAGGGGCATTTCAACACACACGATGCAACAACAACTTGCAAGACTGGGACTAAACAGCTGCGTGGCCGCAAAAAGGCCACCTGTTTGTGAGGCTCATTAGGAAAAAAGGATTTCAATTTGCAAGAGTCCATAAAGATTGGACTGTGAAGCAATGCAAAAAGGTCATGTGGTCTGATGAGTCCAGATATACCCCATTCCAGAATGCGAAACGCATCAGAGTAAGAAAGGAAGCCCATGAAGTGATGCACCCATCATGCATAGCGCCCTCTGTACAGGCCTCTGGAGGCAGAGTTATGATCAGGGGTTGCTTACATTTGCCAGGTCAAGACTGAATGAAATGAAGTCAGCAGACTACTGGAACGTACTAAATGAACAGGTTACCCCATCAGTGCATTTTTTAATCCCTTACAGCAGTGCTCTTCAACGTCGTTCCTGGGGACCCACTGTGTTGACTGGTTTTTGGTTCAACCGCAATTGCAGTCGTAGGATTTTCATAAGCTGAAAATTTGTCCTCAGTGCATTAAATGTTTAATATCAACTCTCAAGATAACGGAGAATATCATTTGAGCATTATCTTATTGTGCCTTGCGCTTCACAGGTGCAGATTCCCTGTATTTATAAGGAAGTACAACCCCATTTCCGAAATAGTTGGGAAAAAGTGTAAATTGTGAATAACATTAAAATGCAATGACTTTCAAATCACACCAGCCAGTATTTATTCACAGTAGAACAGAGATCACATAGTAAATGTTGAAACTGAGAAATTTTATTATTTTGTCCACAAAATGTCCACTTCGTCCCAACTATTTCGGAATTGGGGTAGTATATGATTAAGAGAATTATCTATGTTTGCCATCAAGAATAAAAAATATCATACCCACATTGTAATGTATTGGAAATAACAGCATAAAATGAGAGAAAACAATGGAACCAATCAAATTAAAGATGTAGTTGGCTCCTAATTGGTGAAAACTAATTGGCTCATCATGACAAATTGATTCGACACGCAAATGGAAAAGAGAAAAACCAGTTTTGTGTTATGCTCATCTAATTAAGTTCACTTGAAGTTTTTTGAAAGAACTTGAAACAGTTGTGTCCAGCAGCCTAATTTGATGTTTACCAGTTTCCTCAGAGTCTAATTTGATCCGTTTGAAATGCTATATTACAGAACCCAAAACCAGTGAAGTTGGCACGTTGTGTAAATCGTAAATAAAAACAGAATGCAATGACTTGCAAATCCTTTTCAACCTATATTCAATTGAATACACTGCAAAGACAAGTTACTTAATGTTCGAACAGGTAAACTTTGTAATTTTTTGCAAATATTAGCTCATTTGGAATTTGATGCCTGCAACATATTTCAAAAAAGCTGGAACAAGTGGCAAAAAAGACTGAAAGAGTTGAGGAATGCTCATCAAACACTTACTTGGAACATCCCACAGGTGAACGGGCTAATTGGGAACAGGTGGGTGCCATGATTTGGTATAAAAGCAGCTTCCCTGAAATGCTCAGTCATTCACAAACAAGGATGGGGCGAGGGTCACCACTTAGTGAACAAATGCGTGAGCTGATTGTTGAACAGTTTAAAAACAACATTCCTCAACGAGCTATTGCAAAAAATTTAGGGATTTCATCATGTACAGTCCGTAATATCGTCAAAAGGTTCCGAGAATCTGAAGAAATCACTGCACGCAAGCAACAAGGCGAAAACCAACATTGAATGCCCGTGACCTTCGATCCCTCAGGCGGTACTGCATCAAAAACTGACATCAGTGTGTAAAGGACATCACCACATGGGCTCAGGAACACTTCAGAAAACCACTGTCAGAAACTACAGTTCGTCGCTACATCGGCAAGTGCAAGTTAAAACTCTACAATGCAAAGCGAAAGCCATTTATCAACAGCACCCAGAAACGCCGCCGGCTTTGCTGGGCCCAAGCTCATCTAAGATGGACTGATGCAAAGTGGAAAAGTGTTCTGTGGTCTGACGAGTCCACATTTCAAATTGTTTTTGGAAACTGTGGACGTCGTGTCCTCCGGACCAAAGAGGAAAAGAAGCATCCGGACTGTTATAGGCGCAAAGTTCAAAAGCCAGCATCTGTGATGGTATGGGGGTGTATTAGTGCCCAAGGCATGGGCAACTTACACATATGTGAAGGCACCATTTATGCTGAAAGGTACATACAGGTTTTGGAGCAACATATGTTGCCATCCAAGTAACGTCTTTTTCATGGACGCCCCTGCTTATTTCAGCAAGACAATGCCAAGCCACATTCTGCACGTGTTACAACAGCATGGCTCCGTAGTAAAGGAGTGCGGGTACTAGACTGGCCTGCCTGTAGTCTAGACCTGTCTCCCATTGAAAATGTGTGGCGCATTATGAAGCATAAAATACGACACTAGAAACCCCGGACTGTTGAACAACTTAAGCTGTACATCAAGCAAGAATGGGAAAGAGTTCCACCTGAAAAGCTTCAAAAATTGGTCTCCTCGGTTCCCAAACGTTTACTGAGTGTCGTTAAAAGGAAAGGCGATGTAACACAGTGGTAAAAAGGCCCCTGTGCCAACTTTTTTGCAATGTGTTGCTGCCTTTAAATTCTAAGTTAATGATTATTTGCAAAAAAAAAAAAAAGTTTCTCAGTTTGAACATTAAACATCTTGTCTTTGCAGTGTATTCAATTGAATATAAGTTGAAAAGGATTTGCAAATCATTGTATTCTGTTTTTATCTACAATCTACATAACTTGCCAACTTCACTGGTTTTGGGTTTTGTACTTGAAATTCTTGCAGTATGGAAATAAACACACCATCTCCTAGGGTACTGTATTCTTCAATGCAGGTATGGATGTTTCTATGTAACATTTGGGTAAAGAGAGGAATTACCTACTCTAAACATGAAAAACACCTAATTATGACATCAACAGCTTGTTTAAATCCTGCAATTACAATTGTGGTTGGAACAAACACCAGCATACACAGTGGGTCCCCAGGAAAGACGTTGAAGACCACTGCCCCACAGCATAGGCATAGTCCAGGATGACACTGCCAAGATTCAGGCTTGAATTGTGAAAATGTGAGGAATCATTTTCACATATGAACTGGCCACCACAGAGTCCTCACCGTAACCTGCTGAAAGTCTGTGGGATGCGCTGCAGAAGGCTTAATGGAGAGGTTTGACTCTCGACCATCATCAATACAATATCTTGGCCAAAAATTGATGCAACTCCGGTCGAGAAAAATGTTACAACATTGTGTAAGATTGCGGACATGATGCCAGGACAAATGCCTGCAGTGACAGAAGCCAAGGCCAGCTCAATGAAATATTTAAAATATTAGAGTGTGTGACTATTTTTTTTTTTTTTGGCGCAACCAGTTTCTAGGTTTAGGGTGGGGTGTGGGGGGGGGGGTGGCATTATTATTTCACATGGGTGAAATAACTTTTGAATAAGCCTTCACCTTCAAAAATGTAATGGTAATTGAAAAGCTGCATTTTATATCCACAAGCACATACAAATGCCCACACACACACACACACACACACACACACACACACACACACACACACACACACACACACAGGAACACAAACACACACCTTCTGTATATAACTATACAGTCTCTATGAGTCAGAAGGGAGTTAAATCAGTGCATGAGGGAGATAGTTCCCCATAAACACACACTGTGGTGCCAAAAGGACCCAAACAGCCGGTCAGTGTGCGCTAGAGCAGGGCCAGGCAGCCAGGTCCAGCCCTGTGCTTTCAGCACCGAGCAACAGCTCCTCTGTTCTGTTCACCCAGCAGCACCTCATCGCGGTTAGCCCGGGTCCACACTGCCGCAACAGGCAAGCGATAATGACAAAAATTGTGATGTCAACAACAGAATGTTCACAGTTAAGAACATTCTAAGCATGTACTGGTGACTAAATACTCCTCTGCTTTAAAGAGAATGAAATGTTTGTAAGCACAGAGACACTGTTTCTCCCGGTCTTTCAGCTCCAGTGAGCTACAGTGGAGTTTCGCAGTCAGGCTCTACGGCAGGGGCATGATTAGGCAGCACAATCTGCGCTCCGAGAGGAAAACAGGGAACAGCTCATTTATCAAGTGTATTACAGTCCAATCAGTTGGGCACCAGACCTGCTACCTCACAGCCCCCAGAAACAGTCACAGCCTCAGTGCGAGCTGCAGTGATCCCACAGTGTACTGCTGCAGTGCTACCTGAATGCACAGCGGCAGTGATCCCACAGTGTTCTGCTGCACTGGGCCAATGGGGCTCCAGGGACGGTCTCATCTGCATTAATTCAATTTTTCCCTGAACGCAAGTGAAATCAAATTAGCGAAGTGCTGTGATGAGGCCCAACACTCAGACAGGACGGCTGGAAGATGAAGGGCTGAATCCTGCTTCGTCCCAATCAATGGCCCCTAAAGAGACAGATATCAGCACTGCAGAAAAACCAGATCGATGCCAGATTTAGCAAACATAACTCGGATCAGCAGTCAGTTTTGCAGAGGTTTATTTCTTCATTCAAAATTACCAGGCTTGAGTATACCTAACTAACGAAAGAGAAGGTACAATCACTCACAAGCCTCCAAAGGCTGCTCCAGTCATCCCTGATCCACTTCACAGTTTTGCAGTTTGGAATTTTTTTTTTTTTTAATTTCATAAATTTGGCATCTCCAATCACACCTGAATCTGGAATGCCCAATTGGGGAACTATGTACAAGTCTTGCTCATATGCAACCCCTTGCTGCTAACTCAGGAGAGTGAAGACAGTTCATGGCTCTCCTCCGAAGCACGCGCCCGTCGGCCTGCTGCTTCTTGTACATTCATTCGTTGAATCCTCGCAAGTTCAGAATGAGGGCGGGGATACCCAAGCATGAACAAGCTTAGAATCTTCCTGACGAGTGCCCGGCTGGCTAGCAGGAGGCCCTTTTTTTATCTACCATTCTCGGCAGACCCTTCCTAATTTGCATCCCTGTAGCGCAATGGCCAATTGTGCAGCTATTCTGAAAAAGCTGGTGACCACTGCCGGTTGATACAACCGGGACTTAAACCCGTGCTGTGAGAGTCACCTCTGCTTTGTGATGCAATGCTTTAACCGAGTGAACTACCCGGCAGCTCGCGGTGTGGAATCTTATTATTATTATTTTTTATTTTATTTTTTTTAAAAGGTGAGTTTTACATTCTACCAATTGTTTGAAAAAATGCTCCACAAACCACATTTCAGTATTTTCATTATTTCAGTCAGCAGAACAAAAGGACAAGAGGGAACCGTCAAGGCTTGTTTTACCCTCCTCTGATTGGATTGTTAGTGGGCGACATGGTGATTGGCTACTCACTGGGAATGTGCTGATAGGCCAGTCAGCCTTAGGTGACATAAAAGGGTAAAAATTTAAGAGCTTGTAACTTCAGCGTGATTCCGTTCTGTCTCTCACAGGTTGTAAAACCTCTCTGTTGAATTTAATCCTGCACAAATGTTGATAACACATACAAATAAATATTTCTACTGCAACAAAAACAGTCCACGCATTAGCTAATTGTATCTGTGGGCACTAAACGTTTTAACACAAGCGCAAAATATTTCTGCAGCAACAAAAAGTTTCGACTGATAAAGATTATATCACTGTGCAGAAAAATTTTGACTCAAGCTCAGAATATTCCTCCTGCTACCACACTTCACATATACCGACTATATATGAGTGCACAAAACATTTCACACATGCAAAAAATATCTCTAGGTCAGCAAAACTATTTTAGACATGCAGGTTAGATCTGTGTGCACAATATTCTTCACAAGCTCAAAATATTACTGACCCTCCCTCCTGTTTCCTTCTATTCTTCTCTCACCCTATCACCCTGTGGGACCTCCGGGGGACTTAAATCGCTTTCATGATTCTCAGAAGAGACACAACCCTTGCCCTGAGTCTTGTCGCCCAGGGCTTCCCATTATCCTGCGCTGGTCTCCGACTCGACTCTATTCCGTCCTTCATCAGTACGAATTCCCATGCTCATTCGATTCAATAAATACCATTAACTACTATTTTAGGAATTCATAAATTATATTATTTTGTTTGACTCGGATCTTCTGTTTTTCCTAATGTGCATGCTCTATATTTGTATACTTCAGAGAATGAAACAGACACATCTTTACCAAATAGCCACCTGAGCTACACAGATCACAGTGTGTCCGTGTACAAGTTATCATCATATCAGGGGCGAGGGGAAGGATGGGGCAGTAACACACACCTCCTGAATAGCAATGATTGCGAGCAAAAGCTAATGAAACAAATTGCTTTAGCGAGTGAACAGGACGCACTACCCCTGCAGCCAAAATACCGCACACACACCCCACAGACAAGAGCAGTGCCACACACACTCTCCACACACGAGAACAATACCCTGCACACTCCCCACACAAAAGAACAATACCCTGCACGCTCCTAACACACAATAACAACACCTTGCACATTTTCTCCATGCACATGAACAATACCCAACACAATTCCTCAACACACGAACAATACCCTGCACATTCCCTACACAAAAGAACAATGCCTAGCACAGACGCTACAGGCAAGAACAATTACAGACACTTCCTGCACGCAGGGACAATGACCTCACATTCCCTACACATTACAATAATACCACATACATACTCTACACACACATGAACAATACCACACTCACACCCTACACACAAAAACAATACCACGCACAGTCCCGACTCCCTACACAAAAGTACAATGCCACATACGGGAACAATACCAAACACTCCTTAGTCCTAAGAGCAAAACCACGCTCACTTCCGACACACAAGATCAATGCCGCACACAGTCCCTACACACAAGAACAATACCCCACACACACCCTGCACATAGGGCCAATACCCTGCAGGAGTGAGACACAGGGATAAAGAGGGAGGTGAAATGGAGAGAGTAAGGGAGAGAGGGGAGGGCACGGTGAGTTTATGGGAACCATTTACTGGTCACAGTCACCACTGAATTGCCCATAAAGACCCACATCATCAGCCAAGCTGTTGCTTGGTTATAAATCCAGGTTAGCGGCTTGTGCCTGCTGTTTTAACACTGACTGAAACGGAGGATCTTTGCCTGCGTATGATCACAGTAACAGCACACGACCATGTCTGCAACCCCAACGAACGCATTGCGCATACGGGTGTGTCACTCCAAAACACTGCACATACTGGGTGTGTAATGCTAACGCACTGCATTTAGTGCATGTGTAACTCTAAAATACTGCACACGATGGATGTGTAATGCCAACACATGGCGCATAGTGGACGTGTAGCGCAAACACACACTGCGCATATTGGATGTACAACTAGCACACTGCACATATGGGATGTGTAACGCAAACACATGTACATCCTGGATGGATAATTCTAACACACTGCACATCCCATGCGATGTAAATCTAACACACCTCACATCCCATATTGTGTAAACCTCCAGTCGTATGCAACAGTTTGGGCACCCCAGATCAAAATTTCTGTTACTGTGAATAGCCAAGTGAGAAAAAGATGACTGCTCTCCGAAAGGCAAAAGGTTAAAGAGGACACGCTTCCTTAATATTTTAAGCAAAATCACTTTTTAATTTCCATCCTTTTACAGTTTCAACATGGCAAAAAAAGAAAATGGTCTGAAGCAAAAGTTTGGACACCCTGCATGGTTAGTGCTAGGTAACACTCCCTTTGCAAGGATCACAGCTTGAAAACTTGTAAACACTTTTTGGTGCCAGCTAAGAGTTTTTTAATTCTGGTTTGGGGGATTTTGCCTATTATTCTTCTTCACAGGCTTCGAGCTGTGTGAGATTCTTTGGCTGCCTCGCATGCACTGCTCTTTTGAGGTCCATCCGCAGATTTACAATGATGTTGAGGAGGGAGACCTTGAGGGCTATTGTGAAACCTTCAACTCGCACCTCTTGAGGTAGTTGAAGTGCGTTTAGGATCATTATACTGTTGTGGAAGTCATCCGCTTTTCATCTTCAGCTTTTTTACTTCCAGAATTTTCTGAAATTTAATTGAATCCATTCTTCCTTCGACCAGTGACATGTTCCCCGTGCCACTGGCTGCAACACAAGCCCAAAGCAGGATCGATCCAACCATGTGCTTGACAGTTAGAGAGGTGTTCTTTTCATGAAATTCTGCACCCTTTCTTCTCCAAACATACCTCTGCTCATTGCAGCCAAAGACATCAATTTTAACTCCACCAGTCCACAGGACTTGTTCCCTAAAGGCATCAGTCCTGTTCAGATGATCCTTAGCGACCTTCTGATGCTGAACTTCATGCTGAGGATGCAGGAAAGGTTTCCTTCTCATGACTCTTCCATGAAGGTCATATTTGAGCAAGTGTTGCTGAACCGTAGGGCTGTGCACCATGACTCCGTGGTGAGCTAAATCTTGAAGATCTTTTGTTGTCAAACAGGTGTTTAAATTTACCTTTCTAGTAATCCGATGAGCAGTTTTCTGAGGAAGTTTTATTGCTCTTCCAGACCTCAAGTTGACCTCCATGGTTTCTGTTGACTGCCATTTCTTAATTATATTATGAACTGAGGAAATCAACCTGAAAACGTTTGCCATCTTCTTATAGCCTTCTCTTACTTTGTGGGCATTAATTATTTTCATTTTCAGAAAGCTAGACAACTGCTTAGAGGGCTCTATGGCTTCTGATTGTTGGGCCAAGGTTAGAGGAGACTGGGTATTTATGAACTTCAAAATTTGCATTCTCTGGCTTTTTGATAACGATGACTGAACAGGCCATAGCCCTAACAAATACGATCTGAGACTATAGTCAAAGTTACCTGAGAGCTCAAATCTTTTGGGGTGCCGAAACCTTTGCACAGTGCTCATTTCCTTTCTTTTGCTCTAGAATAGTACAAAACAAAAGTAATACACCAATACTGCTTAAAATGTCAAAATAAGTGTTATATCTTTAGGGCCATTCCATGTCAAATGGACCAGTAGCCTGGGCATTTCTAACTACCATCTCTCAGATTGTCCTACTTTCTCCACCAGCAGTTGCTATATGTACAAGTACAAAAATGCCAAAATTTTGACTGCCAACTGGTTAGAAAACACTGGTTTTGAAAATTGCCTTTTACGCGTGTCGCAAAGTGCCCTCCCACTTTTTTCAAACCCTTTTTTCACAATAATATAAAAACTATACTACCTATTGGCACCAAAATGGGCACTTCATGCTGATTCTGAATCTGCAGTTATATAAATGATAGCTCCGCTGGTTCGGAAACTATTGGATGAAAACCCTTTTTGGGGGGACCGAATTTTGGTCCCCCTTATCTCAATGCTGCCAACTGTTATCGAAATGGAACTTGTTTAATGCTCATCATCATCACTTCAACTCTATAATATCAAAAGATTTAGAGAGGTGTTCTGCTTTGTTTGGACGAAATCCTCCAAAACGTAAAATAGATATTTTGTGAAGACAATATCTCCATGTAGGCCCCCACACTTACATGCTCATTACACAAATGTATAGAGACTCATACCAAGAATACTTTTTGTCAAGTTTTTTTCACGGAAAACTTGTCCTGTGTACATATCCGCAGTTTCCCACATTTCCCACATTTAAGACATGCACAGCCAAAAGTTCGATTCCACAAAGAGGGCAATGCAAGGCCACGACCAACAAGAACCTTGGAAACAGATTACTCCCTTTACATCGAGTACTCAAATTACGTAAGTTGCGCCCCAGTTCCCTAAGATAGCAATATTAATATTCATAGGGCGTAAGGAGTGTGTTTTGGACATGGCAGGGCGGCAGTGCTGAGGGAAGACAGCATGCCAGCAGAAAGTATGAGGGGCCAGGCATCATGACAGGCTTTGCTGGAAAGAGTCATGATGTATTCAATAAAACTCCATGAAAACCAGAGTCTCCCTTACAATGAGGTCATCTTCTCGCAGATTGAGTTTTCATTTTTAATTCATCAGAGAGGGAAAAAAAAAACCTCTCAGACGCTAAAAATAACTCCTTTCCCTTGAGTCTTTGAAGATGAAAAAGTGCTAAAGACATGGAAGGGAAGTCCCAGTCAAGATCAAACCACTCGGCAGACGTGGCAAAAAAAATAAATAAATAAATAAAAAAAAGGCTATGATGCTACTGCTTCCATATGCTTATTATTTATCAACAATATCACACGGGGAGTTTGCTCCACACAGAGCAGGTGGCTCTGAAAAAAAAATCAATGTTCTACAGGTCCTTAACAACTCACATCCCACCAAACAGTGAACTGCTCAAATGTGTGGCCCTAACTGACGGTATCGAGTGTTGACGCCGCGAGACGTAAGCAGAGTTTACTGCAGGTACAGGCAGAACTGAAGGGTCCTTGGGCTGTGGTAGAGGACAGTGCAGGAGTGCATATAAATACTTTCTAGGTCATCATTCAGGGAAGAAAGAGTCGCCCCATTTATCTAGGTTTGCACGCGTCTAAAAACAGCACCTGAAAACGCAGAGCTTTGTGTGTCCAGGAGGAACAGTCTGAGACGCAGTCAATTCTCTTCTGCTTGCAGCCTTTTTCCTGTCCTCTCCACTTCTCCTTGACGTCATTGGAAAATGTCACATGGGTCAAGGCAAAGTTGCGGGCAGATTTTTTAATTACCTTGGGACATGTTTGAGAAAAATCAGATGTCCTTTCCTCAGTAAAGTCACAAGTTTTGCAGCGAAGTTAGCACTCACAGTTTATCTGAAAACTGATAAATAACGTATTCAACTGATACATCAGAGAAGGATTTTGCCCGGCATCAATCTTTCCTTTTTTTCAAGGTTGGTTCTGTGTTTCCTGGCTGGAAGGAAGCAATGAAATTGCCCCATTTGTAGAATAGACAATTCTCCAATGCTCCTTATCAAGGCTACTAGCCAAACAATTTCCAGTTCATGTCTATTAGCAAGGAAAGTTCCTTGAGAGAATTAATAGAGTTCCTTTTGAGAATTTGGATGCAGCTTGTATCTCTGCACTTCCTCTCTGTAACCTCCTGTTCCTGCCTGCAACTCTACACTTCAATTCTGTAACCTCTGCTTCCTGCCAGTAACTCTGCACTTCCTCTCTGTAACCTCCTGTTCCTGACCGTAACTCTGCACTTCCTCACTGTAACCACCTGTTCCTGCCAGTTACTCAGCACTTCCTCTCTGTAACCACCTGCTTCCTGCCTGTAACTCTGCACTTCCTTTCTGTAACCTCCTGCTTCCTCTCTGTTACTCTGCACTTCCTCTCAGTAACCTCCTGCTTCCTGCCTGTAACTCTGCACTTCCTCACTCTAACCTCCTGCTTCCTGCCTGTAACTCTGCACTTCCTCTCTGTAACCTCCTGCTTCCTGCCTGAAACTGTGCACTTCCTCTTTATAACCTCCTGCTTCCTGCCTGTAACTTTGCCCCTCCTATCTGTGACCTCCGACTTCCTGCCTGTAACTCTGCACTTCCTCTCTGTAACCTCCTGCTTCCTGCCTATAACTCCGCACTTCCTTTCTGTAACCTCCTGCTTCCTCTCTGTAACTCTGCACTTCCTCTCAGTAACCCCCTGCTTCCTGCCTGTAACTCTGCACTTCCTCACTCTAACCTCCTGCTTCCTGCCTGTAACTCTGCACTTCCTCTCTGTAACCTCCTGCTTCCTCTCTGTAACTCTGCACTTCCTCTCAGTAACCTCCTGCTTCCTGCCTGTAACTCTGCACTTCCTCACTCTAACCTCCTGCTTCCTGCCTGTAACTCTGCAATCCCTCTCTGTAACCTCCTGGTCCCGCCTGTAACTCTGCACTTCCTCTCTGTAACCTCCTGTTCCTGACCGTAACTCTGCACTTCCTCACTGTAACCACCTGTTCCTGCCAGTAACTCAGCACTTCCTCTCTGTAGCCTCCTGTTCCTGCCAGTAACTCAGCACTTCCTCTCTGTAGCCTCCTGCTTCCTGCCTGTAATTCGCCATTTTCTGTCTATAAAAAACCTTATGCTTAACTTTAATGCCATATCTACCTCTACTGGTGTGTGGCACTTATGTTCACTTCAGCAGCATCAGCCTGTAGAGCTTCCTGCGTTATCAGGCTGAACACTTTTCTAACAGCGAACTCATTTGTCCACAGTCCCTCAAGCCCCAAGCTGCCATTCGGTCTGTTTTCCCCCGCATAATGGCCTTCATCCTGATTCAACTGCTTTCATTGCACAATCACTGAGGCTGTGAGGTTACGAGGTGGATACCTTGAGCTGGAGAAAACAGACATATCCATACTCGCACCAACTCAAGTACACACACCCACATACACATGAGCACACATTCACATACAGCCACACAAATCAGAGCCGTAAAACAACGGGCCCTGGGGAATGAATTCAGGGCTCGGCTCTAAATAACAGCCTGCACATCCTTAGACTACAAAGTAGAGGCGAGAGACCAAGCAGCACAGGTATAGAGGCTGGAGAGAGAGAGAAAGAGAGGGGAACAGAGACTGTGGAAAAAAAGAGGGGAAGAAGTGAGTGAGAGAGACAGTGAGGGAGAGAAAGGGAGTGAGTGATGCACAGAAGCAGAGAGACACACAGTGAGTGTAAAGCCCGCCTCACACGGTGCGGTTTGGCTACAGCATCGCACAATAACCTACGGTAAGGCACGATTTTGTATGGTGACATACAATGCGAACCCTTTGGCTAAGATTACCTGCGGTTTGGCCTTGGAATAGTTTAATGCAGAGCGCCGTAGAGGAACTTCCTAAAATAAATAAATAAAACTTCCTCAGTTCAAATTTTTCGATTGTGCTGCAGTAAATCGGCTTAACGTAGTAAATCAAAGAAAATTGTTGCATGTGAGGGGTGGACACAGATACACGTGGGTATGTGCATGGTTATGCAAACAATCGTAGGATGAACGCATGCACTTCCGACTCAACAACTACATGTCAACATCATCAACAATGGTGTTCAGCTATACCGAAGCGAAAGAGGACTTTGGTGGTGTTGTGGCGTGAAAGGCCAGAGCTGTACGATATAAACTGTGAACGTTTTCATAAAAAATGCATGAAAGCAAGGCACCAGGAAGAAATGTCGACTGAAATTGGCTGCACAGGCATCTAGACCTACAGTGCCAGTCAAATGTTTGGACACACTTTGCTAATGTCACAGCACTCTGTTTTTAGAGAAATTTAACCACCTGAACTTCTCTATATAATCTCAAATAGAATCTGGTAAGAGGTAAACAGTCAGAAGTTAAAAGAGAATAATTTACTAATTATTTTGTAATTTTGAAGCTTAGATGCATCCTTTTCCAAAGAGCACCTCAAACTAAACTGGTTTTTGAGTCAAGGCAGTGCTCTTTCCTATAGATTTTTTATTTTTTTTTTGGACATGTATGCGCTATGCTAGTCTCTCTAAATTGTTAATATACTGCAGTTACGCTTCCTCACCGTATCTAGACTATTGTCACGGAACTTCCAGCGCCTGTCAGACACCTGTTGGCATGAAAAGCCACGCAAAACATATGAATATATAGGCTAAATAGAAGATCTCTATAATGAGTGAGCTTTAAATATCAAATTTATATAACGAGCCTTCGGTGAGGAATAAATTAAAATTTCATCACGTTTTTTCTAGAGCTCATGAATATGACACCTTATTTATCTCATAAATGTCTGCGTTGTATCGTTTGGAAAATGAATAAAAACATTAGCGCTTGGCGGTCTATTGAAGTCAATGGGGTGAATAATTCATTACCTAGCACACAAACACTTTTTGCCATCTCAGTAATAAGTTACATGTGTAACTGTGACCTTAGAAACTTGAATTTATGAAATCAATGGCGAAAAGCGTTAGCATGCTAGCTAGCGAATTATTCATCCCATAAGCTGATATTGCGTAAATCGTCTCCTATGCCCAAAGAAAGCGTTTCATCCAGGAAATTGATTGTGAGTTTTCATAGCGTGTGAGAGGAACCAAACTGCAACGGCCTGTGACTACGATTTGCTACAAATGTCTACGGGTGAACGTGGAGAATCGTGGCGTAGAGTAGCCTAGAAAGTTGTAGAAAAAACTGCACTTGCGAGGCCAGCTAAAGAGATACATAAAGGCAGAGAGAGATAAGCAGAGAGCGTAGAGATAGAGAGAGGAGCGTAGGAGAGAGAGACAGGCAGAGGAAACACCGCCGGGCGACTCACCATGAACCGGAGGTCGTCGAAGCCGTTGAGCAGCAGTCGGCTCTCGTACTGGGGCAGGCCCAGGGCGTCCAGCCACTCGCCCACGGGCTGGTCCAGGACGCGGCCGCAGGCTCCGGCTGTGGAGAGGGGTAAGTGCTTGAGCAGAGAGAAGCCCTTCAGGCGGTAGCAGCGGCAGCCGGCCGCCGACACGTGGCACTGCCACATCATGGTGTCCCAGCAGCGCCGCGCGCACGGGCAGCAGGAGGGCGACAGCGTCCCGCCGGGGGTTGAGCCGGGGCTGCCCTGCTGTGGCAGGGGCCCACAGCTCTGTGACGGGGCAGTCAAGGGAGGAGGGGTGATGTAAGGAGGGGGGTGGGGGAGGGAACCTCGTCAGAGAGCCGGCGGGGAATGGGACACCTGGGAGTTGGGGTGAGTGGGTTGCTCTAAAACAGGCCTGTTTGGTTTGAGATCATCGGCCATTTCCGGCCCGTAACTCGATAGAGGCTGTTCGGCTGCAATTCAGGGCAGTGAGTGAGAGCAGAGAGGCTCCAGGATACGGCCAGAGCGATGCCAGCAGGAACATCCATACGGGTCACGCCACAAGGCCCAGTCCCTCAGCCAGAGTAAATATCCACCTCTCGAACATCCTCTGAGCACAAATCCATCATCCTCCCCTCAAGCGGTCCCTGCTGGTCTTTGAACACCCGCCATAACTCAGAGCAGAGGGCCGTACACACAACACCAGGCTTTAGAGGGCAGGAGGCTGGGACGCAAGCAGCTGGCTCGTTAAAATAACGACACTAGCGCAAAATCATAAACCTCTCTCTCTTTCAGCTTTTATTTTCCCCCTCTCTGAAAAGCACCCTGCCAAAGAGTCATCCCCTGAACGCTCACCAACCTGAAGGCAGCTGAAATCAGAGAGGAAGAGCCGTCATCGACAGCAGAAGGCCCGTATTAAAGATTAATAACCCAGCAAGTACCGCTTTACTGAGTGAGTTTGCATTGTGCTGACTCCTGCAGTCTGACTGGTAACATTAATATATTTATTTTCCGCGATACAACCACCCCAAACGCTACGCGCGAGCACATCTCATCTTTTTAATGCCTGAGAAATATCTTAATCCTGCAGTAACAGTTGCACACAGTTCTAAGCTGCAGGCTTTTTACACAACAATGTCGGACTGGTTCTCCTTAAATTAGAAAGATCTTACCAAATTATTTTCAAACATATTCACGATACAAAGCCCGGCAAGATGGAGCCATAAGCACTTTTTATGAAAAGTACATTCTTACTCAGAAGTAGCCTAATGAACAATTTGGAAAAAAATCAAATAAAATCAAACTGTCAACTTTATGACTGTTGATAGGCTTGCCTAAAATGGAACCGCAGGCAATCAAAATTCATAAAATAAAATGAAGATCCACCTCTCCTGAAGGAAATTAAACCTTAATGTAATTTGTGTGCCAGGTCCATGCTACTGCTCCAGGCGAGACTGCATCTCCTACTGAAGTGAGTCCTGTACCGTCCCGTTACAGCTGGAGTTGTTTCGGACAGCAGCGTTTTGGCATGAGGCAAGCTCCCGATCCATGGCTATCGGTGACTCAGTCGCTCATTTCCCCACCGCATTTCTGACGGCGATATGCAGACAAAGCCCTTGGGAGCCGATCCGTCCCGTTAAAACCCAATCCCCACTGCAGCAGGACACGCGCCGCTAACTGCAAACGTTTCGCTCGAGTCGCCAGCGCGTCACGACCACGAGAACCGGTCTCTGGCGAGGGTGGCGACAGTGTCCTTCCACTGTCCCAAGCAATCGATTCTGCAGTGAGCGATTCCAATATCCCACCTCTTTCGTTCTCTCACTGCTTCTCTCTCTCGCTTTCTCGCTTCACCCCTCCCTCTCTCTCTCTCCCTCTCTCTCTCTCTCTCTCTCTCTCAAATGGTGATCTTTCCCCTCACGTACTGCAGTTAACTGTAGAGGAAAAGACTGGTATCCCTCCCTTTCCCTGCCCAGACCCCCTGCCCCACCGCCGCACAGAGATACGATGTTTGCGCCGATATAAAAATGGCACATTTTCTTCCCATAAATTAATGACTCAAAGGCACTTTAGCTGCTGGTGTTCCTGATCCCTCCCCTCACGGTAAAGGTGGTGGAACAGGACATTCAAACAAAGGGCTGCAGAGAGCCCCTCCATTAACACAGAGCACCACACACCAGCGTCACACAGTGAAACCGGCTAATTTCCCGGGAGGGAGCATCACCCAATCAGCTGTTAAATCTGGGCCGAGGTGCAGAGCAGCTCCGAGAAAGGCAGGTCTGTACCAGCTGGAGTAATTATCTTGGTCAGTAACGCAAAGCTAAAACACAGAGATGATACTGGACTGTAACACAAACCTGAAACTGCAGCGCTGATACTGGACTGTAGCAAAGAGCTGAAACTATGGCACTCATATTAGACTGGAGCACAAAGGAAAAAGTACAGTGCTTATATTGTACTGGAACACAAGTGAAATTATAGCGCTCAAATTGGACTGCAACACAAAGCTGAGACTACAGTTCTCACAATGGACTGTCTTACAAAACAAACTGCAGCGTTCGTATTGGACTGTAAAAAAACTGAAACTACAGCATATATGTTGGACTGTAACAAAGGTGAAACAACAGCAATCATATTGGACTGGAGCAAGACTGAAAGTGCAGTGCTTATATTGGACTGCAACATAAAGCTGAAACTAGAGCAGTCATATTAGACTGCAATAGAAAACTGAAACTACAGCACTGATATTGGACTGTAACACAACACTGAAACTACAGCACTCATATTAGACTGTGACACAAAACAAACTACAGCACTCAAATTGGATTATTATACAAAATTGAAACTATAGCACTCATATTGGACTGTGACTCAAACTTGAAACGACAGTACTCATATTGGACTGTCATAAAAAACAAACTACAGCACTCATATAGGACTGTAACACAAAACTGAAACTCCAGTGCACATATTGGACTGAAACTACAGCACTCGTATAGGATCATCACACAAAGCTGAAAATACAGCACTTATTTTGTACTGAAACGCAGCTGAAACCACAGCGCTCATTTTGGACTGTAACACAAAGCTTAAACTACAGTTCACAGATGGGACAGTTAAACAAGTGAAACTACAGAGCACATATTAGACTGTGACAAAAAGGTGAAACTACAGCACTCATATCGGACAGTAACACAAAACTGAAACTACAGCGCTCATATCAGACTAACACAAAACTGAAACTACAGCGCTCTTATTAGACTAACACAAAACTGAAATTACACCACTCATATTAGACTAACACAAAACTGAAACTACAGCGCTCATATTAGACTAACACAAAACTGAAACTACACCACTCATATTAGACTAACACAAAACTGAAACTACAGCGCTCATATTAGACTAACACAAAACTGAAACTACAGCACTCATATTAGACTAACACAAAACTGAAACTACAGCGCTCATATTAGACTAACACAAAACTGAAACTACAGCACTCATATCGGACAGTAACACAAAACTGAAACTACAACGCTCATATTAGACTAACACAAAACTGAAACTACAGCGCTCATATTAGACTAACACAAAACTGAAACTACAGCACTCATATCGGACAGTAACACAAAACTGAAACTACACCACTCATATTGGACAGTAACACAAAACTGAAACTACAGCGCTCATATTAGACTAACACAAAACTGAAACTACAGCGCTCATATTAGACTAACACAAAACTGAAACTACAGCGCTCATATTAGACTAACACAAAACTTAAACTACAGCACTCATATCGGACAGTAACACAAAACTGAAACTACAGCGCTCATATTAGACTAACACAAAACTGAAACTACAGCACTCATATTAGACTAACACAAAACTCAAACTACAGCGCTCATATTAGACTAACACAAAACTTAAACTACAGCACTCATATCGGACAGTAACACAAAACTGAAACTACAACGCTCATATTAGACTAACACAAAACTGAAACTACACCACTCATATTAGACTAACACAAAACTGAAACTACAGCACTCATATTAGACTAACACAAAACTGAAACTACAGCACTCATATTAGACTAACACAAAACTGAAACTACAGCGCTCATATTAGACTAACACAAAACTGAAACTACAGCGCTCATATTAGACTAACACAAAACTGAAACTACAGCACTCATATCGGACAGTAACACAAAACTGAAACTACAACGCTCATATTAGACTAACACAAAACTGAAACTACACCACTCATATTAGACTAACACAAAACTGAAACTACAGCACTCATATCGGACAGTAACACAAAACTGAAACTACAGCGCTCATATTAGACTAACACAAAACTGAAACTACAGCACTCTTATTAGACTAACACAAAACTGAAACTACAGCACTCATATCGGACAGAAACACAAAACTGAAACTACACCACTCATATTAGACTAACACAAAACTGAAACTACAGCGCTCATATTAGACTAACACAAAACTGAAACTACAGCACTCATATTAGACTAACACAAAACTGAAACTACAGCGCTCATATTAGACTAACACAAAACTGAAACTACAGCACTCATATCGGACAGTAACACAAAACTGAAACTACAACGCTCTTATTAGACTAACACAAAACTGAAACTACACCACTCATATTAGACTAACACAAAACTGAAACTACAGCACTCATATCGGACAGTAACACAAAACTGAAACTACAACGCTCATATTAGACTAACACAAAACTGAAACTACACCACTCATATTAGACTAACACAAAACTGAAACTACAGCACTCATATCGGACAGTAACACAAAACTGAAACTACAGCACTCATATTAGACTAACACAAAACTGAAACTACAGCGCTCATATTAGACTAACACAAAACTGAAACTACAGAGCTCATATTAGACTAACACAAAACTGAAACTACAGCACTCATATTAGACTAACACAAAACTGAAACTGCAGCGCTCATATTAGACTAACACAAAACTGAAACTACAGCGCTCATATTAGACTAACACAAAACTGAAACTACAGAGCTCATATTAGACTAACACAAAACTGAAACTACAGCACTCATATCGGACAGTAACACAAAACTGAAACTACAGCACTCATATTAGACTAACACAAAACTGAAACTACACCACTCATATTAGACTAACACAAAACTGAAACTACAGAGCTCATATTAGACTAACACAAAACTGAAACTACACCACTCATATTAGACTAACACAAAACTGAAACTACAGCACTCATATTAGACTAACACAAAACTGAAACTACAGAGCTCATATTAGACTAACACAAAACTGAAACTACAGCGCTCATATTAGACTAACACAAAACTGAAACTGCAGCGCTCATATTAGACTAACACAAAACTGAAACTACAGCGCTCATATTAGACTAACACAAAACTGAAACTACAGAGCTCATATTAGACTAACACAAAACTGAAACTACAGCACTCATATCGGACAGTAACACAAAACTGAAACTACAGCACTCATATTAGACTAACACAAAACTGAAACTACACCACTCATATTAGACTAACACAAAACTGAAACTACAGAGCTCATATTAGACTAACACAAAACTGAAACTACAGCACTCATATTAGACTAACACAAAACTGAAACTACAGCGCTCATATTAGACTAACACAAAACTGAAACTACAGCACTCATATTAGACTAACACAAAACTGAAACTACAGAGCTCATATTAGACTAACACAAAACTGAAACTACAGCACTCATATTAGACTAACACAAAACTGAAACTGCAGCGCTCATATTAGACTAACACAAAACTGAAACTACAGCGCTCATATTAGAC
Organism: Gymnothorax reevesii; assembly: GCA_029721435.1. Classification (NCBI taxonomy): domain Eukaryota; kingdom Metazoa; phylum Chordata; class Actinopteri; order Anguilliformes; family Muraenidae; genus Gymnothorax; species Gymnothorax reevesii. The sequence continues at coordinate 94,108,439 of CM056581.1, read as the reverse complement.
TAACACAAAACTGAAACTACAGAGCTCATATTAGACTAACACAAAACTGAAACTACAGCACTCATATCGGACAGTAACACAAAACTGAAACTACAGCACTCATATTAGACTAACACAAAACTGAAACTACACCACTCATATTAGACTAACACAAAACTGAAACTACAGAGCTCATATTAGACTAACACAAAACTGAAACTACACCACTCATATTAGACTAACACAAAACTGAAACTACAGCACTCATATTAGACTAACACAAAACTGAAACTACAGAGCTCATATTAGACTAACACAAAACTGAAACTACAGCACTCATATTAGACTAACACAAAACTGAAACTGCAGCGCTCATATTAGACTAACACAAAACTGAAACTACAGCGCTCATATTAGACTAACACAAAACTGAAACTACAGCGCTCATATTAGACTAACACAAAACTGAAACTGCAGCGCTCATATTAGACTAACACAAAACTGAAACTACAGAGCTCATATTAGACTAACACAAAACTGAAAATACAGAGCTCATATTGGACTGTAACACCAAACTAAAACGACACTCTTCATATTACACTAAAACAATAACAACACTCATATTGGACTATGACTTAAAGACTTAAAATACTTATTTCTATCACCACTTTCTTAGTAAGACAAGAAATTTTTCCTTGATTCGAGTTATTTTGACTATCTTGCCAATGGGGTAAGTAATTTCACTTGACAAGTGAAATTTACTTGTCCCAATGGCAAGGTAGTCAAAAATTACCTAAAATCAAGGACAAATTTCTTGTCTCACTAATAAAATGGTGATAGAAATAAGTGTTTTAAGTCTTAAAATAAGTAAATTTCCCTTTCTTGAAAATCACTTTTTGCAGTGAAGTGAATCTTTTGGAGCCTGCAAATGATGCAAAACAAAATCAGACACAGGTCCTAGTGAGTCCACGAGAAACAACTTCAAGCCATCAAAATCAGCCTTGGCATAGTCATGAACAATGCGTGGTACACCAGTTTGCTACAGAATGTTAACCCTCATACTGCAAACAACTGGTAAACAAAATGAACAAGCCATACTCTATGTTAAACATCTTTTCAGGTTGGTTAGTAAGAATGAGATCAAGAGTGTTCCCACTAACACGTGTACCACCCCGAACAAGTTGTGATAGATTAAAATCTTTTACGAGATGACAAAACCCATTGGCAACACGAACACGACAGCCCTGTCAAGATGTCCCTGAAAACACCAAAAAACTCTGAGACGTAACACTATCAGTGGCGTTGTATCATGTTAAAACAATCATTTTCTCACCGATATCTGGATGAATTTCACATGCAAGAATTATTTCACATGTAAGAATGTTCATACTGACTGCCACACAAAGCTTAAACAACAAAACTCATATTTGATAGTGGCACAAGACAAATTATAGTGCTCATATTGGACTGTAAGGCAAAACTGTAACTACAGGGCTCGTATTAGACCACAACACAAAGCTGAAATTACTGTGCTCATATTGGACTGTAACAACAAACTGAGACTACACTGTTCATACTGGACTGGAACACAAAACTGAAACTACAGCATTCAGATTGGAATATAAGGCATATTAAAAAAAGCTCAGGCTCCGTGTCTTTGTCTTGCAAGAGTCTTTATGAGGGTAAGGGGGCAGGGAAAGAGATGAATCTCTCATGCCATGCACTGCCTTTACAGTATATTCAACAGTCAAAGATAAATTGGGGCGGCTTGCCTCTAGGCAATTCCCATGAGAGAGGTGAACGAGTGTGTGTGTGTGTGTGTGTGTGTGTGTGTGCGCGTGTGTGCGTGTATAAACACGCGCACACACACACACACACACACACACACACATACACACAGATCAGCCATAACATCATGACCTCTGACAGGTGAAGTGAATAACATTGATTATCTCCTCACAATGGCACCAGTCCTTGGGTGGGATATATTAGACAGGGAGTGAATATTTTGTCCTCTGAGTTGATCTGTTGGAAGCCAGAAAAATGGGCAAAAATAAGGATGTGAGTGACTCTGACACGGGCCAAATTGTTATGGCTGAATGGCTGGGTCAGAGCATCTCCAGAACTTCAGCTCTTGCGGGGCGTTCCCAGACTGCAGGTGTCAGTACCGACCGAAATTGGTGGAAGGAAGAAAAGCCACTTTAAGCTGGATAATACGCCCTGCTGCACCGACACAGCGATGTGTTGGAGGTGTTGACTTGGCCTCCACATTCCCCAGATCTCAAAGCAATCGAGCACGTGTGGGGTGTGCTGGACAACAATGACGTCCAACCCATGGAGGCCCCATCTGCAACTTACGGGACTTAAAGGGTCTGCTGCTAACATGGTGCCAGATACCACAGCTCACCTTCAGAGGTCTCGTGGAGTCCATGTGTTGATGGGTCAGGGCTGTTTTGGTGGTAAAAGGGGGACCTACACAACATTAGGCAGGTGGTCATCGTGTTTTGGCTGATCAGATTGTACAGTGCCGTGAAAAAGTATTTTCCCCCTTCCTGATTTCTCACTATTTCGCATATCTTTCACACTTGAATGATTCAGATCTTCAAACTAATTTTAATATTAGACAAAGATGACCTGAGTAAATACAAAATGCAGTTTTTAAATGATAATATACAAAACCCAAAACCAGTGAAGTTGGCAACAGAATACAATGATTTGCAAATCCTTTTCAACTTATATTCAATTGAATACACTGCAAAGACAAGATGTTTAATGTTCAAACTGAGAAACTTTTTTTTTTTTTGCAAATAATCATTAACTTAGAATTTAAAGGCAGCAACACATTGCAAAAAAGTTGGCACGGGGGCACTGTGTTACATCGCCTTTCCTTTTAACGACACTCAGTAAACGATTGGGAACTGAGGAGACCAATTTTTGAAGCTTTTCAGGTGGAACTCTTTCCCATTCTTGCTTGATGTACAGCTTAAGTTGTTCAACAGTCCGGGGTCACCGTTGTCGTATTTTACTCTTCATAATGCGCCACACATTTTCAATGGGAGACAGGTCTGGACTACAGGCAGGCCAGTCTAGTACCCGCACTCTTTTACTACGGAGCCATGCTGTTGTAACACATGCAGAATGTGGCTTGGCATTGTCTTGCTGAAATAAGCAGGGGCGTCCATGAAAAAGACGTTGCTTGGATGGCAACATATGTTGCTCCAAAACCTGTATGTACCTTTCAGCATTAATGGTGCCTTCACATATGTGTAAGTTGCCCATGCCTTGGATACTAATACACCCCCATACCATCACTGATGCTGGCTTTTGAACTTTGCGCCTATAACAGTCCGGATGGTTCTTTTCCTCTTTGGTCCACAGGACATGACGTCCACAGTTTCCAAAAACAATTTGAAACGTGGACTCGTCAGACCACAGAACACTTTTCCACTTTGCATCAGTCCATCTTAGATGAGCTTGGCCCATCGAAGCCGGCGGCGTTTCTGGGTGCTGTTGATAAATGGCTTTCGCTTTGCATTGTAGAGTTTTAACTTGCACTTGCAGATGTAGCGACGAACCGTAGTTACTGACAGTGGTTTTCTGAAGTGTTCCTGAGCCATGTGGTGATGTCCTTTACACACTGATGTCGGTTTTTGATGCAGTACCGCCTGAGGGATCGAAGGTCACGGGCATTCAATGTTGGTTTTCGGCCTTGTCGCTTACGTGCAGTGATTTCTCCAGATTCTCTGAACCTTTTGACAATATTACGGACCGTAGATGATGAAATCCCTAAATTTCTTGCAGTAGCTTGTTGAGGAATGTTGTTTTTAAACTGTTCGACAATCAGAATTGTTCACTAAGTGGTGACCCTCGCCCCATCCTGGTTTGTGAATGACTGAGTATTTCAGGGAAGCTGCTTTTATACCCAATCATGGCAGCCACCTGTTCCCAATTAGCCCGTTCACCAGTGGGATGTTCCAAATAAGTGTTTGACGAGCAACTCTCTCAGTCTTTTTTGCCACTTGTGCCAGCTTTTTTGAAACATGTTGCAGGCATCAAATTCCAAATGAGCTAATATTTGCAAAAAATTATAAAGTTTACCTGTTCGAACATTAAGTAACTTGTTTTTGCAGTGTATTCAATTGAATATAGGTTGAAAAGGATTTGCAAATCATTGTATTCTGTTTTTATTTACGATTTACACAACATGCCAACTTCGCTGGTTTGGGGTTTTGTAGATGTACAGTATGTGTGCTGTGTGAGTACTGGTGCATAGATGTACAGTATTTGCACTGTGTTTGTACTGGTGTATCAGCGGTCGTGTGCTCTTAGTACCTGTGGGGATGGTGGGCGGGTCCCTGGAGGACTGGATGCCTGCTCCAATCAGGTTCATGATCTTCTCAATCTGGGGAACAGAGTAACAATCAGGCCACACCCCAAGCATCCCTTATGGGGGACAGTGACCCTGAGAGGTACCTCTGGGGTGCGTTAGGGTATCATAAGGCTTTTGAGAGGTAACACTTCTGCATAAATATTTTGTGAGCTAAGTCTCCAAAGTAAGTTGTGGACACTAGTATTTATGAGGATTGTTGAATTTATTTAAGCTATTTTATAGTCCTGTGAGAGGGACAGATGCTTGGCCAGATAGCTGTTAATAACTTCAGAGCAACAGCTCTACAAATCACCACAGAATAAAATCAATTCACATCTGAAGCGGTCTAGACAAAAACATGCCCTGCGCTTCACACAGCTGCTATTCGTGGCATTTTCAGATGAGAAACACGTCCAGAGTCAGATGAACATTCATACATGTACAGAGAGATGCACACACACTCGCGTACAGGGACAGATGCAAACACACATACACACACACACACACACACACACACACACACACACAGATGCACATCATCAATGAGCCAAAGGATTATAACCACAAAGAGCTGAAGCAAATAACATTGATTACCTAGTAACAATGGCACAGAAGTTAATAATAACTTATAATAATAATAAGCACACTTCCTATTCTTGTAGTCGACAGACATGCTGAATGCAGAATAAATGGGACCTGAGCAATTTTCACACTGGCTGAATGGTTACGGCCTGATGACTGTGTCGGACCACCTCAGAATCAGCGAGGCCTCTGTGCTGCACTCAGTCAGTCAACCCCGAGTCTGGGAGTTCATGTGAACGTCAATTGGAAAGAAACATTCTTGCGGCATGAGGAGGACCAGCAGCGTATTAGCAAGATGGTCAGAATGTTTTGGCTCAACTGTGTTGACATACAAACTCCCACACAAACGCACATCCCACCCACAGTACAGCGCACTGACCTGATGTATCCTGTCAGGCATTTATACCACCACGTCAAAAACCTTCCTCACCCAGCATGCAGGTACACTTACAGGCCACCAGGGGGCAAAAAAACTCTATTCAAATGGCAAACTTGAGCCGACTCCTGTGTGTTCAGAGCTGATATTAGCTAGGGCATCGCACACCAACTCTTGCCCATACAAATTACAACACAGTGAGAGGGCGCTGATATACTCAAGTCCCTACAGTGCACTACTCCGTGAGAGTGCACTTATGTACAACAGCCCCTATGGTATTCTACAACCCCAATTCCGAAATAGTTGGGGCGAGGTGTAAATTGTGAATTAAATCAAAATGCAATGAATTTCAGATCACGGGCCAATATGTTATTTTCCAATAGAACATAGATAACCTTTCAAATGTTGAACCCAGTGGCGTAACCAGCGGGTGTGCCAAAACACGTCCCTTAATGACAGCAATTAGTCCTGGCAAGTTCTCAATCATTTCCCTTTATTGATGTGTTTTCCAATTATCGTAATTGGCAGCTGAAGACACGGTTTCTCTCCATATGCAATCTAACAGTGATGAAATCATGGGGTAAATTCAGTACAGTGGCGGAACCAGAGCTGATTATTGGGCTACACAAAACATCCATTTAAAATGAGGGCGTGCTAATTTTCTCCAGTCACTATGATACACTGCGCAGTGAGGCATTCTGAGCACATAAATAAAGAGCCGTGAACCTGACAGCTGTTTGGATTCGTTTAAAGCAGAGCAGTGAGGTGGACAGGTGTGCAGGAGAGCTCTGAGACGGCTGGTGCAGGGAGCTGGAGTCTCAGGTCTAACATGGACTCTGTCTCTTCTCAATCCTGTACGGCTCTCATGCATAATCACGGTCACTCGCTGATGTGCTGCCCTGACCAGCAGGGGTCGCTATATTGAGCTGCAGCTGAATCAATGCAATCAGCCAGTGTTCCACGAGCAGTGCAGGTCTGTGCAGTGCGAAGCAGATCATTTGTGCAGTGTGATCCGGTAATATAGAAACCGTAACACCAAAAAAGAACAGCGATTTTTTATTTTTTTTTTCCACGTCCACACGGTATGAAAATACCTACTAAACAAAGTCCCGCCAGCCGAGCCCCGCGGTAACGAAGGTGGGTGAAATGGGAATAGTTTTTCTCCTCGTCTATAATCCAGTCTCTTCGGACCCCTGCCTGTGAAATTTAACCCATGCTGGTTGCTGGTGACCTTTGAACCCTGCAATGCCATTCTCATTCCATTCTCTCCACCAAAGGGCCCCCCCATCCCCCATCCTCCATCCTCCGTCCTCCGTCCCTTTCCGCTCTGGAATTCAGGATGAAAAACAGGATGTAGCAGCAGGATGCCCCACCCTGCCGGAGGGTTTGAGTAAACCATAAACCCCACTCTCACCAACGGTCCCATCGTGCTCAGGGGCCGGCTCTCCTCTTCCCAAACACAATGGAGGAGAGGACAGGGAAGAGTCCCCGTACTGACACACACACACCCTGCTAGCGTCCGCTTTACCGGCCCCTCCACCGTACAGCTGAAGAGGAGATCAAAGTCTGACATGTGGACTTTTGGAGGTCCAAAACCCCTGCCTCATTCGCCCCCCGCCAGAGATTCTGGAACAGGAGCAGAGGGCACCGACTCAAGCTAGAACTCCAATTCCAGCCTGGTGTACAAGGTGTTTAAGCGGGACTAAGTGAGTCAGTGGCGCGAGATCTCAGTGTGGCCATTCAGTACAGTGTGTGTTATACACTCAGCTTATCCGATACAGCTACATTACTTACTCCTGATTCCTCCTCAAAATTACAGACATTGTATCTTTTACGGTAAAGTCACCGTAAACCTGAATGGAAAACTAAGACACTATCACCTGATCAGGACCCAAACACAGTGGGCCTTTTGAGCAACATTTCATAACAACACTAGAAAATGAGCCAAGAAAGCAAAGCTTGATAATGCTAGCTTGATCCCATCATAAGAGCTTCGTCCCTTTACAGTGCCGCATCACAAACAGGTTATGAAAACATTCTAAGCTAAACATTTGTAAGTTGATATCACAGGCTACATCTACACTTCATAGATTTTTATTTTAAAATGCGTAACTTTTGCCATGTTTGTACTATGCGTTCACACTACTCCACCATGTCTGAACCCCAAAAATGAAGACTTTTGAGCACACTGCTGACCCCATCAAATCTCCAGGACTGTTTTAGTGTGGACAGAGACCGCTTTCGCTTCAAAAGACCATTTTAAACTGATAACATTACATAACGTAAAACATAACAACATAACAAAACATAAAACATAACATTCAACAAAGCAAAACATAACATAAAACATGACATCATATAAACATAAATCATACCATAACATAACATAAAACATAACAACATAAAACATACCATAACATAACATAAAACATAACAACATAAAACATACCATAACATAACATAAACATAACATTACATAACATAAAACATAACATAAAACATTACATAACATAACATAAAACATACAAAACATAACATAACATGACATAACATAAAACATAACAACATAAAACATACCATAACATAACATAAAACATAACATAAAACATTACACAACATAACATAAAACATAGCATAACATAAAACATAACATAAAACATTACATAACATAACATAAAACATACAAAACATAACATAACATGACATGAGATAAACCAGGTGTATCCACAATCACAACTGATCAAACACGGGAGTCTGTCCTTTGACATTACAGTGTGAGCTGGGCCTTACACAAGGCCTGTTTGAGGAACAGAAAATTAGCATTCTGGCCTATAACATCACAGCGCAAAGTGTGTTGGGTTCGAAGGATGGAACGCTGGAATATGCTCATGACTGAAGGTATTCCATTGGGTCCGTCTCTGTTCAGAGTCAGTGAATCATGAATCACCCACCGGCAGAACTGAACACACACACACCCCTGCTAAGACTGAATCCCTGACTGTTCAGAGTGATGTGGAGTGACAGGCCAGGCCACATTCTGTGCTGCTCATGAGTGTATTGGAGCGAGACGCACACAGGGATGTGAGTGTGGGTGTTATGGGCCTTCTAAAGCGATCAGCTCAAAGCCTCCAAGCACTTACACACTGTCGCACACTCTGAGCAGAGTAAACAAAACAAAACTCCACATCTGAGTCCTCCAACTTCCATCTTTCTGTCCTCTCATCTTAACACAAAGCACAAATCTGTTAGTTTGCCCACTGCTGCGCTAAAAAACTCAAAACTAAGAAAAAGTACGAAAAAAGATGTGTTTGTGAAACACTGATGCCCCCGTGCATAACATGCACATGCTAACCATCAAAGGCCTATCATGAGTCAATCAAAGGTTAAAGGTCAAGGTCAGAAGGTCAACATTCCTTACCTCATCAGAAAGGCCTTATCCTAAAGAATACATATGCCAGGTATCAAATGCCTATAACTAGCTAATGAAAAGTTATGGCCCATGTTAAAGTTTTTGTCACCAAACGTCATGGTCCAAGGTGAAGGTCACAAGGTGAGAAGTCATGACCCCATCTGAAATCCCCTCTCACAAGCAATGCATATGCCAAGTATCAAAGTCCTATCATGAGCCGATCAAAAGTTATAGCCATGTTAAAGTGCGGACAGACGGACAGGTGAAAAACTAAATGCCCCCGAAACTTCGTTTACGGGGGCATAAAAATTGCATTTTAGTCTTAAATATGATTTAGGCAACTGTTTTGCAAAATGAGTCCGAAAAATGTCAATGAGGTGAGTAATTTTTGATTCATTTTAAGATTTGCCAAGGATATTGAACAAAATGGCAAAAGCAGCTTGGAACAATATATTTCTATTGGAGACTAAACTTGAGCGAGAACTTCACACAACACAGCACTGCTGAGAGCAGGAAACTCAGCCCGATGAGGGTTGCCATTTTCCATCGGCTAAAGAGCACCAAACATGAGATGCAGCCTAATTTCTGAAAAAGTAGAGATCATATGGAAAATCCAGATAAAAAGAAAAGGGATTTGAATCTTTGAGCCGTTTTAAAACAGTACATCGATAAGTTATTCAGTGTTTTTCCCTCTCTACTTCATTGATTTTTTTGGAAAAAAGACAAGTGCTGGCAAATTTTACGCGATTGCTACGGGAATGGACTCCTTGCACTGTTGAAAAAGTGAAGTTACACTTTTTTTACAGCCACGGCCACAGTGCCACCAGAACAACAGGACTGCTCTTTTATGCAGTAAGACTGTCACAGCAAAGTTGTACCCCCTGTAAAGTGTGCAGTGTGATGTTTGATGTAACACCTGTAAAATGTGAGGTATGATGTTTGGTGTAACCCCTGTAAAGTGTGCAGTGTGATGTTTAGTGTACCCCCTGTAAAGTGTGTAGTGTGATGTTTGGTGTAACCCCTGTAAAGTCTGCAGTGTGATGTTTTGTGTAACCCCTGTAAAGTGTGCAGTGTGATGTTTGGTGTACCCCCTGTAAAGTGTGCAGTGTGATGTTTGGTGTACCCCCTGTAATGTGTGCAGTGTGACGTTTGGTGTAACACCTGTAAAGTGTGCAGGGTGATGTTTGGTGTAACCCCTGTAAAGTGTGCAGTGTGATATTTGGTGTACCCCCTGTAATGTGTGCAGTGTGATGTTTGGTGTAACACCTGTAAAGTGTGCAGTGTGATGTTTGGTGTAACCCCTGTAAAGTGTGCAGTGTGACGTTTGGTGTAACACCTGTAAAGTGTGCAGTGTGATGTTTTGAGTACCCCCTGTAAAGTGTACAGTGTGATGTTTGGTGTAACCCCTGTAAAGTGTGCAGTGTGATGCTTTGTGTAACCCCTGTAAAGTGTGACGTATGATGTTTTGTGTAACCCCTGCAGAGTGTGCAGTGTGATGTTTGGTGTAACCCCTGTAAAGTGAGCAGTGTGATGTTTGGTGTAACCCCAGTAAAGTGTGCAGTGTGATGTTTGGTGTAACCCCTGTAAAGTGTGCAGTGTGATGTTTGGTGTACCCCCTGTAATGTGTGCTGTGTGATGTTTTGTGTAACCCCTGTAAAGTGTGCAGTGTGATGTTTTGTGTAACCCCTCTAAAGTGTGCAGTGTGATTTTTGGTGTAACCCCTGTAAGGAGCGCTGCTCGTACCTCATCCCACTCGGACGTGAAAGACGGCGAACGCTCCATGTGCTTCTTGGCTGCACTGCAGTCGGACACGGATTCGCTGCGGCCTCCCAGTGCCTCGTCCTCACCCCCTGGGGATGACACCAGCAGGTCCGAGTCGGATTTGGAGAGGCTGCGTGTCAGCTTCAGGTCTCCGAGAAGGGGGCGGGGTTTGCCAGAGGGTGTGGAGTCGGGCGTGTCCCAACTGTCACGGGTTTTAGGATGCACTACGGTGGCGTAGATGGCGGTAGGGTCCCGATCCAACAGGGGGCCTGACATGGCTGTGGGACGCGACTCCCCAGGGGTCAGATGCGTTGGGGCTGCACTGGGGGTCCGGAAGGGGCCCTCCCGGCCCTCTGTCACAGGAGACGATCCGTGCAGAAGACCAGCAAACTGCCCTGGAAAAGCAGCGGCCGTCCGGTCTTGAGCCAGCCGAGTGTTATCTGGGCACAGATATCAGGGTGCTCAGTGAATAGGAACCTGTGTGTGTGTCTGTGCCTAAGTCCTTGTCTGTAGCGAGCTCGGCAATATCAGAACGTAAAAGGAGCAGAGGCTATGCCGGAGCAAGACTCCGGAATGCACTGAAGAGGGAGTGTCACTGTGACAGAGCTAAAGCCCGCCCCCCTGCCCAGGAGAATTGTGATTGGCTCTTACACCTGGGAGAGTCAGGGGGCAGTCTGCTGCCTGTGTCCCAGTCCCCGCCCTGCCAAGACTTCCTGACTCACTTTGTTTATAGTCTTCTCTGCCTCTTCCTCTTCATCTCTCTTTCTCTCCCTTGCTCTCTCCTTCTCTCATTCCCCCATTTGCACACAGTTATCCTTCTATTCCTCCATTTATCTTTTCCAACTATCCCCATTTCCCTCAATCTCTCATTCAGTGTTTAGGTCCGTGGATTTTCAATTATAAATTACAGATCGTATACAAAAACTAGCCTTCAAACACAAGCACACACAAACAAAAATACACAAATACTTCATACACACACAGACAAAACATCCTAACATACTCTCTCCCATTCTCACACATATAAAGACACAAACAAATTCTGCATACAAATACACACACAAAACACCCCAACTTTCCCTCACTCTCACACACACACACACACACACACCGAAAAATATACACAAACTCTAAACAAATAATGATATCACGGTATGATCAACCAGGTTATGGTAGTCCTGAGAGGGACTGTCCTTGGGAAAGGTGGCTGACGTTTCGATAACCTGAGTTATCTTCAGAATTAAATGAAATGTTTTAGTCAGACGAATATGTCAGTCCGGTTTGTCCGGTCAGTTGTGCCAGAAGGACTCAGTGGTAATTAAGTCGTTGTTTGGTTTATTCGTTTAATATTGTAAATGAGGCATTTTTAAGGAGCCCGTGATTGTTAACACTTGTTAAGAGCAGTCTGTTCTAAGTTAGTGGACCAGCTTTTCAGAGCCAATCATTGGAAATAATTAGTGCTGTAGGTTAAGCATTTTGCTGAGCCCCAGTCAATAGACAAAAAAACACTTCCGCACACGCTCCATCTCTCTCTCTCTCTCTCTCTCACACACACACACACACACACACACACACACGCACGCAAAAGACATGGCCATCCTCAGTGAAATGAGTATGAGGAGTCAGACACAGATAGGTACAGTACCTGAGTCTGCAGCCCGAGGGTCACAGATCTTGGTCCGCAGAGCAGCAGCTCCTGTCTGAACAGACCTCACACTGTTCAGCCCCGTTTAAGAGTCTATGGGAGCTCTCTCTGTCCCCATCTCTCTCTCTCTCTCTCTCTCTTTCTCTGTACCCCCTCCATCTCTCCCCTCTCTATCCTTCTCTCTCCCCATGTAACGGTGTGTCTCTCGTCTGTAGTCTGTAGTTAGTGAGGATGCTCAGGCCGTTAATAGATATGAGCCCTGGCTTCATTCATGCTGACAGGCAGAGTAATAAGGCTACACAAACGATGGGTTCTTCTGCAGACAGAGAGGAGAGAGAGAGAGAGAGAGAGAGAGAGAGAGAGCGAGTGCATGTGTGTGTGAGAGAGAGAGAGAGACTGAGATTGTGAGTGTAAGTATGTGAGGGTATGTGTATGAGAGAGTGCATATGTGCACAAGCACGAAGGTGTGTGTGAGTGTTTGTGAGGGTGTGTGTGTGAGTGTTCGTATGTGTGTGCGCAAGAGTGTGAGCTCGCATGTATGTAAAGTGCGAGAGAGTGTGAGTGTATGCTTGCATGTGTGTGTGTGTCTGTGAGCATGTGTGTGTGTGTGTGTGTGTGCACGAGAGAGAGTGTGTGAATGTTTGTGTATGTAGTAGTATGTGTAAGTGTATGAGAGTGAGTGTGTGTGCGCGCGTTTGTGTGTATGTGAGAATGTGAGTGCGTGTGTGTGCGAGAGCGAGTGTGTGTGAATGTTTGTGTGTAAGGCGGTATGAGTGAGAGTGTGTGTGTGTATGAGAGCAAGATTGCGCATGTGAATCCGAGTGCGTATGTGGTAGTCTGAAAGGATGTTTGCGTGTTACAGTTGTCCACCTCGATCAATCGCTTTACGAAAACAGACACGGGGCAGTGATGTCACAACTGTGCGCAGCACATCGAGTTTGTGTCTCAGTAACAGAGGAAGCACGCTCGCAGCTTTATCCAAACGCCTTCCTCCTGGAGTGCAAACACAGTCAGGCTATAAGCATTTAATTCTAGCCAAACCCCTTCCCTTTAGATTGCTAACACTGTAATACAATCAGCACAGAATGTTAACCAAAAGCCGTTTTCCAACATTACCATCAGAATAATACTATTAGCGCTGTGTTCTATCCAATAGCTTTCTCTGTAGAGTGCCAACACAGTAATGCTACTAGCACTGATGCTATCCACAAGCCTTCTCTGTAGAATACTAATGCGGTAATGCAATTAGCACAGTCCTGTGGACTCTCCAAAAACTGCCTCCCTAGAGTACTATCACAGGTCATGCTGGGCGAGTGCTGTAGAGCAGCTCGCGATGGTGCAGAGAGGAAATAGAAGACCCGTTAATGCATGCGCACTGCAATGTGCATGTGTGTAAATGTTTGAATGCATATGGTTGTGTTTTGGTACTGCATTTTGAAATCACAGTAGGTTACACAGACATACTATTAGCACTGTGGGCTTTCCAAAACCCCCACCCTAGAGTGGCACATTAATGCTATTAGAACTGTGGGCTATCCTAAAACCCTCTCTCTAGAGGACCAGCACAGTAATGTTATTAGCACTGGTGCTATTGAGTGGCCTTCTCTCGAGTACAAACACAGTCATACTATTTACACTGTGTTCAATCGAACAGCCTTATTCCTAAAGCACTGACACACAAATGATATTAGTCCAGTAGCCATCTAAAAGTCTGCTTTGCCCTGAAGTACACATAATAAATTCATGGAATTAGACTTTTTTTGCGAAATGTTGTGCATTCTGTTGCCCCTAACAGGAGAGCAGACACACTGTCCAGCCTCTGGGCTCTACAGCGTTAGCAAACATTTGGCACAGACAGGACACATAATGACTTCAAACCATAAAGCCGCATAAAATATCATCATACACCATCCTCTTCGCAGCGAAAAGAGCTCGGCAGAACCCAAGCATTATTCACAAATGATCCAAGCTCAACTCAGGTGACATGGGCTTAGTCATGACTGTGGCTTGTACTCATGAAATATTGCAGAAATTCATCCTTAAACAAAACCATGCAAGTGCATCAGTACCTGCAGGTGGGAGACACCAGGCACGTCTCACACTTTAGTCAGAGAAACTGCAGTGAGTATTTAGATGAAAAACGATTTTCCCTGGAAATTATGTCTGAATCATACGCAACGCTATGCCTTTGAAAAGAACATCTGAAGAGAGAGAGAGCGTGTGTGTGTGTGTGTGTGTGTGTGTATGCGTGTAAGTGACAGAGTTGGGCCCGAGTACTTTTGAGAACTGTATGCAAGCATTTTTTTTTTTTACATACCATAATGCTTGTATTTTTATCGGAGTTCTAATATGCCTTATAATACTTCATAATAAGTACATGTACTTGTATCCAAGTACTTGACCAATTTCTGTCAGCACTTTGGAGACAGATTGGTCAAGAACTTTCAAAAATACTTAAATACAAGTACAAGTACTTAAGGCATTAATAGGAAGTACTTCGATACAAGTGCCAGCTCTTTGGTATTTAAAAAAAAAAAAAAAAATACTTGCATCCAATTCTTGAAAGTACTTGAACCCAACTCTGGCATGTGGGTGTGTGGGTGTGGGTGTATGTTTGTGTGTGTATGTATGTGTGTTCATATGCGATTGCCTATTTGAGTACAGGTGTATGCATGCGTCTGTGTGCTTTCATGTGTTCTCTTGAGTGTGTGGGTGTGGATGGGTGTGTGTGGGTATCAGTTAGAGTAAACCAGAGGCTCTTCTCGTTTGGGGGCTGCCCGAGACACAGAGGTCCTTCCGCATTATGAGGGGCTGTGGTGTCCTGCGTTACTCTTCATCTCACCCAGCCTGATCCTCAGAATGTTTCTGAGACGCTCTAAAGCTGTGTTTGAGCCGCTCTCTCTGTTACCAGCAGTGAGTACATCATCATCTAAGCATTTGTTCATGATGCAACACCTTAAAGGATTTCCAGGCTTTCAGAACCCACTGTCTGCAATTTGTGAATTCTCGTTCCGTATCATTAATTCATTTTCATTTTTTAGAATATGTATTTTAAGGTCTTTCCCCCATATCCCCCAGGCCACTGTCAGACGGGTGAGCGGTTCGGACAGTGGGGGTTGGTTTGGGCGAATGCGGGGAGGACAGGGAAGCCTTCAGTGGGTCAGACTGTTCTGTCCTCAGGCAGAGCTGCCTCATTCTGCCACTTTTACTTCCACTAATATGCCCAGAGAAAATCAGCACAATCACTCACACACACACACACACACACACACGCAGATACGCACATACACACACACACACGCACACACATAAACATGCACACACCCACACACACACACACACACACACACACACACACACACACACACACACACACACACACACACGAGTACACAGGAGAGCACACATAGGCGCATACACACACCCGCACTCAAATAGACACTCACACATGAACACATCCACAAACGCGTACACGTGTGCACTCACACACAAACTGCCGCTGCACTGATCCTGTAGTAACAACTGTACCCACAATGTTTACGGTGACAGCCTAGCAGGGAGATGGCAGGGAGTATTTCCTTATTAATGCTGGGGAATTACCTGCCATCCCTCAAGCTCAGAACACACTCAGGGCACCGGAGTGGGTTTAATAAAAGGGTATTCATTTACTACACACACATGATCATTTAGGATTGCACACTTAGCAAATAACTATTCTTTAGGGAGGTATGTGCATCTTTTTTTACTCGAATTAATTGCTTTATATTGCCAATGTTTGAATGGACTGCAACTTTCCTTAGAAAATTAGATCTATCACATCTTTTCAGGTTGCCTATAACAGCCAGTGGACTGATTTTTATGCGAAAGTATTGGCTCAGATTTTGTGAGAAAATCCAATGGAAGTGACGTTTAGGAGCTCCCAAGTGCCTTGCCTGCTTAACTTCAGCTCTCCTATTGTAGCATGTGCGCAAAACAAATTAACAGTGTTAGATCCCACCAACGCCAGCAACAGTAAAATAAACAACAGTGGCTGTAATGATAGAGTGAGGTAACCCACTATAACACAGGAAATGATGATTATATAAGCTGTGTTCTAGGATAATTCCAAAAACATATGTTCAACGGAACCTGTTATGCTACTTAGTACATTTTATGTACATCATCTCCAGTCTTACTTCACTCATCCTGCATCTATCACTTTGTTTTATAACTGACAAGTATTTAGGATTAAGTTTTGTTGTCTCAACCCACTGTAAGACCAATTCAGTACATTAACATTAGATCAGAATAAAAAGTTTGATTGGATTATGCTGAAACAATAGCGCATAGATTCAGTATGGCAAAATATCCAATTGATAGTATTCCATCTATTTCACAAGACATTATTGTTAGTAACCAGAACATATAACTCTGCTACCCATTCTATACATCGTCACCCTCATAACAAAAGTGTCAAGTCATTTTTTGTCATTTTGAGAAAAACACAAAAAACTGTTGCATTTTTATATCAATGAAAGTCAGACATAAAATCTCAAAATGGGAAAAAAATGACTTGGGTACTTTTGTTATGAAGGTGTCGACATTAACATTAGCTGACAATTAAAAGGTCTATTTGATTATTATGAAACAATCGCGATTTGCTTCAGCGAAAGGAGCGTTGTTATTGAACCTGTCGCATCAATAATGAAGCATGGCAACACATCTCTGACAATATTCCATCTAGTTCACAAAACATAATTGTTGGCATCCAGAAAAATTTGCTGACGTTGCTGAGCCTCTTGGTGACAGTAAACGTTGGACAAAAAAAACAGTGATTGATAAAGCTGCCTGGCAAGTGAACACTGAAGTATCATATAACTGCAGTCAATCTAGGAGATCACAAAAGGACCCAAACTAACATCTAAACAATTGCAGACCTCACTTCACTCAGTCAAGATCATTGTTCACTATTCCATAAAAAGAAAGATACTGGAAAAAATGGCATCCATGAGAGAGCTGCGAGGCAAAAACCATCGCTGACCATAAAGAACCCAAAGGCTCATTTCACATTTGCCAAAAAACTTCTTGATGCCCCCCCAACACTTTTGGGATAATATTCTGTGGACTGATGAGCAAAAGTGGAACTCTTTAGAAGACCTGGGTCCCGTTTCATCGGGCGGAAAGCTAACACAGCATTCCACAGTTAGAGCATCATACCAGCAGTCAAACATGGAGCAGCTCATGTCATAGTCTAGGGCTGCTTTCCAGCTTCATGACTAAGGCGACTTGCCATAATTGATGGAACCATAAACTCTGCTCTCAACCAGAAAATCCTGAAGGAGAATGTCCAGCAATCAAGTCATGAGCTAAAGCTCGAGTGCAGATGGGTTATGCAGCAGGACACTGATCCGAGTTCAACAAGCAAGTGCACCACTGAATCACTCAAAACAAACAAAATGAGTGTTTTGGTGAGGCCTTGTCAAAGCCTTGAACTGGTTCCAATGCAAATGCAGTGGCATGACCTTACAAGGGCAGTTCATGCCCAAAAACCAAAAATGAACTAAAATAATTCTGCCATGAAGAGTGGGCTAAAATTCCTTCACAGCAAAGTAAAAGACTCAATGCAAGTTATCGCAAACATTTGCTTGCAGTTGTTGCCGCAAAGGGTGGCACAACCAATTATTTGATCAAGGGAGCAATTATTTTTTGTTACACAGGTGATATTGATTTTGAATAACTCTTTACCTTCAATTAATTAAAATCATCATTTAAAAAACTGAATTTTTTGTGTTTACTCACATCGTCTTTGTCTCCTATTAAAATGAGTCAGATGATCTGAAACCTTAAAAACAAGAGTACTGAGAGCGCAGCACTTCCGCCACACCAAAGCAACTCTGTGCGTGTTATTTTCATTGGCTGATGTAGGGTGTTGTTGCATTCCACCGCCAGGTGGCAGCAAAACCCAAAAGCAAGCAGATTCGAAATCCAGCCCATTGGAAAGACTTCATACCTCTGCCAGCATAGCTGGATTTGAACTTAGGCCTATATCTCAGCTGTACTTTGGCCTAGATATTCCTAAATTTAACCACTTGTTCCTCTTGTGCTACTCTAAGATCCTGCAGAGTTTGGTTAAAATCTATAAGGCCATTTTTGAGATAACGACAGACAGATAGACAGACAGACAGACAAAGTGATAAAAGCCGGCAAAAACATACTCCTCCTTGGCGGAGATGAATTATAACAAATACGCAAAAATAAGACATTGTGAAGGGGGCATGTACTTGTTCACCACATAGTACATCTTTGAATTGTCTTCCTCGAACAAGAGTCTCCTAATATTCACTTACCTGACATTTGCCCTAATGAGCTTCCTCCTTTCGAGAAGTCAATTACTGAACAT
Organism: Gymnothorax reevesii; assembly: GCA_029721435.1. Classification (NCBI taxonomy): domain Eukaryota; kingdom Metazoa; phylum Chordata; class Actinopteri; order Anguilliformes; family Muraenidae; genus Gymnothorax; species Gymnothorax reevesii. Next base: position 94,089,939 of record CM056581.1, on the reverse strand, counting down.
CATGAAATTTCCAGAAATTATGTCTTCATCTATTGTCTGCAGTATCAAGTATTAAGTATTTTTGGCCAAAGCAAATTCTCTGCTTCAGGTGTCAGTTTGAAGTCACGACAGACTTGACAAATGGGGAAAGGGGGCTCTACCAGCTGATCCCTTGTGTCACAGTCTGGGAAAATTACATCTGCAAAGTCTGCAGCTGTATCAGAGTCCACTCCTGGTCCTCATGGCTCTGAGCTCCTGAGATTAGAGTTTAACTGCTCAGTCAGAGCAATAAGTTGGTGGATGTTGATGGATTTACTGATCGAGGAGACTCACCTCCTGTAGTTCCCTCTTCTGCTGCTCCGGTCTCCTGTCCCGGGAGAACCAGGGTCCGGCCTGGGTTACACTGGGGCACGGGATTCTGGGTCTAAGGCCAATGGGAGAAAGCAAGGAGCGAAAGAGAGATGGAGAAGAGAGGTAGTAAAGGAGAGGAGAAGTTGAGGTGACCATGTGTTCGAGCTTCGCTCACAGTACATGAGAGCGGGCAGGTAAATACTGTGATACTGAGGTACCTGAGGTAGGACTGTGCAGGGAGTAATGATGACATCATCCTCATCTGAAAAGACAACAAACACAGACCACATCAATCACTTGAGGAAAATTATGGGACACCTGCAGTTTAGCAGATGCACAGTCGCCATTTTTTAATTTGTCACATAGCATTCCTATATGGCGAAGGTTATGGCGAACCCTAATCCTAACCTCTTGCCTTAACCCTAATCCCAACCCTTGATCCTAACCCCTAACAGCACAGAGCAATGGAATACTGGCGTGGTCTTGGAGTTGCGTCCTAAGGTAAAATGATAAGGTATCATCACATTAGCTCCTCTGCCAGGCATCCACAGTTTTCTAAACTACAGGCCACACATCATGACAGCAGAGTGAGCGTGTGGTTGGGGGGGAGGGGTAGCTGGAGGGGCTGAACCAATCAGATCAGCGATTTGAGGACTTCAGGTTAACAAAACTAATGATGCAGCGAAGACCTAACTTTTACAGTGGTGCTGTAAAATGAGACAAATGCCTTCACCAGTCAGCCCAGGCTCAGGGCCCAGTTACGTCAAAATGTTTAATTAAATCCAGTAGCTACTCAATAATTATAATCCCTTTCCTGTCAGTATCAGGGAAGTACAGCACTTGTTTTCACCCTTTCCCTACATAGACCAATATGCAGCTGAGGAGAGTACAGGCTGTAGGAAGTGCACTAATTCATGTGTAAGGTACCCTTTTAGAGCTTAAGCTGTGAGGTGACGCTCCTGCATGTTCAGTTCTGCAGGAGGTCGATTCATCATTCGCTGTGACTCAGAACAGAGACGGACCCAATGGAACACCTTCAGTCATGAACAGATTCCAGCACTCATCACAATGTGATGTCATAGGGTAGTATGCTCATTTCCTGTTCATCAAACATGTGTTGTGTAAGGCCCGGCTCTCAGTGGCCCTCATTTATCAAATGTGTGTACACCAAAAAAAAGGGTGTACGCCGAATCTCCCGCAAGGATCAACATTTATCAAACTGAACGTAAGCGAACCGTCCTCAAAAATCTCATGCCAGCTCTGACCAGGTGTACGCAGATTTGAAACCAGCGAACAACATGCAGGAACGAGTGCAGCTGTCAAAATGAGTAATATGCAGTCATGTTGTTACTCTAATTAGTAAAATGAACACATAGGATAAATGAATAAATGAATGAATAAATAAGACACCTGTGTTGAGAAATTAATTAAACTTATATTTTGAGGCAACCTGCTTGTCAGGCCAGGCGACTGACAATTACAATCATTTTGATTAAGCGCAATGCATGGCTTGCAGATATGCAGTGTGGTATGTCAGATGCTCAGTCAGAACAACAACTGAATAACAAAAGAAACGCAAGTTAATTAAAGGCAGTCTGGAAAATACGTTTGCTCGTAATTGTTTTACAAAATCTAATTTATTACTAGCACGAGCACATTTATACTCGTTTCATCAAACTTTTCTTTGTTTTGCGGTGACTTTGACTGAGTAACCATAAGAGTACATTAACTAACAAGCTAACTTGCGTTTCTTTTGTTGTTTAGTATATATAGGCCTACGGTCACTTTGACCGTGATCACATTTTGACAATGGCAGATCTGCTTGCGCTGGCAGATTGTTAGAAGGATAAGCTTCTGTCCAACGTGAGAGGAGCTGTCGGCACAGGGAAGATCTCCTCCGGGAAAGTCGCTGCTTGTTTCGTGTGGCACCCAATAAAATGTCATGGAGTAATAGGCTACTAATAAAAGTACAATGAAGAGTGATCTCTGCAGACTGTATTTTAACAATTACCCTCATGCAGCTCGAATCGAGGCGGTGGGGACTCAACCGTCTCCCCACCGCCTCATATTCCCACGATGGAGGGAGAGCCCAGCTCTTCGAACGGGTACAGCTGAAGGTTCGAGTCTGGTTGGCCTCCATCAGTCTGTGCGCTGCTGCGCCTGAGCACCGCAACCCGTTTTTTGGTGGCGATCTGAAAATCGGACCACTTTTTTTTTTACCTACATGTAAAGCATTTGGATTGTCAATTATGTAGGCTATATAAAATGAAATATCATGGATCTATAAATTGAATTTATTAAGGCCGATGTACTTCGCACTTATACATGTGACTAATGCTGAATTTTTTTTCTTGGCCACACTTATAGGTGTGCCAGCTGATGACCATTCCAGTGCTGCTTATCGAAAGTACCGCTTAAAATAAGTTTGGCCAAGAAAAAATTTTTAGCTTTGGACACACTTAAAATAAGTGTGGGCAATGGAGAAATGTGCATCTTGGCCACACTTATAAGTGCGTCTGACGCGAATTTCGATCAATTTTTATTCACTTCAAATAAGTGCAAATAGTCACTTTAATTTATTAATGAATTAAATGCACTTTGGTTTTCCACCCCAACGGTGTTTACCGCAGCAGCAATAGTTTTCCAAACTGCAGCCCTCTGGGCTCCCTTTATGCCACTCTTAAGGCTTCCAAATAAAATTATTTTGTTTTTCTCCACCTCGGATGTGATAATTTATATTTCCTCCTCAGTTAAGTTCTCTTTTCTTTGCCTTCTTTCGAGAGCCCATGTCGTAAAGTGGGCAGGACTATGCCTACTGGAGCATGAATTTATAGGGGTGAGTCATGGAAATTACGATGGTTTCAGCTGCCAGATTTATCAATGCCACGCCAGTTCTACACCGAAATCAGCGACGTACACACTTTTAGTAAATCAGATGTGACATCTGGCGAATGCTGATATTTACACCAGAATCTACACCAGATCCTACTCAAGTTTGATAAATGAGGGCCACTGTAATGTCATAGAAGAGAATGCTAATTTTCTGTGCATCAAACAGGCCTTGTGAAAGGCTCAGCTCACACTGTGTAACTCCTCCCTCTTCTCTGAGACTCAGTCATTACCTGTCTGCGAAATAGAGTCCTGTCTGGAGAGAGGAGCTCTGGTCTTGGGAATCAGCAGGAGCTCATAGGTATGATCACCTCCGTCCTCCTCTCCACGCGCCTCATTCACACTGCTGTTCGCCTGCCCGCCCTGCAGGATGACATATTATACACATCATCACTGCACAATCACACACAATACACACCACTGCACACCATGTACGCTCATTACACACCTCACTGTCCGCCCAGCAGAATCACACAAAATACACATCACTGCACAGCATGTACGATCACAGCACACCTCACTGTCTGCACTGCAGAATCACTATACACATCACTGCACAGCATGTACAATCACAGCACACCTCACTGTCTGCACTGCAGAATCACTATACACATCACTGCACAGCATGTACGATCACAGCACACCTCACTGTCTGCACTGCAGAATCACTATACACATCACTGCACAGTATGTACAATCACAGCACACCTCACTGTCTGCACTGCAGAATCACTATACACATCACTGCACAGCATGTACAATCACAGCACACCTCGCTGTCTGCACTGCAGAATCACTATACACATCACTGCACAGTATGTACAATCACAGCACACCTCACTGTCTGCACTGCAGAATCACTATACACATCACTGCACAGCATGTACAATCACAGCAAACCTCACTGTCTGCACTGCAGAATCACTAAACACATCACTTGCACAGCATGCACAATCACAGCACACCTCACTGTCAGCACACTGTCTGAGCTTTGGGGTCATGGCAACAGGGTAAAACGAAAACTGCCCCACAACGGTTGGTTGCAGAAAACCCCTCACATGCACCAAACCGAGATCCAGTGCCCCAGTGCGCTGGTATAGACTGCACAGATGAATGCATGAATGATTCTGTGCTGTGCATCTCTCGATACGAAAATGGTGGTCTGCTGCTCACATTACTCAGTGCAACGGCCTCTGGAAGGAAGTTACCTCTGACATCACTTCCTGCGGGCTCCCTGGAGATGGTTTTGGAAGATTAATGTGGTGCACCTTCTGGAACAGGAAACAGGTAAGAAGTCAGGACAGTGTCTCTCCGACTGGCCTCTGGAATATTGTCACGCCAGCAACACACTGCAAAAATCCAGATATTATTTGCATGAACCGTACTCCAGACCACCACCAAGTACGGTACACTTGTGTTTACACGTATAAAATGAACCGGACCTTGGGATCAAATGTACTCGGATCTCGGACCGGGTCCTGGTTCATGCGGTCTCGTACCAAATGTGAAAGCACAGTACTGAAACACGGAAGTGGACTGCTGTGTGATATCTTTACTATTCGACCGTCCCTTTCAGACAAGTATGGCAACACAAGGATCTCTCTGGCCCAACAAAGAAATTCAATGCCATTTTTTGCACCGGACAGATGAACGCTAGTGGCAGCTTCAAATATGGTAGAAATATAATAAAACCAAGCAGAGTATGAAGATGAACTCCCTCGTCTGCTTTAGCATTGGGCTCTTGATGCATTTATTCTTCTCCTGTGGAAATATTGGCCAATCGCAAACTAACTAGGTGCATTACTGCTATCTGCTGTGTTGGAATTTTTACATGCATAAGAGTACTTGGGTAGGGAATGACATTACTAATGTGAAAGCTGACTGGCGGCGGAGGAGGGGGGGGGGGGTACAATTGTACTGTGGCATGATATAAAACAATTGTCCCAAATCTGAAGCACTCTTGTGAGCAGTCTTGTGATGTTCATGGCTTTGATATGTTTTATAAATCATAGCCAAAAAAAAGCTCTCTATGATCAGCCTACGATAATTTAAATATAAAACTGTGATTAAAATAAATTGCAAGAGGAAATGCAATTGCAAAACCTGCAAAATTACAAGATATATCTATGAAAAGCAGGACGATAGGCCTGCTTCTAACTGTCAGTATAGTCCAAACCTACCGCGTTTGAGCACAGGATTCACTGGAAAGGTGAAACACTGCCACCTAGTGGTTGTTGTGAAACAGGTTTACTAACTGCAAAAAAAAGTACATTAATTCTTGTCTTCTACTAAAGGGTTGTGAAGTTCAGTTACTGCCAAAACTTTAATATGAAATTAAGGAAATTAAAGCAATGGCTCAAGGCTGTTATCCAAAGTGAACAGCAATTTTAGAATCAATCTGAGATGCAATTAAAATAAAAGCTAAGTAAGGTGAGGATCCCCAAGACGGAAGGTGCAGGAGTTACGAGACTGAAAGCGAAGTGCGAGTCAGCAAGCAAGGTTTTATAATCAGATGCTACATGATACAAAGATTGCATGAATAGAGCATAAAATGGACAAGGCATATGATTCAAAATGCAGAGATTTCTCTCTTCCTATATTCTGAGTGGTTTAGCAGACTGGTCCAGCAGTACACATGCTGAAATCATCTTTCCATTGCTCATTTTTAAAAGCTGAAGTGAAGGAATCACTGAATTGTCGCACCTCAGGAAAACTCACAGAGCACGTGCAGAGTTGAAAGCGCCAATGTTGGGGTTTTTCCCTGTGTCTGGGGGAATAATGTTTGATTTATTTCTGTGTCTCAGGGGATGATGTTGGATTAGCTCAAATATCTGTAGGACTGATGCTGATGTTAGACACAGGAAATACCCCAACAACATAACACAACAACATCCAAACAGACATGGGAATAAACCCAAAAGCACTCAAAGAAGCATGGAAATACACCCCCATCTTCCCAATAGATGCAAAAATAAACCTGATATCAGTCCATCAGAAGTGACAAACCCAACATCATCCCCAGAGATGTGGGAATAACCCAACATCATCCCAACAGACATTGGAATAGACCCAACATCTCCCCATGAGACATGGGAATAAACCCAACATGAATACCACAGACAAGGCAGAAAAAACACAATGTCATTCTCATAGATGAGGTAATGATGCCGATATCATCCCAGCAGATGTTAGAATAATCTCAACATCAGCCCCATAAAAATTAATGACCTGCATGTCTCTCTTTTTACTATTGGCACTATGCAGCTTTAATGCACTGTATACACTGAAATGTGATTGTCTTTTCTTGCTTATGTCTACATGTGAAACTATTTATGCTGTTATCTTGACCAGAACTTCCTGGAGGAAGAGATCTTGTCTTTCAATGGGACCTTCCTGGCTAAATAAATGATAAATAAATAAAATTAAAATAAGAATAAAACAAACACTGTCCTCACAAATACAGGAATAAATGCAACATTGCCCCTACAGGCACAAGAATAAACACAGGAATAAACCAGACATCATTCACAATGATGGGCATAAACTCAACATCATCCCCATGTACATGAACGTAAAATCCATTATGCAACTGACTAAACCCATCATTGTATTCTTATATCTGAGGGGTCAATCAAGAATACACTGTCATCGCCAGAATGAGCCCAACATCACCCCCATCAGCACCAAAATAAACTCAACAATATACACCAGAAACATAAATAAATTCAACTTCATCCCCACAAACAAGGGAACAAACTGAACAACAAATGGGTTTATTCCTGTGTTTGAGGGGATGATGTTGAGTTTATGTCTTTGTGGGGATGAGGCTGGGTTTATTACTGTGTTTTAAGGGATGATGTTGGGTTAATTCCCATTTTTTGGGGGATGAGGTTGAGTTACTTCATGTATTTGAGGGGATGATGTTGGGTTTATTTCTGTGTTTGAAGGGAAGGAGATTGGGTTTATTCCTGTATTTGAGGGGGTGGTGTTGAGTTTATTTCTCTGTTTGAGAGGATGATGTTGAGTTTATTCCTGTGTTTTAAGGGATGATGTTAGGATAATTGAGGGAATGACCTTGAGTTTATTCTTGTGTTTGAGGGGATGATGTTGAGTTTATTCCTGTATTTGAGGGGATGATGTTGGGTTTATTGCCGTATTTGAAGGGAAGGAGATTGGGTTTATTCCTGTATTTGAGGGGGTGGTGTTGAGTTTATTTCTCTGTTTGAGAGGATGATGTTGAGTTTATTCCTGTGTTTTAAGGGATGATGTTAGGATAATTGAGGGAATGACCTTGAGTTTATTCTTGTGTTTGAGGGGATGATGTTGAGTTTATTCCTGTATTTGAGGGGATGATGTTGGGTTTATTGCTTTATTTGAGGGGATGATGTTGAGTTTATTTCTCAGCTTGAGGGGATGATGTTGAGTTTATTCCTGTATTTTAGGGTATGATGTCGGGTTTATTGCTGTACTTGAGGGGATGATGTTGAATTTATTCCTGTATTTGAGGGGATGATGTTGGGTTTATTGTTGTATTTGAGGGAAAGATGTTGAGTATATACTTGTGTTTGAGGGGATGATGTTGAGTTTATTCCTGTATTTGAGGGGATGATGTTAGGTTTATTGCTGTATTTGAGGGAAAGATGTTGAGTATATACTTGTGTTTGAGGGGATGATGTTGAGTTTATTCCTGTATTTGAGGGGATGATGTTAGGTTTATTGCTGTATTTGAGGGAATGATGTTGAGTTTTTTCCTGTGTTTGAGGGGATGATGTTGGGTTTATTCCTGTATTTGAGGGGATGATGTTAGGTTTATTGCTGTATTTGAGGGAATGATGTTGAGTTTTTTCCTGTGTTTGAGGGGATGATGTTGGGTTTATTCCTGAGTTTTAAGGGATGATATTAGGATAATTGAGGGGATGACCGTGGAGTTTATTCTTGTGTTTGAGGGGATGATGTTGAGTTTATTCCTGTATTTGAGGGGATAATGTTGAGTTTATTCTTGTCTTTAAGGGGATGATGTTGAGTTTATTCCTGTATTTGAGGGGACGATGTTGGCTTTATTGCTGTATTTGAGGGGATGATGCTGAGTTTATTCCTGCATTTGAGGGGATGATGTTGGGTTTAATCCTGAGTTTGTGGGCATGTTGTTGGGTTTAATCCTGAGTTGTAAGGGATGATGTTAGGTAATTGAGGGGATGATGTTGAGTTTATTCCTGTATTTGAGGGGATAATGTTGAGTTTATTCTTGTGTTTAAGGGGATGATGTTAGGTCTGTTCCTGTGATTGTGAATGCTACATCCCTCAGTGCCCTATGGCGGTGCTGTTTTTCTCAATGCGTTATTTGGCTGTTTGGCAGTAGTTGTGTTCCTCTCCCCTCCTTGTTCCAGGCGAGGCTGATGATGAATGGGTGGAGAGCATCCTATAAAACTAGGAGAGAAGAAGGAGGAGAAGATTCGAAGCTGTCGGCTCCCGAGCCTATCGGGCTTTTACGTTTTCATTTATTTTCCTTTTTCCCCCCAATTTTTCCTTTCCATTGTTTAATTTGTAATTTAAATAAAAACCCCTAAACACGAGCCCTTGCGACTTTTTGCTGTTTATGTCATGATCATTGTGCCTGGTCTTAACATATTGGGGACTCGCCAGGGAGTTTTGAGCATATTCAGAAACAGAGGGGATTTTAGCAAACAACTTTTTGGCTGAGTGCCCTGTTTTTTTGTCAGGTCTGCCACTTTATAATTTATTATTCCTGTATTTGAGGGAATGATGTAGGGTTTATTCCTGTTTTAGGGGATGATGTTGCGTTTATTCCTGAGTTTGTAGGCATGTTGTTGGGTTTATTCCTGAGTTTGTGGGCATGTTGTTGGGTTTATTCCGGAGTTTGTGGGCATGTTGTTGGGTTTATTCCTGAGTTTGTGGGCATGTAGTTGGGTTTATTCCTGAGTTTGTGGGCATGTTGTTGGGTTTATTCTTGAGTTTGTGGGCATGTTGTTGGGTTTATTCCTGAGTTTGTGGGCATGTTGTTGGGTTTATTCCTGAGTTTGTGAGCATGTTGTTGGGTTTAATCCTGAGTTTGTGGGCATGTTGTTGGGTTTATTCCTGAGTTTGTGGGCATGATGTTGGGTTTATTCCTGAGTTTGTGGGCATGTTGTTGGGTTTATTCCTGAGATTGTGGGCATGTTGTTGGGTTTATTCCTGAGTTTGTGGGCATGTTGTTGGGTTTATTCCTGAGTTTGTGGGCATGTTGTTGGGTATATTCCTGAGTTTGTGGGCATGTTGTTGGGTTTATTCCTGAGTTTGTGAGCATGTTGTTGGGTTTATTCCTGAGTTTGTGGGCATGTTGTTGGGTTTATTCCTGAGTTTGTGGGCATGATGTTGGTTTTATTCCTGAGTTTGAGGGGATGATGTTGGGTTTATTCCTGAGTTTGTGGGCATGTTGTTGGGTTTATTGCTGAGTTTGTGGGCATGATGTTGGGTTTATTCCTGAGTTTGTGGGAGTGATGTTAGGTTTATTCCTGAGTTTGTGGGGATGATGTTGGGTTTATTCCTGTATTTGAGGGGATGATGTTAGGTTTATTGCTGTATTTGAGGGAATGATGTTGAGTTTTTTCCTGTGTTTGAGGGGATGATGTTGGGTTTATTCCTGAGTTTTAAGGGATGATATTAGGATAATTGAGGGGATGACCTTGGAGTTTATTCTTGTGTTTGAGGGGATGATGTTGAGTTTATTCCTGTATTTGAGGGGATAATGTTGAGTTTATTCTTGTGTTTGAGGGGATGATGTTGAGTTTATTCCTGTATTTGAGGGGAGGATGTTGGCTTTATTGCTGTATTTGAGGGGATGATGCTGAGTTTATTCCTGCATTTGAGGGGATGATGTTGGGTTTAATCCTGAGTTTGTGGGCATGTTGTTGGGTTTAATCCTGAGTTGTAAGGGATGATGTTAGGTAATTGAGGGGATGATGTTGAGTTCATTCTTGTGTTTGAGGGGATGATGTCGAGTTTATTTTTGTGTTTGAGGGGATGATGTTAGGTCTGTTCCTGTGATGGTGAGTGCTACATCCCTCAGTGCCCTATGGCGGTGCTGTTTTTCTCAATGCGTTATTTGGCTGTTTGGCAGCAGTTGTGTTCCTCTCCCCTCCTTGTTCCAGGCGAGGCTGATGATGAATGGGTGGAGAGCATCCTATAAAACTAGGAGAGAAGAAGAAGGAGAAGATTCGAAGCTGTTGGCTCCCGAGCCTATCGGGCTTTTACGTTTTCATTTATTTTCCTTTTTCCCCCCAATTTTTCCTTTCCATTGTTTAATTTGTAATTTAAATAAAAACCCCTAAACACGAGCCCTTGCGACTTTTTGCTGTTTATGTCATGATCATTGTGCCTGGTCTTAACATATTGGGGACTCGCCAGGGAGTTTTGAGCATATTCAGAAACAGAGGGGATTTTAGCAAACAACTTTTTGGCTGAGTGCCCTATTTTTTTGTCAGGTCTGCCACTTTATAATTTATTATTCCTGTATTTGAGGGAATGATGTAGGGTTTATTCCTGTTTTAGGGGATGATGTTGGGTTTATTCCTGAGTTTGTAGGCATGTTGTTGGGTTTATTCCTGAGTTTGTGGGCATGTTGTTGGGTTTATTCCGGAGTTTGTGGGCATGTTGTTGGGTTTATTCCTGAGTTTGTGGGCATGTAGTTGGGTTTATTCCTGAGTTTGTGGGCATGTTGTTGGGTTTATTCTTGAGTTTGTGGGCATGTTGTTGGGTTTATTCCTGAGTTTGTGGGCATGTTGTTGGGTTTATTCCTGAGTTTGTGAGCATGTTGTTGGGTTTAATCCTGAGTTTGTGGGCATGTTGTTGGGTTTATTCCTGAGTTTGTGGGCATGTTGTTGGGTTTATTCCTGAGTTTGTGGGCATGTTGTTGGGTTTATTCCTGAGATTGTGGGCATGTTGTTGGGTTTATTCCTGAGTTTGTGGGCATGTTGTTGGGTTTATTCCTGAGTTTGTGGGCATGTTGTTGGGTATATTCCTGAGTTTGTGGGCATGTTGTTGGGTTTATTCCTGAGTTTGTGAGCATGTTGTTGGGTTTATTCCTGAGTTTGTGGGCATGTTGTTGGGCTTATTCCTGAGTTTGTGGGCATGTTGTTGGGTTTATTCCTGAGTTAGTGGGCATGTTGTTGGTTTTATTCCTGAGTTTGAGGGGATGATGTTGGGTTTATTCCTGAGTTTATGGGAGTGATGTTAGGTTTATTCCTGAGTTTGTGGGAATGTTGTTGGGTTTATTCCTGAGTTTGTGGGTGTGATTTTAGGTTTATTCCGGTGTTTGAGGGGATGATGTTGGGTTTATTCCTGAGTTAGTGGGAATGATGTTGGGTTTATTCCTGAGTTTGTGGGCATGTTGTTGGGTTTATTCCTGAGTTTGTGGGCATGATGTTGGGTTTATTCCTGAGTTTGTGGGCATGTTGTTGGGTTTATTCCTGAGTTTGTGGGCATGTTGTTGGGTTTATTCCTGAGTTTGTGAGCATGTTGTTGGGTTTAATCCTGAGTTTGTGGGCATGTTGTTGGATTTATTCCTGAGTTTGTGGGCATGATGTTGGGTTTATTCCTGAGTTTGTGGGCATGTTGTTGGGTTTATTCCTGAGATTGTGGGCATGTTGTTGGGTTTATTCCTGAGTTTGTGGGCATGTTGTTGGGTTTATTCCTGAGTTTGTGGGCATGTTGTTGGGTATATTCCTGAGTTTGTGAGCATGTTGTTGGGTTTATTCCTGAGTTTGTGGGCATGATGTTGGGTTTATTCCTGAGTTTGTGGGCATGTTGTTGGGTTTATTCCTGAGTTTGTGGGAATGATGTTGGTTTTATTCCTGAGTTTGAGGGGATGATGTTGGGTTTATTCCTGAGTTTATGGGAGTGATGTTAGGTTTATTCCTGAGTTGGTGGGAATGTTGTTGGGTTTATTCCTGAGTTTGTGGGGGTGATTTTAGGTTTATTCCGGTGTTTGAGGGGATGATGTTGGGTTTATTCCTGAGTAAGTGGGAATGATGTTGGGTTTATTCCTGAGTTTGTGGGCATGTTGTTGGGTTTATTCCTGAGTTTGTGGGCATGATGTTGGGTTTATTCCTGAGTTTGTGGGCATGTTGTTGGGTTTATTCCTGAGTTTATGGGCATGATGTTGGTTTTATTCCTGAGTTTGTGGGAATGTTGTTGGGTTTATTCCTGAGTTTGTGGGGGTGATTTTAGGTTTATTCCGGTGTTTGAGGGGATGATGTTGGGTTTATTCCTGAGTTAGTGGGAATGATTTTGGGTTTATTCCTGAGTTTGTGGAGGCCTCTCACCTTCCCTGCCTCGCTCTCCGCTCGGCCTGATGCCCTCTTGGAGGGTTTTAGGGGGGCCCGGCTCTCCTGGGAGTCACAGGAGGTCTCATCCTGCAGGGCCTCATATGGGTTCTCCTCTTCCGCATCTTCCTCACACCTAGCGAACTGTTCGCAGAGATCTGTTGCGCACACACACACACTCATGCACAAACATGCATACACGCACACACACACACACACACAAACAAACACACACACACACACACACACACATACACAATTCAAATTAGACACACACATATGGACACATATAGCCATAAAGGTCCGAAACAAGCCCAAGCCACACACGACAACAAAACACACAAGAACAATGGTCAAATAATGCGTAAACAGCACCAACATTCAAAATTCTGAGTGTACACTGACTGACTAACAGCACAATTTACAAATTGTGAACCAACATTCAACAGACCCAGTGAGGTGGCTACACACTAAGCACTATTGAAATATTCAAGGCCACAGGAAGATGACCTACAAACATTCCAAAATGCCCTAAACTTACCCATGATGCCAGGGCTGGCCCTGTCTGAATAGGGTGGGGAGGGCGGAGGAGGAGGAAGGTCCATCTCATATATACTTCCTGTCACATGACCTGCTCAGCAGAGAGAGGAGGATGAGTGTCTTCAGTATTTGAGAAATAATTGACATCATCATTCCTGCCATGGCAACTGGTTCACGCTGAACGAATCAAACAACTCACAGCGTTTATTGCCATGGCCCCCGTTTGTACGGAATTATGCTTTATTTTCAGTGATCCTAAACCAAAAATATGCTATTTGTAAAAGAACAGGATGGTCAAATATTAGGTAACTTGTGCTGTATTTCAAGTGTAAGAGTGAATGTGTTGCTATGCTGTGAGTGTGAACCATTATCAAGGAAGTGAGTGTTGACCCCAGCAGAAGTGACGTTACACTTTTTCAGCACATTGTAAGCTTCTGCTCACTGATCCTATACTTCCTGTGAGCGCTGTTCAATGCTGCATGAAGCCAGCTCATGGAAGCGGCCATATTGAAATACGGAGCCTCACCTCTGATGAGCGCAGCAATCTCGCGGCTCTTCCGCGAGGGCACCTCCCTCACAGTGTCCAGCGCAGTGCGCCCCCTACAGTCCACCAGGTTAACATTAATTCCTGAGTCATAAAAAGAGGAGGTGACTGAACTCGTAAAAGCAGAACCATAAAAAAGCGCAGGTAACAGAAAGGTGAGGACCTTGTGGATATGCAAGTCACACAGGAAATGACATCATGTTTGGAGGAAGCAGCAGGAGGTCAGGAGGGCATCAGACCTGCACTAAGAAGCTTCTGGACAACATCCGCCTTCCCGAACAGGGCTGCCTCATGTAATGCGCTCCCCTTCTCTGTCTAAAACACATGAAACACACCATCAGCACATCTTTCACAGAATGCAAATAACACCCTCTGTGTGTTATCTGCCCTCTCCATCTGAAACACACAACACCAGCAGCACACCTTTCACACAACGCAAAGAGAACTGTCCCCTATAGTCCAAAACACACACAGGACAGCTATCACAGAGCAAACTGAACTAACAGTGCAGTGTGTAATGCATGTGAGTTTACACGGAACACGGTGCATCCCATAGTTCTGGCAGTCAGCCTCTCAAACGGGGCCAGTCAGTCAAATCGCTTCTGCCAACAACACGCCCATATTAAACAGCACAAAATACTCAGATCCCCTGCCGATATCTGGCCTGGAAACAACATGTGCTGCAGGGATGGACAGACGAACAGAAGGACAGACAGGTATGAGAAGGCACATCTACACAAGAAGATGTATCCGATTATAAAATTTCATTGTGAAATATTGAACGGTTTGAAAGTTCGGGCCTAGAAAAGAAGATTATGGAGAGATGAACACGTGGAAAGACAACGATCATTTCTATATCCCCATCCACTCTGAGGCGGAGGATAATAACGAACTCAGCAGAATCAGCCACTTAATCTTTAACACCACAAAACAACACTAGAGCAGAGTTACTCCTGCAGCCAGATGTTTATGAGCTACTGCTAACCCCCCCCCCACTCTCCACACCTTAGTCACATGTTTATGAGCTAATGCTGACCCCCACTCTCCGCACCTCACAGTTGATGTCCATTCCAGCCTGCAGCAGCAGCTCCACAGTGGTCAGGTGACCGTTGCGGGCGGCCAGGTGCAGGGGCGTGTGTGTGGGGGCGTGGCAGGTCAGCAGGGCAGGATGGGCGGCCAGCAGGAGGCGCACTACCTCCAGTCGCCCGTAGAGGGCAGCGAGGTCCAGCGGGGTCTCCATGCGCGTGTTCTGTGTGGCGGGGTCTGCCTGCTCCTCCAGCAGGAGGCGCACAACTTCAGCGTGACCGTACTGCGCGGCACAGTGAAGGGGCGTGTCCTTATCACTGTTCTGGGGAGGAAGGGAGTGGAGACATTAAACTGGGAAGGGGACTAAGCCACTGGGAGGGGCCTGTGGAGTGGGGAGGGGCCTGTATAGAGTGGAGAGGCCTGTGCAGTGGGGAGGGGCCTGTATAGAGTGGAGAGGCCTGTGCAGTGAGGAGGGGCCTGTATAGAGTGGAGGCCGGTGCAGTGAGGAGGGGCCTGTATAGAGTGGAGAGGCCTGTGCAGTGAGGAGGGGCCTGTATAGAGTGGAGAGGCCTGAGCAGTGAGGAGGGGCCAGTGCAGTGGGGAGGGGCCTGTATAGAGTGGAGAGGCCTGTGCAGTGTGGAGGGGCCGGAGCAGTGTCATTCTTTCCTGACCACTGAGTGATCCGGCACAAGGTAAGGGATTTTGCTGTACAGTCTTATTGCGATAACGTTGCGAGAACACTTTTTGCACCTGTAGATTACATAAACCTCATCCTGACCAGAGAGCTGATGAGATTCAGAGCCACAGAACATAGAACAGCCCTCACCTATCTCTCCAAACAATAGACACAGCTCAAGCACATCACCTTTAACTTCTACAGAGGAGAATGCAAAATTTAGCTGATGCTGCAGTCCTCCCTAAAACCTCCATATACAGTATGTACTGGCAGGAAAGGGCTTGTTTGCAGACAGTCGCCACAGCGGCAGAAGTGATCCAGTGTAAGCACATGTCTAACAAAGACCTTATCAGAATGGGGCTCTGCTACACTGAAATCACAGGACCCCTGCAGGCCTAAGTCCGCACTAAAGGTTTCCTGTTCTCCTTGTGCTCAGTGCACAAAAGCACATGCCACTTCCAATCTGTAACGCCCTCATGAGCCCGTTATCCCACAGTCCAGAAAGAACATTTTACACCCCCGTAAACAGAGCTTCCACATGCAAACACACAGTACACAAATATAGCCATCTTGAGACACAACCATTACGTCACCATCGTCATCTTCTGTTGCAGCTAATCTGCCTCAAGACTCCCATGTGTTCTGCATTCTGGGATGCTCTTCTGCTTATCAGGGCTGTAAATAGTGTTTACGAGAGTTACAGTAGCCTTTCTGTCAGGTTGAACCAGTCTGCCCATAATCCTGTGACGTCTTTCATTGACAGGACATTTATAATTGCAGAACTGCTGTTCGCTGGAAGTATTTTTGTTTTTGGCACCAAACAGTGTAAAGTCCAGAGACTTTTGCATGCAAAAATCCCAGAAGATCAACAGTGTCAGAGATTCTTAAGCCAGCCTGCCTGATACCAGCAACTATGCTACACTCCAATGAGACCACATTTTTTGCACAGTCTGATGTTCAAAGTGAACATTAACTGAAGTGCATGACCTGTAATTTATACTCTTCTGCATTGCACAGCTGCCGCAATTGGCTGACTGGAAAACTGCATGAAAAAGTAGGTGCACATGTGTTCCTAATAAAGTGCTGAGTGAGTTTATGTGTTTGTATGAGTGAGTCTGTAAGCGCAGACACATCTGTTTGTTGAAATTTGGCAGGGATAGCCCAGATTAAACAGGAATTCCTAATAAAGTGCTCAGTGATCGTGTGTGTTCAGTATGTATCTGCATGTTTACAGACACACCAGTTCATTAAGGTGTCACAGCGACAGCCCCTGGTGAACAGGTGTTCCTAATAAAGTGCTCCGTTATTGTGTGTGTACAGTATGTACCAGCGTGTTTACAGACACACCTGCTCGTTGAGGCTTGGCAGTCATCGCCCTTTGTGAACAGGTGATCCTAATAAAGAGCTCCATGATCTTGTGTCTACAGCATGTATTTGCATGCATACAGACACACCTGCTCATTGAGGTTTGACCACACACTGTATAAAAAGATGGACACAGCACCCAAGTCTGAAAACTGAGGCCAATGCGGAAATCTCTAAAATTTGCATTCCATTTAATGGCCAGCAGATGGCGACATCAGTAGTTGCAGAAAGAGGTTCAATCCTATAGAAATTTGTATGAAATGACCCTACTTTCCCATCTGATTTGCCATTTCAGTAATGATTTTCCACATTATTTTATGGTATCTGTCCCAAGTTTCAAGTCCCCTTCGATATATTATGACGTTCATTTTTGTAAATTATGGTCCCAATTAGACTAGAATAAAGGATTAAGCCAGCATATGGTTTAGGGGTGTGGCTATTCTCTGGTCCTCGTCAGATAAGGTCAGATCCACCCGTAGATCCACCCCTCACTCCTCCCTGGACATTCAGTTCATGCTCTTGATCAATAGGAATCACATTCGGTATCAAAATGGTGCTATTCAAATTGCCAACATCGAGGCTTCCTAAATGATATGCTGAAACCAATGAGGTGACGTCACAGTTGCTTTGTCCGTCTCTCTATACAGTCTATGGGTTTGACCATGATCCCCCCTTTGTGATCAGGTGTTCCTAATAAAGTGCTCCATGAGCCTTTGTGTACAGCCTGTATCTGCGTGTTTACAGACATACCTGCTCGTTGAGGTTTGGCAGTGACGCCCCCTGGTGGATGAGCAGCTGAACGATCTGTTGGTCCCCCTTCCAGGCAGCCAGGTGTAGCGGAGAGCAGCCCTTCTGATCTGCAATATTTGTCAGAGCCTCGTTCCTTAGCAACACCCGCACCACTGCACTGCATACACACACGGTGAGAGGGAGAAAAGATTGAGACTAAAATGAGACTAAATTAACATCCGCCATAGAAAAGATAAAGGAGGTAATAACAGCTACCCTGACGTAGCGAGATTCGTACACTCATTGAGAGATGAACGTTTGCCACAAGATCATTTTCACAAGGTCTTGCTTAGTATGAATACAAACTTCCGCAAATAAAAGCGCCGTGTGCTTTGAAGCCAGCACTTCTACTCAAGTGCAGTAGCAGTCAAAAGTCTGCACACACTGACAGACCAGGTGTTCAGAGCTCAGGTGCTGGCAGCAGGTCAGTCTCACAGACTTTACTCGGGGTAAACTGGGAATCACAGTCCAAAACCAGCCGGTAGGATTGCAGCATATGAACGGTGAACATAATCAGAGTTGGTCAGCAGGCTGTGGGTTTAATGCCAGGCAACAGAATTCAGTACAAAGTAGCAGGTGGGACCATTAACCCGGAATAGGAGGAGAATAGTAAGGGTGCAAGGTAACAGGGGAACAGGAGTGCAGGGAAACAGTGGACCCATTCCAGCGACCAGGGGTGCAGGGAACAGGGAAACAGGGGACCCATGCCAGGGAACAGGAGAACAGGAGTGCAGGGAACACAGGACCCCTGCCAGGGAACAGGGGAACAGGAGTGCAAGGAACAGGAAAACATGGGGAACTATGCGAGGGAACAGAAGAGGAGTGCAGGGAACAGGGATGCAGAGGAACAGGGGTACGGTGGGGGGGGCGCACCTCTGTCCGTTGAGAGCGGCGTGGTGCAGGGGGGTGTATCCACTGCTGTCTGTGCAGTTCACACTGGGGCCTCGCCACAGACTACAGACACAAAACCACAGGGGTTACAGACTTACACACTCACCACACACACACACACACACACACACACACACTCTCTCGCTTTGCAGCTCAGCCATACACCAGACGCACAAGTAACATTGAGCCTAATCTAACCCGAAGGGTTTATATTGCCTTGATTGGTCCATTTAAGCCAATAGATGATATAACTGTCACCTGTAACCCCTCCCCTCAGGGTGGCTCAGCCAACAGCTTATTTTTTCTGCCTTCCTTCCTGTATCTGCTTACAACTCCTCCCTTCAGGGAAGATCAGATAAAACATTGGAAAAGTAAATAAAAACAGGGCATAAAAGAAGTTGGCAAAGAAATAAGGAAAATGGAACCTTCCAGCTCCTACAAACATTACAAGTCAGCTACACTCCCAATGGCTCTGCTCCCAACCAATGGGGACAGAACAAGTGCTTACAACAGTCACATACAGGATAAAAATACTTCGGCAAAGGACTGTTTTAATCTATTCAGACCAAGATCATGGATTTGCCCATTTATATTTTCCCCATCTTGTTTATAATGGTCAGGAATTAAGGAAAGAGTGCAGTGAAAAACGGTTGAATGGGCTGAGCTGCAGTCCACAGCCAAGCCTCTCCACTGGTGATGTCAGCTATGATATCATCACCATCACTCACAAAGCACCTGAATTTTTGGATGCCATCCTCTATGACATCATCGTCTCCATGGAGACACTCAGCACTGACAGGGTGGGGCCTTCACATTCATCATTGCAAAAGAGCGCAATACTGAGACTTATCGACTGCCAAATTAGTAAGTAAATAAGTAAATAAATAGACACTTTGTATAAATTTGCCCTAATCACTGTGGAATATTATTTACCCAAAACACCCTTCTAAAAAGTGATCACGCAGAGTGCGGCAGAGGTTGATCAGTTAAATGAATGTCTCCCCCTTTTCTACTGCTCGAACAGTCAAATCATGTTCACAGTGATTTTGGACTGAACCATCTGTGTCACAAAAAAGGGGGGGGTGGGATGGTCTTCTCCAGATAAACCCCTGAAAACCCAGCAAGGGGGGAGTTTCAGGTTGTCAGTGCGTTGGTATGATGTGTAAAGTAGGGAACAGATGCAGGCTGTATGAACAGAGAGAGCAGGGGGGGAGGGGTACTGATGCAGGGACACACCCCCTCCTCCCCGGAGTCTCGCGCAATGAGCGCGCTCACACAGCCTCATATCACTGCTTCCTGCTCCTGCTGCTAAAACACTCGCACTGTCCCGAGCATTTCAATCATCACACGGCTGTAATAGGGACACAATCATAACTCAGCATTACACATGCATGCACACACACTCACACAAACGCACGCATATACGCATGCATTCACACACATACACACACACATGCACATTCACGCACACACACACACACAAACACACGGACATTCAAACACACACACACACAGACGCATGCACACACACACACACACACATTCAAACACACATATACATTCATTCATGGGTGCACGCACACGCGCACACACACACACACACACACACACATTATTGATTCCTTAATCCACTCAGATAGTCTGTTTCACAACTTAATCTAGAGCTTTTCAACTAAGAATAAAGTGTCACAACCTTGGTGTCCCAGTATTTAAGTCCCTCCCCAGCTCCAGTGCTTTTCCTGAGATTGGTGGTTTGCCTCCCATAATTAATATATTGCGTCATAATTCCTCCTGCTTTCATTTGTAGCCTCGCCCCTTATGTTCATTGTCTTGTCCATATAAGTTCCTTGTGGTGTCTCAGTGTTCCCTGGATTGTCTTGCCTTTAGTTACCTTCCAGAAATATATTAATGAGCTCACGTCTACTTCGTTCATGTGTCCAATAATTACAGTAAGTCAAGAAAAGCCTCAATTTCGCTTGTGAGCCATTTATTAGGAACACCCTCCTGATCTCAGCAGTCTCCAGACCAGGGACTGGGTGTCCAGCGAAACTGAATTCTGGAAGGTGTCTGGCCACTGCAGCACTGGATTCTCCACCTGGCCTCTGACCCCTGGACGGTCCTGACCGTGTCTAAGATTCACCCCTCTACAGCTGCACACAAATCACCTGACCCGGACTGCCCACTCACTCCGAGTTTTCCTAAGCCCTCATCTGTTCTGGCGCCTACAGCTCGTTATAAACACGCCCGTGAGGTTTCATCATTGATCAGCGCGTGCTTCCTCGGTCTGGATCAACACAAAGTGCAGTCGGTAAGTTCTGGGACAGTGCTGTTCAGCTCTGTCATCCAGAACACTGGATCTCAAATAAATTCATGTAAAGTTAAAGGAGCAACCGTCAGCTTTCATTTGTGGATTTATACATACACTTCCGGTCAAAGGTTTTAGGACACGCCAAGTTTTCCAGTTTTTTATTGAAAAGTTATGCAGTTCCAGTCCAACAAATGGCGTGAAATGGTGCAAGGGTAAGTGGAGAACTGTCAGAAGTTTAAAACAAAAGGTGAGGTTACCCAGGTTTTTTTTTTTTTTTTTGCCATTGATTAGGTAAAAAGATGGTTCCCTCAGTGTGTGACATCATCTGTCAAACATGGAGGAGGAAGTGTGATGGTCTGGGGCTGTTTTGCTGGATCCAGGGTCAGTGAATTATAGAGTGAAAGGCACCCTGAACCAAAACAGCCACCACAGCATCCTGCAGCGCCATGCAGTACCCTCTGGGATGTGCCAAGTTGGTCGGGGGTTCATCATACAGCATGATAATGACCCAAAACATAAGTCCAAGCTCTGCAGGAACTAGCTTAGGAAAAAGATGGTGAGCTTGAAAACATGGAGTGTCCAGCACAGTCTCCAGACTTAAACCCCATGGAGATTGATAGGGGAACTTCTGTAACAGAGTTGGGAAGAACTTTCTGAAGAATATTTGATTTCCATTGAAGAAAGAATGTCACAAGTGTGTTCAGCCGTTATATCTGCCAAAGGTGGCTACTTTGGGTCGAAGGTTTAAAGTACATTTTGGTTTATAAATTAATTCCATGAATTCTTTTTTAAATTTGATTGTTAATTTGTTCTATCATGTCTGTGCTTTCATTCCAGAATACAATGAGACATCAAACTGCATAATTTTCTATAAAAAAACTAGAAAAATTGGGGTGTCCTAAAACTTTGGACCGGTAGTGTTTGTATTCAGAGAACCATGTTGAAATGACGGTCCTCTCTCACAAAACGTCGCGGCCCTAATCTGAACGGACTCCAGCATTAGGAGTGGAAGTCTGAGAAAACCTGAAGGCAGAATCTCGGAAATCACACATATTTTTTTGAGGTTCACACTTCCCAACTTGTTACAAATTTCACAAAGGAGTGAAAGAGCTTTACAACCTGGTATCCTGCAGCACTGCACTGATACATCACACATAATCCAGCCAATGGACATTTAGGAAAAAAAGACTAATGATTCCACATCCAGTCTACATTCACATTACCAGGCCAAGGAGACTCAAATTAGATTTTTGCTCAACAAACAAGCACTACAATCACTGCATCCATGTTCCACACACAAGCACTACAATCACTGCATCCATGTTCCACACACAAGCACTACAATCACTGCATCCATGTTCCACACACAAGCACTACAATCACTGCATCCATGTTCCACACACAAGCACTACAATCACTGCATCCATGTTCCACACACAAGCACTACAATCACTGCATCCATGTTCCACACACAAGCACTACAAACACTGCATCCATGTTCCACACACAAGCACTACAAACACTGCATCCATGTTCCACACACAAGCACTACAAACACTGCATCCATGCTCAACACACAAGCTCTACAATCACTGCATCCATTTTCCACACACAAGCGCTACAATCACTGCATCCATGCTCAACACACAAGCACTACAATCAGTCCATCCACGCTCTACACATGCAACACGCTGAAATGGCCTCTGGAATGTTTCAGTAACACAAAGGCTTTTCATGAGGAGTACTGTAACATGCATCACACAGTACTTTCTCAGAGCTGTCTGTTCTGTGTGGGTTGCCCAGTCCTCAGCATATAGAACAATGGAATAAATATGGAAGCTTTGTTTAATACTAATAATCATGCTCAATAGACCAACAGGGGATATTTTGGGCTACAGATTTTTTGGGGCGACAGATTGCAGTAATGATATTATGTATAGTAGCATTTCCTGTGTTAATCTGGAGAAGCATTCAGTGCAGGTGCTCTGGCATGAATCCGGTATGAGGCACAGCTGATACTCCACAACACACTGATTTACATTTATACAGATACTCCTGCCAATGCCCTCACCAGAGAGGTGCACGCACACTCACACACACGTGTGTGTGTGTGTGTGTGTGTGCGCTTGTGTGTGTGTGTGTGTGTTTGTGTGTCCATGCGCTTGTGTGTGTGTCCGTGCGCTTGTGTGTGTGTGGTCTGTGTGTGTGTGTGTGTGTGTGTGTGTGAGTGAGTGAGTGACTGTGGGTGTGTCTGTGAGTGAGAGAGTCTGTGTGTGTGTGTGTGTGTGTGTGTGTGTGTGGGATGTTGGGGGGTTCTCATTAACAGGGCAGATTTAATAGCAGATGGGACATGAGGCCACAGCACAGATTTCCTCTCCTTCTCTCAGTTCTGAGACGAACGCCAAAGCAGCTCACCATGTCATATCAAGCATCCCTCTCTAACACACTATAGCTTCAGCCGCCACTATAGCGCCAGGCTCAACCCATCAAACCAACTTTCTGACCAAAATCTAAACCTGTGCCAGCCGACACGTCCCTGCTAACATCACATTACACAGCAGTCACTCAGCAAAAGCTGTGCTTCGGATCGAAACACGGAAGAAGATCATGCCAGAGAATATAAGTGGATCTGACCAGCATTACACAGGAGCCTCTTTATAATAAATACAAGAGCCAAAGTCTACGGAGGAAATGCCAGCTCTCATATCTCTCAATCATACTGCTGCACATACAATAATACGCCAATACCAACTCCAAAGAGGTATAGAATATCTAACCAGGCTCGAGGGAGTCCAACAGCAGTCTGGAGACCTGTATTTAGTCTGACTCAGGACAGGTGTAACTGCAATATCCGCTCTCCAGAAACGAGGGCAAAGATTTATGGTCCAGCCTCAGTTTCATTTCTCTTCTGCATATCGATCTCGCACCTGTGGAGCCGATGCCACTCTGAGACCTTCCGTGGTGTAAGAGGAACACTGATCCCTCTAATCGCTGGTGCTGTTTGCCTTCACATTTTAAAACATGCTGCTGAAAGATTTTATCCCCAGTAACAAAGTAAGGTCTCAGAGGGCCCTGGGCGGTACACGACTCCACCAGTCACAGATCAGACCATTGTAGAACTCCACTGCTTTCAAATGACTGCAGAATAAGAATATAATTTTAACGGAGTGATCACAGATTGGAATGTCACACTTCATATCCCACCAGTACACCGTATACTTCTGTAAGAGAGTCTTCAAGTATGACCTGTGCACTGTATACCTGTATGAGAGACAGGCTGAATGTGCTACCTGTACATTGTATACCCATTTAAGAGACCCTTCATGTAATACAAGCGCACTGTATAGTTTTTTAAGACAGGCTTCAAGTACATCCTGCAGACTGCATACCTGCATAAAAGACAAGCTTCATATCCTACCTGCACACTGCATACCTGTATGAGAGACAGGCTTTGTTTCCTACCAGGACACCTGTATGAGAGACAGGGTTCATGTACTACCTGACTGTAAATGCCTAAAAATGCAAGCTTTGGCTCAATGTCCAGAACAAACCCACTTTCATTAAAAATCCATTTTAATCCTTTCATTGGCATTCGTTTTCATTGCCTAGATTACTGATCACCAAACGCCATCAGCAGGCCTGACGCCAGCAGTATGAATCTTTAATCCTTTAAAAGATTAGGGTATTGCAGACAATCGCACATCTCGTCCAAAAGCCCTAAGTGCCTGCCTCCGATGGCAGCCGTTCAGTGGTGTCAGATCACCTCCATTAGTGAGAATCTCTAAACCAACAGAAACTCATTATGTCTCAGCCCAAAATCAACTGCCACTGCAGTAATCAGGGACTGGGATCGACTGAAATTTCCTCGGTCAAGCTCAAGATCTTTCTGTGATTACCTCATGATGTAAGGAGAAGTGTTTTTCTGAGAGGGGGCTACTAGGGATGCCTGGCAGAATGAAAACCCCTCTGCAGATTGTCAGCAAGGTCATAAATATTGGGACAGCAACTTCATTTTCAAGGGCTGTACAGTGCTACACTGGTAACTCCATATGACTGCAAATATCCCAAAATTAAAGCACCTGAAGAAAAATATTCAGTTAAAAAAACTTAAAGACTGCCAAAGAGCAGTGCTTAGAGGATCAAACCATTGATCCAAACACCCCTTTCCTCAGTCACATGTAGGCGCGAACAGACTTTGGGAAAGCCCTCTCAGAGCCGGTGCGGAGTGTCTCAGAAGGGAAGCTGGAAGGTTAGCATTGCTAACAGAACTCGCTGAATCGCGGGTCACTGATACCGATCATCAGCATAACAGGAGAGGATCTCTACTTTATTTCTCTAAAAGCCAGAAACTGACTGGAGGATCTGCATGTTCCAAACTCCAGATGCAGACCTGGGTGTCTCCTGAGAGGTTTCTGCAAAAACATCTGCTGCACAAGGTGAGGGGCTAAAAGATCTTACTTTTCTGAAGTGCTGTAGTTTTTCCCTCAACTCTACTGACAACCTGGCACAATCTCCCATCAAAAAAACAAAATACAGTTTATTTTATGCATGTCCACTGGGTGCTCGAAGCTCGCCAGTGTTCACTGGACACAGAAGAAACTGACAAAGAAAACAAATGAATGAGCCAAAAAGCAAACATTGCGCTGTTTTTTTTTTTATTATACAAATGAATGGACACATACAGTATCATGGAAAATACCAGCATCTTTAAAATAGTCTCCATGGTATCCAACAGCCCAGAGAAGGTGGATATTAAAGACGTCCCAGGTTAGCCGCAAGACCAGCCTTTTATAATTTTACCACCAATGAGGTCAGGTTTCACCCTCAGTCTGTTCATTTGTTTGTCAGCAGCATTATGGAAAATTTTATGGACAGGTTTTAGTCAGAGGTGGGTCTTAATATTGTCTCTGCCTAAAAATATTAAATTTTGACACAAAATTTACTCACACATGCGCGCCCGCACACACACAGACACACACCAACACACACACACACTCACCATTTCAGGAACCTGCCCAGAGACCGAGGCAAAACAATGCAAAGCCTCCGACCTCTGAACTTAGGACACAAAATTCACAAACAAACAAACAAACACACAAACACACAGCATCATGATCATTCATTTTAAAAAGCATGTTTATCCATGTATACACACTGACACACACACACACACACACACGCACACACACAAAGAAGCATAAAAAAACAAGCAACAGTGTAAAAAATTTTGTAGAAACAATGTAATAAGGAAAAAAAATAAACAAGGATATTTCGAGTATTAGGTCACAAATGGTGTATACTAACGAAATGGTAAATTAGCAGACAATGTGCCAACAATAGTCCGACACATGAGGCACAAATGATCCCCAAATGATCCACAAAAAGGAAAGTCACAAAAAAAAAAAAACAAAAAAAACATGCACGTATAGCTCAACATCAACCCCGGCTATAAAAATCCAGCTTAAAAACTTTGTTTGTGAAAAGTCATGATGCCACGACAGGCAGAGAACAGGGACAAGGTGATTGGACTGCTGAGGGCCAGAATGAGTGCAGCCGAGTTGTAGTGCAGCGGAGTTGTGTGCAACTGTTTCAGGTCTGCAGATGCAATATAAGCAGACAGGAAGCACCCGAGGTCGACCACGGCCTGGGCCGTCGCATTCACGTGATGAATCTCAGAGACCGCTTTCATCCAGCAACGCCGATCGCTGCCGAGGTTCCTGGAAGACGCTGTAACCATATCAACTCTCATAGATTGCGAAGGCAGTTCTGGGATGAGGGCATCTCTTCGTTTAGAGTGCATGTTGGGATCGTTTTTAACGGATCTCAGACTTGCTCCTCCTCGTCAGTGGGGACAGGCACATTCCAACAGAAATTGGACAACATGTCAATGGTGTCAGATTATTTACATTATTTTTACTGATGAGTCGCGCTACTTGCTGTATCGCAATGATGGGAGGAGACGCGTGTACCGGAGACGAGGTGAACGGCACGCTGACCCGCGTATCATGCATGTTGACTGATTCGACAGAGGGAGTGTGATAGTGTGGGCAGCTAGAGGCTGTGGCAGGAGGTCTCCACTGCTATCTGTTGATAGAACATTGACAGCACAACGCCGTGTCAATAAGATCTTAGAACCACAGACAGTATTGAGCCCAACATCTACCAAAACCATCATGGCATTCTCATGCATGTTGGTTATCCTCACACAACGAGAATTGACGCACTGATTACTAAAACCCCACAAGTCAAGTCAAGTCAAGTCAAGTGTGACTTATGGGGTTCTAGTAATAGGTGCTTCAATTTCCCTGCGCTGCCTGGACACGAACAGCGTAAGGGTGTTCGGTTGGCCTCCTAATTCACCAGACATGAACCCCATTGAACACCTTTGCGACATTCTGGATCAATGAATTCGTCGTCAGGATCACCCTCCCAAAGCTCAGAATGAACTTTCTGCTGCTCTGTTGGGATCAGCTCCCACAGGGACAGATCGATACTTTGGTGACCTCTGTGCCACATGGGATTCAGGCACTGCCTGTAGCAAACAGTAGACACACACGTTGGTGCAGTTTGCTATATGATCCAGGAGGAGGCCTGATTTTGTAAAATTATCAAAAAAAAATTATGTTAAGAAATGTGTTGATAAAGCTGTCATATAAATAAATAAATAAATACTGTTCTTTTTTTTCTTTTTGGATTCAACAGAACAACTGGCCAGTGGGTTCTGCACAGGTTCTCAATTTGAGAATATCTTCCTCAACCTGGATCTGATGCTTGGGAATAAAACACAGTCATAACGTGAAATCTAATACCCACGTACCTATCATGTTTTGTTTGTTTTTTTCTCCACTTTGTGACAAAAAAGTTCAAGAAAAGTGTACCATACCCTTTCATACATACTTCTGCCATTAATCTGAATCTTTGACAAACTCATGTAAACAGTGGTAACAGATTGAGACCATCCAAATCTTTTTTTTTTCCGACCACATCAAACTGGAGACTAAGTGCAGTTACAGATGTCATATAAACACGCTGACCGATGACGCACACAGTCTCTAGGCACCCAAGAATCTAAAGGATGACACATCTCCCAAACTGAATGACATACCCAATGGGGTGATCTAATTGTTTGCATCCAAGTCACTGGATGACATAGAGCACATAAATGTCTTTGTCTAGTAGGACTAAAAAATGATAAAGGGAATATCCTGCTGTTTTTCAGCCTCATCTCTGTCTGAGTCGGCAATAATCAGTGAAAAACAGGTGCAGCTTTAGCCAATGTTCTCCAGGTCTCTGGGGCACAGCTGCAAAATCTGCTGTCTTCCGGCACCAGTGACATCACTGGACTTACAGTGACCTAGTTGGATGCAAGGAAGAACTACAGGCTATTTTAGCTTGGATTTCTAGTCTCCGCCTCTGGGTAGCCAGGGGGCGGGGCATGCTGCCAATCAAAATCAAAACTTCCTTGCTGTCTTAGCCAGCGTTGCAAACTCGATACATTTCCAACAGCGGAAAAGGCATCCCACAGTGAGAGTGCATTACTTATTTCCATACAAGCACTTGCGGTTAGGGATAGAGGTAAGTTTAGGGTTAAGGCTTGGTTTGGGGCTAGGTTTAAAGCTAGGGAAACCAGTGACAACTCACTTAAACCAAAGCTGTTTAACAGAGGAAATGATATCATGTCAGTTTTTGGGATGGAATTAAGGGACGACCCCTGAAATGCAGCCTTCAAAGGATGCAGCCAACGCTTTGAGAAACATCCATTGCCTCCCGAGAAGTACAGTCTGCTCTAATTGATCAGCACTCAGCAAGCCTGAGTAGGCTCCACCCACATTACACATCAGTCAGCCAGTATCTGGCATCAGGGAGGCCAGCCCCTTAACTGCTTGTGTTGTGTCAGTCGAGTTGATGCACTCTTGTTTTGTAGTTGCATCACTGGACACAGAGCAATAAAACATGGCTGGCAGTAAAATTTACAGAATCTTAAAATGAGCTCAAACCACAAAACTAACCACGGAGAAGGCGATAGAAACAGAGCTCAATGTGACAGCAGACAGCTGGGTAGCACGAATGAAATCTGTTGGCTCCTCCTATGCCTTCAGCTCAGGTGATGACTGTCTGCGAAGTCTGCAAAACCACTACTGCACCATACAGCGGCACAACCATCTCCACAGCCTTCCCCTGGGACTGACTCTTCAACTGACAGCTCGGCAGGATAGACGTTCCTTGGTGCGCTGGGATTTTATAACACACGCTTCCTACTCTGACAGTGAATCTGATGTCTTCTCATTACAGATGACAAAGAATGGCATTAAAAAGTGATGGCTACAGGTAAAGCAGGCTCAAGTAGACTCATTTAGAAATCGAGTGCGCCACTGAACTGAATGATTAAAAGAAAAGAACAGACATCCAATTCGACTAAAAAATTCTGAGTTGGATGCTGCCTTACTAATATGCATGAGTCACCAATAATAAATTTATCAAGTCATATTGGTTGTTTAGACTTGAAACTTGAAATTGAGTCAGCCATCAAACATTTATTTTGGCAAAATAGCAAAGTCAACTTTTAACATGGAAAACAAGTTTTCACCACATAGTTTCATTCATCTTCAGTGATGTTTTTTTATTGTTCACCTCTGCCAAGGAGTCATTTGTCTGTTTGTCTGTCTGTCTGTTAGCATAATATCTCAAAAAGCATTACATAGATTTTAACCAAATTTAGCAGGTCGTTAAGTAGCACAAGAGGAACAAGTGATTAAATTTAGGCATATCTTAAATTTAATATCATAGCCAAAGTTCAAATCCAGCTATGCTGGCAGAGTCTTTCAAATGTGCCGGATTTCCAATCAGTGTGCTTTTGGGTTTTGCTGCCACCTGGCGGCGGAACGCAACAATACCATACATCAACCACCAAAAATAACTAATGCACAGAGTTGCCTTGGCACGGCAGAGGTCTCTGAGTGCTCTTGTTCTTTATGGCACGCATATTTCACAATATTGTTCAAAGGGGCACTATCACAACATGAGCATGTGTGAATCCTGGCTCCAAACTTAAAATGGTTCATCTTATATTTTCAAGAGATGGAAAGAATTTTGAGGATATTTGTTAATCGGGTGTAATCCTTGCAATCCAGAATATTTCACCTTTCCTGTCATTCAGATTCATTCTTGTTTTGTATTTTTGAGCAGTTATTTTTCCTTCAGAATTGTTAAGCGTTTGAGAACTGAATTCTTTGTTTATAATTTTGTGCTCCACTAAGTTCATTCATTGGATGGAGAGCCATTTCAAACAAGACTCAGCTGGTTTTAGTTTTTATTTTTTACACGGTTTTGACGTGATACCGCTACAGCAAAGAGAGCAACACTTGAAATGTTTTCCCTCAGACGAGCATGCCTGGTTGCTCTGTCCTGTTCACTTTGTAGAGCAAATGCTCTCGCTCTTGCAGGAGATGCAAGTTTCCCAAGGTAATAATATCTCTTTTGTTTTGTGATGAGGGTAAAACTGCAAAATTTTTCAGCAATGAAAAGAACTTTGCCTGAGTTGTCTCCTCTAGATATGTCCTTTCATTCATCGCCAGTTCAAAGTAAATTTATGGTTGTCATCTTCATCATCATCGCAAAACATTTCAAAATCAAACAAAGTTCAAACTAGATGGACACTCAAAGCGCACACCTCCACTACGCCATATTTCAGCTTAAGTTTGGTATTGCCCAGTGAATTTGGAGTCCAAGTGCATCCCCTGATGAAGACCTCTTCCTCATGCTTTTAAGATCATTGCAGCAGTGAGTTTAACCTACCTCTGCTCAAATTTACACCCTGCTAGCCCTTTCATGGGAACTTTAACTAAGTGTCAAGACGAAAGGGAGAAATACTGCAGGACAAACAAAAGCACGGTGATAAACTATAACTGCAAGCTACTTTGAGGGCCCTGTGCTCTAGTTCGTTACAGGCAGAATTCATAATCATACGGGTGGGACATAGAAATTCAAGGCGCCGTCTTCATTCAATGAAAAATTAACATTCGCTCACAAGTGCAGCATGAGTCATCCACATTTATTTGTGGTTTCTGGGAAATGACAAACTCTCAGATCCCTTTAAGAATATCTTTAATGATTGACATTACTGGGCCAGATACTAGCGTATAGGCGACTTACAGCACAAGGTTTAAGTGACAAAAATATTGTAACGTATTTTGACTTTGTTGGGACTTTGAGGAAGCATTACCTGAAAGAAGCTATCATTTCTGTACCCATGCTTGGATGTATGCCTGTTACCCAGAGGAATTACCTTATCTACCCTGAAGAGCTCCTGTAATTTATTTAAGTGGATAAAACATAAGTCATTCCTCCTAGACGTATCCACCAAGAAAACAAACAAGCCAAAGTGCACTGCAGTGAAGCTGGCTTGTTTAATATCCAGCAGGCATCAAAAGAGCGACAAATACCCAGTTTCTTGGGGAGGAGAAACATTGGACTGCATTAGTATTAAGAACACAGTGGTAGCAATGCCACTTCCTTACTACAGCCTCTTTCATACTGTCAGTTATAAAGCTGATGGTGCCAGATACCACACTGAGAAGCTTCAATATCAAAATCCAAAATGGCCCCCATTAGACAAAACCAAGCAAAATCAGACAAAGGACGCCTTCATATTATATGAGACAGAAGTCTTCATATGAACATCTAATCCATTCAGGCACATTTGAAGACCGAAATGAAATTGGTTGAAGCCCCAACACCTTCATTTCCTGCAGGCAGAATAACTTGAGGCTCCAGACGCAGACAACACTAATGTCAGGAATATAATGGCACTTCGGTCTTGGAGGTGCTTTCCAAACCAATCGGCAGGGAAAGGGAGGGCCATGAGAGAGAGCCATTAGGCTTAGAGTAATACAGCATGATGCATTTTTCAGGGTCAGAGAAAATTTTCTATCTGTCCACGAATGTATTCAATGGAAACTCCTTGGATTGTGACCAGCAATTTTATGAACAAATTCCAAAATGTAATGATCATGCTTAACAAAAGTCAATGAGCCCCATCAGTCAAATATCCCACAAATTTTGGGGTCATTCCATGTCAATTCACCCAAACCCCCAAAACCTTCCCAGTGACACCTCTTCAATGTGCCTTATGATGTCAAATAAAAATTAATCCAAAGTTTGAGCTTTCAAACGGTTTTTGAATTATAGCCCTTCAAAGTTTGGGTGCCACGCCCACTTTTGGGGTCTGGGAATTGCACACTTAATTTGCAAGCATTTTTGGAGGCCCATATCTTTTTTTTAAGCTTGCTACAGGCCTGTAAATTGCTATATGTATGCATTTTGCCCCTGTCTATCAGAATGTGCACTTAACACCAGCATAGGTTTACTATTTTTAGAGATATTAACTCCTTTAAAGTGGATTTTTTAATGACGCAATACATTTTTGGGGCAGTTTGGGGGTCTATATTTTAGAAGGCTTTTGTCCTGATGGGGTTTCAACTATTTTATCATCATATTTGGGTACACTACTGTGTATTTAGAGAATTTCAGGGCACTCAGAGCCTTGATGGGGGTACAGGAGGGTCCCAAATATGGTCTAAGGACAAAATTACCCTTTGGTACGCCATTTGATTATTAAACTCCTTCACTTTCAACTAAGCCTTTGCATATGGCACTATTTTTGGATATTTTTGGAAAAAATCCTGTCCAGAAAGTAGGTCAACTATTGTTTTAACTGCCTATTCATGTTTAAGGCAGTTAAAACAGACCAACTTTATGAAAGATACATTAAATAACAGATTCTAACAATGAACATATTTGCATGTATGAATTTAAAAATTACATTTATTTACCCTTCACAGACTGGACGCATACATTTAACAGTTATAATGTATTAACATCATCAAATTTGATCCATATCAAGGAGACAAGATGTCATTCACTACTGTCGCAATATAAGCAGATACAATTCTACTATGCAGGTCAATGATACAGGCTTGCTGATGAACAGGCAATGAACTGGGGGAGAAGCCTCCGAATTCTTTCAACATCAACTGGAACAAGTTTATAATGCCGAGCACGACGACCTTGAATCTCTGGAGCATTTACACGACATATGATATCTTGAAATGGTACCCAGCATGGTGGATTTTGGCGGTTTTCAGCAGGCCAAGACTGAGTCATGGTTGATCGCTTCATGAAATGACAGCCTGCACTGAGTAATAACGCCGCTTAAACTTTAACTGTCCGTCATTCTGCCGAGTAGTCTTACTAATCTAGTTAATCGTCTGATTGCTAATCAAGCAAAGGGGAGGTTTCTGCCTCACCAAACTAACCTCCACCGCATGTCACAGCCCTGTTTTAGTCTTTGCCTTTCCTATTTGAAAGATGCATTTATCTCTTAAGCGAAATAATCCAACTCAAGTAGTTGGAGTTGTCAGAGTTTGGTCAGATACAGGGAAACACCAAGGAAAGGTGTCAATTATTGTAAAAACTGCATTGTGTTAGCAGCTGGAAAAGGGTTAATCCCTTGTTTTATCAAAATAACTGGGGGATGTTGGCTGCTAGTAGTACATTTTAATCTTCCCATAGATCAATTTAATTCATAGGTCTGTTTTTACTACCATAAACATGAATAGGCAGTTAAAAATAACAATTGACCTACTTTCTGGACTTAGGATTTTTCTGAAAATACCAAAAAATAGTGCCATATGCAAAGGCTTAGTTGATAGTGAGGGAGTTTGATAATCAAAGTTTTTGTTGGCTCAAAACTTTGATAAAAGGTGACTGTTAATGGGGTAAAAAGCTCATTCCAGTCATCATATGCCCACATGGCCAACTCAGGGCCTGAAGTAGGGGGTACCAAAGGGCAATTTTGTCCCAAGGCCATATTTGGGACCCTCCTGTACCCCCATCAATGCTCTGAAATTCTCTAAATACACAGTAGTGTACCCAAATATGATGAAAAATTAGTTGAAATCCCATCTGGACAAAAACTTTCCAAGATATAGACCCCCAAAGTGCCCCAAAAATTTATTGCGTCATTAAAAAAAAATCCACTTTTAAGGGGTTAATATCTCTAAAAATACTGTAGTAAACCTATGCTAGGTTTAAGTGCAGATTCTGATAGACAGGGGCAGAATACATAGATATAGCAATTTACAGGCCTGTAGCTAGCTTAAAACAAAAGATATGGGTCTCCAAAAATGCTTGCAAATTCAGTGTGCAATTCCCGGACCCCAAAAGTGGGCGTGGCACCCAAACTTTGAAGGGCCATAACTCAAAACCCGTTTGAGCTAGGAAGCTCAAACTTCAGATTCTTTCATTTGACATCATAAGGCACTAATATCAGGCAAATTGAAGAGGTGTCACTGGGGAGGGTGTGTGGCTTGACATGGAATGACCCTTTGGCAAGATGACAAGCCATTCAGAGCCTTTAAGTAAAGGAGTAGCTCCAAGGATGCCCTAGCTACTGCTCTCCTGCAATGCTATAATAAAGGCATAAAAATAAATGGGAAAGCCCAAAAGCTGCCAATAGTATATTTAGAAAACACTGATGCTAACAGCTCTGAGGCATTGTAATGAGCATGCTAGGATTTGAGAGGGATTCAGACAACAGCTGCCAAATTCAGACATATTTTCTTGCTAAGCTCGTCCTCTTGCTGTGGACGACTGCCAGCAATTAATAAAGTCAGGCAGAGGTAACAAGATGACGCTTTGCATTGCAATGCAGTCAGTAGCATTGGGTCGAGAACTGGAGGTGCCATAATTTTATCCCTGCAGAAGAAACACGCAAAGATCACTGAGGATGGGTATGCAGGTGTCAGCTAATCTAGCCTGACCAAGCTGCTCTACCATGACCATCACAATTCCCACATTGTGATTACAGTGACAGATCAGTCTTACTGTCTTATTTTGAGTACACCTACGCCCATCTACAAGAACTGACATTTCATCGTCAGCTTGACCATCTTATCATTGCATGGCCTCATTTCAACCAAGAATAGACTTGGAACATAATCTAGTCTTTGACAATTTATTAATAAGCGAGAATATTTATGAATCAGAATACCCTAAAAGTGCAGCTATTGTCGTTTACTTGAAGAGCAATACAGGCTTCTAAGAATTTTATTCTTTTTTGTGATCATTAACATATACATATTCATAGGATTTTTCAAAGGACAATCCATTTCAATGTTATTGTTCTGACATGCTTGCACAGCACTGGATATGCTTTTTTCATTCCTAGCTTGTCAGAATAATTTCATAAGCACGGAATATCCCATGATGCTGTGAGTAAGCGTGTCTGCTATATTTGAGCTTTAGAGGATAATGTTTCCGTTACTGGTTGGTTAATTGTGTAGACATATATTAGATATGTTGAGCAAGAATCAGATGCGTTCTCTCCAATAAATGAGTTGAAATACCTTCTGCAAAATGAGGAAGATAAAAAAATGTCCTATTTCAAGGAGAATAAACACCATAACTATGCCCATTTATGGTTAATCGCCAAAATGTTACAGTCTAGTCATTTTTGGCATTCCCCAGGGCGACCATGGCCAGACATAAATTTTGTATGAATGAAGCAATGGAACATAGACGTTTCGTTTGAATAAATACATTGGGCCAGTGTTACTGGCAGCAAATGGGTCCCTTGCTTATCACTACCAGCGTTGCCGATCCTCCGTTGTCTGATGTCTCGCAGTCAGAGCGCGCGCATTTTTCGCAGAAAAGCGCACCGTCGCTCAAGTCATCGCGCTCTATGGGTCACCCAAACAAAAGCCTCGCAAGATCAGATGCGTAATCCATCCTTATTCCGAAGCGAGGTTCAATCAGCCAATGTTCAAAGCAAATGCATCGCGGGCTCGAAAACTAAAAGACTGACAAATCAGAAAGCCTCCCCCAGATCGCACTGAAGGCAGCAGTCACTATACGGGGGTAATCCATTCGAAACAGCACCGGAGTAATTGTGACCCACTTCGCCGTGACAGCTTCTTTTTCATTGGCTTCCTCGTGACCGTGTCTCCTCAGCACGCCCCTCTACGGTATTGCCTAATGTCATCTGACAGAATTACGGCGAATTGCCAGCGGGGTTTATATCATATGTTGAAAAGCCGCACAATCATGTCGTTTACCTTATTCGTTGAAGGGCGTAGGCTACTTTAAAATGCAAAACAATAGTAGGTTGTGAAAAAAAATTCTCTACTCCATTGTTTATTGACTATTAAATAGCTTAAAACACCTGGTGAGCAAGAGGCCTCGCTGCTTATTAGTCTTAAAATATAAATGTATCACCACTGTGAAATAGCGCATTCCTCACTACATGTACATGACGACAGGCAATTCAAATCATTAGCCTATTTAAACTTATGATGAAAAGGAGATTCATACAAGGCTAGTCCATACATGCAGCATCTAAGTTAGATGCATAAGCCGCTGTGTTCGATTAACCAATAATAGCAGGCATTAAGCTGTTCTGTGAGTACTGGGCTACACACACACAAACACACACACACACGTACGCACACGCACACGCACACGCACACGCACACGCACATATATCGACTCGTGGGTTTCAAAGTTATCATTTTGCAGAAATACATTGTGAAAATGCGTTTCATCCAATAAGCAGTCCGCATCGCATCAGTTGCCCAGCCCGCTCAGCGTCCCGTCGGATTGATTTCCTCTCACCTGAGGAGACTGGATCTAGATCCACTACCGGCGCCTGCCGACTGGCGCCTAGCCGACAGAAGCTTCTCAACGGCGGCGAGATTGCCGGTCCGGGCCGCCTCTAGCAGTTCCTGCTCCTTCCCCATCTTCGCACGAGACTCAAGAAGGGAAGAGAGGCGTGATCGGCTGCAGCGGCGGCAGAGGACTTTTTTTTTTTCGTTTGGGGGGGGGGGCGTGGAATTCCTTTATTCAAACAAACAAACAGAGCGTATGAGACGTCTGAATGAGCAATTCAGAGCGATGCCGCTCGCCCCGCGGTGGTAGCGGTAGCCGTGATGACAGCAGCTGTGCACAGAGCTCCCTTGACTCCGAGAGAAAGTTTCTTATTAGCATAAATGATAATTTTATTTCCACTTGCAGCGCGTCACTTCCTGAGCTCAGGGCCACTGAATGGCGTCATAGACTACTATAAGATCTTAAATGTAATTTTGTAGCCTAACTATGGGCCTTGAACCAACAAAAGTAGAATTTTCATTGATGTTGAATACCATGGCAATATAATGTAGTAATAAACATTAACTGCTTATCAGTATTTATTCAGTGATGCGAGAAAGTATTGATCTCCTTCCTAATTAGTCCCCTACCGGAAACGGAGGGGAATACAGGATTGCACTCTGTCCGTCAGTCCGTCCATCCGCATTCGTGTCCGCTCCATAACTTCAATACCGTATGACCTAGGAACATCAAAGTTGGTGTGTGGATGCATCTTGGGGAGAGGGTGTGTCATGTACCCTATTCAGGTCACTTTGACCTACTTTTTAGGAAATATAATATGCATACACCTGTAGGGGACTAGTATTGCGCAGCAATACGACATTCGCCGATAGGCAGTGCACTTGTTCTTCTATTTTTTGCATATTTATCACATTCAAATGTTTCAAACCATTCAACTAATTTTAATATCTGACAAAAATAACTCAAGTAAATGCAAAATAGTTTTAAATGATGATTTTGTTTATTCAAGGAATACAGGAATCCAACCCTATTTGACCCTACGTGAAAGAGTAATTGCTTCCTTGGTTACTAAATTATACAAATTTATTTGATAATTGGGTTCAATTTCACTGGACTCATCCTTGCATGATCACTGCCAGCTCAGTTGAATCTAAAAATCATTTAAATAAAATCTACATGTTAATGTGAAGTTGGCAAAAAGCAGCACAAGACAAAGAAATTCAAGAACTGATGAAAAATAAAGTTTTTGACGTCTATCATTCTGAAAACGGTTACAAAACAAGTTCCAGGGACTCCAGCAAATCAAAGTAAGATGTTTATTTACAAATAGAGAAAACTTGGAACAGTATAGTTAACCTTTCCAGAAGCAACAAACTAGCCTAAATGGGTTTTAGAGCACATTGATGACTCATCCAGAAGGACAGAAAAGAACCTAGACCAGCATCAAATGAACTGCAGGCCTCACTGCTTCCGTTGAGGTCAGTGTTCATGATTAAGCAATATGAAGGAGACTGGGAGGAAAGAAAAAAAAAATCTGGTGTAACATAGAACATTCCCTTTGAAAATGATGACTGATCTTTACCTGTTTTTCATCATTTAAACTGACATCATGTAAACTCTGAAGATGCTCAGGATCATCACGTGTAGCCAATTCCTTCCATTATGGTGAGAGGATGAAGTATTTGAGTCATTTTTCTTGATTAATGAGTTTCCAATGATGAGAATATGCCATTGGCAGTTAAACATGCAGGCAAAACAGAATCATAATCAGACATGGAAGACAAGGCAGAAACACAACAAAAACATGGTCAGGCAGATCAGGATTGTAATACAGAGATGATGAGAAAAAAGCCAAGTCCTTAAGCCTGGTCTGTCCCTAAATCTCTCCCTGTCTGTTCTCATAAGAGTTTTATATGCCACAGTTGCCATAAGCTTGTTTTTGAGGGGGCTCAGGCCATTGTTTTACAGTAAAGTTTATCGTGACAAATGTTTGTGCTATGTGCAATTCAAATTAAGTTTGATCTAATTTTACAAAACAAAGAGGAAAGATAGGGAAGGCAATACATGCAGTTTAAGAGATTGCAGGGATTAGCAGTATAAAGGGAGATAACTTGTAGGGAAGTTTGGAGACAGGGTTTGGTGGGAGCCAGATATACTAATACCAAGAGGTTAGACACGAGTGGTTACTGCTATCAAAATTGTGGGCAGGGGTGATGGGCTTTTCTCGTTAGATGACATGCGAGAGACGGTTTGTGAATGCTGTACGTCCAGTGGGTGGCGGCAATACACTAACAGAGTTTCATAACACATTAACACCAACGAAGAAGATTGCCGAGGCAGGCTGTGCTAGCCGTCTGTCCTGAAGCTAATGAGGCTGTGGATGCCGTAGCCATTTCATCAAGGTTTGTGAGTTTATTTGGTTTATGAAAATAAATATATGCGTTACATGAGGGAGTTGGTATTTTTAAATTGTTCCTGGGGCAATGCAATTACGTAGACTTCCAACGATTACGGCAGTTAGAATAGGTGAACGTTAGCCAGCTTGCTGGTCGGCTTGGCAGCTAACTGGAGCCAACGTTACTGGTAACTAAGGGCTTGCACTTGGTGA
This sequence comes from Gymnothorax reevesii, assembly GCA_029721435.1. NCBI lineage: Eukaryota > Metazoa > Chordata > Actinopteri > Anguilliformes > Muraenidae > Gymnothorax > Gymnothorax reevesii. Next base: position 94,050,990 of record CM056581.1, on the reverse strand, counting down.
GCTGATCGGCATGTCTATTAAACTAACGTTTTCTGGATGTGGCTTTTTTTTCTCTCTCTCTCTTTGACAGATATGCGTATTTTAGTTAAAGTTTTGTTCCTGATCTGAGAACAATGGCAGATCCAGCTGTGAAGGAGGGGGGCTCAGAGTCGGCGTTGAACCCAGAGGAGGTTCCGGATACAAAGGACGAAACTCCTGCAGTGGAGAGCACTGAGGCTCCAGCAGAGTCCGCCTCCTCTCAACCCACCCTAGTTAAAGAGGACGATAAAACGGTAAACACGAATAAGCTAATCATAAATGGTTCATTTCCAGTTTTACTGTTGTCTCTGAAGTCCCCTCGAGTCAAGGGCTCTAGGCAAGATGAGAAATGATGTCGACCAGTGATTCTGTTGCGGGATTGAGAGCCCGAGCAGCCGCCACAGGGGCTCTGACATTTTTGAAAGCTGATTCCAAATCATCCAGGTTAATTACAGCGCTATGAAGTGACGCAATACAAGCAATTCATAGCAGGCTGTGCAATAGCCTGTTTATTTCCTGTGGAGTTTGCTGGCCATCAATGGGAAGCATAGAGACAGAAGGTGTTTTTTTTATTTTTATTTTGTAAATATTTGAGGTTTACTGTGATTTAAAGGTGCACTATGCAAGTTTGTTTACTTTCTGCGCAATTATATTTTTGTCTCAATTCGCTGACATCTCTCCATGATCCGCTAGCTGCCTGCCCCTAAATTCACTGCAAAAAAAAACCTGGGCTCTGGAGAATGCACTGGCGTCACAAACCGCAAATAAACGCAAGGGGCACAGGCTGTGCCCCATAACATAACAAACCGTCCCGGCCAATCACCGATAAGAGTTATGGAAGCATGGGAAGGAGGGAACTATGGGAGGGAGGGGTGGGCTACCTCTGTTTTGTTTGAGTTCGAATGTCAACAGAAGTGAAAGTAAACGGACTTGCATAGTGCACCTGTAATGTATTTAAACACCCCTTCTGTTTTTTTGGTGAAGTTGAATAAGCTTCATTATTTGTTGTAGAGCTTTACTTGTTTTCATGCTCATGATGGCATCAGTTCAGATTGTTATATTCATGTGTTTTGTGCAGCTGGTGATCAACGTGGTTGAAGTCCAGTACATTTTGTAACTTCTGGTCCTTGGCATGTTATTTTCCTCAGATTTTCAGTGCTTTTCGACTGAAGTACTCTGAACTTTGCCGGACTTCGCTTTAGATGCAAGTCTCTGTAGAGTGGCGGAAGTGCAGTGTAATTGAAGGAGTTGCGATGATAACAGGCTGACAGGTTATCTGGGCAGTGATATTTCTGTGTGAGACTATAACATTGAGCCCCTGTGATATTGTCACACTTGTGCCCCGTCAGGAGGAGCTTGTCAGGGAACCGGCGCCCAGGGACGAGGGGGAGGGATCGTCTGGGTTCCACCAGCCACCTGCCAAAAAGCTGAAGGTGGAACCGGAGAAGAGAAAGGAGAAAAAGCAGAAAGTGGATGAAGACGAGATTCAGAAGATGCAGTGAGTACCGTGTCAGAATGAAGGGGAAGTTACCATCAGGCTGATTCTGTGCTGCGATTCCAGCATCTGCTCGAGGATGTTCTGTCATCCAGTTTTTCTCACCTGTGTTGCTTGTCAAAGGTAATAATATTAAAAGGAAGTTGTCGTACTTCTCTCTGCCCAGGGTTCTCGTGTCCTCTTTCTCTGAGGAACAGCTGAACCGCTATGAGATGTACCGCCGTTCGGCTTTCCCAAAGGCCGCTATCAAAAGGGTGAGACCGCAGTCACGCTGCCTTTCTGTTTGTTTGTTAATTCCACGAGCTGATTATGGGAGTACGGTATTTGAATTGTAAGGGCTGATTGTTTGATATAATGCAAATGTAGTAATGATTCAGAGCGTATGGTGTGTCTTATTTTAATATTTGTCTGTTCTTCTTAAAATCTAACAGCTGATACAGTCCATCACTGGCTCCTCGGTCTCGCAGAACGTGGTCATCGCCATGTCTGGGATCTCCAAGGTCTTTGTTGGGGAGGTGGTGGAGGAAGGTGAGTTATGACGACATCATCAGCGTGTGTCTCAATGAATCACCGAAGGATGCGTCCCAGCACTCCTAATCTCCACTTTCCCCGCACGCATGAATGTTTTATCCCCGGCCGGGCGAATGCCCAAAAGGGGTATTATGTTGTGGTGCAGTCCGTCTGTCTGTCCATCTGTCCATATTGGAAGGTTCTTGGCTGGTGAAACCAACTCCTAGTTTTTTTTAGGACATTCCCTGAATCTGAGCACAGAAGCTGTCGATAGACTGATGTACATATTGCAGTAGGGAGTCCAGTGAGGGACGTTGTGCTCTCAGAGCACTCATTTTCTTAGCTTATGGAATTTCTTTTTTTTTTTTAAGATTATTTTTTGGGATTTTCTCCTTTTATTAGACAGTTGTATAGTAGAGAGTGACAGGAAAGCTGGGGTGAAGACAAGATGTAGAAATATACTGCATTACTAGCCGATTGTTTTTCGATGCAATGTAGGCGGCCTGGGTTTTTTAACACGATAACAGCTTATTGAAGTAGCCAGTTTTACTTTCAAAAATGGCTGCAAAATGCAGTTTTCACTTCATAACTAAGTTCGAAACCTGGCGCATCATCTTTGTCACGCAGTGAAACCTGTGTATGCGGAAAACAGACTCATTATTCTCGATGGTTTCGGAGATGTGTGAAATTATGCAAATCGCCAACTCAGTGATAATGTATAGATTACATGCATATTATAATGTTGCAACATTTGGAATGATCAGTTGTGTATTTATACTGAACGACTGCACATTATTTTGATCACTTTCACAAATGTTTGTAATACAGCCACGACACTGAAGCCCACAGTGCATGAGGGATGCTGGGATTAAAATATAGACTGCTCAAAAACTGAGGATCAGCTTATTTTTACTGTGAGTTAATGAGGGATGGGAAAATCTGGGCAGAGCTTTGACATGAGTGAGACTCTAGTAAAAATGGGCTGGCCATGTATGTAGTAAAGCACTCAAACAAGAGACACAAGTTTTCAGAATGGATGCTGTGGTGTATAACAGTACTACTCCTTTGATCAATGTTTGCTAAAACACACTGCAGTGGATGTAACAGAATTGATGGGAAAACATACAGTGATGTATAAATTCTGAGCTGCCCAATCCCAGTCCTTTGAAAGACCGTATGCGTATGAGCCACAGCGAACCGGGGCGATGGCTGCAAATCTCCAGAGCCTCGTTTCCCAATATAGTGGAACTGGAGGGTGAAAAAAGTTCCAGAAACTGATGGTGGATCATTTTCCCACTGAAGGCATCATTAAATGCTTCCCTCAGGGCTTGGCTCTGCTTTTTTGGGTCCATCGTGAAGTTTCAGCGCTGTTCCTGCTGTCAGTGCTGGGGGCTTTTTGCACCAGTGTCAAATTTATGGACAAAGTTTAATAGTTTGATGTATAAATTTAAGAGTGCACCAGCAGTTGAAATTGACAGGATTAAGTTTCACTGTAGCTTACAATGTTTAGCCCTGGAAATCCAAGTATGAATAATTATTATTCCTCCCAAGCTTAGGCATCTAAAATGGAAGGAGTCCATCTTCTCTGTCTGTGTGCCAGTCCTTCAATTTTTATGGGCAACCATTTATTCAATGGACTTCACGCTTGGCAAGTTTATGGCTGAGGACCCAAGGAAGTCCAGTGTCAAGTTTGAAGGTGTTTGGCTGAGCGGTTTTCGAGGAAAGTTGAGAGCAGCAATACCTGAGGCCAAGCGATCAGCTCGTACCAAACAGGCGCATTTTTAACGGGAACTGCACTAGTATTCCATCAGTGATTCTCTGCAAATTTATGCTTTGCACAACTGCCCCTTGGATGTGGAAAACCTCCAGCAGAACAGCAGTAGCTAAAGCGTTTGTCACAGTAATGTGGCAAAATACAGGAATATTGCTGCGTGAAGATTGTGTAGAACAAAGAAGTAGCCAAAAACAGATTGTAGTATCAGAATAGCATATCAGAAACTGATTGAGTAGCAAGTTAGCCAGACTTTTTGTATTATAAGTTTTGGTCTGTTTGGGGAAAAAATAACTAAAAACTACTGTTGCTAAGTAACTAAGGCTAATTTGCCTTTAGCTTGCACATTGAACTCAGGTATTTAGTAGCCAAGGTGGAAAGACCTGCTCTTTATACAAAAATTCATTTAATTGGATCAACTATAAGCATGTTAATACATTTAAATATCCAAGATGAAAAGCCATGTTAGAGACGCTGCATACTGTGAATGCTTGTTACTGAGGCATTTAAGATGCCTCTGATCATAGGCCAGGTCTATTCAATATTCTCCAGAAAGGGCCAGTGTGGGTGTAGGCTTTCATTCCAGCCAAGCACTTTCACACCTGATTCACTAATAAAGCTCTTTAGCAAAGACTCTTGGGATTTATTAGTGGTGTCAGTTGTGTAACTGCTTGGGTGGAATGACAGCCTGCACCCACACCAGCCCTTTCTGGATAATGTTGAGCGGCCATCTTGTAAGCTATAGCAACATTAAAAAAAAAAAAACAATTCCTATTTGGTTATTAATCGGACATCAGCATTGTTTACGCTGAGAGAGAGAAATGCAAAGCAAGCACTGTTTTAAGGACACAATTAATATGCTGGTTTTTCTTCTGAGAGTCATGTGGTATCATGATGTCAGTGTCCGAGTTGCACAAGCAGCGGTCATGATCCAACTCCTCTATATGGGTGAGGGAGCTGAACCTTCAAACCATATGAGAAGACATCTTGAAGCACAATATTCACTTTTACAATGGTCTCAGTATTGCTGCAAATAGGGCCATTTTTGGACTTGGGCACCAGGGAAGAACACCCAGGGTGCAATTCGATGTCTAGAATTTGTCGAAACGTACCCTGGTTCCATCTGAGTTAGATTTCGATTGTACTGTAGTCAAAGATGACCCTTTAAGCAGAATAATCAAATGAATTTATCTATCAATATAAAACTCACAGGGCAGCGATGCGATGATGGCTCGCCCCTTAAGTGTCGTCTTATGATTTCAGAGCGGATAGGCCTCAGCTATGGGAGGTTTGCATTGCTTTAGATAGACTGTTATATATTCTGTGTTCTGCTCATTTCTCAGCTCTCGATGTCTGTGAGAAATGGGGGGAGACTCCGCCCCTGCAGCCAAAACACATGCGAGAGGCGGTGAGGAGGTTGAAGACCAGAGACCAGATTCCTAACACCAAGCACAAGACCATACTCTTTCACTGAGCTGGTCCAAGGACCAACCCCTGTGGAACCTCAGACGTGCAGAGGGCTTGCCTCACTGGACCCAAGCAGCCTGTCTGGCACCGCGAATGAGATGCTGGAAGATTTGGTACTGCAATGCTGATTTACTTTAACATTGTGAGTTCTCTCTATCGATCGTTTTAGACAAGGGCTTAGAAGTCAACAAGATAAAGGAAAAATTCTTTGAATCTGGACCTTTCGAGCCAATTTGGAGAAGATTTCCAATAATGGACCCTCTGACTTAAAACTTAATGTGCAAACTGTAAAGCTGCGTAGTGATATTAGAATTATGAACCTTAATAAAAAAAATACCTGCATGTGCGCATGGAACTTGATTTGCAGCTTACAGACAAGCTTTTTAATACAGTAACAGTCAAAAAAAAAAATGGTCGTTTCCTATCAGTTTTCCTCAGTGCTTCTGGGAGGTTTTGGGAAGTTATTGATTTCTATTGCAATGACATTAAAGGTAGTGTTTGAATCTGTTCTGTAGTTACTTCAGGAAATGCCATCATGCCAGTTTCAGAAATGGCTCTTACAGCACAGACTTCATTCAGTATGCAGCCATTTAAAGAATTTTAAATGAAAGCCATTAATGCAAGAAGGTTCCTGCTGGTGAAACTAAATGCTTATTTTGTGAATAAGCATTTCTCAACTTCTGCAGAGGGTTACTCAACTGATCATAAAGAACGGAAAAATCTTTCATACCGTGGTAAAGCTGCGAAGATCCTCATGCTCCAAATTAAAATCATTTACAACACTGGCACTGTCCTTATTTAACACCATTTATCACTCTCCTGTTCCCCAACTGCCCCTGGGTTCTGCTAAGCCAAAATCTCAACCCCGCGATAAATTGATGCTCTCAGAAAAACATTTTGGCTTTGATTTTTCTATCTTGCACAAAGACATGACGTCACTGCTGTACATTGACCAGTCGATAATCGAAAGAAATACTTTTATTTTTTTATAAAAGACGACATTGGGAGATTTTGCCATATTGCTTAGACAGTACTCCAAAAAAAAAAAAAAAAACCCAATGGCTCAAAATAAAAGCGACAGGAGTCCCAAAACTGCATGGTCAAAATGAGACGCTGGCCTGTACGAAGGACCAAGATGATCTAGATTGAACATGAACGCACAGCTCTGCTGCTCATGGGTGGAGGAAATGCCCAAACCAGCATCAGTCGGGGGCCGAAAAAAAAAATAAAATAAACTTTCTAATATCACCCGTAAAACGCACCGCTAACTGAAGTTGATGATACATGGAAAGCACAGCTGAAGGAGTGAGCTCCATCCATTTAATAATGGCGATTCTTAGCTGGCTTGAGACAGCAGACGGCGAACACAGAATAAAAATAAGGGGTGTGTGGCGTTTATTATGACGGACGGTGGGGCGGGGTCTTATCGGTCGGGTCGCGCCATGCCCGGCCGCACCGAGAGCATCATGGGACGTGCGGGGGGCCGCATCATGGGGGGTCCGGGCATCATTTGCATAGGCCCACCCATTGGAGGCCTCATACCAGGTCCTGCAAGATGGACAGATATGATTTGAGCAGACAAATTACATTTATGGTGCAGACAAATATGACTGGACCACACAAATCACATTAGGGTACTGTTAATGGACAGTGATTCTCCATTAAAAAGGCTGCAGGTCCAGTTTCTCCTCACAAATTAAAGTGGACAGCTTCTTTAAATCAAACATGCCAGAGTACAGAGAAACAGCAAAAATGTTCTGCTTTCCGAATACATTTGTATCCAGAGCGGCTCATGCACAACATCCATTACTACCGCTGGTTATTTTCACTAGGGCACTTCAGGTTAAATTAGAATGGACCAAGAGGAGCATCAGACTGAGGGGCTAAACGTGGGGAACTGGGGTAGCGACAGTGATGAACCAACTGGTAGATCAGCCAATGGAAAAACCTTTTGGTTTTCATGGAGCAGTCATGTTACAAAAGGCACATTTCAGCAAGACCAAGTCAGGAAACCCAGAGTTGAATCCTAATTAAATGCTACGTACTGAAATTGAAAAACCAAGAAATTGAAATAAAAGATGTGTTAGCGATTAAGATCGAGCTCATTATATACATACATATACATTAACGGACTCAAAATACATTTTTAACTGACTTTTCTGAAAGTGTTTGGGACTTGACCGTTTTGACACTGGTTGGCTTTTCTGGACCATTTAGCTAAACCTTAAGAATTTCCAAGTGGTCATCCAGAGCAGGAATACTGATACTGTGATATGGTGAAATGCATTAATCTCAGCAATGTGAGCACATGTTCCATTAAACTAAAGGAAACCTCATAAGCAGAAAGGCAGGTGCCAGTTAGCCGGGCTGGCGGTTGGACATCTCACCTGGGCCTCCGGGCAGCATGCCGTGCGGCGGTGGCCCCATCATGGGCATCATCGGAGGACCACCCATAGGGGGCGCTGGCAGCATCCCAGGGCGAGGGGGGCCACCTACAGGGGGAGAGAGTACAGGGTTCAACATCACTGAGCCCACCGCCAAACTCAGTCAAACAATGTGTGTGTAATTTAACCCTTTTGATAGTTTTACTTATTTTCTCTTCGTTCCTGTAACACGTGGCACAGAGAGGTTAAACAGAGCCAAGACTTGTCTAGATTGTCTTTTCAGTTTCAGTGAGGCCTTCGAGGAGCGCTCTATGGAGACAAATTCAGATGCACGCGGAAAATTAGCCTTCACTGAAAAGACAGCACACTGAAAAAAAACACTGAACATAAGAGGGGAAAAAGAAAATGGAAAAAAAAAAAAAAAAACCACGTCTGCACTGAAGTAAGGATATGCAATCATTAATCCTCTGGGCAACCAGACATTCAAACCCTGTGGCCCAGATCCACACTGATGCACCAAAAAATACATTATTATATACCATCTGTACCATTATACAGTCTCAATTCTGTTCCATCGCTGCTCATGTCTGTATAAACCAAATGATAATGAAAAAAAACATCATTTTCAAAACTAATAAAGATAGAGAATTTCAAAAAAAGGACCTTCATTTAAATTCTAATGCAGTTTCTTTGGTCTTCATGTTTAGGATAACAGTTTGCATTTACAGAGAGAAAGTCTTAGTCAAAAATACCAGCCAAATACTCATTCCGGTAAGAGTCTAAAACCACTCCGACACTTCACAGTTCAGTCATCTGGTGATAGATACACTCGGTTAAACTACGAGTTAGTCCAACACATTTCATACCCTTCAGTTCCAGTACCTAATAGGTCCAGAGATTTTGGAATAACCAATGCACCAGTGAAAATACGTGGCACGATATGAACGGACTGCATCATCAGAGAGCAGATTATAAGGCTCACATTTATCAGAGCTACAGCACACACACTCATCAGAAAACAGGGTGGGACTAATGAACAGCCACTGGCCTCCATAACTGGTTCAGGCCAATCGATTGAATCGTTCCTCACCCAATCACCTGTTAGTATGTATCATACGGCGTAAATTTTAGGCGATTGATAATATTACATGTAAATGGTTGACACTGTGCTGGGGGAGCTCACGTACTGAGGTTAGGTTTTAGGCCGTATTAATAATATATGTGATTGGCTGATACTGTCGGGCGAGGTCACATACTGAGGTTAGGAGGCGGGAGCATGGCACCTCCTGGGGGCGGGGCCCCAGGGAAAGGCGTGGCAGGAATCTTCCCCTGCTGGAAGGCAGCCGCTGAGAACACAGAACAGAATGTTAGCAACCATCTACGCACACACACACTCAATATGAACCGCCAACACGCACGCATGAGTTTTCTATACTTGTGAAGACCAAAACATAATTTATCAAAATAATATTCCCCTACCCCAAAACCCTGAGGACAAACTGTTATGTTAACCCCTTCCCTTCCCTGACCTTAACCCCAATCATAACCTACTAATCCCCCATCGGCACCTGAATTTTAACCTCAATTTAATTTAAAGCGTGACCATAAACTACAGACAAATTCTGATACCTACCCTAGAAACTACTTCGCCCCAAACATAAGCTTTATCGTAACCCCAGACCTAAACCCTAACCCTTGGCCCAGAATTATCTATAACGTCGTGAGAGCCAGAAAAAAGTCATCAGTCAGTTTCTCAGAATTTCCTTCAGTAGTGAGGTCTTCTGTTTCTCACTTAAGTGGAAGTACAAGAGCGCACACACACACACAAACGCACAATGACATTTTCTAGCAAACACACAACTGTATACAAACTGTGTCAACAGAAAATCCTGTTAAGTTACGAGAGCTGAACACTTATCCTGCGACTTGAATCTCTGATGCACAGCGGCCAGCTGAGCGCGGACAGGCGCACTGCTGTACTCCCCACACACTCCGGCAGGTACACTGCTCGTAAACACTCACTGGTCTTGTCGATAAGGCTCTGGGCCTGCTCTTCCATCCATTTCTGATAGTAATCCTTCACATTCTCCTTGTGTTTGCGCCCGCTGCAGTGGGTCTTCCTGACAGACGGCTGCCAAGCAAACACCAACACAGGAGAGCACTCAACACACACACTCACATCTGCAAAATACAGCCATTTCTCTCAATATTTAATGCTGCATTCACACTACAAACTACTACATCATAGGTCCCACTTTCACAACCCCAGTTTTTGTAGTTCTTGAGACAAAAACCACTGGGAAATGCTTGGCCTGAAAATGCACATGTTACACTGCAATTAAGTCTCTCATTTGTACTCATGCGTGTAATTGCGTGAAGAAAAACATGAGGCCCATCAAAAACATTACATAAAGTGATGAATTGAAGTTATTATGCAACTGCAAATCTGATAAAGTAGAGAAAAGGAAACAAGTTTTAATTTTGATAAAATAAAGCCAAGATAAATATATTCATGTAAAACTAGTTTTATTACTGTGGGTAACTGCCCACATGGTGAAATTGCCAATCCAAAATTGGCAAAAAGTGACTTTTTCAGCTAAGGCCCATTTCAGGGTGTCCTAACTCCACTATTATGCCTTGAATGCACTCAGTCTTCCTTGTACAGACAGACCTGTCCTCAAATAGAAGGAATCCAGCACAATTTAGCCTCTTTAAGGGATTCTGGCCTCACAGGGGGCCCTTGAAATCAGAATTTTTGATTTCCACCCATAAAAATTTTTATAATTGAGGCCAATATCTTGAAAATGAAAAGAGCCAGATAAATTTTAACAAGAGATCCTGAAAGCCAGCCCCCAAAATACCCTAGAAAGCAATTTTCAGCCCATACCCATGATTGGTTCCAAAGATATTCGCCGCCAACTTCCCTATAAATGAATGTTCGCGATTAGCTAGGGGCATGGCCCCGATTTTGGGGGGGACCATAAGTCGGAAATCCCTTAGAGTAGGAGCCTAAAATTTTGCGTGTGTTCATTATGAATATAGGGGTATTTCCAAAATAAATTTGAGCCAAATCTAAGTTGGTGACCCGGGGAGGTCTGGTTGACTTCATATGTAATCTTTGGTTTACAAAACAAAGCAGTGGTTTTTTCCGAAGACCGCTTGAAGTTTTGACTCGAACCACAGAACACGCCTCCACCGTGCAACTATCAATCTCATGACACAAAGCCCAGAGAAGTCTGCAGCGCTTTTGAATTATGTTGATGTATTGCTTTGGCTTAGAACTATAAAGCTCTGATGTACATTGGTGGATGCAGCGGGGTCTGGCCAAGCGGTTACGTCACTACAATTTTGATGTTCATTGGGCTATAACTTTTTAATCAGACAATATATATAAAGTTGAAATACATTTTCTGAAGGTTTTTACAAGTACTTTAACATGGTATCCTCAATGGATGTAATTTTTATATGTGAAATTAGCAAAAATGTGCTTGGTTATGGGACTACCAGAAAAGCATTAGATTTGACAAGGTGTACGCAAAGATGCATAACATCCTGTTCTCATTACAAATTGGAGTCAACCTGGTTTCAATATTTCAGTAAACCTATTTAACTATCTTCTCAGTAAAAATTGTACTAAAATATGGAATTTCTTAGGTTTAATAGGGAAAAGCTTGTCATTACAAGCTGTATTGGTTACGTCACTACAGAAATAGATATTCAAGAGAAAAAGTAAGGTTTACTTCAAGAAAAGAACTAAAATAGGCAATATAAACATTACTTTTATTATAAAAGTACCACTCTATCACAGATACACATTATTACTTAGGTTAGTTATGACTGCAATCTCATCACTAAAAAACTAATTTTTAATTTGAATTTGGCAAAAATTAGTTAGAGATGCTGAAAAATATGAATGGTTAAAGGTATTAAATGTAGAACCAAGTTAATTTTACGTAGTTTTAGATATTTTATTGTTGAGATGAAAATTATATGAAAAAATAGATTTCCGAGTGCGTCTGTAGTTTTCGAACTTCATGCACTTTAAATGGCTGTAATTTTTTTCCCCCCCACATCTTGTATGAAAAAACAAAGTTAGTTCCATAAACTAAACAGATTAAGCTACTAGATCAGCCCATTCACTATGTGTTACAAAGAAATATAATATTCATCACATATGTTCACTTTTGCTTCACTTGAACAGACCCAGCGGCGAGATTCCACTGGATTCCTTAAATCTTTTCATCATATCGACACTGCAGACCAGGGTTGTAAAACTCCACTCTGGGAGGCCTGCAGCACAAGTGTTTCTACACTAGTAATTAATTCAAGTCACAGATTGGCTAATGAGTCCACATACCTCGTTTGCAAGGCGCTTATTAGAAGCAAATTTAACAGAGGCCACAAAAGCCTGTCGAGTCCAACACAGTGGCCTTCACGGACTCAGGCCTGACACCCCTGCTATAGAGGATGAAGTGTCCAAAATCCCACTGATCTGTCTTTAGGGAACCACATCCTCCCCCCACCTCTGCTTTTCCCAGTATCTAACCCAGCGAAGGACACAATCAGCTGAAAACTGTTAACCACATCTGCAATTTTTAAGGAATGAAAGTGATTAAGAAACTGTTGTATTGTTTTCAGAATCTCACTAAAAAGCAGCTCATTCTAACACCAGGCTGCACTTGTGGTCCAGTTTTCCAAAAACCAGCCTTCAATGTGCATACCTTCACTTCTGAATCTGGATTCAAAATAATTTTAAGAGAAACTTAATCTAACGACCAGAGCTGAGAGAAGAAATGTTTTGGCAATGACAGCAGTATCAATCGGTGATACTAGGAAAACAAGACGGTGCTTTATGACAGACAGCGTCTCAATCTTCATCATTCAATGTGAAATAGGCAGAACTTTTCAATGACCAATTGTTTATTGCTATAACAATTAACAAGTTATAGCATCAAATAATTATATGCTTCAGTGTTTTCAATACATGGCGAATGGACTTATCAAAAGAACTCATACTCTCACTCAGGCCCAGAATCACAAACCCTCGAGAGACTGCTGGGACTTTCAGGATCAGGCCCTTTCAATGACTGCCACAGCGTTTTAAATAAATAAATGAATAAACTCACCGAGTCATGTGTAAGGTAGGTATCACAGTAGTCACAGTAGAACCTATAAGAATGGCAGGGTACAATTTTAGCATAGTTCATTCAAAGTCAGTAAGCAAACAAAATCATAAGATATATCCCCAAGCCCATAGTGGCTAATACCAGCCTGGTATGCGCGGCGCAAACAACCTAAATGGCGCTGATGAATTTGATTGTTGAACAAATACCCATAACTGCCTTATTTTCATCTTCTCCAAACAAATTAAACAAAAGGCACGCTGATACATATATACAGCTAAAATATCAGTTAGAAATAGGCTAAAAGTGTCACTGCAAGACCACAAAACAAACCCAGAGATGAAACTAAATTCAGTTAGCTGACAAAACATTTCGACTCCATTCAGGTCGGGTCATTTTCTCGCAGTGCAGCCGGAGCTGAGCAGACGCGGGCAAACAGAGCCCTTCGTTCACTACAATCTTTACCCGCCCGCGGGGGAAAAGACACCATTCGAAGGGCTGCACTTCCGTAAAACCGCTGTTCAAAAAGTTTCTCCCCAGAAAAATTAGCTCTGATTAAACATTCAAGAAAATCAGAAAAAACACTCACTTCGGCATTGCTGATCCACTCGTCGCATGAAAAGCCGCTCTTCCTGTGCATACACCGGAAGTGTATAAATAAGAGCAGTGCTGGGTTTGTTCATAATGTGTTGTTAAAAACTACAGCGCCATCTACAGACGTGGTGCTGATGTTGAAGAATTGGCGACACAGCAATTTACTTTATGATGAAGGAGAATGAATCAGGAATACTGTATCAAAATGCTGTGGTGTCAATTGTATTATATTCTACTGACTCGAACGATGTATATGACTTTTGTCGTACAAAGATAAGGATTCGATGGTAGTCATTTTAATGATAGTGATTGCCAATATTAACTCTTATTTAGGCACAGTTATCACAAGCTTAATATTAATGTTTAATACCCTAGATGCTGCGGTGATTTTGAAGCAAATATACACACGTAGCTGGTAGAGCAGTTTGTCCGTCGACAAGCTCCGCTGATTGGCATTTCTTGTGCATTGATGCCCATCAATGAGAGGCTGTCTTCGAATAGCAACAGATGACGTAGTACCGCAACCCGCATAATGACGTATGGAGTTGTTCCCGTTTAGCAACGTCAAGCGTTGTCCCACCCCCCGCACTAACCATGCGTATTAAGCTTGTTGTTGGGTTGGTTGTTATGACTGGACGAGGCCTCGGACTAAATTAGGAGAGAAACCCCCAATCCCCCCGTCACCGCCCGGGACACCCAACATGGAGGGCATGGACATTGATTTAGACCCGGAGCTTATGCAGAAATTCAGCTGCATGGGCACCACTGACAAAGACGTGCTCATCTCCGAGTTCCAGAGACTGCTCGGGTTCCAGCTTAACCCTGCCGGCTGCGCTTTCTTCTTGGACATGACTAACTGGTGAGTCCGGGGACGTAGGGCCTACATGAGTGTAGTTAGGGGGTTGCACACCTACAGACCAAGCTGAAAAAAAATTATTGTCTCTCGGATTTCCGAGCTATTCAATTTATCTAGCTTCGAATATTAATTGCTAATTGCTTGCATTTTGCAATTTTTATTGCATGTTCCCCTAACGCTTAAGACTGTTTTGCTTGCTATCCTAGCTAGCATTGGCGAACAGTTTCCCTTGTAGTTTAAATGTCATTGACTTTTTGCGCGAGAATGCGCGCTTGTAACGTCAGATAAATCATATGTGGGGCATCATGGCAGCGTCATGTGCACCGTTAGTTATAGATGCTCTTATGCTGACACGAGGTGGCCAACTTTTGTTGTCAGGATCATAAGAGAGTTCATGTGTTGAGCGTGGCTAAGAGTATTCTAGCTCGTTCCATTGTCGTTTTGCCACAGTTTTCTGTGTGATTTACTTTTACTAATGTTACAGAGTGAAATCAGCAGCTTCCTTAAGCCTAAACTCGTTGTGGACACCTTTCCAATTGAATGCGCGTTTACCCGCTGGGAATCGCGCACAGTAAACTTTCTACATCTACGGATGTAGGGTTTCCTCACTGCTCGTAATTTTGAATCGGTTGTCCCTTGTTCCAAGACTGCGTACGTGCCAAATTACGCAGTCGAGGGCCGGACTTGTCGCAGACAGAAGATGGCCTTGTCAGTTATTTTGACGGTTAACTACCAGATATTGGAAGTTGTCTGTGAAATTTATGGAGAATCCAAGTGCAGTTCGCGTGTGGGCCGTTTCTGGCGGACAAGTTTATCTAGTACATTCGGCAATAAGGTTGCGGTGCCAACGCGCGGTATTCTGATCGGTTCGGGGGTGATGGAGTAGTTTGAATGACTATGCAATTGTTGGGCAACATTAGAACTGCAGTTTTTGGAAGGATGTGAATCTCCATCGGAGCAGAATAGCTTGCTTCCTGGTGACATTTTCGCTGTGCCTTACCGTAAAATGCACGCTTATCCGAGCGCTTCGCGGGACTTCCGCGGGAAAGTGGCATCGCTGAAGTTCTCTCGCTACCTGCGCACATTTCCGGCGTAAACGTTCATATTGTGTCAATGGATGGATTCACGGAGATTCTGAAGTGAAGCGAGGCAAGTTTGAGTGAAATGGCAAGCGTGTTTGGCATCTCGAACGATTATTCCTGCTCTTATTAAAGGATGCCCGTTCTTGCTCTATTACGAGATTTTACAATGTGAATTTAAGATTTATGTTTCTAAAATGTATTAAGCTTACTAAGCACAGGCGTACACAAAATTCATGCGGCTTTACAGTCGTCCCCCTGGCACGGTGCATTGTGCATATAAATTCATAGATCACACAGTACTACAGAATGCTGCTTGCATTTACAAGGCATCAAATCTTTGAGATACAATCCATTTTCCATTGCCGAGGGACCTCCGATGTCAAACGGACTGACTACTTTGGACACAGAAAGTCCCCTCCCTTTTTTTAAACTGTCCGATTACTGGATATAGCTTCTGTTCTGCGCACTTCCCAAGTCTCTGATGCGGTAGTTTCGCAGACCTGCCCGTACTGGAGAAGCGTTTTTGCAGGCCTCATGAAAGATAATGTAGATTAGTGGCAAAACTGCTGTGGGCTGGCCTGCACGCCTTGAAATGCTCATATAATAGATCCTTGGCTGTTCTTTATAGACCTGTGCCTAATGAAGGCTCGGAGTGTTGCTGTAGTTTTGCAAGCCTATGTATGAGCAAGGCTCTGAGTGCTGCTGTAGTTTTACAGGCCTGTGTTTTAGGAAAGCTCTGAATATGTTTGCAGTTTTACAGGCCTCTGTTTGAGAGCGCCTGAGCGTTGTAGTTTTGGCTGTCTGCACTGGTCACTGGCTGGATATGTTGAGACAGGATTATGGATGCAACCAGGAGGCTCTGGTGTGGAGGATAATTAGAGACTGCTGCAGAGTGTGATTGTAGGGGCTTTTTGAGGAGAGCATTGGGTACTTGCTCATCAAAGGTGCAACGCAGGATGCTGGCTCTAGAATCCTCTCATCTGAAACTTTGGAATAAATCTCTTCAGCTGTCTTTGGCACTAGGGCCATCACCATAACAGTATATGGGGGGGGGGTAAACTCCTCTGTCCTTGACAGATTCAGAGACATCCGTGCAGCCCTCACCTCGGTCAAAGTACCGCTGTTAACCCTTAGAGCGCTTAATGCAGCTATTGATGCTCAATGATGTAAGATTTTAAAATCAAAGCTGTTGAAAACCTCTCATGAGGCAACTTGTTTAAAGTTGCCACATGACAGGTTTACAACAGCAGAAAAAATTTCAATTTACAAAAATAAATTAATAAATAAATATATATATAATATATCTTGGCAGTCTAAGGGTTAAGAGCCAATTTTTGAGAGATTCAGGCAAAATCAGGCACTTTGAATTGTTGACCCCCCTGGATTTGGATGATTTATTTTTGAGATGGGTATAGTACCCAAACTGTCCCTCTATCGACTCCTTCTGTCCGGAGCTGCAGCGACCCCCTTTTTTGGCCCTTTTTAGCCAATTTAAGAAAATGTCAAGTTCCCACCTCTATTATTCTGAACTTCAATGGTGTCCAAGTTCAGAGTTTATTGAAAGTGGTTCTATCTCATGTCTGTGCTTTATTCCTGACTGCACATGTATGCATACATGCATACATACTTGTCACCACAAAGTACAATGTTCATGTTTTTTAAGGAGTTGTCCTGCCACCTAGATGCTATTTTTAGAATTTTTGTTTTGTTAATTATAGGCAAACTAGCTGCTACCCGCTACCCGGAGTGAAATTGGCATTTTTTTTTGCGTGCGTGACCGTTTTTCAAAAATCGGGCGACGTCAAGTCCTTCCTGGTGTCCAAGTGGATGGTGATAATCGGTTGAGAAATGTAGGAGAAAAACGTGTACATACACACAGACAGACAGACAGACATCAACCTCAAATATATCATAGATGAGATAAGATCCCAGCTGTTTTGTTGTTTATTTGTGATAAATAGGCTAGGTCTTTGACTTTCATGTGTAATTAGCAGCATTTGGCTACCTCTTTGAAATTTTAAGAAAAAGAGTCCTAAAATGACCCTTCTAAACACATTGCAAAAAAGTTGGCACAGGGGTCTTTTTAACACTGTGTTACATCGCCTTTCCTTTTAACGACACTCAGTAAACGTTTGGGAACTGAAGAGACCAATTTTTGAAGCTTTTCAGGTGGAACTCTTTCCCATTCTTGCTTGATGTACAGCTTAAGTCGTTCAACAGTCCGGGGTCTTCGTTGTCGTATTTTACGCTTCATAATGCGCCACACATTTTCAATGGGAGACAGGTCTGGACTACAGGCAGGCCAGTCTAGTACCCGCACTCTTTTACGACGGAGCCATGCTGCTGTAACACATGCAGAATGTGGCTTGGCATTGTCTTGCTGAAATAAGCAGGGGCGCCCATGAAAAAGACGTTGCTTGGATGGCAACATATGTTGCTCCAAAACCTGTATGTACCTTTCAGCATTAATGGTGCCTTCACATATGTGTAAGTTGCCCATGCCGTGGGTACTAATACACCCCCATACCATCACAGATGCTGGCTTTTGAACTTTGCGCCTATAAAAGTCCGGATGGTTCTTTTCCTCTTTGGTCTGGAGGACACGACGTCCACAGTTTCCAAAAACAATTTGAAATGTGGACTCGTCAGACCACAGAACACTTTTCCACTTTGCATCAGTCCATTTTAGATGAGCTTGGGCCCAGCGACACCGGTGGCGTTTCTGGGTGCTGTTGATAAATGGCTTTCGCTTTGCATTGTAGAGTTTTAACTTGCAGATGTAGCGACAAACTGTAGTTACTGACAGTGGTTTTCTGAAGTGTTCCTGAGCCCATGTGGTGATGTCCTTTACACACTGATGTAGGTTTTTGATGCAGTACCGCCTGAGGGATCGAAGGTCACAGGCATTCAATGTTGGTTTTCGGCCTTGTCGCTTATGTGTAGTGATTTCTCCAGATTCTCTAAACCTTTTGACGATATTACGGACCGTAGATGATGAAATCCCTAAATTTCTTGCAATAGCTCATTGAGGAATGTTGTTTTTAAACTGTTTGACAATCAGCTCACGCATTTGTTCACTAAGTGGTGACCCTCGTCCCATCCTTGTTTGTGAATGACTGAGCATTTCAGCGAAGCTGCTTTTGTACCCAATCATGGAACCCACCTGTTCCCAATTAGCCCGTTCACCTGTGGGATGTTCCAAATAAGTGTTTGATGAGCATTCCTCAACTCTCTCAGTCTTTTTTGCCACTTGTGCCAGCTTTTTTGAAACATGCTGCAGGCATCAAATTCCAAATGAGCTAATATTTGCAAAAATTACAAAGTTTACCTGTTCGAACATTAAATAACTTGTCTTTGCAGTGTATTCAATTGAATATAGGTTGAAAAGGATTTGCAAATTATTGTATTCTTTTTTTATTTACGATTTACACAACGTGCCAACTTCACTGATTTTGGGTTTTGTAAAATGCTCCAGACTACTGCATATTCCTGTCACGCCATCAAATCTCAGCTATTAAATATCTTTCATCAGTCTGCTGTATTTTAGGATATTTTTGGTTGGGATGTAACCCTGCTTTGCCCGCTCTTGGTGACAAATTTGGGCGGCGCAGTGAAAAATTTTTTAAATGGACTCCTGACCAATCGGCTCTGGTAATGTAACCCAATTTATCCCTTGAGTGGCCGCCTTTTCTGGCCGAGTGGTGTTCAGAGATTAAGTGAGTTTTGCTCTGGCTGCTGAAGGTGTGGTAGAATAGGGTGCTGGGGAGGAGGTTTAGCAGTATTTGGTAAACTCAGGGTGAGTACAAACTTCCATCAGAGGAGGTGAGCTGTGTCGACCCTCTCTGCCCATCCACTCACACGACCGAGGGCGTAAGGCACTACCTGCACTGACTCCACTCAGAACCAATGGCTGAAGTGAAAGTTGTAGCAGAGCAGTTAGCAGTTCTGTTGTGAGTTCACATGGACTCTGCACCGTGAGGCGTTTAGTTCTCCATAATTGTATTGTGCCTTGCCTGGTGAATTCAAATACCATCCCACTCACTCCATTACCTGTGTACCTGTAAGCCCAGGGAAACGCTGGACTGCGTTCGCTGCCTGAGGGAGAGAAGAAGCCACTGGAGTCAGGGCCGGAACTTACAGTTGTGTCTGTGTCTGTGTCTGTGTGTGAAAGCAGTGTTCTGTTCACCTCAGAAATATCTATTAATGCCGATGTCTCAATCTGATTTGCCTGTGGAGTAGTGCTGTGCTCATGGTCTGTAATATTTTGGACACTGGTAACACTCAGAGTACGTTTGCACACCAAATATGGCACCAGCAACAAACTAAAAATAACCTGACATGCATTTTACACGCTAATAAATCATTTAACCGCTGGCATTTTAAGAGGCAACGACAGGAGGAGAACAGAAGCCCTTACGCCTGTCAGTGCAGAATTCAAAAGATTATTTTTGGCCCCAGGCGGGCCATTGCTAACCATTTGAAGTAGTAGTTTCTGCTACTGGATTAACATTTTAAACTGTGCCATGGTACTTCCGCGTTTTCATTCAGTGTTGCCCAAAGTGATTGTGATGTCAGCACTGGAATGTTCAGTGAAGAGCATTATAATCGCACGTCTGTGACACCTCAGCTGCAAGGGTGATAAGTGTCATATTGGCCCTGTGCTGTATAGAGGTGTATATTGGCCCTGTGCTGTACTGAGGAGTGTATATTGGCCCTGTGCTGTACTGAGGAGTGTATTGGCCCTGTGCTGTACTGAGGAGTGTATTGGCCCTGTGCTGTACTGAGGAGTGTATTGGCCCTGTGCTGTACTGAGGAGTGTATTGGCCCTGTGCTGTACTGAGGAGTGTATTGGCCCTGTGCTGTACAGAGGTGTGTATTGGCACTGTGCTGTACAGAGGAGTGTATTGGCCCTGTGCTGTACTGAGGAGTGTATTGGCCCTGTGCTGTACTGAGGAGTGTATTGGCCCTGTGCTGTACAGAGGTGTGTATCGGCCCTGTGCTGTACAGAGGAGTGTATTGGCCCTGTGCTGTACAGAGGAGTGTATTGGCCCTGTGCTGTACAGAGGAGTGTATTGGCCCTGTGCTGTACAGAGGAGTGTATTGGCCCTGTGCTGTACTGAGGAGTGTATTGGCCCTGTGCTGTACTGAGGAGTGTATTGGCCCTGTGCTGTACAGAGGAATGTATTGGCCCTGTGCTGTACTGAGTTGTGTATTGGCCCTGTGCTGTACTGAGGTGTGTATTGGCCCTGTGCTGTACTGAGTTGTGTATTGGCCCTGTGCTGTACTGAAGTGCGTATTGGCCCTGTGCCGTCTTGAGGTGCGTATTGGCCCTGTGCTTGACTGGTGTTTGTGTAGCAATGCACAGCTGAAACAGTGAGTGCAATCTTCACCTTCTCTCTGCCTCTCTTACAGGAATCTACAGGCTGCCATTGGTGCGTATTATGACTTTGAGAGCCCCAACATCAATGCTCCATCCATGTCGTTTGTGGAGGATGTGACGATCGGGGAGGGGGAGTCTGTGCCCCCTGACACAGAGTTCACAAAGACCTGGAGGATACAGAACACAGGTATGATAAAGCACAGGCATAGGAGAGTGTAATTTTGTAAAGTTCTGGTTTGTGAGTTCACGGGCTTTGTGAAGCACTGGTGTGAGATGGCAGAGATGTGATTGAGCACATGTATGAGAGAACACTGGTTAGGCACAAGGACGAAGGAGCACAGTGATGAGAGCACAGGTATTATGAAGCACAGTTAGGATTAAGCACAGGTATGATAGCACAGGTAGGATTGAACAGAATTATGACAAATAACAGGTATTAGAGAGAACACCGGTATGATAAAGTTGAGATATGAGAGAACACAGGTGTATTAAAGCACAGGCAGAGGGAGCACAGGAACAATAAAGCACAGATGATGGACTTTCCAAAGGAAACACTGAAAGCTATAAAAACTCTTTTGGAAGCTTAGATTCAGGGAGACGGGGAGATGATGAGTTTTTTTTTTTTTTTTTTTTTTTTTGGGTGGGGGGTTGGGGAGACTGTAAGGCTAAACCATTTGACAGGCGCTGTCTGAGTTCTGCCAAGTTCTGTCTTCCCCATGCTGAGCCTCAGGTGATGCTTGGCCAGGCACATTGAGATGTCAGCCGGACCGGTTAATATTCTTTCCTGAACCTGCGTGTCAGAGGGAGACAATAAGAGGAAGGGTTAAGTGTATTAATTGTTTAATTGCTGGGGTGATAATATGGGATTTGATTGAAGAGCCAAAATGCTTTTTGTGAATAAAATGGAGCTGGTGCCCAAGCACTGATCCATGGGGAACTCCTGCGGCGAGTGGACCAAGTGTATTTGAGTTTGTCTGTTACAGTAATTAAAGATCGGATTGTTCCGTGTGTTTAAGTCTGTTTCTAACTGTAATTATAGATTGCACTGATCTGTGAGTTTGAGCTTTTCTCGGACAGTAATGAAAGTCTCGACTGTGTGCTATATATTGTGGTAAATTAGAGCTTCGGTAACAGTACATGTGCATCATGGGAACTGGGGATTAGTGATTTGAGGGTAGGCTTTGTGTAATTTGCAATTTGTAAATGCAACTTTGGCAGTCATGGTCATGGTCACTAGTCATGGTGGTGTACTCACCAATGTAGCCGTAGGTTATGCAGCAAATTCGAGGTTGAGCTGCCAGACATTCGCACTGCGTCGTTCACTTTCACCGTAGCGTTTAGTAGAACAAGTTAATATCATTAGATCTATACAGATGTACTGTGTTTGATTGCGGAATATGTCCATCGAATCCTTCTCAGATAGGGGGCGTGTCTCAGTTTCACTCTGGGAAAGCGGACCCGGAAAACTGCGTCCTGCTGCCTTGTCCCGCCTAAATCCGCCCTCCACAGAGCTGGCCAGTCAGCAGAAAGTGGGCACATGGGGAGTGGGGGCCAAAGCGGCAGAGCCACCCCAATGAGGCGTTTCAGGCAGAGACTACAGTAAACTACAAATGGGGTTTTTTGAGGATGGCAGTATGAGCTAAATAAGGACTCTGTCTTGGACTTTGAACGATCAGGAGTATAATAGGGGAGTCCAAGATCAAAATATAACCTTGGAAATATAGCATAATAGGTCCCCTTTAATTATGTGTTTTTGTGTTCAGATGTATGTTTGTGTGTTTAAATGTGTAAAGTGTGTTTAAATATGTGTTTTGTGTTCAGATTTATGTTTATTTGTATGTTTCAGGGTCGGAGTCCTGGCCACCAGGGGTGTGTCTGAAGTATGTGGGTGGGGACCAGTTTGGTCATGTGAACATGGTGATGGTGAGCTCGTTAGGGCCTCAGGAAGTGGCAGATGTGAGCGTGCAGATGCGCAGCCCGGCGGCTCCCGGAATGTACCAGGGCCAGTGGAGAATGTGCACGGCTACTGGACTCTTCTATGGCGGTAAGGGCGGCACCATACAAACGCCCTCAGTGGTACAAAGACCAGGATTTTGCCTCTGCTGTTGTCCTGTGTTTACGAACAGAGGAGTCCTATCCTATACCTCAGTTCACAACTCAATTCACACATTTCTGATCGGTTTCATTGACTCCATCTTTTTATGTCCATTTTTACATGTTTTATCCTTTTTGCCGTTGTCATATTTTGAATTTATTTTTCTGTGTTTATTTTTTTGTAAGTGTTTTGATTTTGGTATTCCATTTTTATATCTCAAATCACTTTAGCCAGGTTCATAATTATAGTTCATTTTTATTTATTTATTAATGCAAACCGCCTATACAAGAGAAAACTGTTATGCATATAAAACACAAGAACATTACATGGCAGAGATTGTTAAAACATTTTCAATAAATAGTTCAAACGCTTTCCTAAGTTTCCTAACAACCTCTCCTCAGAATCTGGCTTCTCAAAATTGTTTGAAAATAAAAGTGTACGTCCACTGTCTGCGGCACTATCCTCAATCAAAGCACCATGTGCACAGTAAAGATCAACTTTCCTTGGAAAAGCAACTATTATTGGGGTGAGGCCATGATAGAGAACCAAATGGAGCAAATGTACTTTCCACTGAATCACCGTGACGAATAAAATATTAAGATGTCTAGTAGGTGAGTTCTTTTTTTTCTTTTTTTTTCTTTTTTAAATTCTGTTAAACAACAGCTTCTGTTGGTTAAACTGCTACAGTGATCTGCTTCATCTCAAGAGCTCACAGCAATTTTGAATGACAACTTCTTTTCTCAAACCCATAGATTCTTTTCACGTTGTCACTCTGGAATGTTTCCAGGATGTTAAGGCCTGATGGCCTCAGGTGTATTCAACTGAAGCCATAAGTAAGGATGGGCAGAACAGCAGTTTTCCATCAGTACAGTATATCAGAGCCAAGACCAGCTCGCATGAGGCTAAAGGCTCTTTGCCTGGCTGAGAATACCCTGTTGTCAACATGTGCATTTGCCTTGAGGTCATGTTGAAATCTAACTTCCAGTAAGTCAATCTCATCTGTATTATCTATGGTAGCTTCCCCAAGCTTCTACGTAGGGACTTGCTGTAAGCCACTGGCAACAATTGACATAGATCTGGTTTTACCAATGCCAAGAACAAAACGCCACTTTTTAGAATATTGTTCACATATATTGATTAGAGCCTGCAATCCTGGGACAATAGATGCTAACAGAGTGTCGTCATCAGCATAGGCCAAACTATTGAATAAAAATTGGGCTATTCTTAGGCCATGGCTAGATTTTGATAGTTCGCTCGAAAGATCATCAATGAACAAAGTAAACATTATAGGTGACGTCTCTATCCCTAATCCATTGTAAGTTTTTAAAAATCTCAGTTACTGGTTAGTCATTTTGTCTCCATTTTACTTTTTCAGTCAATAACTACATATTTATATCTCTAATTCATTCTATTTGTATTTTTGTAACTGTTTTAATATCTGGAAGCCATTTTTCTGCTCTTATTTTAGAATTCATTTTTGTATTTGTAATTCATGTTCCTAGGTTAATTTTTATACCTCTGTTTTTCTATTAGTAATCCATAAATTTTTTTTTTTTAATCTCAGTAACTTTTTTTGTTTCTAATCCATTTTAATGCCTCTTATTTTACTCTCTTCACCTTTATAATTTTTTTCATTTCTCAAATCCATTTTGTCGTTTTCATCTGTCTGTTTTTCAATCTCTAATCCCTTTCACTGTTTTTATCTAAATTCATGTTTACTGTAAACAGTTTTAGCCGGTGTCGTAGAAAATATGGTCCCCCCATGTGACTTGTCGCATTATGCACGTCTGTATGGGTCGAATTGCATCATTTGAGTAATGTACCTGATTTTCACAGTATCAAAGTATTCTCAGAAATGAATAAGCACACTTGCAGGATTTGAAAATAGCTGAAATTGTCATCTAATCAGACAAACTCAATGATCAGAACAGAGGTAATGTTAGCTGACCTTATACCATAATTCGCCTGGAATTTAATGACTCGCTAGCCAGCTAATTGGCGAATTAGACTACAATTCGCTTGGACTGTAAACACCACAAGCTAGCAAGCTAGCTAATGTGATAACGCACTCTTTAATGTCATAGCTAGCACACTGGTGTAACTCTCAAGCTAATGTGATGAAATGCTGCTTAATGCCATATCTAGCACACCAGTCTATCTATTGGCTTAACTAAGTCTAATGTTTGAGCTTGCAGATCAGTCTTGGGTTAGTGGTTCATGGGAAAAGATTGCTAGCTTGCGACAGTTTACCGCATGCATACATCTGCAATACAGTTAATTTCTACTCCATCTTCACATTGAGTGATACGAAAATCTTACAAGACACGTAAATTGACGCGCATTCTGCAACGGAAGTCACGTGGGAGGATAAGATTTTCCACGACACCAGCAGTGACCTACAGCCTGTAGAGCAGTGCATTTCTAACTGCACCTTGCACTAGTCTTGGCTGTGCGCGCCATTAAAATGCTCCCTCTGCTGAATTCCTGTTTCCTGTGCAGACGTGATCTGGGTGATCCTGAGCGTGGAGGTGGGGGGGCTCCTGGGAGTGACGCAGCAGCTGTCCTCGTTTGAGACGGAGTTTAACACACAGCCGCACCGCAGCGTGGAGGGCGACTTTAACCCTTTCGCCTCGCCGCAGAAGAACAGGCACCCCTCTGGTGACGGAGGTCTCAAAGACCCGGGGGGTCTCTGGGGCGACGGCGCCCCCCCTGACAAAATCCACCAGGATCAAAATGGACTCTCTGTAAATATATCACCCAACAGGCTCCAAAACAACCTATCAGTAGTGACGTACAGCCAGGTACGTATGCGCCGATTGGTGCTCTCACAGGAGTGGGAGGAGAGTCAAAACTTTTTTAGGGGGGGAAAAAACATTTTAACGTCTATTCGGCGTGAATTTAGAAATTTTGTGAAAAGAGATGAATGCAGACAAATAAAGCACATAGATGGACTGAACGAGAAACATGGCTTGTAGTGCTAGGGCTGTATTCATGTTATTGAAAACATTCAATGGTACAGCCATTACAAATCATTTTGTCGGTGAAGCTGCTTAAAAAATCTTTTATTCTTACGTATGTGGTTCTGTACAATATTTGCTTGGTTCTGTTCAAACACAAGATTCTGGGCGAAAGGCTCAAAAAGCAAATGACACTGTCGTAATACTTGTGGATTGGGCTTCATCATTCAGTCTGATTTCCTGTGAAATCCAGTAGTTTTTATCTTCCTGATGTGAGTTGATCACAAACGGCACCTCTGGAGATGATGTGTGTCGTCTTGATGCCATTTACTTCAGCGAAAGCGGAGAGTGGACACCTGACACAGCCGTCTTCACCCAAACCCGACTCTCCCGGAGCGCAGAGCACAGGGCCAGAGTGTCAGGGAGAGATAATCCCCTCTGTCTCCAGCTGCAGTTATTTATAACCTCACACACTAACAGTGTTACCACCTATATTCTCTCCCTGTCTCACACACACGCACATACGCGCGCACACAGACAGTTTTACACCCTCTCTCTCGCTCTCTCACTCACACTCCCTCTCATACACGCACACACACACACACACACATGCGCGCATACATACACACACACAGGGTTGGTGGATCCGGAACATCGTTTGCTGTAGAGTTTTTCCCTGTTCGCTGCAGATCCACTGAGAAGCGTTTCCCATGTAAGCACAGCACTGCTTGTGTTAAGCCGGCTACAGCCCTCAAGCGTCCAATCAAAAGGTCTAGGCAGACCTAAGCGACCCAGGACAAGGCAAATCAGTGACATTCTTGCACATGACTCTCAGTGAGACGTTTCACGGAAGAAAATGCAGATCTTCACATGGTTTGGAAAACAGCAGATGAAGTTTGAGAGTTTTACACAGCAGTGTGCTCTCTGCGCCCTGCTTTATTCTAGAACATTCTGCTGGTCTGCTGAAGTGCTGTTGGCAGAGCAACAGGCTATGTCCACACTAATAAATCTTCATTTTAAAGCAAAACTTTATCTCTGTCCATACAGTAACGCAGTTTTCCAACTAAAGTGGGGTCAGCAGCGTTTTCAAAATTCAATTTTGAGCCTAGTCTCCACTTTGACGAGCTTTCTGCCGATTCGTGCTGATGTACCAAGACCTCTGAATCATAACGAGTCATGGTTCGTCCACCACCCCCACCTCAAAATTCTCTTATGGCCACAGACATAGGAATGTTCTAGAACCGCTGTTTGAGATCACTTTATCTTTGCCCATCATGGGTCTGTCTTAGTCGGTTTGTGTTCACTTCGTTTTATCTTGCAGATAATGTAGCACCTCTTCACTACGTCTTCCTCAGTCGTGACCATTTTCCACAATATGATCGCACTGGAATGTTCAAGAGCCATCAGGACACATGTAGAACCCCACCACAACATTGCCATGACATACGACAATCTCGCAAAGCGCTTTGATTTTTTTTGGAACATTTTGAAAATTGTGCCATGACAAAAATTAGATGACGACTTCCTTGCAAATGCTCCGAAATTCCTCCAAATACATCTGTGACAGCCTCCAGACTTGCCACGATCTGACATGGGGGTGAATCAGCGTATTAAATCATGAAGGTGGGAAGGGAGCTTTAGGGTCCGAAACTGCCGAGTAGTGTTAACGCTTGACGAAAACATTGCACAAGTTAAGCGTTTTAAAATTATAATGTATTAGTATGGATATTCATGGAGTTAACCCTCTCACTCCCTCCCTCTCTCCCTCCCTCCCTCTCTCACTCCCTCTCTCTCTCACTCCCTCTCTCTCTCAGGGTATTCATGGACCCTATCCTTTTGGGCAGTCTTAAGAGAGAGGCATCGCTGTCACTGGGCCTTTACTGTAGGGTCAGTCAGGACTGGGGTCGGGGAACAGAAATCCCCATCAGACTCTGTAGACCCTCCAGCCCCTAATGGTGACGCAGAAGAGGAAGTGAAGATTCGGCCGGTTTTATCCCTATAATGAACCCAACCTACACCCAGCACCCGACGTGTGCATGTGAGAATGAACAATGAAATGGAGTGATGGAAAGATTTTACTGGTATTGACAAACACGGTGTATTTTTTATTATAATTATTTTGTTTTTTTGTTTTTTTTTTTTGGTCACAATATTAAGTAGAGACTGCTGGATTAAAAGCGAGTGGAGAGGGCAAGGAACGTGTGCGCGTGTGTGTGTGTGCGCGCGTGTGTGCTATGCCTGCTAGTTTGTGAATGTGTGCTAGTGTGAGTTTGTGTGTGTGTGTGCGTGCGTGTGTGTGTCTGTGCAAGGACAAGCAAAAACACCAAGGGTTAAGGTACAGTGAGGCCCATAAATATCTGGACAGTGGCACTGTTTTAAAGGCCTGCTAATCCCCAGAGTCCCCTCAATATGGATGTAGATGCCCTCCGATGAAATGCTGCACTATGATTTGGGGGTAATTTGGGGTACGTGCTCTTCTGGAGTGAATCACAGAGGGATAATGGCCCTTAAAAACTGTGTCACCGTCCAGACACTTCTGGACCTCGACACGATGTGAAAAAGCCATTTAAACGTCGTTTAGCCTGTTGAGCGATTTGTTCTGTTTGAATTGATGTTGAGCTGTGTTTTTCTCTCCTTTGCTTTTTAAATTTTAAGAATAATTTAAGTGTTAACTCTTTGGGGAAGGAACACACTCACCTTTACTTGAAGTTTGGACGTTTCCCTGTGCCGCTGCCAGCTTTGGGTCGCGCTGTGTGTTGGGACAGTTAGCAGACGCTTGCCTCACATTCTTCAATCAGTCCCTTTACACTGCTGGATATTTTACTGAAGTTGTCTGATTTAGCACCTTTCTTTCGGGATAGGATGCCAGGATTTTGCCAAGGGATATTACCAAAAGTCTGTTAGAGGCTGTATTTTTTTTTTTACAGCAGCAATGCCACGCCTGGATTTATCGTTTATTGTTATTATCTAAAAAAGTGGGGTGATTGTATTTTTCAACGTTTTTTCTGGAGGCATCAACCGGGCTGCTGTTCTGCTGCGATCTTAGTGCCTGTTTAGCCCACATTGACCAGCAGGTGGAGCTGTTTATCCAATTATTCACTGCAGTGAGAGTATTACGCAGGAAACCCCTGGCTGTGTGAATTCCTCCAGTCAACTGTTTGAGCCGTGACGTCTGTCCTGGTGGTCCCATTCTGTGGCCGACCACATGGTGCTTTCTCATTCCAAATCAGGGCTTTACGTGAAATGGCGCTGTTATCGCCTCATGACTAACCGTGCCCTACTGACGGACGTGTTTGAACTCTCGGTTTGTGGGTGATGTCATGCACATTTCTGAAAGGTTGCAAACTGCAGTCCTGCATTGAACAGAAAAGGTTCTGTTGGTTTTCCATGTTGTGAGGTGCGTAAGAGGAGTTTTCCGGAACCCTGTGAATGGACTGTGTTCATAGCATCCAGTTTCCTCTGTAATTAGCAGCATGCTGTAACTGCTTCGCGTTTTTGGCAGATAATGTAAAACCCGCTGAAATGCACTAAACAAACACGCAGTTTTTGGAACATGGTTACTATATCCCACTCTGTTTGCCTGTTCTATTTGGATTTAAAATTTGGTGGCCTTAATAACAGATCACTGCAGACCTGTGTTATGCTTGTAAGATGGCGTGTTAAATATTTTTTCAGTTTGGAATCCATTCAGTCAGTAGAGGTGTGGGGTGTGTGCCCAGATCTGGAGTTTCCTCGCGTTTAATTAGTCCAGTGGAGAGTCCCCTTATACTGAGAGTAGCAACATAGGGGCCACCAAAAAAGTTGGTCACATGACTCGTGGATCCATTTTGTATCCACCAGGTTTATCAGTTTTACGACTTCCTGAGGAATTCTTCTACGTCCCTGCATTTTGTGTTTTGAAAACCAAAAAAGTGGCTGGTTGTTGTGCCTTTGGGTGTTCCAGTAAATCTGAGAAGGGGTTTTAGCTGACGACTCGATGTACCATATGTGCGCGCACTGAAAGATGGAAACAAGATGGCATTCAAATACTGAGTTGTGGCTACTCTCAGAATAAAGAGACTCTAGTCCAGTGTACCTGATCCGGTACTGAGTCTGAATTGAGTTGTTAGATTTGGGTTAGATATGGGTTGCTTCGGGGTTTTCCGTATTGGCGGACCGAATAGTTTCGCTCCCCTTTCTCTGTCGACACCGAGTCACATTTGGGTTGGAAACGTTTTGACACTCATGATGGATCAAGGTTTCTTCTTCAGTGGTTTACTCCCACGCTACTGGAAATTAATTCTTGCTGGCCTGGAGGACTGGCTGTTTGTGCCTGGTATGGGTCAGTTGTTTTTGATTTTTTTTTTTTTTTTGTAGTGATTTATGTTGCTGTAAGTGCTCCTTCAGACAGACCCAAAGAGTATACACTGACACTTCTCTTTTTTGCTTTCTTTTTTCACTTCTTTTTTTTTTTGTCTGAATTACTGCATCTACTTTTGTGTGAGCGCGTTTGGTATCATGCATATTCTGGTGTTTTTATTTTTTATTTTTTCAGTGTAGCAGTTTGAGCAGGTTGACATGGTGGGTGATTGCGAGTCTTTATGGTGTTCTGTGACAGCACATGTAAGACGAGAGAAAATGTTGAGTGGGCGGTTTGAAGCCTTTTTCCTGTATGTATAAATGAACATTTGTATGATTTAAATTAACACGGAAAATAACTTCATTGCTCTGTGTCTTTTTTCTTCACTGTGTGCTTTGTAAGCTGATGCATATCTCTAATGCAGCAAGTGTTTTTATATCACTTAAGGCTGTTGTTTATTCCTTATTTTTGTTAAAAGTCCACTATTATACCATTCTTCAGCAGTTTAAGACAAGTCACTGGTGTCTTAAAGTGGACAGATCTCCCATCCCATGATTCATCACTTCCAACTGTATGATCAGTGTCGGGGTCATGTGATCACATCATTTCCAAATGGAGGCGATGGAGGAGAACGAGCATGGCAAGTGCTTGTGTTTCGCAAGTCAAGGTTAATAGGCTATAGAATCTAATGTTCGCTATTATAATATCTGTATCCTGTTGATCTCGACAAACTGCACGACTCAAGGCTATTGTGTTTGTACTCTTAAGTGGCAGAGAGTCAGTGAAGCTGAGGCTGTGCTGTGATTGGCTGTCTCATCACAGCAGTAAAATTGACAGTGGCTGCTTAAAATGAAATGTGTCCACTTTGGGCTTTGCTCTGCAGCTGCCTTCACCTCCGATGTTGAGAGAGGCACAGAATCAAAATGGATTCTGAAAGAAAAGGATCTGTTGGGAAGGGCGTCTCTGCAACAATGCTGGGACAATCCGTTTTCATGTTTTAGCTGATATTCTTGGAAGGACAATTTTAGATTTTGACGTACAAGAAAAAATATGATTTTCCTTTTTTTTTTTTTTTTTTTTTGAATTGATCTACGATGGGCAGGGTTTCAAAAGGGGTAAAATTATGTTGAATATCTTCGGAAATTTTATCATGGGAAATTTCCAACTATCACCAGGAAACACGGTGAGGAAACTTGCCTGCAGCTCCTCTCAGCCTCTCTTTACTGCTCATATGAGTGCATTCTGGGGTCCTGCCAGAGGGGGCGTAAGCCCACGGCAAGGCAGACTCATAATTCTGAAGTAAAAGATGTAAGCTGGATATATAAAATGCAGAAAACTAGTAGGCTTCTGTCAAGTAATCCATCAAACAGGTTAGAGAATGAACAGAATATCCAAGCTTGCCAGCTAGTGACCAATCTTGCTAGCTAAATATTTTTGAAAGGACACATTTTAGTTTGTAGTGATGTAATTAAGTAGAATTTTACTGACCGATGAATAGAAAAATATATGCTTGGATGGATTAAAAAAAAAAAATCTGTATTTCTTTAAAAAATTCCATGGAATCTGTGAAGTGTGGACACACTCCAGCAAACAGAAAAATCATGCCTCTAAATGCTGCCCTCGAAGTCCTGCATCCAGGTCTGAGCAACTCTGTGAAGTTTTTTACCCAGCAAGGTATGTCACCAAGGAGGGTCTGTGGTACCTCCTGGTGTAAATGTCCGAGTGCATCTGGGGCTCGGTCAGCTGTAGCGGCACTCCTCTAACGTTCCCCAACATCAGCGCCTCTGAGCGCGGCTGGTGTTTCTCTGGAAATAACCACAGAAGAAGATGTACTGCCACAGACACTGGTGGCAGGTCTTTCAAATCTGAGACTCGTGGACCAGGACACACACTCTTTTTCTGTGCACGCTCCATCGGACAGAGACTCGGATGGTGCTCACCAGGTAAATGCGTCGCTGTTCGGGTTGAGATTAAATCTCAATTTCATGAAAACCACTTTTTGTGGTGTACTCTTTTTTTTTTTTGGTAACTATGTGCGGATGAACTCCCCAGCATTTCTAATGAATTCCCACAGCTAAGGCCAGCGTATCTGGAGCGATTGAGGCTCGGACGTTTTGCTTGAGGATGCTCCTACACTGCGCGAGGGCCAGAGATGGACCTGGGGAATCCCTGATTACCATGGAGATTTTGCACGGTTTTGTAACTAGATTTTTACATTAGATAATAGTCCATCACCAGGCCTGTGTTCATTAATCCAGAGCTCACAGCTTGCTGAATGAGAGTGGATGTGTGTAATGCAGGGGATCAGTTCCACAGTTGCCGATTACACCTGCGCACAAACCTCATTCATTTTCTCTGATGATGATCTTTGGAGAACTCGAGTTTGAGGAAGCCAAAATTTGAGTTTGCAGCTGCCTCGTGATGCATGATCATTGACTCAATACCACAGGAAGTGGTCATCGGCGCTTCTGGAGATGTCTCGGCAGGACTTGGTCTGTGATTGGTCCCCTGGTTTTGCAGGCCCGTGCAGCAGAAATGGGAGCATTGGGAGAATCTGTGGAAGGAGTTACCATGGGAACAGAGTGGCATGTTTGTCCAAGGTCTTTGAAGAGCAGGCTGTAGGCGCGGCCGTTGTGCTTCAGGGTAACTGGACAGATTCGGCAGCCCTTTATGTTGCACGACTGACTGAGCACTTGTGTACCCCAGAGCTACCCCCTGTTTGCACTCTCACCTCTGCCCCTGGGGTAGAACTGCTGCCCTGATAATTACACACGTCTACCGTGTAGCTGAGTCCCGGAGGGGAGGAAGATCTTAAATCTGCTGGTTCAGGTGTACTCCCAGCGCTGTTTCCTGAGTCACCTGTCGGCGCAGGTAGACTGCGAGGCGATCGGGAGTCTCCTGCCACACACTCCAGGCCGTTTAACAGTTACCCGCACAGACATTCTGTCTTCTTCACTATCAGACGGCTGATAATTATTACACTCGTCCACCGATGCGGTGAATCACACAAGGTCCATCTTTGTTCTGGTCATACAGGGAAAATAAATGTGACAAATTTGCGTATTTGTCTTGAGGTGCATACAATCCTTTCATATCTCATTGTACGTATTCTTGAGGGCCCCGTTTATTGTTTTTAGATGAATTCAGTCTTTTATGATGACACTCGATAAAAAAACTTTAAAAACTTATTAAAATCAGTCTGGGAAGCATTAGAAACCATTTCTCAGGCTCTAGGATGGCAGCGAGAGCCATTATTTCCAAACTATGAAAACTTGGACAAGTGGTGAATCATTCTCGCGAGCCTCCCACAATTCTTCTTAAAGTCTATCGAAGACTCTTCCAGAAAGTCACGGTAGAACCCAAAGTAACATTGAAGGAACTGCAGAAGTTGCTCACATCTGATTAGGACAGTTTTCATGATTCCATCATGAGACAGAGGCTGGTAAAAAATGATATTGCTGAGCAAGCTGCAAGGCAAAAACCACTGCTAGCCAAGAGAAAGAGAGAGGCTAGCCTCATTTTTGCCAAATAATAGCTTGTTGACTCCCAAGCCTTTTGTGATAATGTTCTGTGGACTAATCAGTCAAAAGTAGAACTTTGTGGAAGTCATGGGTCTCGCTGCGTCAGGCAAAAAGCCGATGCAGTATTTTATAATAAGATCATAACAGTGTGCTGGTGGTAATGCAATGGTATGGGGATACTTCGCTGCTTCAGGGCCTGGTGGACTTTCCATAGTCAACAAAACCATAAATTCTGTCTTTAACTTGCAAATTCCTGAAGGAGAGTGCCCAGTAATCAGTTCATAGTCTGAAGCAAAAGAACAAGTCTTCCTCTGAATGGTTTCAAAGAAACAACACACAGTTTTTTTGGGGTTGCTCTTGCTGTGTTCCATTTGTACTTGGAACTAGGAAATTCCGACTTCCGAGTCGGGCGTTTCAACTGGAATGCCCCTCGAGGTTGGATTTCCGACTTGGAAAGTCAGAGAATCTTCACTACCCCCGAGTTAACATTTAAAGATGGCTGCCCCAGGTGTAAACAGTAATTGGAAGCTCCTGTAATATTTCGTTTATTACTTCTGACTCGTGTTTGTCGCACTAAATCAGCCATATACATTGTTTGACGTATATAAATGGAAATCCACCGTGTTTGAAGGTTTGCAGAAGGACCGCATATTTGTCCAGAAGTTGCTTATACTGTATTTGGACAAGGCAAACGCGAGACCTCCAACCTCTGAGGTAAATGGAACGCAGAATCTGTCAAAGTCCTGCCTTTAACACCACAGAGTTTCGATAACAGGTCAGGCAGTTAATTCTCAAAAACCCTTCAATGCAGCTGAATTAAACCAATTCTGCACAGAAGAGTCGGCCTTAATACCTCCACAGCTGTGTTTGGTAACAGCTGTTACTGCTGAAAGTGGTGTCCAAAATTACAGTTTGATTTCACTTGCAAGTGCTATCATTATTTATTATTTGAATTGGATTTTTGCTACTGAAGTGAAATATTTCCTGTTTGCAGTATTTTCATTTACACCAATAAGCCATAAAATCAAGACATTCCCACCTAATATTGCGAGGGTCCCCCTTGGGCTGCCAAAATAGCTCCATAAAATTGGCATCTCTCCATTTCCCAAACTCATGGTTTCCCAGCGGAACCTTTCCCAGAGTCGTCCTCGTCTTCCTCCCACAGTGCATCTTGATGCCTCCTCTTCCCGGGTAAGTGGTGCACAGGTACCCTGTCAAAGAACACGGAACTCGCTGGACCAGGTGACCTCCTTCAATTGCCCCAAGGTCCAGTTCTGAAACTCGGGTGCCCTCTGGGGGGGCTATTAAAGGTGGACTGGGGTTAGAGTGGGCACTTTGACTGGTCTGCAAGCTATTAAGTGCAATACAAAGCTAAGTATGATACACTTCTGCTGTTTTCCTTCAGTCGTTTTGTACCAGACGGGATAAAAGCCCTTATTCACTGGTGAGCCTTGGGCGCCCAAGACCCCGTGTCCAGTTCATGGTTCGTCTCTCCTAGGGCCATTGCCAGTCGGTACTCAAATCTGCTGAAAGAAAGCAGCCTGGAAGTCTTCTGACTTCGGTGATACTCTACCCCATTTGTCAGGTCATAACGTTCAGTTCCCATTTTTCCTACATCCAGCTCATAGAATTCAAGAACTGACTGTTCGCCTACCATCTCAGATTGGTCTGCAGACAATGGCATGTGCGATTGTTCTACAACGAAAAGTAATCAACATTATTCATTGAATCTGTGCATGGTTTTTAATTTTTGGCTCAGTGATGTATAAGCTGTACTCCTCTGGTCAACAGTGTCACCCATGTCGAGTGAGCAGGTGAACCGCGCGCTATTGTAAATGTTATTTATTCCAAATTCAGGAATAAATTGTTAGCTTGTGTTCGCCATTTCACAATCAGTTTCTGAGGGAGATCTGCTAATATTCCTGTTTTCCCCAGTGTGTCCATTAAAATACACGGTGACTGTGTCAAAGACTATATCAGAATCATCCCTCTATCGAATGAATTCTCTCCACTGCACTGGCGTAACCAGTTATTAAATAAAGGCATCCCACTCTTGCACGTGAGTGATATAAAAGCATATTTTGAATAAAAAAATGTATGAAAGCAAAGGCAAATGTCTAATGAAGTATGAAATGATGTAAAGACAATGATTTTTCTGTTTGTTAATGTTTGCTCCGTAAAAAGGCTTTTGAAGATCGCTTACAGCTTAACAAAAACTTGATAAGGGACCTCAACATAAGTGTTACTGAGTGAACCTTTATCTCTAAAATAGTTAAATCTCACTGGAAAAGATCAAATTTAGATTGGAACTCTGTCATATGGTTTAAAGTGAACCCTGGATATCCCTGCATAAAAAGTTTTAATAGAAAATGGAATACACTTATATTCTAAAGATGTACTATTGTTCTTTTTGTTTCAAGAAGCCTCATCAAGTGTATTTCTACTCTATAGGCAGATTGTATTTTAGGAAAATCTCTCATGACTTGTTTATTTTTCTGGCGTCAATTTTGTTTGCATGTGTGTGTGTGTGTGTGTGTGTGTGTGTGTGTTCATTTCT
Organism: Gymnothorax reevesii; assembly: GCA_029721435.1. NCBI lineage: Eukaryota > Metazoa > Chordata > Actinopteri > Anguilliformes > Muraenidae > Gymnothorax > Gymnothorax reevesii. The sequence continues at coordinate 94,014,841 of CM056581.1, read as the reverse complement.
ATGTGTGTATTTATGAGTATGTATGAGTGTGTGTATGTGTGTGTGCATGTGATTCATGTGTGTGTGTGTGTGTGTGTGTGTGTGTATATTTAGGGGTATATATGAGGGTATGTGTGTGTTCTTGTCTATGTGTTTGAGTATGTGCATGTGTGTGTGTCCGTGTGTGTGTGTGTGTGTGTGTGTGTGTGTGTGTGGCTAACTTTTTTCTGTAGTTTATCAATCCTTCTGAGCCACGCCCTTCTCCTGGTCTAGCAGCAATGCTGCATTTCTACAGCCTTTCAACATCCCCTTGTTGACTCGCCCTCTAAACCTGCCCTCGAGGGAATCCTCATCACCTTCCTAAGTGTCCTTCCACCTGTCTGATAAACTGAACTGACCTTGGCGAGATCGACCTTCGGAGGGCTGAGGGAGGGAGTCAACAATGATGGTTACTCAAAAGGTGTACATGAACCACAATGAATTTGCAGCGGTGTAGTTGTGTAGTTAGTGCAAGAAAATACGTCTGCGGTAAGGTGCCAGTAATGTATGTAAAACTTTGGCCCTGAATGTTCACCTTTCATGGACAAGATAAATAAATTGAGCAAGGTGAAAAAATGGAGCTATAAATTGAGCACGGAAATTATTATGCTGAACCTGTGGCACCGTACTTTGCCTAATTTGCTCAGTTGCTTTAACTAATTTAACTAATGCTGAATAAAGAAGGAGACCGCACCTCTGCAAATTATATTTCACTGGAAAGTAGAATGCTTGAAGTGTCTAAACCGCAGTTTTATTAATTTTTATTTGGTAATGATCCAGTGCGACGCATTTTTAAACCAGTAAGTCTTCAAATTGGCTTCAATACCAGGGGGCAGACATTTATACTTGGGGAATCTTCTGATTTTGAATTTGATCTTTGGAAACCTCACCTTTAAGAATGCTTAATAAACTTAACCTCTCGCAGCTTACATCTCCCGATTAGCCACAGTTGCTCAGAATAATTGGTAAAAACCGACGACAGTCTAATCTACATCAGATATCAGTGTTATGCATTGCACCACAAAATTATGAGGCGTCTTCTGCGCATAAATGACAACATAAAATATCAATATGACTTCATGATTTCAGCACTCGTTACGTACCACAGATTTGTGGAAATTAGTTTGCAGGAATCCGTTCTTTATTTTGAATATTGTAAAGGGTGCTGTAAGGTTGCACAGCTGTGTGACAATCCCAAGGACGGCGAAAATAAATGTTGCAAAGTCAGCGAAAGTTTTTGATTTACAATGCCATTTCAATTATATAAATGTAGGCAATGGGAATTCACCTTTCATTACCATTTCTAATTACAGGTCATGTATTGATCTTAGTCTCTCAGTCGACAAATTGTTTGATTGTTAATCAGGTCAGCTTAAATGAAAACAGCTTGCGGGCAGCCAAGCTGTAAAGGGTGAGCTTACTGAAGGCCCTTTGAACTACTCTATGGCCCGTATGAAAGGAAAGAGAACAACTGATATCATGTAAGAGAATTACTGGCGCACAAGGACCGCGGCACTGGCATTTGATTGGATAAAGCATTCAAAATGCACACTCACCCACTATATAGGGCACTGTGTAGTGAATGTTCTACATTGAAAACAATATAGAGAGTGAGTGAGTGAGTGGACAAGTGTGCATTCCAAACGCAGCTTTAGATTCCCCAAGTAAAAATGTCTGCCCCTGTATTGACGCCAATTTGAAGACTTTCCGGTTTAAAAATGGGTTACACCGGATCATTACCAAATTAAAATTTATAAAACTATGCGTTTTAGACTCTTCAAAAATTCTAATTTCTGCTGAAATATACTTTGCCGACTCTGCTGAGGTCCTGTCTCCTCCTTTAATTATTGATGGGACAGTTATATTCTACCTTAGTGTTCACAGGACATTCTGCAATAGTTCCATTCTTGCCTTAATGTGTTAGCAGAACGTTATGGAATGGTTCTATTCTTTACTTAAAGTGCATATTTTTGCTGATTTAAAACTCAAAATGTACCGTATTGTGAGGCACTATATAGGATTTTTAGTCACTTAACGCATTTTAACCAGTATAACACATCGGTCATTGTCACATATACCTGGTTTAATATCAGTATTTTAGGCAGAATTCGTCTGGTACGAAAAAAGCCTGTAATTTGAATCTCCGGGGAAAATGACTTTCTCTGTCGTCACGCGCGGTTCCAGCAACCCATGGGCAGCACTGGTCATTCTGTTGATAGTGGATATACTCGGAGGTTGCGTTATTTTTTATGCCGTTTATTTTTTATGATTTTGGGCGTCATTTGAAGTATTTGGCCGGAATGGTCAACAGGTGTGGGGTGTTACTGCGCCCTCCCTCAAATCAGTACAGTAACTGTTGTTTAGCTGCAATCGCTAAATGTCGGTGCCGCGCACTGATCCATGCAGGCACTGGGTCTCTCAGGAACCGCAGGTGACGTCACAAATCTGGATCAATATGGCTAAGGGCTCCCTGGGGATTTTTCCAGACACTTCAGGTAATTTTCAAAAATTGTTCTATACTCAGACCACCCTTGGCAAAATAACCCTGAGGATTTGGTGTATAAAGGCACTATGAAAAAAGACTAATTTGGTCCAGGATAATGTGTCAGCAGGACATTGTGGAACAGTTATATTCTTACTGTTATAAGTTCGCAGGATGTTTAGTTGAAATAGTTTCCTTCTTACCTTAATCTGTCAGCAGGACATTCTGGAACGGTTCTATTCCCACCTTAATGTGTCAGCAGACAAACTTTATTTCCCCCCCCTAACTTTTTTTTCTTACAGGGAAATACAACCCCAATTCCAAAAAAGTTGTGATGCTGTGTAAAATGTAAATAAAAACAGAATGCAATGATTTGCAAATGTCATAAACCCTCATTTTATTCACAAGAGCATAGACAACATATCAGATGTTGAAAGTGAGAAATTTTACCATTTCATGAGAAATATTAGCTCAATTTGAATTTGATGGCAGCAGCACACCTCAAAAAAGTCAGGAAAGGGGCAATAAAAGGCTGGAAAAGTAAGTGGTACGAATAAAAAGACAGCATTTTGCAACTAACTGGGTTTACTCGCAACAGGTGAATAACATGATTGGGTATAAAAAGAGCATTTCGAGAGGCAGAGTCTCTCAGAAGTAAAGATGGGCAGAGATTCACCAATCTGCAAAAAATTGTATCAAAAAATTGCGGAACAATTTCAGAAAAATGTACCTCAATGTAAAAATAGAAAAGGCTTTGAATCTGTATCACATAATATCATTAAATATTCAGAGAATCTGAGGAAATATCTGTGCACAAGGGACAAGTCCGAAGGTCAATATTGGATGCTCGTGATCTTCGGGCCCTCAGGCAGCACTGCATTAAAAACAGGCATGATTCTGCACTGGAATTCACTGCATGGGCTCAGGAATACTTCCAGAAATCGCTGTCTGTGAACACAGTTTGCTGTGCAATCTACAAATGCAAGCTAAAGTTGTATCATGCAAAGAAGAAACCTTATGTGAACATGATCCAGAAACGCCGCCGTCTTCTCTGGGCCAAAGTTCATTTAAAATGGACTGAGGCAGAGTGGAAACTGTCCTATGGTCAGATGAATCAAAAATTAAGCTCTTTATTTCAGTAATTGAGGCCACCTGGCCCATATTACAAAGTTTATCAACATTTCATATTTTTTTTGTGTGTGTGGAGCATACAATTAAAGTAAATCCGCAGTTACAGAGAAGGCAGGTTTTTCTTTAAATACTACACAGCCACTTTTCTCAGTACCTTTACACTAGTGGAAATCATAAGTTGTACAAATTTAGTGGTACTAAGTAGGAGGTTTGTGAAATCTATTAATTTCTAGTTATTTTCTACTATCACTGTAAATTGGACATTCTAAAAGAAAATAGTATCACACTTGGCACAAAGCAAATTTGTAACATCAGAATCACTTCTGTTGCGCATCTTCTGTACATTTAGACTGTGGCTCAATATACGAAATTTGGACAACATTCGTTTCAAATCCTTGGAAATACAATTTGTTGATAAGTACAATTCTGGAGTCAGTAATGATTTATATGAGTAACAATGAAATAGAAACTTCGAATTGCTCAGTTGTTGATGCCAATTTTGTTTTCCAATGTCTATACATCTTTGCTTAAATACTGAGATAAACTGTTTAACATCACCACAGTCTTGAGATAAAAATGCATATGAAAACCCAGTCTTAAACAATTATATTCGCGCATGGGAGACCCAGCTCATATTACCTTTCATCATATGCTCTAAGCATCATATAACAAGCATGAGGGTATCATTTTGGATTCATACGTATTAACCTACACCAGTCCCGAACACATCTTGCAAAATAATTGGCGCACAAATTGTGTCTGCCGGTTTCACCTATGACGGCTATTGTTGAGCAATATTTACTCAAACTAAGATATCTCTTAGTATATAAACTATGCACTTTTTCAATATTATCCCTTATAGTGTTCCCCCATATTTCACTCCCATAATATAAAATGGGTGCAATTTTCATATCAAAATTATACATTCTTTTTGGAAACCATGGACGCCTTTTTGTGCGAACTAAAGAGGAGAGGTACCATCCAGCTTGTTATCAGCACACAGTTCAAAAGCCTACATCTCTGATGGAATGGGGTTGCATTAGATATGGCGTGGGCTGCTTACAGATCTGGAAAGGCACTATCAATGCTGAACAGTATTGCAACAACATACGCTCCCATTCAGACAACGTCTCATTCAGTGAAGGCCTTGCATATTTCAGCAAAACAATGCCAAACCACATACTGCATCCATCACAACAGCATGGCTTCACAGTAGAAGAATCTGAGTGACTTTGGCAATTATGCTTTGTCAAGATCATGTTTAATGACCAGCGTTATGGCATATCACCCTATTGTGATTCAGCATGATTTTCTATTCAACTATTGTTCCATATCTGAATAAGATGAGGAAATATGAAAATGCAAATAAGAAATGAAAACTAAGATTTGTACATCATCCTTCACCTGTATTACATTTTCAAACCCGAACAAGAAAAATAGTTTCACGTTTTACTTAATCAGCTTCCTTGTTTTGTTTTTTGTTTTTTTTTTTTGGTACATGCGCATTTTGAAATTTACCGCAGCGACACATTCCTGAAAAATTAGGAGAGGGGTTGTTTACCACAGTTACTTCACCTCTCCTTGTACTGAGGGCACCATTTGCTCCAGTTTTGAAGAATATTTTTCCCATTCTTTTCGGAAATAAATCTGCAGCAGCTCAAAAGTGACACCACTAAAAATCTTAAATTCAGCCCGCTGAGATATGTTGTTTTAAAACTATTTAATCATTCAATCATACTGTTCCACAGAAACAGACGAGCCTTGTCCACAACATTTCTTGTAAATAAATGAGCCCCTGGTGTACGCCGCCCTTTATATCCTAGCATGATAGTGTCACCTGTTCAACACTTCTACACTGGGTCACAGCTCTCCAAACACTTTCACTTTTACTCTGCCGGTGTCCTTACTTTTTTGCAATGTGTGGCAGGCATCAAATTGAATTAAATACAGGCCAGAAATCATTTACAAATCACTTTTTACTTGCATTTTCCATTCTGGCCAAAGTTCTTCAGAATTGGAGTTGTCTAATCTTTTTTTTTTAGATTTAAATGACATGTATGTGGAATACCATACATATAACAAATTCGGAATTAAAAATGATGTGAAATCATGTCAACCTTTCACCTTCATTAGTCAATGCCGCAGGATGACAGTTTTGCCAATGGCAGTGCTATTCACCCACTTCTGCAGCAAAACCTCAGGTGCAGAATATAATTATAGAGCACCTTCTAATTAGAGACTATTGTCACAGGTGTGCTATTAACAAACAGGGCTGTTACTCAGATGAGAGGAAAATATTTGAATATTTCAGCACACCGTCTTCATTCAGGAAATGGTTATGAGAACTCATATACTTGACTGCACACTCATTGTTATGTGCAATATCACTACCTGCTGATCAACCCATCATGAATAATTAAATATTCCTGCTCTCGAGCCCATGTAGAGATAGTTAGTGCTCACTTCTGTTCATGTCAGAAAGAAGTATAGAGACGGAGGAGAGTTATATAAACACAGAAGCCAGGTACCTGTAAATTGAAGAATATTATGCAATTATTGACTTCACTTGAGGTGAACCCAATGATTTATCCATCTTGGATAAGAAATATTCACCTCAGCTGTGCCGTCTTGTCCAAGGTGGATATATTATTGGATTCACCAATACCTGAAGTCAATTACTGTTTTATTATATGACCCTACTTGAAAATATAAAATAAGAGAAGGGCGACAACTCTAACGTAAGGCTCTTCTCAGGGACAAAACAACATGAAATATGGACACTGTCAGGAGCTCCTGTAAGAGAGCCTAATCTATTTTTAGCTTAAGGTTGTTGGTTTGTAATATTCACCCCTAGCGCACTTTCGCAGGGTGAATATCACTGTTAACAGTGACCGACGGTGATCGCCTCGACCAATCAGGAGAGGGCAAATCCTCAGAACATATAATATTGCATTTTATTAAAATAGTAACTGACAGGCACTGACTGACATTTTAAATATAAGCTTTTATGGGGAGCGTGACTCATCCCTGAGTGACATTTGATTTTCATTAATAATTTTATCAGTGGCAAAATAACAGGTTTACCTCATGATATTGGCTGTGCAGTGATATTAAATTCACATGAGAAATATTGGCGCGGCATCACCTGCACAATTTCACACTGGGCTGAACTGTGACAATTGACCATATATTGGATTTAAATAAGATGATAAAAATGGAGGGCATTATGAACACAAGGCTCTCCGTTTGTTTTAAAATGTGTTTTTGGAATGAGTCGCAGAAAACCACCATTTTTTATTTATTTTTTTTTTGGACTTCCTGAACGCAGTGGTTATTCTGCTGGCAGGCATTTTGCCTGTCATATCTACGAATTTCTCACTTTTCACAAGTCAATAAAAACATCAAAGTTAGGATGCAGGGTTTGGGAAAACATGATATTAAATACTCAAATATTAAACTAATGGGGAAACGGAGATTGAGCCTTTGTGTGCTAAAGTCCACAGTTCTGTTGTCCTAACCCTCCAGCCTGACTGTATGTGGCGTGTGGTGATGCCCTTGTCATTCCAGGAATCCCCTCTCGTCGATACACGTGCCGGAGAGGCCAGACACTGACAGCACTGAGGAGAGCTCCCTTAAGCAGAGGCTAACCAACAGGAAGACCTAAACTAGGTGTAAACTGCTGTTCTGAAAGCAGACTAATATAGCGCTTGATCAAACAGCCTTTTAAAAATCATTTTTTGAATCTTGTCACCTTTCCAAATAACAGTAGCAGGCTGAAGTACCCAGGACCAGGTTCGAAAGAATGAATGTCCCAAAAATTCTCAAAACAATAAGCGTCCCAGACTTTGCCCTAAACTAAAGTCAGAGTCTTAAAAATGTCCTAAAGATTGAGCGTCCAAAAAGTGTCCTGATAAGTGAATGTTCATGCGGGACTTGGGAATAAATCATATTTCCCATTGGAACCCCTGGGCCAGTGTGGTTATTTCACCATGCTAATGTGACTTTGTTCCTGTATTCAGGCCTCTGGACTCAACACTGTGCCCATATCTCTCAGCAAATGAACCTGACAGTCAAATCGATGACTGATTCACATTGAATGAGCATGCACCCATAGCCAGATATTATGTGCCCACCATAGGGCAATATTAAGGGCCCCTGTGTTGCGGTATGCGCTCTGACTATAGGCCCTACTAATCCGCTTTCACCCTGCACTAAACCCTCTGATTAAGGCCAATACCGTAAAGTCATGTTTTCACAGAGATGTGTTCAGTCATTGGTGTACTTTTATATATAGAGCAATACTCGGACTATACTGCCTTCCTATATCTGCACCTTAATTGCTAAGAGAGGCGCGGCTCGTTACTCTCTCTGTTCACAAGATTACTAGTTGCTCTCTGTCCCACATGCCCGTACTGAACTGGGTAAACAGGATTTTGCCCCCTCAGCACCTCTTGCTTGGAATATGCAGCAAAATGAGTGGAAATTAGCAGAGTTAATTTCATTGAGCGCTTTAAACCCAAATTAAGAGTACTTGAGGCCAACTCCACAACAAGCACTTATTTTTTATAATTTGTTTGAAATTTAATCTTTTTTCATTTTTTTTTTATTTGTCATTTGTTTGTGTCTGTGTAATTGTGTAACTGTGTTTTATAGTTGCTACTGCTGATCTTGGCCAGGTCTCCCTTGAAAAAGAGCTTCTTAATCTCAGTGGGATTTTCCTGGTTAAATAAAGGTTAAATAAAAATAAAAATTCAGTTTAAATGTTCTCTTACTTATTATAAAAATGACAGAAACGTGGCATATCTCATAGAGCTGTACTCAGAATCAGAGCAGCTGTTGCAGATAAGAAAGAACTCGGCATGATTACCCAGCGGTAGCCCAAGGGTCGGTATTGGATACCCGTCACATCGATCAGTTATAGGGACACAACTTAGTGAATTAACACTGAATTAATGCTGAAAATAAAGAACTAAGAGGCTTGTCTGCTCACTCTTAGCATCACTCACAAAAAGCTGACACTCTGAAGAGAAACTTCCAGTAAATTTCAACAATTACAAAGGGAAGAATGTCACCAGGCCACTGAGGAGAAATCCTTCGGTTCCTTCAGTCTGTCAGACCGTAAATCTTTCTGACATCTTTACGGTCGTGTAAAACTCCACTGCCTGGAGGGCTGGGAGAACTGTTCATGGCTCATACACAATGTACAGGAACATTCATCTCCTAAAAAGTGCGGCACATGAATGCGGTCACTGCACGTTAAATAAGATCTTAAAACTGTACGTGCTGTCAGCTCCTCAGAGAGCTGGAGGCCATGTTTGCAGCCGGAAAGACGCTACTCCGTTAGGCTGAGATAATTGCTCTCTAATCAAATGAAAGGCAGCGATGGAGCACTGGTACAGGATCCAGGATATTACTGTTTGCAGTAGACTTTCCAGCTACACCAAGGGCCTGAGAATCTGCACTGAGTGGGTCCATAGAAATCAATACTGCTGCGAGAAAAATAATGTACAGCACCGTAAAATAATTAAAGTACCCGGTCGCTAACCTGTGGAACTTCGGTCCGATTTTAAATTCTGGTGGAGATCCCAAGGTTTCAAACGATACCAAATCTGTCCCCCTGAATTACAGGGAAATGTGTATAAATGATGCACAAGGTCTGGATATTTTCCATTTGATGTAATGCTGAGGCTTCCTGGGTTTGAATATTTTCCTCAGTGTGAGTGTGATGTAGCTTCAGTGAAGTGCTGTAACTTGCAGATACATAATTTGTAAGTGACATTGTTCTATAATATAAAAAAGATGCTTTTTCTGACTTTGAGCCTATTCAGGATGAAACTGAAGGGAACGAGAAAGAGCGGTATTTCTTGGGTAAAATACCAGCTCATTGTGAACTCTTTTCACTGCAAGTGTTTTGATTTCAGAGGTAAGTACTTGGGCTCAGGCTTTAAATCTTGTAGCATTTGTGTTTGAGGGTAATAACTAAGGAAATTGGGTCTAACAGCCTATAAAACAATCTGCATTGACACCCCCAGCAGCAGAGAGTATATTGGCAAAAGCCCCCAAGCGAAAGCTCCCCAAAAATAAAGCCTAGCAACAGTATTACCCCAGGCAGCAGAAAGGACAAGAGTAATACCATTAGACATTTCAATATTGTTTCCTTACATTGCAGTACCCAGAAAATTATCATAAACTGAACCAATTTTTATCTCTGATTTGCTCCAACTGCCCTCATGTACTCATCATGAAAAACAAGCTTTATTATCCCCCGCCGCGCGATTAGCGCGAAGCAGGGATATTGCATTGAGCTCCGTCTATCAGTGCGTCCGTACATATGTATGTCCGTCCGTCCGGACGCATAAAATTGAGTGGCGGGGGATATTGCCATGTAAGTGGCAAACACTTGTTTTTTCATGAGGTCACAAATAAATTTAACAGCTTATTTAACTTATAAAATTATTAAGAACTTTGAATGTATACATTCGGCTCTATAATTTCACTCATATTTTCCAAAAATGGAAAATAAATACGCAGTCGTGTTTTATCACACTGAAATCTAAAATGCTTAATTTGACAAATGACAGAACTAGAAAAATATTTTACTCTGAAGAGATGTGACAAAGTTCACATTACTTACTTACTTACTTAAATTATATATAGAGAGCAAGTACAAGAGTCAGAAATAAGGGGGTAAAAAAAATCAGTGCATTTACCTAACGTAATTCTATTTACTTGTGTTTTATTAATTAATAAACATCTACACTACACTAAAGACACATAGCTAAAGTAACCTGCACCTCACACTTCGCTCTTAATCCAAACAGTAGCTTTGCAAAAAGTAAGACTAAAACCAGGCACCATTTCAGATGTCATCTTCTGGAGACCTTAGCAGACACTGACCATGCCGCACTCTCTCTCTCTCTCTCTCTCTCTCTCTCTCTCACTCACACACACACACACACACACACACGCGCGCGCGCATGCACGCAAATAGGTGTGGAAACACAAACGCATTCATAAGTATGCATACAACACTCATATACACACAGCTGAGCACGTGTACAACATGCAGACATACACATACATGCCAAACTAATAACTCGTTGAATCTCACAGTGTTTCGTTCTATTGATCATGACACTACATACAAAACCAATCTCACAAAAAAGGTTTTTCTATTCATTTAACTTTCTTTCTTTCCTTAATTCTGTATTTTTTTCTTTACTTATTCAGAAATTTATTTATTTATTTAGAGCCACCATTTTGGAAAAGCTCGATAGTCAACAGCCTGACCCAAGACAGCTCATTGACCAATTAACCTTTGAAAGATGGAGGTCTGAAACATTTAATTATAGTTAATTATCTAAATGTAATATTCTAATGCTAATGCCATTACAGTGTTCTAAATTTATCATTCTAATGCTGATGTCATTAAAGTGTTCTTAACTCAACATTCTAATGGTGATGTAATTGCAGTGCTCTAAACTCAACATTCTAATGCTGATGTAATTGCAGTGTTCTAAACTCAACATTCTAATGCTGATGTAATTGCAGTGCTCTAAACTCAACATTTTAATGCTGATGTAATTGCAGCATTCTAAACTCAACATTCTAATGCTGATGTGATTGCAGTGTTCTAAACTCAACATTCTAATGCTGATGTGATTGCAGTGTTCTAAACTCAACATTCTAATGCTGATGTGATTGCAGTGTTCTAAACTCAACATTCTAATGCTGATGTGATTGCAGTGTTCTAAACTCAACATTCTAATGCTGATGTGATTGCAGTGTTCTAAACTCAACATTCTAATGCTAATGTAATTGCAGTGTTCCAAACTTAACATTCTAATGCTAATGTAATTGCAGTGTTCTAAACTCAACCTTCTAATGCTGATGTGATTGCAGTGTTCTAAACTCAACATTCTAATGCTGATGTGATTGCAGTGTTCTAAACTCAACATTCTAATGCTGATGTGATTGCAGTGTTCTAAACTCAACATTCTAATGCTGATGTGATTGCAGTGTTCTAAACTCAACATTCTAATGCTGATGTAATTGCAGTGTTCTAAACTCAACATTCTAATGCTGATGTGATTGCAGTGTTCTAAACTCAACATTCTAATGCTGATGTGATTGCAGTGTTCTAAACTCAACATTCTAATGCTAATGTAATTGCAGTGTTCCAAACTTAACATTCTAATGCTGATGTAATTGCAGTGTTCTAAACTCAACATTCTAATGCTGATGTGATTGCAGTGTTCTAAACTCAACATTCTAATGCTGATGTGATTGCAGTGTTCTAAACTCAACATTCTAATGCTGATGTGATTGCAGTGTTCTAAACTCAACATTCTAATGCTGATGTGATTGCAGTGTTCTAAACTCAACATTCTAATGCTGATGTGATTGCAGTGTTCTAAACTCAACATTCTAATGCTAATGTAATTGCAGTGTTCCAAACTTAACATTCTAATGCTGATGTAATTGCAGTGTTCTAAACTCAACATTCTAATGCTGATGTGATTGCAGTGTTCTAAACTCAACATTCTAATGCTGATGTGATTGCAGTGTTCTAAACTCAACATTCTAATGCTAATGTAATTGCAGTGTTCCAAACTTAACATTCTAATGCTGATGTAATTGCAGTGTTTTAAACTCAACATTCTAATGCTGATGTGATTGCAGTGTTCTAAACTCAACATTCTAATGCTGATGTGATTGCAGTGTTCTAAACTCAACATTCTAATGCTGATGTGATTGCAGTGTTCTAAACTCAACATTCTAATGCTGATGTGATTGCAGTGTTCTAAACTCAACATTCTAATGCTGATGTGATTGCAGTGTTCTAAACTCAACATTCTAATGCTGATGTAATTGCAGTGTTCTAAACTCAACATTCTAATGCTGATGTGATTGCAGTGTTCTAAACTCAACATTCTAATGCTGATGTAATAAGCACTACAGAGTTCCAGGACATGTTGGACAATGTCAAACACATATTCTACAGTATATCCGCTGCTTGCAGTGCTTCACTGAAGCTACATCACTCTTATACTCGGAGCAATATTCAGGACGCCATGTTCTTATTGCCACAGCATTACATCAAATAGAAAATATTTACATCTTGTTCATCATTTTATACCCATTTCCCTGTCATATTACAGGACATAATTAGGATTGTTGGAAACCTTGAAATGACCTCTCGAAACTTGAAATAGGCCTGTCCTCCCACGGTGTGAATACAGCTGTTGCATTTGACGGACCCATATATGTGTCTGCAGGTTTTATGGGGTTAAACAAACTGGCCTTTTGACCAGCTAATTGAAGAGAGGCATCATGGGCACGAAATGAAAGTTAAGATTGAACAAACTATATTTTCAGTCAAAATGAGAACAGGATTAATAAATGTGATATTGTAACATATCATTACTTAAATGGTTTAGTGTAGATCAGATAATGTATACACTCCCCAAATGGAATGTGAAAAAAAGAAATAATATAAGCACTAATTGGAATAAGCACTGGCGCAGGTCCAAGCTCAGTATGGCCCAGGCTGCTGTTAGAAAGATGAAAACACCCTGCTGTAATTGTGTATGTGTGTGTGTGTGTGTGTGTGTGTGGGGAGGGGGGGGGGGGGGGGGGGGTTTGCAGGCTCTTAGCTGGTCAGGGGTCATAATTACTGCCAGTAATTATGTCCTCTGGGTAATTGAATTAGTGTCATTATGTCATTATACAGCTCAGAATGACCAGACGTCAGACGTTAAGTCCAACTGTCACTTCATTCATCCAGTTGTCCCTCTGCTAAATATGAGGCGGTCTGGAGTTTTGTGAAAGTGAAAAACAAAAACTTTCAGTGCAATACTGTTGTGGTCACTTCTAAAAGATATTGCCTCTGATTTCCATCATTTAGATCATAACAAAGAATTGAACCATTCAATTTCAGCTGGTGGCTGGTCCACAGGCAACACTGCTGAGGCACTCCACAGTATCCTAGTATCTTAATCACAAGTGTATAGACCTACTCTTCATGCTCTCACCTGGGCTTTTATCCAGTAACCCAGGTGCCCCAATACTGCCCCCACTTCCAGGGTCAGAGGGGTCAAATCCTGCGAAGGGTTTCAGCCACCCATAAGCTGAGTTAACAAGTGAGAGGTACCCCCAGACCACCCACTGAAACAGCTGAGTTTGCTAGTAAACTACACCTCCTAACCACCCATGAGCTCAAACAGATGAGTTTACTAAGGAGATACTTTGTTACCACCCACAGAGTTCAAAGTGATATATAACTGTTTGTCACCCATGGACTGAGTTTACTTGCGAGATATGCCACCTAACCACCCATGGGCTGAACCTGCTAAGTTCACTAATGAGATCCATCTCCTAACCACCCATGAGCTGAACCAGCTGACTTTACAAGTGAGATACTCTTTGTTTCCATCAATGAACTGAACCATCTGAGTCTAACAGTGAGATAACCCTCCTGACCCTCAATGGTTTTAAGCTGCGGAGTTTACTAGGGAGATAGTAGTAATAGTAGTAATGAGGAAACTGACCTGTCCAAGTGAAGGGCAAAAAATTCCTGCCAGAAAATTCCTTACCAGGCTGGTCTTTGGTTTATGGTTTGCTGGGAATAATGATTTCTCATTTCAGAGAGGCTCAGACAGCACATATAGAGAGAACAGTGCAGCAGAGTGGCTCAGACAGAGTTACACTACCGGTCAAAAGTTTTAGGGCACTTCAATTTTTCCACTTTTTTATTGAAAATTATGCAGTTCCAGCCCAGAACCAAAACGGCCACCACAGCATCCTGCAGCGCCATGCAGTACCCTCTGGTATGAGCCTAGTTGGTCAGGGGTTCATCCTACAGCATGATAATGACCCAAAACATAAGTCCAAGCTCTACAGGAACTACCTTAGGGAAAATGAACGAGTTGGTAAGCTTGAAAACATGGAGCAGCAGCACAGTCTCCAGACTTAAACCCCATGGAGATGGTTTGGGATGAACTGGACAGAAGAGTAAAAGCAAAGCAGCCTACAAGTGCCGCACATTTATGGGAACTTCAGCAACAGAATTGGGAAGAACTTTCTGAAGAATATTTGATTTCCATTGAAGAAAGAATGCTACAACTGTGTTCAGCCGTTATATCTGCCAAAGGTGGCTACATTGAGTTAAATATTTTAAAGTACATTTTGGTTTATAAATTAATTCCATGAATTCTTTTTTAAATTTGATTGTTAATTTGTTCTATCATGTCTGTGCTTTCATTCCAGAATACAATGAGACATCAAACTGCATAATTTTCAATTAAAAAATTGGAAAAATTGACGTGTCCTAAAACTTTAGACCGGTAGTGTACATGGAGAGCACATCGCAGTAGAGAGGCTCAGACAGAATTACCTTGAGAGCACAGTTCAGCAGAGTGTCTTAGAGTAGACAGAGTCATGTGAAGAGCACAGCTCAGCAGTGTCCCAGACAGTTACATATAGAGCACAGCACAGCAGAGTGGCTCAGACAGAGTTACATGGAGAGCGCAGCACAGCAGAGTGGCTCAGACAGAGTTACATGGAGAGCGCAGCACAGCTGAGTGGCTCAGACAGAGTTACATATACAGCACAGTACAGCAGAGGCTCACACAGAGTGACATGAAAAGCTCAGGTCTGCAGAATGGCTTAGAGCCATATGAAAACCGCAGCTCAGCAGTGCCCAGACAGAGTTACATAAGGAGCAGTGGAGTGGCTCAGAGAGTTAAATGGAGAGCATAGCACAGCAGAGTGGCTCAGACAGTTATATAGAGAGCAAAGCACAGCATAATGGCTCAGAAAGTGTTACACAGAGAGCACAGCACAGCAGAGTGGCTTACACAGAGTTACATTAAGAGCAAAGTGCAGCAGAGAGACTCAGAGTTACCTTGAGAGCTCAATTCAGCAGAGTGGTCCAGACAGAGTTACATACAGAGTACAGCACAGCAGCCGAGACACAGTTACATACCGTGGGCACACCTGTGCAGCTCAAAGTACACAACAAAGCAGAACAGAGAGTTACTTGGAGATCACAGCAGAAACAAAGAGTGGCTCCAACAGAGTTACATGAAAAGCACAGAAGATACACAAAGTGGCTTAGAAGGATCTGCATGCCGGGGATTTCTGTCTGACACAGTGAGAAGCGCAGCTCTCTCAGCAAACAAGAATAATTCAAAAACAAGAAACAAACCTGACTGCTAAATTGAGCGAAATGTTGACTTCAACCTGCAAGGACCTTTCAAGCACAAACAGCCATTTTTTTGGTTTTATAAGATGTTTCTCAGATCTTTTGGGACTTTGCAGATAACAGTTTTATGTCTGAACTGATGTCCTCTGAGTTTGGTTGTCCCTGGGTGACTGCGCTGGAGTGTAACTGTGATATGCCATTGAATTATTTTTGTTTAATTTTGTTTTATTTTGGGAAACAAAAGAAAAACTTCTCTGGCATCTCCTGGAGATGTCCTTTCAGTCATCTGCGCTGTTTATTTTACTTTAAAAAAATGTCCCGATTAAAAACTCACATGTTAAAATTTTCCTCTCTAGCATGCAAATATGTATGACATATCAGCTGAATCACCTTCGATGTTACTCTGTGCGTCAGCATTTACAGTGTTATTTTTCTGAGCACCAGACAGCGATGGCGACTGAGCTTGTATACAGTATACTGTATCAATAGTATTTGCATGGCAGTTACTGAATGCAGGAATGATGGCTTCATTCAGTTGACAATCCTGGGAGCATTTCATTCATCTTACAGTGCTGTGAAAAAGTATTTGCCCCCTTTCTGATTTCTTCTCTTTTTTTTTTTTGCATATTTGTCATGCTTAAATGTATCAAACAAATTTTAATATTAGAAAAAGATAACCAGAGTGAATATAAAATGCAGTTTTTAAATGATGAATACATTTATTCAGGGTAAAAATCTATCTAAACCTACCTGGCCCTATGTGAAAAAGTAATTGTTGTTGAATTGTTGTTGAGTTGTTGAAGCCACGTTATTATCAGTCATTGATTATGGTGATGTGATTTACAGACATGCTGCAGCTTCAGTTCTAAACCCTTTGGATAGTGTATATCACTCTGCTCTTAGATTTATCACTGGTGATGGGTACAGAACTCATCATTGTGTTCTGTACGAGGAGGTTGGTTGGCCTTCCCTGGAAGAGAGGCGCAACAAACATTGGTTTTTATATATCTTTAAGGCCCTCGTTGGAAAATTACCACCTTATATCTCAACCTTGATAGAGTGGAAGGCTGGTAGCTATACAACTCGCTCCACTGAACTGTTAATTTTGAGAGTTCCTCGAGCGCGTACTGAACTTGGTAAAACAGCTTTTTCCATTGATGCCCCAAGCTCATGGAACATCCTCCAAGAGTCTCTAAAAATTGATGTTCTTCCCTGTCTTTCAAAGTTCAAGACTTCAATCTCTCGCTATATACACACATATAATGTGTTTCACATTGCAACTGTTTTAATGGATTTCATTTATTTATTGCATTTTACCTATGACTGACAAAATTGTTGCTCACAATGATTATCCTATATTATACTTGTTTTATTGTGCTGTGGTTTTAATGTGTCTGTAATCTCGACGGAAATGAGGGAAGCCTTAATGTCCTTTCGAGAATAAATAAAGGTTTGAATAATTGCCCCTAAATCCTAATAACTGGTTGTGCCACACTCGGTGACAACAACTGCAATCAAATGTTTGCAATAACTGGCAATGAGTCTTTCACATCACTGCGGAAGAATTTTAGCCCACTCTTCTTTGCAGAATGATTTTAATTCAGCCACATCGGAGGGGTTTTGAGCGTGAACGGTCTGCTTAAGGTTATGTCACTGCATCGCAATAGGATTTAAGCCTGGACTTTGACAAGGCTACTCCAAAATCTTCATAAAGTTTTTTTTAAGACATTCAGAGGTGGACTTGCTGGTGTGTTTCAGATAATTGTCCTGCTGCATAACCAAAGTGCGATTGAGCTCAAGATCACAATCTGATGGTTAACATTCTCCTTCAGGATTCTCCGGCAGAGAGCAGAATTCATGGTTCCATCAATTATGACAAGTCGTCCAGGTCCTGAAGCAGCAAAGCAGCCCCAAACCATCACACTACCACCACGTTTGACTTTTGGTATGATGTTCTTTTTATGAAATGCTGTGTTAGTTTTACGCCTGATGTAATGGGATGCACACCTTCCAAAAAGTTCAACTGATGTCTCATCAGTCCGCAGAATATTTTCCTAAAAGTCTTGGGGATCATCAAGATGTATTTTGGCAAATGTGAGATGAGCCTTCATGTTCTTTTTTGTCAGCAGTGGTTTTTGCCTTGGAACTCTGCCATGGATGTCATTTTTTGCCCAGTCTCTTCCTTATTGTTGAATCATGAACACTGACTTTAACTGAGGCAAGTGAGGCTGCAGTTCTTCAGATGTTGTTTTGGGATTTTTTGTGACCTGCTGGATGAGTAGTTGATGTGATCTTGGAGTAATTTTGGTAGGCTGGCCACTCCTGGGAAGGTTCACCACTGTTCCAAGTTTTCTTCATTTGTGGATAATGGCTCTCACTGTGATTTGCTAGAGTCCCAAAGCCTTACAAATGGCTTTGCATCCCTTTCCAGACTGATAGAAGTCAATTTCTTTTTTTCTTATCTGTTCTTGTATTTCTTTAGTTCGCAGCATGACATGTTGCTTTTTTAGATCTTTTAGCCAACTTCACTTTGTCAGACAGGTTCTATTGAAGTGATTTCTTGATTCAACAGGTCTGGCAGTAAACCAGCCTGGGTGTGGCTAGTGAAAGTGGACTCAAAAAATGTGGTTAATCACAGTTAATTCATGATTTAACAAGGGAGGGGGGGGCAATTACTTTTTCACATAGGGCCAGGTAGGTTTGGATAGCTTTTTCCCCTCAATAAATGAAATCATAATTTAAAACCTGCATTTAGTATTTACTCGGGTTATCTTTTTCTTATATTAAAATTAGCTTGATGATCTAAAACATTTAAGTGTGAAAAATATGCAAAAAAGTAAGAAATCAGGAAGGGGGCAAATACTTTTTCACGGCACAGTACATAGCAGTTTGAGGAAATTAATCGCGTTTGTTCAGATGAATGAGTCACAAAAGACATTTGAAGTTGAAGTGATCCGCAGCTCCTTGCTCGTCACATCCATTTCAGGAACAGGATTTTGCATTTTTCAGTTTGTATTCAATCACATTCCTTTCTGTGCGAATATCTGACCCTTTGCTTGATTCTGGCTCTATGTGTCCAGCTGGCTGATTGGTCGGGAGGTGCTCCAGACAACCAGACCTATGCTGTGTCACAGTCAGCACTCCAACGTGTTAATGATGCAAACTGCAAACAGAAAATCAAGTCTTCACTTTCTAACCTTAACCATCCTCATCCAAAGTTTCATATGCACATCACCTACCCTCCATAATGTTTGGGACAAAGGTAAATTGGCCGTACACTCACCATTTTAAAAATCAAACAATGAACACATCTATGAAAGGTCAATATTTTAAATTGTGGGTTTACCATTCATAAATTACAGCCTTTACCCTGATGATATTTGCATTGCCATTTGCATTGGCAGTTCCCCACCATCAATCAAAATTTTTCAGAACATTTCTTTGACTTGTTATGATCAATGCTGCTCAACTCGAAAAATTCACCTTTAGACTTTGTTAAGCAACAATTTTCTTGTTTTGTAACTACCTAAGGACACAATCTTATTTCATCCATCATCCTCCTTCCATAGAATATTCTGCTCAAAAGACTCTTTTGACTTGATTCAAACTGACTAAAATTGCATTTTGATTCAAAATTAAGCTTGCGTGATTGTGGCATAAATCAGATAAATACACTTCAAAGTTTCTTCAACTGTGCTT
Organism: Gymnothorax reevesii; assembly: GCA_029721435.1. Taxonomy (NCBI): domain Eukaryota; kingdom Metazoa; phylum Chordata; class Actinopteri; order Anguilliformes; family Muraenidae; genus Gymnothorax; species Gymnothorax reevesii. The sequence continues at coordinate 93,995,306 of CM056581.1, read as the reverse complement.
CTGAGGAAGATCTCAAGTTTAATCAATTTTATTTGTGTCCATCGTTCATAACTTATTAAAAAATATAACAGGGCTGAGTCAAATGACACAAGTTCACAAAATGTTTGCATGATATATAAAACTGGGCAAAAGTCTTTGGCACCCTAGATTTTTTTTATTTAAATTTGCTGTTGCATGTTTTTTTTCTCATATTAGTAGTGCTGCAGATAAAAAGCTCATTTGAAGTAATTAATGTTAATTTAAAAAAATCCAACATGAGAAGTTTGTTTTTCACTAAATACAGTCGATACAAATAATAGTCCTGAGGCTGTGTGGGAACACCTGGGGAGACCGACTCCAGTGAGACTGTGAGTCTGCGGAGGAACTGTGGCAGATTCTCCAGTATACTTACAAAAAACTAACAGCCAATAATCTTATAAGACCACAAAACTGCAGGACAGTGTCCCAAACTTTTTAGACTAATACAGTACACAATGGAAAGTACACAATGGAAAGTGTTCTGTCACTTACTGTTAGCACTTGTACTTGTTTCCTAGGAAGTCTGCTCTTTTGTACTGATCCTGTGCACTTTTGTGCGTCGCTCTGGATAAGAGCGTCTGCTAAGAGCCTGTAATGTAATGTAACACTAAATATTGGTTTGAGTTTGTTTTTAACAGTTCACGGCACTTTATAGTACGTTTTCCAATATTTAGATACCTCTAATTTAATGATTTTTGGAAGCATCTTCTCCTCACAAAATTGTGTTAAATTTGCCTAAAACTTTCGCACCGTTCTGTGTATTGAAACCACACCTTTTATTTTTTTTTGGAAACAGCTCTGTGGTTATGATGTTTGAAATGAAATCCTCAGGCATGCGTGTCGAAATAAATCACACTAAAATCATAGGATGTCATAGTACAAATTTGTTAGTTAAATTTGTGGGTATGGCCTGGGAATCACACAATGTAAATCACATTTTTAAGTAACACATTTGCAGTTCTGGCACATTGTCAGAAGAAAAGTAAGCAAATTTAGCAGGAGGTAGAAACTCATGAAAATACAGTTGGGGCCCATTTCAGTCATGTCCCTCGTGACATTTCAATAACTAGACTGAGGTCCACTTTAAATGTAAAATGGAGACTACTGTCATTATTTGAATTTAGGAAATTAAGGTGAACAGACAAACTCAAGATATGAATCCTTTTCACTTTTTGATGAGGTAAAGCATTAAAATGTAAAAATTACTATCATATGATAATTTACGCTTGAGGCTTGTTCAGATAGCTTCTATGTGGATATAACTCATTAATGTTTATTGTATTGTGTTGTTTTGGTATTCTGTGTCAGTACAATTTTGTAATGGTATTAAACACAACAGAAAATGCAGACAGAGCAATGCGAAATGGTTGGATTACAGTGGTGAATAAACTAGCAGTAGCCCAAAAGATATATCAGCAATATACTCTGCCAAGCCAAAAAAAAAAAAAAAAAAAACATTTCCATTAGGTTGCCATTTGGATTAAGATAAGCAAATGTTAAAGAACATATAATTGCAGTGATTAATTTGCTTCAGCTGGCACAAAATTTTGCAGTATGCAGCTTCTCATTTCTAAAACAATCGTGTTCGAAGATGTATCCCGCGGTCGTGGAAAAAACATTGCCGTGTTTCAAGAGGGGCAAATCATTTTGCCCGCATCAATCAAAGCAAACAACTAAGAAAATTGCTGTAATAACTAGAACTAGGTTAAGGACCGTCCAATGCATTAGCTGCTCTCACACCGGACGCGAAACGAATTTTTCGCGCGGCAGATTACATTCAAAGTCAATGCAAAGACGGGAATGTTTTTGCACTGATTTAGAACGTAATCTGTCGTGCGAAAAATTCGTCTCGCATCCGGTGTAAAAGCAGCCTAATAGAAACCAGAATAGTGGTGTAGCATCAACTCTGCGGAAGAAAAAAAAAATAAGAATGACCACGTGTGGAAAGTGTCATTGTGAAAAAAAAAAATAGAACTCGTGGCTATGTTTCATTGTGAAAGAGCATTTTCACGATGCAACAAAAATTTGCGGGATTGGGATTATTACAGCCTTATGGCTAAATGACAGCCACTTGCTTATAAGGCTGATTGGGATTCACTTTGCGAGGGAGCATTATGATTGTGGTTACGGAAAAAGGTCATGTGGTCCAATGAGTCCAGATTTACCCTTTCCAGATTAATGAGCACATCAGAGTAAGAAAGGAAGCCCATGGAGTGATGCTCCCACCATTCATAGTGCCCACTATACAAGCCTGAGGACTCATTTTCACATATGAATTGGTCACAAAAGAGCCTGAACCTTGACCATTTGAAAGTCTTAAGGATGTGCTGGAGAGACCTCAATGAAGTGGTTTGACTCTCCTGTCATCAATACTATATCACGGCCAAAAATTAGTGCAGATCTGACTGGAAATAAATTCCGTAGCATTGCATAAGATTTTCAGAACAATGCTAAGACAAATTTGTGCGGTGTTCAAAGCTAAAGGCGGTCCAGCAAAATATTACAGTGTGTGACTTTTTTTTGGCCAGGCAGTGTACAATTACATGCTGGTGATTATACAAAAATAACGGCACACCCAAGTGGTGTGACACCTTTACAACGACCTGCAACCAATCACAACTGAGTATTGAAAAGACCTCTCTTAAAAAGCTCATTGGACCCCCCCTCCCCCCCACTGTCCAGCAGCTGTGACACTGATGGCCTCACAGGTCCGAACACTGCCCCCTTACCAGGGGGCGGGGCAGGGGGCGGGGATAATTCCTTTGGAGGACAGGCCTCAAATAGTCATTGTTTGCTCAGGTAAATTAGGCTACATTATAAATACAAGGCAGAGCCATGGTGCTGATATTCCATTGGCCACACACACATCAAACACACTCACGCACTGCTGATCGAGCTCAGATTGGCTGAAGAGCAAACTTACTTTCCTGAGCTTTGGATAACACTGCCATCAGGCTGCCAGTCATTTGGAGTGTATCATCCCTGAGTTGCCACAAGATTTTGGGCAGAAGTTTTCCTCCAGCTGCACTGACCCAGTTCACTCAGCTCCTCTACCGGGACCAACTGCCTCCACCCAGCTCCTCCACCCGGACCAACCTACTCCACTCAGCTCCTCCACCCAGACCCTCCCAAACCTCAGATCCTCCACCGGGATCGACCCACTTCAGAAACCAGCCACCCAAGAAGAATCTGCATCCGTCGCAGGAGCTCACCTGCACTCAGGTAAGCACAGACCAGCACTCTCTCTGTAACAGCCGATCAGGAACTCCAGCAGTGGAGTCTTTGTTTAAACGAGGTCTCTGATACCTTGTGATTTCACTGGATTTAAGATTGTGATTTCCTGCAGTGACTGGTGCTGATAGCAGGTGTTTGGACTCTGTTAGAGAAGAGTTAAAATCACTTACGCTTCATACCCATGATGCTATAACTCACCGGATGGCCCGGCTGCGTGCTGGAGGTGAGGTACGGTTAATGACAGCGATGAGATGGCAAGAACGTGGTCAGTAACCAAGAAACAGGAAACTGTCAAGCACATGTGTGTGATCAGGACTGGCAGCTTTATTGTGTTTAGTCTTGCACTGATGGCTGGTGATGAGGTTTAGTTACTCTGAATGAAGTGGGCTTTCTCCACAAGATAATGGAGGAGGAATCAGATTTTAACGTAACATAACATCCCTGCTGGCATTTTAACGTTTTTTCACTGTTGAATTAACATCATGGATCATAGTTGAATCACCGTTGAATAATGTTTTGATTTTGAAAAATGAATCAATGTTGATTTCGCAATGTTTTTTCAACCTTGGGCAAGTGTTTCAATGTTGTTTCAGCGTTGTTTGAACAAATCTTGTTCAAATTTCAGTGTTGATTTGAGATCATTTTGTTAACCTTTTTACACACGTCAGAGTTAAACGTTGTATCAATAGCATTTCAACGTTGAAACAACAACTGACATAATTTCAACCATATTTCATCGTTGAAGGTCGGTCGTGTCCAGCCTGGGTTAGAACCATTAGAGTTAAACGTTGTTTCAATAGCGTGTCAATGTTGAAACGACAGCTGACATAATTTCAACCATATTTCAATGTTGAAGGTCGGTCATGTGCCGGCTGGGTTACAACCATTAAAGTTAAATGTTGTTTCAATAGCGTTTCAACATTGAAACGACAACTGACATAATTTCAACCATATTTCTACGTTGAAGGTCGATCGTGTGCTGGCTGGGATGAATGTCGAGAACAGGCCGTTCAGCCCAACTAGGTTTGCCAGTATTTTAAAGTATGTTAACTGCAAAATAGGATCTATGTCTTTCACCGCTATTGAAACTGCGGTTTGTGTTGAGAGTGTACATAGGCGGCGTCTGATGCCACAGTCGCAGCTCGAGGGCAGAACATGCAGAGGAAACAGTCAGGGTCATGTTTTACTGGAAGATCAAGCGCATCTGACATGTCTTGGCAGCATTCCAAGCACAGACGTCACGAGTTCGCGAGCACAGGGACTCCGACAGGTTTCTCCTCGGCGATCGATACGGCTCCTCATGCGGCTCTTAAAAGGCCTTCTGTCGGCGTCCTGATGGTAATCAGGTAGCCTATTACACACAGTTACAGGCAGAGGTCAGAGGTCAGGCTGCAGGCAGATCATATCGGTGCTTCCTCCTGGGACAGCTGCCATGTTTCTGCAGTCAGAGACGTGAATCAATATATAACCCTCCCTTTCTTAGACTGCACTATACTGATCTCAGCACTAATAATACACATATCAGAAAAATCTGCCATCTGCAAACAATTTCATCTCTGCCAATTCAGTACATTAGCAGAAGTCTACTTTCAATGTAAAATGGGAACTTCATCTCATTTTCTGAATATGGGCAATTGAAGTGAAGTGAAACTCACTTCAATTGCCCATATTCAGAAAATGAGATATTCAGAAAATTCAGAAAGTGTGAAATGATTCAGTAAATGTTCATCTTCTAATATAGTAATATTATCATTGGGAACCCTATATACAGGCAAAACATGTTAATATTCATTGTATTTTGTTGTGAAAGCACGTTGTGTCATTGGTTATATTTTCAAATGCAGCAAATGCACTCACACACATGCACACACACACACACACACACACACACCCCTCCCCCTCTGCCTGATCATGACCGCACGCTCCATCACAGTTTCACTGGGAGATGAGAGTCTTGTTTCTGACTCACAATCTTTAGGAAGCACGCAGGATATTTACTTTACAATGTGAGGTACACACAAGTCTTAACTATGTGAAATTCACCAGTACTGAGCACCAGCTCATCAAAAATGCAATATTTCAGTGCCAGCAACACAGACAGAACATGTCAGGCTCAGACAGGATACACTTCTGTACAAAAAACTGGAAAGAGAATGTTTCTCTTGATGTTTTCTACTTTTAAAATAGCACATTGATTGATTAATTAATTTAATGTTTTTGTTGCCATTTGAAAATACCAGACTGTCAAGCTGCAAAAAGACATCAGTTCCCACAGTTCCTGTAACGAGGTAAAGACTCCTGGCAAACTTTGAGAGGTTAAACACAAGACTGGTGGACTCACCATGCAGTGTTTACAGTACATAAACTGTGTTAACTCTTAAACCTGTTTAGTGAAAGTTTCTCTTAAAGCGTCAAGAGGTGGGGGAGGTGAGAGGGGTGGGAGGGTTTTAATATCTGACGGGTTCAAATCTATTCATCTTTACTCTCGTATTTTCCCCTCAGTTCTAATGTTGAGAAGATTCACACCAAATCCATTTTGTCGAACTCTCCTCGCCATTAAACTATCAATGCTTCAAAATGACGATTGGGAATTTAAAATCGCAAAGCAGAAACCTTGAAATGACTTCAAAACCTTGACCTCATTTTAATGTTGCTTAACATTATAATAAGCAGGTGTTATTTCATTCTGCTGTCCGGAGTCATCTCTGAACTGTTGGCGCATGTGCGATTGAACAAGCTGCATGATATCTGAGCACAAACACACTTCTGCTCTAATTAACTGCATCTCCATGCAGCCAAATTCCCGGAGTCCCCTCGCTATCTGAAACCACCATTCACAGCCTCCCTGCCTCTGCTTAATAGGACAGAAATATAATTTTCAATAGAGTTGCACCTCCTGGCTCTAACTGTAATAACCACCTGGATGCTAACTAGACCTCTGAAGGGCAGTTTTTTTTCTCACAATTCTACCCATTTGCATTCGATTCGTGAAAGAACTCGCCAATTACAGGGATGGTCTTTCACCACAAAGGGTGAAACCACTTGACCGAGGTGCCCTGCCCTTTCCAATTTCTCAGTAAGCGTACACCCATCCCTTTGAAGCGTGTTTTCTCCCAAGAAAAGTCGCCCGACTGATTCAAAGACTAATCTTCTACCTGAAAGGTCTGCTTTGAGCTAATTTTCTCTTGTAGCCTCTGAACAGGAAGAGGGAGAAAGTTCAGATGAGCGAGTTTCCAGGACTAACGGGTTTAATTTAGTGCAAACTGTTATAAGAGTAGCACATGTTACAGGAACACACCCCCACGCACATACTTAGGGCCCACAAACACACACAAAAACAAATGCATAAACACAGTCACATTCGCGCACACACACACACAAAATAATACACAGAGAGAGAAAGATAAACATACGAAAACAGACCCATGCATATGTACATTATCTCACAAAAGCGCACACTTACTCATACAGAAACACATTCCAGCCAGAACAAACAGATGTCAAATGAGTCAGGTCTTTTTTGCTGATTAAAGCACAATCCACTGCAGGGACAGTCACATGACCTCACCAAGGACTGAAGCTGCGATGGTGCGTACCATTAGTTCAGTTTGCTGAGACAGAGTGCCATCCTGTGCCAAATACATATCACTTTAAACCCAAAACAAAAAAAGGCTTGCAGAGATTATCCAGCTCCATACAAATGTGCACATGAATGCATTCATGCGTTAATTGCACCAAAATATGCATGACACCAGTGTGCTTCAATAGGATAAAGCCAAACACGCATTTCACTGAACATTCATGTTTAAATAACATACCGTTAGCAGTTGGATTTCTGATTACTGTGTGATATCACTGACTGATTTTCACTTCACCTCCAACAGCGCTGCGGGGTCATGGGGAACCCGGACCCCTGTTTCTCAGTCCTGGACGGAGGGGACGCCAGACCCCCCCGGAACCTGCCCACCTGTGTGCCCGAGCGACCACTCCAGGGTGAATTTGCCACAGGGTTGTACTGCCCAGACAAGCTGCCCTGTGAGGACTTGTCCTGGCTTCTGAGGGCCCCTGAGGGCTCGAGCACAGAGCCAGAACAGTGCCCCAACATCGATAGCCAGCGACTGCAGGAGGAGGAGGGTGAGGGCGGGTCCCTGGAGCAGGTGCAGAGTCTGGTGGTGGGAGAAGTGATGAAGGACATTGACACAGCCTGTACACTGCTGAACATCACTGCAGGTACAGTCATTAACACTCCTTAAATTGAACATCACTGCAGGTACACTCACTAATACCTCTTACACTGAACATCACTGCAGGTACACTCACTAATACCTCTTACATTGAACATCACTGCAGGTACACTCACTAACACCTCTTACACTGAACATCACTCCAGGTGCGCTCACTTACGCGTCTTACACTGAATATCACTGCAGGTAAACTCATTTACGCCTCTTACACTGAACATTACTGCAGGTATGCTCACCAACTCCTCTTTCACTGAACATCACTGCAGGTCTGCTGACTAACACCTCTTACACTGAACATCATTGTAGGTACGCTCACTAACACCTCTTACACTGAACATCACTGCAGGTACACTCACTAACACCTCTTACATTGAACATCACTGCAGGTACACTCACTAACACCTCTTACACTGAACATCACTGCAGGTACACTCACTAACACCTCTTACATTGAACATCACTGCAGGTACACTCACTAACACCTCTTACACTGAACATCACTGCAGGTCTGCTGACTAACACCTCTTACACTGAACATCATTGCAGGTACGCACACTAACACCTCTTACACTGAACATCACTGCAGGTACACTCACTAACACCTCTTACACTGAACATCACTGCAGGTACACTCACTAACACCTCTTACATTGAACATCACTGCAGGTACACTCATTAACACCTCTCACACTGAACATCACTGCAGGTACACTCACTAACACCTCTTACACTGAACATCACTCCAGGTGCGCTCACTTACGCGTCTTACACTGAATATCACTGCAGGTAAACTCATTTACGCCTCTTACACTGAACATTACTGCAGGTATGCTCACCAACTCCTCTTTCACTGAACATCACTGCAGGTCTGCTGACTAACACCTCTTACACTGAACATAATTGCAGGTACGCACACTAACACCTCTTACACTGAACATCACTGCAGGTACACTCACTAACACCTCTTACACTGAACATCACTGCAGGTACACTCACTAGCGCCTCTTACACTGAACATCACTGCAGGTACGCTCACTAACACCTCTTACATTGAACATCACTGCAGGTACGCTCACTAACACCTCTTACATTGAACATCACTGCAGGTACGCTCACTAACGCCTCTTACATTGAACATCACTGCAGGTACACTCACTAACACCTCTTACATTGAACATCACTGCAGGTACGCTCACTAACACCTCTAACATTGAACATCACTGCAGGTACGCTCACTAACACCTGTTACACTGAACATCACTACAAACGATGGGGTTTGTATGAGTTTCTGTAGATGTACACTGAGGAGGTGATGTGGTCTTTATGAGTGTCTGTGGATGTACACTGAGGAGGTGATGTGGCCTGTATGAGTGTCTGTGGATGTACACTGAGGAGATGATGGTGTCTTTATAAATGTCTGTGGATGTACACTGAGGAGATGATGGGGTCTGTATGAGTGGCTGTGGGTGTACACTGAGGAGATGATGGGGTCTGTATGAGTGTCTGTGGATGTACACTAAGGAAGTGATGGGTTCTTTATGAGTGTCTGTGGATGTACTTTGAGGAGGTGATGTGGTCTGTATGAGTGTCTGTGGATGTACACTGAGGAGGTGATGAGGCCCTCATGAGTGTCTGTGGATGTACACTGAGGAGGTGATGAGGCCCTCATGAGTGTCTGTGGATGTACACTGCAGAGATGATGTGGTCTGTATGAGTGCCTGTGGATGTACACTGCGGAGATGATGAGGTCTGTATAAGTGTCTGTGGATGTACACTGAGGTCGGTGTGGGTTTGGGTTCCCCGGCTGCAGACCCGGCGGAGTGGAGCATGGGGAATGTGCAGAAGTGGCTTCTCTGGACGGAGCACCTGTACCGCCTGCCCCAGACGAGCGCGGCCTTCCGCAAGTTCAGCGGTAGAGACCTGTGCGCCATGAGCGAGGACCATTTCCGCCAGCTGTGCCCAGAGACCGGCGACATGCTGCACGCACACCTCGACATCTGGAAGTCTGGTACACTGCTGGGGGGTGTTTTTGGGGCTTTTGGGCTCAAGAGTTGCATACCCTGTACTGGATTCCGCTCTAAAAAAATCCACCAAAACCCAGCATCAGCATTTTGAATTTGGACACTCGTGATGGTTAGGCATGCTGTTCAGCGGCTGGTGGGCTCATGTCTACCCAGTTTGATACCAGCCTCCAATCAAATAAAAGTATAGGAAACGCACCTAAAACCATGGGAAACCAGCTCAGAATCACTGCAGGACTCAGCTGAAGTATTCTGAGGGATTTGTGGTCTGAGCTGGGACACATTCTGCAGTCGCGCTGCTGATCGCTCCTGGCTGCCTGCATCGTGTCTGACTGCACTTCACACACATCAGAACACCACCTGACTCCATCCTCTCTTTTTCACTCCTTTTCTCTCTCCATCCTCCCTCATCTTAGCTGCCTGGATGAAGTCTCGGTGCTCCCCAGAGAACAGCAGAATCACTGGTAAATTATGCCTTCATTTTAAACGTCGGATATAAACAGCCATATTCCGAGTGTGTATGATGTGGGTGAGTCAGACACGCAGAGTAACTGTCCTTTGAGTGAATTACGTGACCTCACCGTTCAGCCTCATCATTATATCCGTACGTATCATTCAATTAACATGCGAGCAATATACTTCAATGCCAGTCAATATGTAAGCTATATATAACAACATGCTGATCATTATGTAAGCAACATACAACAACATGCTAATCCTTATATAAGCAGTATACAAAATGCTGGTCATCATGTAAGCAATATACCTCAACATGCCAGTCATTTTGTAAGCAATATACAACAATGTGCTGTACTTTATGTAAGCAACATACAACAAACCCGCTAATCATTATGTAAGCAATATACATCATTCCGTTCAATAAGTAAGCAATATACAACAACTTGCCGGTCATTGTGAAAGCAATTTACAGCAAAATGCCTGGTGAAATTCATTACAAAGTGCCATGCTCTGATTGGTTGTCCAGAAGGGGAGGAGCCATGGGCGGAGGCAGACTCGTCCTGCTCTGGACAGCCGGTGCACCTGTGGCAGTTCCTGAGAGAGCTGCTGCTGAGGCCACACACTTACGGCCGCTACATCCGCTGGCTGAACAAGGAGCGAGGTGTGTAAGGGAAGCGAGGTGTGTGCAAGAGGAGCGGGGTGTGTTGTGGGTGGAGCAAGAAGGGTGCAGCAGTAAGTTATGTACAAGGAGTGAGTGAGGAGATGTGCTATCGGAGCGAGGTGTGTGTAGAGGGAGGGAGGTGTGTGTAGGAGCAGTGAGGTTAGCGTACAAGGAGTGAGTAAGTGTTGTGCCAGCGGAGCGAGGTGTGTATAGGGGGAGCGGGATGGGTATAGGAGGAGCAAAGCCCGTGTAGAAGGAGCAAGGTTTTTGTAGGAGGAGCGAGGGGTGTGTAGGAGAGACGAGGTGTGCAGCAGGAATGAGGTGTGTGTTGGGGGAGTGAGGTATGGGGAAGAAAGAGTTTTCACTGCAGATGAAATGTGGACCCAGCTTCTGGCCCTTGTGTGTTAATAAGCACTATTATTATTATATTTATACAGCTGGATTCCAGTGAGTCTGGATTCCAGTGAGTAATTCTCCTCTATCTACTCCGCCAGGTGTTTTTAAGATCGAGGACTCGGCACGTGTAGCTCGGTTATGGGGACTCAGGAAAAACCGGCCGGCCATGAATTACGACAAACTGAGCCGATCCATCCGTCAGTACTACAGGAAGGGCATCATCCGGAAGCCTGCCATGTCCCAGAGGCTGGTGTACCAGTTTGTGCACCCTGTGTGACGGGCAGCACTCCGCCTCATCAGGGAAACGCGCTTATAAAGAACAGAAAAGCCAAACGACTCTGCTGAGCCGGCTGTGGTTCACACATCATCACACTGAGCCAAACCTAGCTGTCACTCGACAGCTGGTCACTGGTGAGACCACAGCCTCCATGACTCAAGCGCACGCTGCCTGTGGGTTGCCGTGATACAACCAATCACAGGAGGCGAGCCTGGTGGAAGGAGCCAAATGGCCCCTTTGAGGACCAGCCAGTGAATCACTGAAAGCACAGTGGACAGAGAGATGACTGACAGCTGAAGTGCACTTCAAGAGATCTCATAACCTGCTTCCTCCTCTGCTCTCGTTCTGTCATTTATCATTATTATTTTTTTACTACAATGTAGCTGATCTGTGCCTTAAAATAAAGGCATTGATATATGGAGTGGAATGCTTAGAGTTGCTTTCCTGAAAGAAAGCCACTTTGTTTTAAGCCGATCTGGAGCACCTATGTGAAGGAACACATTTAATGTCAGGATTTAATTGAGGGCTGGGTGGGGGATTTGGGGGATGCAGTAGTGAAGAGTGCTTGACTTGGGATCGAAAGGTTCATAGTTGCAGTCCTTACCACGGCCTTCGTGGTCATTCTTACAGTGCCTCACTCCACCCAGGTGTGTGTAGCTGGGAAAGCTGACTAAGAGCTGGGAGGGGTAACTGTGATGGACAAGCATCCCACCCAGGGGGTGCAGCAACACTCCTGCTAGCTTCATGCTACAGGAATCCAGGGGGCTCACTAGCCTGATGAACCACTTAGCTAGTGACATACTTTGCCTTTTGGGGGGGGGGGATGTTGAGTGATTTTTTTTTTTAATTATTATTTTTTTTATATATATACCCAGAACATTTGTTTACGAACGGTGTTTAGTGTCAGAAACTCCACACGCTTAAGGCTCTCAGAATTCCCACGTGGATGAATGTTCCACGTGGATGAATGTGGAGCTCAGCTCTCTTCAGTCTTACTCCGCTTTCACTTCTCTCATTTTTTCCATCACTGGCTTCATGATCCTACACTCCCACACCAGTGACAGCCTGACCTGAACCAAGGGCCTTAACGCAGATACTCTCATGTACTGTCCTCTCAAAAGTCCTCATGAGAGAATCTCAAACTAATCTACCTGTGGATGTAATTATGTACTGTCCTCTGCCAGTCAGGGCATTCCTTCTTTAGTGACCTCCTCAAGGTATCCTTAATAGTGGAGGTCAACTATACCGCCACCTACTGGGAGTAATGCACCGGAGCAATACACTGACCTATTTTAGGAATGATTCCACAAAAATAAGTGCACCTTTTCATAATAATAATAATTATAAAAAAATGGCCAATTCATCCATCTAGTGTTGAAAACCCCTCACTACAGCCTGTAGGGAGCTGATCAGAACTGCTTTGTGACCCGAATGGGACTCCTGGGACATGTTCAAGACCAAGAGTCTCATGCCCAAGTCTTGTCGGGGAAGTCTGAAGCTTTGAACGACTCGCAAGGTCTTACATGTTTTCCAAAATGGCTGCCAACTAAGGTTTGCACTAAATTCAATTGAATAAGCTGTGACAATACTGGACGCCATCTTAAAAAGCAAGGCCAGGCTGTTCACAGATATTCTTGCTTGTCTTTGTAAGACCAAACATAGTTTAATCGCTCAAGAAACAAGAACTCAAAGCTCCTCGCTCGAACATATGGTCTTGAACATGCCCCTGGTTAAGCAGCCGAGCCCTGCTGTGGGCATTGCTGTGTCACCCTGACCCTCCATGACCACTGTCACCCTGACTGAGGCAGCAGAGAGACACAGCCCTGCAGCAGAGATGCCTCTCGCCCGGCCCTGAGGGCAGCAGCAGGGCTGATAATCATTCCTCCCTCTAATTACAGATGATTCACATCTGTGACAGCCGGTCAGTTAAACCTCTGGCTCAGGTCAAGGCAACTGCAGTCCTAGAGAGCCAGAGTGTGTGCAGATTTTTATTTCTATCAACTACCCTGACTAATTGAGCTGATTGGTAGAGCACGCATCCATAGATTCGCATATATGAGACCGAAGTAAAATGTTACATTTAGGGGAGACAAGAGCAGTCTTTGGGGGTCATTTGTGATAATTTAAAACAAATGCAGCAGAAATGTCTGATTTCACAAATGGTTTGGCTAAATAAGACAATTAACTTACTTAGAGCCAGAAGCTGGTGTGAAAACCGAGGACTTACACGGCCCTCGGTGTCTACTTCTGATCCGGCTGGTCAGGGTAACTCATCACCGATCAGCTGTGAAGCAGAAAAGCAAACTTGCAGTGCTACTGGCCCCCAGGGGCCGCAGGTAGGAGCTTTGCTCACTAAAACATGCATGTTTTTAGGGCAGAAACTGACATGATTGGTTCACATCAGGAGTCCAATCAGGGCAGAGAAGAAGCAGACCTGTGTCGAAGTGACACTTCTCCAGAACTCGTATGTGCTGGGTCACTGTGTCGGCTCAAACAGTAAAGGTGTTGCTTATGAAGCAAGAAAAATCACAACGCTCTTCCGTCAAATCCAGCAGGGAACAAATATTTCTTATTTATTTATTTATTTAATTTATTGATAGCTCAGCCAGTACCGGTCAGGCAAATGTTTGAAATTGGCCCACTTTATCTCTGTTCTGATTGGCTGCCCTCTGGAATCAATCCATAACAGTTTCTGTCCTCAGAAAACATTATTGTCATACAGCGAAAAATAACACGAAGGCGGACACCCGCCTGTCTTGCAAAACGCCATGGTAGACTTCTGGTCTTTTCCATTTTCGACCCCCCGTAAAAAAAAAAAAAAATCCCTTTCACGCCTCTTTGGTCAAGTATACCAATTCAAAAATTTAAATGATACAGCATATCCTATTTTGTCATTTTGAGTGATTTAATGTGCATCATTAGGCATTAGAAGCGTAATTCGTCAATACCTCCTGTAATAGCTGAGACCAATTCACAAAAACTAAATGCTGCTGTCAAGAGCTGGATTTGTTGCCCAGTGAACATTTATGACCAAGACCCTGGCTGCCCTCGAATAGACAAAAAATTACATCCTATCGCCTAATTCCTTAAAGCTTTTCTTCAACCTCGATAGAAAACGTCACGAGGTGAAGGAAAGGTGCGAAGGGGAATTCATAACGGTGTAGGAAAAGACTACAAAGCTAAGAGAATCCTAATATACTGACTAGAGACGTGTACATGCATCTCTCGACCGTCACGTTCGATTGTCTTCGTGATTGGCCAGATGGATGGTTGTGCCCAGTGCTAAAGGAGATAAGTTAGGAAGCATTGATGCACCTTTCCAGATTATTTGAAGAATAAAAATGGCTGCCACCTAAATAACTTAGGGTTATTTCCTTGGAGGTAGGAACTTTCCTTAGCCAAAAAGACTAATCGAACACAGACTATGGGTACATCTCAATAGTCTTGTTTGCATTTCCTCGCTCCTCAATCCTCGCTGGAATCAGTAGTTGTTCCAGATCTTACTGCTTGTCTAAAAGGTCATATTTCTGCTGCGAGGAGAGAGGAAGGAGATCTGAGGAGCCATGAGTGAGGATGCATGAGTGCAGCCTTCCCAGAACACTTTCAGCTGGAGGCTATGAAGGTTACGACATAACCTAGCAAAAGATCCAGCTGTGAGCTGTCAGTAGAGGACATTGCCTCATGAAAGGCTTCAGAGGAAAGGACGTCTCATTTCTCTAAAAATGTATTTCCTTGTTTCTTTTTCCTCGCATGGCTTCTTTGCATTTTTCCATCCATGTCCACTAGGAGGAACTGAGAATCAAGAAAAATATGCAAGCGAGGGAAACAAGGATGAACTGAAGGAGAACTGACAAGTGCCCTGTTTCATGTTTTATGATCCGTTTGGCACATGAAGGACCTGAGTATCTTCGTAAGGTCAGGGGAAATGCGTAAGTCTTTAAATGAAAATAAAGCTGAATAAAATTCAGAAATAAGGTAACTTTGAACACAAATATAACCCTCTCCTGAATCTGAAACAAAAAAATCACACAGAACTTCTTTCCCCCTCTCAGACCAAGATGCTTTCACATCCTCACAACAATCTTGATTCCGATTTATTTAATAACTACAATAATTATCATTATACACTTTTTGGAATCACTTTTTTTATTTTTACTGTTAAGATGAACAGGCACAATACTAGATCGGATAGGATTACAGCACTAGAGTCTAAACATACAGATATTTTCAAGACTGCTAAAATAGAGTTTTCATGACACGCCCCCGATCCCTACTCTCCTTTGCAGAGGGAGAAAAGGAAAGTTTAAAAAGCATTTACATACGCACTGCACCGTGTGTTCCAGACTGCGTGTTCCGCCCCACGCAGTTACAATATAATATATTTTTAAAATTACATTTTCATTTACAAGTCAGACAGCAGGAGTCCACATCAGCGCCACAGTTACAGTGAGATTAATGCAGTATGGAGGCTGGGCAGAACTAAGAGACACACACACATATACTCACACACACACGCAGTCAGTCACAAACACACACAAACACACACGCTGTCACAGTCGTACAAATTCATACACATTAAAATATCTGTGTTCACCTAATATTTCGCTGGTTTGTATTAATATGCGTTTGTTTACATGCTGTGTGTATCTGTAGGTTTGTGTGAGCATGTCTGAGCGTGATGCGGAGGAAGTGAATGGGACTGTGTGTATGTGCTCGGGTGAGTGCGCCCGTGTGTACCAGCGAGTGTTTGAGATGAAGGTTTGGGTGTAATGAACACTAAATAACTGCATCTGAAAGCATTTTTCCCATGTGATCATATATGCTAATCCCCCCACAGGCGCACACACACACACACACACACACACACACACACACACACTTATTTTCATGTTTTGTGGGGACATTCCATAGACCTCCATTCATTCCCAAACCCCTTTCCCTGACCTTATCCCTCAACACTACATATCTAACACTAACCTTAACCTAACCCTAAAATAGCCCAATTTTTTTGTGGGGACCTGAAAAAGTGGTGGTACACACACACACACATATGCTCGCGCACCCCACATACACACACACACACGCTTCAACACACACGCGCTGCACGGGGCTGGTATCGTCAGCTCCTCGCATCTAAACCCCTCGTTACAGGTACAGCTCTCTCAGAGGGAGGTCAGGTCCCAGCAGAGCGCTGAAGCCCAGACCGTAAACAGAAAAGTCAGAAAAGCTGACTCCTCCGCCCACAAACAGACAGATGCTTCCGCTGTTCAGCTCAAACTCCTGGCTGAACACTTGTGCTAATTATTACATCTGGGAGATTAGAATTAAACACAGGAGAAATTCTCTCTGTGAACCCAGATTTACACATCGATGAGCAGGCCACCAGAGCACAGTTTGGTACACGGTCACTGACAGAGCAGTTTCTGATCACACACAGCTCAGACTACAGAGAATGCAGAACGATCACATTTCACAACACTGTCGGAACGTAGTTCAAACATTACAGTTATGAGATTAGCCTTATTGTTTTGTACGCTTTAACATGCAGTAGACCTGCCATTGCATAACGTATTTCATATAATGTGCATCAGAGATTTTCAAAGTATATTAAAACAGCAGTATATTTTGCAGAGGAGAGCACGGATTCAGTAAAATATGACTTTTTTTTTTAACCCCCCAATAACCCTGAACTAATCAGACTTAAAATAACGGTGACATAACTTTGGCCAATGAGCTTTCCCATTAAGCGCATGTGTAAAATCCAGCTCCAGATTGTAAAACTCCACCTCAGAGTTTAGCTCCAGCCCCTCTGACTGGACGGTGAGCGCAGGTCCTCAGAGAAACAGGAGATGTGCGGAGAGGATTCAGCTGCTGTGTTCACAGATGAGAGTAAAACACGACAGGACTTTCACCCTACGGCCCCTGGACCCAACATCTCTGCTTTTCAGCGGATGTAATGATCAATAAAATGAAAGTGCAGGAGGCCTAATGCACTGAGACGCTCAGCAGATACAAAACACCTGTAGCACATGCAAGACAGTTAACATGAATGAAGACTGATCATTTTAATCTTACTGCACTATTGGTTTTGTACCTGTGCTCATTGGCTTTGCAAATACTTACGCTCTTACCCAGTCAGCCCATGCATCAGCATGGAGGTGGAGTATGATGTTTCTCCACTAGGGGGCAATATTTTGGAACAGTGTCGCAGTTACAGACAGATGGGGAGAAAGTAACAGTACAAACAGATCCATCATGCAGCTGCATTAGCCACAGAGAGAAGACGCACAGAAGGAGAAATCGTTTCAGGACCTCTGGTGAGATTAGGGGGCGGCATCTGCACTCTGTTGAGCACTGACATTGGCCGGTGAGGTCACGGGACCTGAATGTACCAGGAACTTCAGTCACAGTCTTGCAAGGACAGGAGTTTGTCCCAGTCTTTACAGGTCACAACTCCTGGGGTCAGTTTCATTGACACAGATTAAGCTGAGACATTGGACTAAACAGAGTTCTGTGTGTGTGGAGAATCACTATTCAAATTATACTCTATCATTGGCTCGGCTTAATCAGTCTGTGAAACTGGCCCATGATCTCATACCTTTGTGGCAATTGCTCAGGACCTCTGGAGAGACAGTGTGTCAGTGTTCTGTGTCACTGCTAGAGAAGGAAGACTGAAAGAGATGAAAATACCAGAATGCGCTGGAATCATGAAAAAAAAACCCAAAGTGTCAGGAAAACTGGGCTTAAATGAGCAACTGAAAAACAAAAACAAGAGGTTTGGTTTCAGAAAAGCAAATCAAATAAATTAAATAAACACAAAGCCATAGTTTCTCGGGAACACAGGGGTTTGAGTCTCTGTCCAATCGTTGCGTCAGCGCAGACTCTGGGGCATGGGCATGGTAGGCGGAGCCAACATCAACGTCATCCAATCGCAGGGGCGTACGCCCTGTAGCACATGCTGCTACGATAACGGACTCGAACACAGAAGGAGATAATGACAACCGTACAGAACTCAGCGTGCGTCTCTGACAGGATCCGATCCAAACTCACTGGGGAGAGGGAAACGGAAAAATAAAATCGCCACGTAGCCTTCGCTACGCGCAGATACCGATGCAGGAATGAGGACTGTACACGCATAGCATCGAGACCGCGGCACAAAAATGTCATCAAATATACGCACTGCACGCTGCATAGCTCACCAACGCTATGCGGGCGTCATTGACTACATAATACTCATATTGTTTATAGGAGAACATACCGCTACACAAATGTCATACCATTTGCACAAAATTCAAATTGAACACAGGTACACAAAAATGTAAAACACGTCCCTGCGCTTGCCCGGATAGTGATACACGGGCAGAAATATCTGCGTGTAGCCTACTGTATGTTCAGTGTTTAAGAGACTTTACTCATCCCTGGCAGGAAACATCAGGATACATGAAGCTAGTGTGTGTGTGTGTGTGTGTGTGTGTGCTGTCTCTGCTGAAATGCTAATACTGTGTATAAGTGGAGTGTGCCCGCTTTTTCATGTCTGGCACGGGGGTGATAGGTCTTAGGTCTCAGTTATCATTGCTCAGTCCAGTCTTCCATTCCTCCGTGGGTCACGCTCCCATGCCCCTCTGAGTTTAGATGGGCTCCACATAATTGGCGGGGTATAATCCCATCCGCCCGCTGTCCAGCCGTCCTTTGCACCAGCCCTGCTCATCCTCGTCCTCCAGCTTGGTCAGTTCGTCCCCTGAGAAACCAGAGGGAAATGACAGAAGCTGGTAACTCAGTTCCTTCCTCATTGATTATCATATCATCACTTACATGTCCATTTAGTTTTTGCAGCAGTGCTACCATAAACATTTTAACAAGACAATGTCAAACTCCACATTCTGCAGGAATTACAACATGGCTCCGTAGTAAGAGAGTCTGGGTGCTAAACTGGCCTGCCAGTAGTCCAGACCTGTTGTCATCTTAAAATATTTGGCACATTATGAAACAAAAAATGTGACAAAAGAGGCCACAAAGTGTTGAGGAGATAGAATCCTTTTGTACATCAGGGTAGAATGGGAAAAAAAAATTTGCATTCAAAACTACAGCAGTTGGTCTCCTCAGTTCCCAAATACTTTCAGATTATTGTCAAAAAGAGAGGTCATGAAACGCAGTGGTAAACATGCCCCGTCATTACTTTTTTGAAATGTCACTGACATCAAATTCATCTAACATATATTTTTCAAAAAACATTAAAATGTCTCTGTTTCAACATCTGATATGTTGTCTATGAGTGTGTTGTAAAGATTGGCAGTTAGGATTTACAGTGCGTGGAGTGTGTTCTGTGGATTGACAGTCAACTTTCACAGCGTGTGGAGCATGTTCTGTTGATTGGCAGTCAGGCTGTATAGTGTGTGCAGCGAGTTATGTCGATTGGCGGTCAGACGTTACAGCATGTGCAGTGTGTTGTATAGATTGACAGTCAGGCTTTACAGCGTGTGCAGTGTGTTCCGAAGATTAGCAGCCGAACTTTACAGCGTGTAGAGTGTGTTCTGTAGATTGGCAGTCAGGATTTACAGTGTGTGGAGGGTGTTCTATAGATTGGCGGTTAGGCAGTACAGTGTATGCAGTATGTTCTGTTGATTGGCTGTCAGGCTGTACAGTGTGTAATGTGTTCAATAGATTAGCAGTTAGACTTTACAGTGTGTGGAGTGTGCTCTGTAGATTGGTAGTCAGACTTTACAGCGTGTGTAGTGTGTTCAGTAGATTGGCAGTCAGACTTTACAGCGTGTAGAGTGTGTTCTGTAGATTGGCAGTCAGACTTTACAGCGTGTAGAGTGTGTTCTGTAGATTGGCAGTCAGACTTTACAGCGTGTGTACTGTAGTGTGCTTTTTAGATTGCCAATCAGACGGTACAGCATGTGTAGTGTGTTTTGTAGATTGGCAGTCAGGCTTTATAGCATGTGTAGTGTATTCTGTAGATTGGCAGTCAGACTTTACAGCATGTGGAGTGCGTTCTGCAGATAGACAGTCAGACTTTACAGTGTGTAATGGGTTCTATAGATTGGCACTTAGGCTTTACAGTGTGTGTAGTGTGTTCTGCAAATTGGTAGTTAGACTTTACAGCGTGTGTAGTGTGTTCAGTAGATTGGCAGTCAGACTTTACAGCGTGTGGAGTGTGTTGTATAGATTGGCAGTCAGACTTTACAGCGTGTGGAGTGTGTTGTATAGATTGGCATTCAGACTTTACAGCGTGTGGAGTGTGTTGTATAGATTGGCAGTCAGACTTTACAGCGTGTGGAGTGTGTTGTATAGATTGGCGTCTGGTGCGCGGAGGCTCACCTGCTTTGAAGCTGAGCTCGTCCTGCTCCTGCCCTTCATAGTCATACAGCGCTCGCACGCGCACGCCCTTCGCACTCGAGTCCTCCTCAAATGGGTTGGCCCCCCCGTTAGTCTCGCTGCCCGACTGGGGTGCTGGCTGTTCATCATCCGACCACTCCGCAGAGTACGCCTGGTTCTTTTCGTAACTGCTCACACTGGAGAGAGAGAGAGAGGGGAAGAGAAAGAGGAAGGAAGAGAGACTTTTCAATTTTGAGATTCCTCTTTGACAAAGAAAAATTTTGGCTGCTTACACCATGATGACCCACAGAGAACATGTCAATGTTTGGTCACCAACATGCACATTTGCATGAGATTGCTCACCCTCAGAAACACTGGAATGAGTTCACATCACAACTACAGAGCAGGTTCCTGATGTCTTGGGTGAAATCCTGCCTGTCACTGTGTTTGACAGCAACTCGTCCTGCCTCCAAGTGTAACTACTTCAGTAAAGGTACAAGGACATCGCCCAATGAGGTCAGTGCACAGAATTAGCCCCTCCCCCACCCCCTGCCATGCACTGTACCTGCCGCGGTCTCCGGCCTGGGCGGTCACATGATCCCCCACGGCGCTGACTGCCTCGCTGGGCCTCTTCACCTTTTCCCTCTTAGTTACGGCATGCGTGGCATCCGGGTTATACTCCTGTGAGAATGTGGGGCAGAGAGGAAAGAGAAATGCCCAATCAGGATCAACGTGCCGCGTCCCCCTTAAAACAATCCTCCTAGACCTTACCTGCTGGACTGCACTCCCTCAGGACCAGGGCAGCTGAGGCCCATCATGTTAAATTTGGGGTGACCCCACACATCCACATAATGGGTAAACCACTTCAGTGCAGTGTTTCATAATATGCTAACATCAGTGCAGTGTGTTACAAAAGATGACATCAGTTCAGCATAACGTGTTCTGTTATCAGCACAGTGTTACACATGGTAATATCAGCACAGCGCTACATACGCCATCATCAGTTCAGCATTACAAATGCTGTTATCAGCACAGTGTTACACATGTTAATATCAGCACAGCGCTACACACGCCATCATCAGTTCAGCATTACAAATGCTGCTTTCAGCACAGTGTTACACATGTTAATATCAGCACAGCGCTACATACGCCATCATCAGTTCAGCATTACAAATGCTGTTATCAGCACAGTGTTACACATGTTAACATCAGCACAGCACTACCTACGCCAACATCAATTCAGCATTACAAATGCTGTTATCAGCACAGTGTTACACGTTAATATCAGCACAGCGCTACATACGCCATCATCAGTTCAGCATTACAAATGCTGTTATCAGCACAGTGTTACACATGTTAATATCAGCACAGCGCTACATACGCCATCATCAGTTCAGCATTACAAATGCTGTTATCAGCACAGTGTTACACATGTTAATATCAGCACAGCAGAACACATGCCAACATCAGTTCAGCATTACAAATGCTGTTATCATGGCAGTGTTACACTTGTTAACATCAGCACAGCGCTACATACGCCAACATCAGTTCAGCATTACAAATGCTGTTATCAGTGCAGTGTTACACATGCTAACATCAGCACAGCGCTACATACGCCAACATCAGTTCAGCATTACACACGCTATTATCAGCGCAGTGTTACACACGCTAATATCAGCGTAGTGTTACACATGCTAACATTAGTGCAGTGTTACACATGCTTACATCAGCACAGAGCTACATATACCAATATCAGTTCAGTGTTACACATGCTGTTATCGGGGAAGTGTTACACATGCTGTTATCAGTGCTGTGTACCACATGCCAACATCAGTGCAGGGTTACACATACTATGATCAGCGCAATGTAAAACATGTCAACATTTGCGCAGTGTTACACATGCTAACATTAGCACAATATTATATATACATAGACATAAGCTAACATCAGTGCAATGTTACACATGCAATACAAGTGCAGAGTTAAACATGCTCTTGTCAGCACAGTGCTACACAGGCTCTTATTGGCAATGTTACAAATGTTATTATCAGTGCAGTGTCACATATGCTAACATCAGCACATATGCTCCCATCACTGCAGTTACACAGGCTCACATCAATGCAGTTACGCATGTTAACATCAGTACAATGTTAGGGAAGATAACATCAGTTCGATGTTACGCATGTTAACATCAGTGCAGTGCTACATATACTGACATCAGTTCAGTTTTACACGTTAGCATCAGTTCAATTTTACACAAGCAAACATCAGTGCAGTGTTATATTTGCTGACTGACATCATGCCACATCATTCACTGCTCCCTCATTGTTCTAAATAAATCTGCCATCTTTTTTCCCACCTCGATCTGGAGAGTGTGGAGTTTGGTAAGAGGTGTTACCTTGTGAGCCACTCAGCAGCCCTGTTGCTATTCTCATAAAGCCATTACACAACAGGCAGTGGTACACAATACAATTGAATACAAATAGAAATGTTTTGGCAGTGCAGGATGATCAGAACTGAAATACTCTCAATCTAGTATTTGTTTGAAAACACGAATCCTTTAACTCCTAATCGTAATTATTATATTTTACTTATACCTCCTTACTTCTGCTACTCCCTAGCCTGATTTAGCATGGTAGATCATGTGATTGTGGGGCTTGACCCCAGAGACAGAGAGGAGTTATGGGGACGTGTGGCAGGGGAGAGGTACCTCAAACTGGGGCCAGTTCATGTGCATGCCGGGGCCGTGGTTGTTGCTGAACCACTTCAGATCCTCCTGTGTGCTGGCAGCATTGATGGTGCGCTCCAGCTCACGGTACACTGACGCGTAACTGAGGGAGAGGAGGAGTTACTACAGGAGACGCACTGAGGACCCAAATACACACACACACATACGCCAATATACACACGCACACATATGCACCCAGGCACACACACACACACCTTTTACCTTTTACCATGTCTACATGTGTGTTCGCCTGGAGGTGTGACGTGTGAGCAAGTGTGACTGTGAGTGTATCAGGTGGCTCTGTGCTTCTTTATTGAAAGACTCAAGGTCCACACAGAAGTAATAAACTCACAGGCACAAACAAGATAAAATTCCTGCATTAAAGAAAGTTATACCAGTGTTTCCAAAGGGATGACTGGCGTTGCACAACAATATAACAGGGATTCGACAGCAGCAGGATAATGGTAATCGCACTCTGACAATCATTCAGTCGACAAATAAATTTGTGCATCAGATTTCTCAATAGGGCCTGGAACGTACTGACTGCATTACCAAACAATTCGCTAGCACTATGCCACCAAGGTTTTTAAAGTAAAAGCTGAATACTGTCATTATAGGCAACCTGGTGCTCATACATGCTTGTCTTTTTAAACTTGGCCCACAGGGGGGCAGTACAGAGCGGGATGTGATTTGCTTTCCGTAGCTTTACATGGCCAGAACACGCAGAATTTTCTCGACAAAATGTTAACGCGAGGATGTGATTTAAGGCACTGCTTACAGTGTGTGTATGTGTGTGTGTGTGTGTGTGTGAGATAGTGATTGAAAGAGAGACGGTGTGTGTTTATGTGCATGTGTGTGTGAAAGAGAGAGACAGAGAGAGTGTGTGTGAAAGAGAGCCTGACACACCTTTTGTTCTCAATGTGGCTGAAGGTGTATGTGGTGTGTGACAGAGCAAGTCAGTGTCTGTGTGTGTTTGTGAAGGGACAGACGCTCACACCTTTGGTTCTCGGTGAGGTTTAGGTGGCGTTTGATATCCAGCAGCACCTCCTTAAGGAAGCTGAGCCTCCTCTCTTCCAGCTGCTGGCACTGGTCAAACACCTGCTCCATGTGCTCTGTGTACTGGGGCGTGCACTTACTCAACTCATCCAGGGCCTTCTCGTACTTCTCCTTCATCTGAAACACAGGCGCCACACCATTCTGTTGTGCTTTACTAGCTTACCATTCAACAGATACCTTAGCGCCCGACAATCAGCATCGAATTCCACAGCTACCTTAGCATTCTATGATTAGCATAGCATTCTAAAATGACCACAGCATTCTTCGGCTACCTAAGCATTCTACGATTGGCTTGGCACTCTACAACAACCTTAGGGCTTCTAAAGCTAGTATAGCATTTTACTTCTACGGTAGCATTATATGACTAACACAGTATCCCACAACTAGCTTAGCATTCTACAGCTGGCTTAGCATTCTGCCGCTAGCTTAGCATTCGACAAGACGTCAAATTCTCTGAGGCTCTAACTCAGAAAGACAAAATACCGCTGTGGTCTTCATCTGTGGTCAAGTGTAAGATGTTTCAGGTCAATAGGAACAATTTTTTCACCTTGTTAGATATATATTTCTTAAAATTCACCAAGATTATGATACGGAAAAAGTTTTTTAAATGAAAAATGGGAACAAAATTTTTATAAATCTCGTCTTCAGGGTTTAAGTAAAGCAGGTAATGAAGTTCCTAATCGACAACTGCGCATTTTTTTCATCCAGCAAACAGCCTGAGGTGTCGTTTGTAACGTTATTACCCATAATCCACACCATAACCATATGCAATCAATGGAACATTTGTTAGTTGTGTGTCATTGCTTTCTATGAACATTCTGGCTTGTGACAGCACCAACCTGTCACTACTAAAACAGCTTACCTCGTAGTTAAAACTGTGGCTGTGTTTGGAATGTATATTTACTCACTATAAAGTGCACTATGTAGTGAATGGTTTATATTGATGTTATAAAGTGAGCGAGTGAGTGGCCAAGTGTACACTACTAACAAAGCCTGACTGCATCTGAATACTCTAAAGAGCAAAGAACCTTCCGCATAAATGGCAAGAACTGGAAATAGTTTGGCTGGTAGCTATGACAAGGAATGTCGAATAGTCTATTTCATGAAGGAAAGGAGGCAATTAGCTCCTTAGTTGCTTCCTTTCAGCAAGGAAACAAAGGACCACCCTTGGAACAAAGGACCGATTCAAATATGTATGTCATTCAGGCCTGAAGTTTTCTGATCGATTGCTAAGGCTATCTTTGCCATCAATTGCATGAGGTGGTCAAGGAAAGGACAACTGATTTCTCTCAAACACTCACAAAGAATCTCTAAAGTCTCCCCGCAACTTTCGCTTCATCCTACGTGATGTTTTCTTGCAAGGTGAAGGAAAAGTGGAGAGGAAAGGAGTTAGGCTGCCTATTTATGAGAATTGTGAAGCAGCCCATCTCCTCCTGCAAATGGCAGCTATTGAATCATCTGTGACCTCTGACCTCTGACCCCAAGCTGTGTGGTGTAGGTGAGTAAAGCCTATGAAAGTTCCGAAGTGTCAGTCACAAAGAAGTGATTTCGGTGTTTTTAAAACAATCATTTATTTGGTGATGTAACAATCACAACTGCTGATTTGAAAGAATTTAAGTCAACTAAAATAAAAATAATAATAATAATAATAATATCAAAAAAAAAAAAAAACATAAGTGCGTTCTGAAAGCAAAACATCTCCCATCGGCGATATGCATATCATCCGTCTATCTATAGAATATGTTAAAGTTTCAGGGATGTCCTGCGAAAACTGTGGGAGGAGTTCATTTCACCAGCCAAGTATCCTCGGATATGGACGGATAGCGTAACGATATAATCCTCCTTTTGGGCTTTCGCCTGGCGGGAGATAAAGAAAAGCTGTTCAAAGGACGATCGTATTGGTTTATAGGTCAGGGAACAAAATGAGTCATTGCAGAGTCTGGGGTCCTGGAGTGGGTCTGCAGACCACTGATATAGTAGCATGCGCTTCATGATTCTTTCTAAAGTACTAAGACACTCAAGTACCTTACTAATTTGGATGCCAGTTTGTTGATAGTATTTCCTGTCTGCCCCCCAATAATAGACAGCTCCTGCAAATCCACTGCTTTAGAAGAGTCACAGACTGTGAGCTCCTGTCTGGAAGGCCGAGTGGTTCTGTCCAAAGAGGAAGACAGGGGTTAAGCAGCCATGATTGATGGCACCGGAGGTTACAGGCTAATAAATTGCTCTAAAGTGAGCAATGGGAATGCATTATCGAACACTCCTTGACAGCACAAATGGGTCAAGGGCGCCGTTGCAACGCTACAATCACGCGAGCCCGCTGCACGGAGCACTTAACTGATGAGCCATTAGAGAAAAGGGGGGGAGATTTCCAGAAAAACACTACTCTTCAGCTGGTTCTTCTCTCAGAGAGAAAACTTCAGCCACTTCTGCGTTTTCTGGAACAGTTTAGTGTGAAACAAATGCAGTCTGGGTAAGCAGTAAATACAGTTTTTAAGAGCCACATTCTGAGAGTTGAACTGGCAGTGGAGCTGAAATCTCAGAGTTGCATGAAATATGGCAGAATGGAGCCCAAACACGTGTAACAGGCAATCAGAGAGTTTGAGCTCACAATTTTTATCGATATGGTAACAGTGCCACCTAGAAGTCTAAAACTCAGGTATCAAAAATTGAGCATTTTTGAAGAAAAAGAACCATTTTTGAAGGAATATTGTGGATAACTGCTTCATTGTGCCAGACAAGTTATGATTGTATTTCATAAATTTTTTAAAAGTGAAAGCGCCACCTGGTCATCATGTTGGTTATACATGCAATGACAACAAATCTGTACGATGGGAAAAAATATTTTTACAAATTCAAGCTTATTTTAATTTTTAAACCGGACCAGTGCCAAATTCATCTTACCAGTTTCATTTTCAGACATTAAAGCTTTCACTGATTTTGTTTTGCCACTATGTTGGGTTCACTAGTACTGCCAATAGGTGGCGCCCCACCGTACCACGTTATTCAGAACTCACAAAACCAGACATATCACAGAAAAATCTCTTGAAATGAAATATGTGTCATGTATACATAGCGAAAACACTGATTTTGCTTTGGCAGTTGGCTGGTTTAAGTAGTTCTAGAGATAGGTGGTGCCCATAGAAGTACTGGTGCAAGATAAAACTTAAGGTTTCAAACAGAGGTAAGCAACATATTATTTTGGTACATTTGGATAGTATATTGGAACAATAACTACAACAGAGAAATTCACCAGAGTTGAGTTTGTTGGTTGTGGTATATCTAAAAAAAAAAAAAAGTCAATTCTAGGGGTAACAATTAATATTATGCGGTCACCTTTAATGTCTGAAGAGGAACTGGGTAAGATGAATTTGGAATTTGTAAAAATATTTTTTCCCTTCGTACACAGATTTCTTATCATTGCACGTATAACTAACATGATCATCAGGTGGCACTTTCACATTTTATAAATTTGGGTATTCCAGTATCAAATACAATCATAACTTGTCTGGCACATTGAAGCAGTTATCCGCAATATTCCTTCAAAAATGGGTATTTTTTCTCAAAAATGCTAAATTTAGTACCTGAGTTGTCCACTTCGGTGGCTCTGTAGCCATATCAATTAAAATTGTGAGTTCAAACTCCGGGATTTTCTGTTACACATTCTCTTTTTGTTCTCCTTTGTTCTTGATTTGGCCGCACCCGTTGCCCTGTTCGCTCTTCCAGTTTGTATTCCTTCAGCCGAACCCTCCTTCCTGAGAATAAGTACTTTGGTAAATTTTCTTAAACATCCTGGTTCTGTGTTACTTCCTCCAGCCCTTGCAAGCTGGAACGTAACAGATAATAACTGAAAAAAAAAAATCAGTCTGGAAAGGATGATGAATCCATTTCTAAAGCTAATGGGACTCCAGCGAAACACACTGAGAGTAACCGTCTCTGAATGGAGAAAACATGGAACAGTTGGCCGAGAGCGGTTGGCTAACCAAACAACAAACTGAAAGGCTGATTTCCCGTCATTGGCAGAATTAGGATACCAGCAAAACCAGGAAATGCATTCGTAGGGGAGGGGCAATGAAGCTGAGTGATATAGGTGCTCTACATCCTTTTTCCAGCGACAAATTAGGAGTATTTTAAGCCAAATTTTGTGCCTTCTCGTGGTTTCCTCCTCTTACATTACATTGTGTATGAAGGTCTGAAACCATTGAGTGTGAGAGAAACTCAGGAGTGAGAAAATATTTTTTCACTGCAGTATTTACATCCATATCGTGTGTTGTGACATATGACCTGGATTTTATGCACCATCATTGTCCAAATACTTTCGGACTGCACTAGAGGTTTACAGCGGAGCTAAAGCCACCCCTAGAGACCAGGATTAAATGTAACTGTAAGAAATACATCTTTGAATGATACAAAACGCAAGTTTGTACCATTTTACGGGAAATAGTGCAAATTCAAGCCTGTAAAGTGAAGGAAATTTGCATTTGTCATCATTCGCACACTAAATTGCCCTACAGATAGCCATTAAGTGGGATCATTTGCAGGCATTAATTTTCCCGCCGAACAGCGTGAGTGATTGCACAGCCATTTGCTGTGAGTCATTGTCTTCACGGAAAGAGCTAGAATTTTAGACAGCGCTTGGGGGAAAGAGAGTGGGCTTTGACGTAAATATTTAATGAATCCATAATTTAGGCTGACAAAGGGTGCCAGAATTTCCAACTCCAAATGAGAAATATGGCCGAGAATGATAACCTTTCAGTGTTATTTCAGGTGAGGACACAGAGACTGCGCCGCATAATTTTTTTTTTTGCTGGAGAAATTTTAATCACATCCTAATTCATCACACACGGCAGCAGCCAATGATGGAGGACAACAGCAATGAAAGATTGAAAACTGTTATCGTAAGGAATTCAGTCGCTCCCGTAATTAAGTTCCCAGCTGACTTTCATTAATGTTTCCCAGCCAGTAACATAGGCTGCATTCCTTTTCCATGATTCACAGCACAGCCATTCAAAATGAATGGGAGATTTGCTCACTGCAGAACCATGCATTTATGGGAGTGTTATGACTAACGCGAACATCTGGCCTATCAAATCAAAGAATCCATTTGAACCAATAATTTCAATTATTTCTGCAGCAAAGCACATCAGATAGTCAATATTACTAAGCTTATGAATGCTCATCTCACCCCCTGATACACTTCCAGAAGTTATACTTTGTAAACAGTGGAGTTACAAATAGTTTGGTGCCATAGTTACCGACACTGTTTGGAGATAGAGGCTGTTTCTCAAGGCGTAGGCTGCATCCTTCGGAGGCCGCATTTTTAGGCCGCTACATCATCGCAGGCTGTTCCGTTGTGAAGGCGTTTTCAAACACAGCTGATAAAAAGCAGCCTTCATCTCGCCTGATATCAGATAAAATTCTCAGCTCGTTTACACTCCGTCTCCATGTTGACAATTCCGTCTGATATCAGGCGAGATGATGTCTTCATTTCTCGGTTGAATTTGAAAGTGTGCTCACAAGAGAGCGACTTGCGATGACGTAGCGGTCTAAAAATGTCAGCCTTTGAAGGACGCAGCCCATGCTTGGAGACACGGCCACAGAAACACAGTCGCAGCAGCACTGCCCCCTAGAGGACACCCACCTTCTGCACATCCTGTTTGCACTTGTCCACCTTCTCATGAAGCTTCTTGTGCTGGTCCGGCGTGACGGAGGCCTCTGCCTTGCTGTTGGCCTCTCGAGTGGAGGCCAGCTTCTCCTCTTTGCAGGCTAAGTGATACGCTTTCTTGGCGGTCTCCAGCTGCAGATCAGAGAACAACAAACGCCCACTTCAGGCCTGGTTTGGCATTGGACATCACATATATACTCAGTCACACACAAGCATTCACCAGTATATGTGCACACAGGCCCGTCCAGCTCAGCAAACACATAAAAATCAGTGATGGCAGCTCGGCTAAGATTAGAGGACGACGGAAAAATCCTTGTTTAACTAATAAGTAGTCCTTTCCTGTTTTCAGTCATTTTTCTTGATTAACAAGTTTTCCAGTGAATATAATCATAATAATCCATCAGTAGTTAAATGCACAGCTGCTTATTAATGGAATGATTAAATACTAAATTCAATACAGAAAAATGTTTTACAAAAAAATTAAACTCTAACTTCTGCATTTCCCATAAGCACATCCTGCACTGCGGCTATCTGACCTGTGCTTTCTGTCCTGCACCTTTGATTGTGTAAATCACTACAAAGAACATGAAAATTAGCTGCATGTACCCGCAGCTGAAATGCTGATTGAAATACAAATGAAATGATTTGTTTTATTTCTCGTTTTACCTTGACAAGGAGAGCTGGCTGAGTTCAAGTGATGTTAATTCAAATTAATGATTAAAAACTGGTGAAAACAAATCATTAGTTTAAAAGTGTGACCTCTTCATCCTCGCATTACAGCTAACAAGCCACCACGATACACACGTCTGCAGACATGCTCACAAGCAAATACACACACACACACACACACACACACACACTCAAGCATATAAAATATGGGTGTTCAGCACTCCTTGTCAAGGACTTGTGATTGGCAGCGGTTATAGTCAATCAAAATAGATAGTGATGCATAAATTAGCTTCAAATCACTGATTAATTTCACTGATCTCAGGCACCTCCTCACCACCTAAAGAGACACAGCTTAAAGGCCCCACACTGAGTCCTGTGTAGTACAGGCCTCAACCTACAGAAAATCCACTCAGAGCTTTGAGTTATTTGTCACATCACATTCGGAGAATGTAATCATCAACTGTCTACCACCTTGAATACAAATTCACTTTTTCCTTTATTCTGCTCTTCCCGATAAACTTAATTAAAATGTATTTAAGTACGTTTTCCTTGATAATTTGTACAGCTTTTTACCCTTTGTGCGTACTTAATTTTTCTCCATTTCCAGAAAAACTATTTTAATTCTGAAATGATGTCATTGTTAATCACAGGGCAAGGTATTAATTAACCCTTAGAGTGGTGAATAAATTTTCAAGGAATTATAAATGTAATTATTCTGAGCTGTTGAAAACCTATCATGCAGTAACTTGCTCAAAAGAGCTCCCTTTAAACAAGATGCCACATGATAGGTTTTCAACAGCATTTGATTTTGACATCGTACATCACTGGCCAATCATAATTGCCTATAGCACTCTAAGGGTTAAACACATTTGTCAAGTAGGAATTCCACTCCGATAAAGATTAATTTAGCATGTATTAAGTGCATTGCAGTTTGGAATGCATATCTCAATCAAAATAATTCCCCTTCCTAAGAAAATTCCACTCAAAGATTTGTTTTATTCTGACTATAATATTGCAGTTTCTCCTGTCCTAGATTCCATTCCACCATGTCTTTAGAGAATGGCGGACTAGGACTTATCACAAATGCTCTTGTCCCCTGCTCAGCAAACTCCACTTAAGCTAGTATCTCACTGAGCGGCGAATGCTTACGTATGTAGGTAATTCTGGATTTGCCAACTTTCCTGACAAAAGTTGGCAAAAATCAGGATTGACCTAGGCTTCATTAGTGACATTTAGCAACGTTTAGTGTCAATTAGCAACATTCGTGTGACTGTTTGCGAAAGAATAGGAAATCGCTTTCTAGAATATGAAAATGAACTCTCTATGACCCAAAAAACCATTTGCAAACTCTATTGCAATCTTGATGAAACCTTGATGGTATCTTCACGAAACCCGATATTCATCTACATTCGTCAGCATTCGTAGCTCTGTTGTATAGTGGTCAACATTTCCCGAACTAAAAATAACTTCAGCGACACTTTGCAACCATTTGCAAACGCTTACAACTCTTTTACAAACGTCTGCAACTGTTTGTGAGAAAATAAATTCGTAAAGAAATTTTGAATATGCTCAAAATTTCTTTGCGACAAGAAAAACCGTGATCCTAAAAACTTTTACGAACTGTTTTGCGCCTTTTACGAAGTCTGACGAAACTCAAAATTCGCTACATTTGTAAGCATCCGCCGCTCAGTGAGATACTAGCTTAACACAGCCAAATATTTGTCAGTACATTAAGCTCTAAGGAACCATAACTGCATTTCCACAGGAAAATAACCAGCAGATCCCCACTCACAAACACCATTCACACCTACAGCAGTCGGCTACTGCTCTGTAATCAATGAAAACTTTACAGGTGTCAGTGGGGACGCATTTAACATGGTTTAGACCCACGGAGGAAAGAGATTAGACCAGAGTGCTGAAGATTATTACATCCTGACCTCCCAAGGGACCCAACCCAGCAAACAACCTCCTGATACCCCAATTTCATGAGTTAACTCAGGCATAATGGAGTTCGGCATCCCAGCATTCCACAGTATTTCGTGAGTTGCTGGGAACCTCAGGGGCTGTCTGCTCTCCACTGAGTCACCTGAATCAGATTTTGAGACCAAAGCAAACCTTATGTTGTGGTGCTGTTCACTCAAAGTGGCTTATCTGTCCATCTTACTGCAGTTCAGTGAGAAGCCACCCTCCGGCAATAGGTGTACTGGTTTAAACCCTTTGTGAGCTAAACGCAACTATAGCTGCCCAATTGTGTAAGATATTAAAACCAGATGCAGTTGAAAACCTATCATGTGGCAACTTAAACAAGTTGTCGCATGATAGGTTTTCAACAGCTCAGGATAATTACATTTTTAATTCCTTGAAAATTTGTTCAGCGCTCAAAGGGTTAAAAGAAAGCCAGTTAATAACGACGTCCCGGCTCAGCAGCTTTTGAGGCGGAGTCATTGATTAATGTTGTTCTGAGGAAAGAATGTGGGTGGCAGTATAATGACACACTTTCATACATCAGCTATGCAACTGATTGCACGCTCCCAAACAAGTATGTAGGAATATATATATATATTTTTTTTTCATATTTGCTAAGTGGTTTAGAGGACAGTTTGGAAGATGAAAATACCACTGTAGCGGATTCAGACACTTAGGAACATCAGGAGAATAACAAACCGCATGGTGGCTGTAATTTCTTCTTCCAAAGAAGAAGACTCCAAATCGCTTGACACATATGAATCACTGTCTTTGCCATTTTCCTTGTACTTCGTGTCTGCATCTGTGAACATTTTGTTTGTGCCTTCCGCTGATGTGTACACACGAGGGCGACGTGCTATTTTGGCATTCGAAACACAAACAAGTGGGGTTTTCTTGGAAATGAGCGAATGCTTGTTGTCAGCAGTCTTAACCAGTCAGTACCAGAGTCTTCTCAGCTGCCAGCCTAAGTTACATGATTATATTCACACAACCACACTCTGGGTCAAACGGATGTAGGCCTGAATATACAGGACCAGACAAAAGTTTGGACATACCCACAATTTTCTTACAATACATGTTTAAAGAAACAAACACCCTTCATCTTGAAAGAAAAAATATCTAATTCTTAAATCAATCACACTAAGCAGCATTTTTCTCATAATTCCTGAGCATATTCAAATTTTTTTTCTTTGACTAGGACAGTTTTACGGCTGTAATGAGTTTGCAGCTGAGCGGCCCTCTAAGTTCCCAAAGATGCAGCTCTTGTGGTTATTTGCTTTTCATTGACCTTTTTGCCCAATAAGTCCCAAAACAGCTTGATTTTAATTTGGCCGTTGGAAAATGGAAGGCACTCGTTATTAGTTTTGAGAATTACATATTTTTGGACGCTATTCAAACAAGAAAATTATTTGCTTTTAACTTGTGAATGTTTACCTCTGACAAGGCTCCCTTAAGTTAAGTTAAGCGTTTAAATTTCTCGAAAAACAGAGTGCTGTGACATTAGCAAAGTGTGTCCAAACTTTTGACTGGTACTGTATATCCGTGGTTGGGAAGGGGCTAAGCATCTCTTTGACGTGTGTTTAAATATGTTCCCGCAACTTAATAACCAAACACTGGACCAGTTTCTGAAGTGTTACATAACCTACACTGGGGTTAAATATTATTCTGACACCCCTACCTTATCCCATGTTAACAAACATTTTAAAGCAGTGAAATTTCTGATCCAGACTGCAGTCCCTCCCCCCTCGCTCTCTGCACCTCTACTTCAATGAGCCATACCTGTTGCTCGTTGAGGTGGAGGTGCATTGGAGAGTATTTCAGCACTGCACTAGTGCAGCTGCATTCTGATTCCTGGAGCCCTGTGATGGTTTGCCGCAGCTCTCCTCTTCTGTGAATTTTTATTGAAGTATTTATTATATTTTTGTACTCAGCCTGTGCGTGTGGGTCCCTTTCCACTCTGGGTACATGGTTCGAGTGCCCGCCAGCTTTTTGCCTTCTGCCGGCGGGACCAAACCATGACAATCTGGTGCTCATAAAATTGAAATGTTCCCTGAAAATTTGAAAGAATCCCATTTTTGGCGCATGTGTTTGTGTCATAATGTTCCGTGTACAGGAAAACCCAACCAACTTAACACACAGCACATGAACAAAAGGTATCTGATCACACAAAGCACCACATATTACATTTCTCATAATTTTCTCTCCATACAAATACCAATAGTGTTGAATTTCTTGCATTTGCAGAATAAAATCCTAAACCCGAAAGTGTTTGTTAGCATGGGAGAAGATAGGGATGTCCCAATAATATTGAACCAAGTGTAACTGCTGAAAAAAAGAAGCTTTTTCACACTGCTGGGACTTCAGGTCTCATTGTTCATGTTTTTGTGAAAATAAAAGCGAGAAATAAAAGAGCGGTGAGAACTCCTGGCGTCTCTGATGTGAAGCTGTGAAGACGGCCCTCCATGACGGCTCCAGCTCCTCACCTCCTTCAGCTTCTTAGCCCAGGGTTTCTGTGCCTTCTTAAACCCCTCCTCCGCCTCCTTGGTCTCCTTGAAGCCGCCCATCATCTGCTTGTGGAAGGAGTCCTTCTGCCAGTTCTTCACCTTCTCCAGGTCGTCGTTCAGCAGGCCGTTCTTCACCTCCTGGTGCAGCTCGCTCACCTTATCGGCCTCCACCATCACCGCAAGCCAGGCGCGCTCCACGGTGCCGTACTGCGGACCTGGGACAGACGGACAGACGGAGAGGGAGGAGTGAGCAGTGAAACACAGGACTCTGCACACGATATGTGTCTGAGCAGAGAGGAGAGTGTTCCTGAGCCCAGTCCAGATCTCAACACCACCTTTCACACCATGAGATCAACACCACCTTTTACCCCATAAGATCAACACCACCTTTTACTCCATGAGATCAACACCACCTTTCAGTCCATGAGATCAACATCACCTTTTACTCCATGAGATCAACACCACCTTTCACTCCATGAGATCAACAGCACCTTTTACTCCATGAGATCAACACCACCTTTCAGTCCATGAGATCAACATCACCTTTTACACCATGAGATCAACACCACCTTTCACTCTATGAGATCAAGACCACCTTTCACTCCATGAGATCAACACTACCTTTCACTCCATGGGATCAACACCACCTTTTACTCCATGAGATCAACACCACCTTTCACTCCATGAGATCAACACCACCTTTTACTCCATGAGATCTACACCACCTTTCACTCCATGAGATCAACACCACATTTTACTCTATGAGATCAACACCACCTTTCAGTCCATGAGATCAACACCACCTTTCAGTCCATGAGATCAACAACACCTTTTACACCATGCGATCAACACCACCTTTTACTCCATGAGATCAACACCACCTTTCACTCCATGAGCAGTGATGCTGTGTGCACATCCAATACAGATACACACTACTTCTTTGCATTTGCTACCTGCCACTTAAATGAATGAAAAACTTGTTTTTAAATTCTGTGCTTTCAATGAAAAACATACCACATAACTTTAAAAGGAATTTGGTATTTTATGAAGTTTAATACATGGAACATTGGCAGGATTGAAGACAGGCGAGGCGGTCAGTGCCAGACCTTTCTCTACCAGCTGTTTCCATCTCTTGGACCAGTCGGTCAGCTGCTGGCTGTAGGCCTTCTCGATCTTAGCTCGCTCCTGGATGCAGTTCATCAGGTCGTTGCAGAGCCGGTGTCCATCGTCGATCCGCTTCACAGCACGCTTATAGTTCCCCACCTGAGCAGGAGAGGTGAGAGCGTCAGGGGTCAGGGTTCATTGAACATCATTTAACCCACAAAGGGATAATTAGGGATTTATGAATGTTTTTGTTCTGGGACCTCGCTGCGTTTGATTATCACGAGTGACCAGTAGAAACAGGGTAAATAAACACCTGCAATCCGACACTTTGAGGGTTTAAGGTCACTGAACGCCTGAACACAACACATCTACAACATTACAAAAAACTACTCCAGTAATATTGGAATGTTTGGTATAATGTCATTTTGACCTTCGGATTCTGACAGCATTATATTGCTACATTTGAAGAGTTTGTTTCCAAAATACAACATGTCCATTTTACTCATTTTGAGTATATCAGCTTTTTTTATGTTGGTACTTATTGCACTTTATAGAAAAACACAAAGTTTAACCATGAAAAAATACATCTCATAGTATGAATTTCTAAAAACAGATTTTGCGCCTTGTGTAAGAAGCACAGGGCCATCGCTCTATGGTATTATCTCAGTTTTTGTAATTTTGGCACTTATTGAGGTTTGGAAGCAAACTTATTTCTTTATCTACTTCCTCAAAAAAGTGCCCCATGTGATCTTAAAGTCATTCAGTTAGAAGAATAAAGCCCATAAATACACATGATTTCCATACAATAAAGCATTTTGCCGTAGATCTGAAAGTAAATATTAAAACATGAGTGTACCAGTGCAATGCAATGCGTGCACTTCCGCCATATGAAGAGCCATCAGCCCTCAGTCTGCAGTGCATTCAGTGCATGAGTTATGTAACCCTCTAACCCCAAGCAGGCAGGGGTGACCCACTCTGATTATACCACAGGAGATTCCCTTCGCCCAGGGGTCAGGGGTATGCAGAACTCAGCCCCAGAGCACACACTCGCACGACCCCCAACGCCACAGCACTGGGGTCCCCCCTACTCTCTCGATGAACTGCACTGCCAATCTCTGAGAGCATCAACCACTATAGGGCGGTGCATAATTATTTGGATACCATTTTCAAAGGCTTTTTCTATTAAATTGTAATTGTTCACTCCATATACCAGGTGTCAATACCAATTTTGTCAAATTTTAACCTGAAATGTGAGGATGTTTGCAGCCATAAAGAGGGAACCACGTAGAAATTACAGCCCTATGGAATACATCGTGTCACTGTCAAAATACCAGTGAACTCCACTGGAAGAGAGCGGAATAACAGATCCATGAGGGAGGGGTGTTTATCAGGCTGCACCAACGGCAGATGAGACGAGTTTACCACATCGGGGCCAGCCCTAACACTCGATTTACGCCTCACATCGAGGGAAGGTATCTGAATGAAAGACAGTTGTCCACTGGTGCGTTTTTTTTTTCTCGAGCGGTGCCGAATGGCAGGGTGTTTTTGTGCAAGCTTAACGACAGCTCCGACCCGGCAGCCTCTAACCTACAGCTTCTACCTTCCACCCTAGAGGCTCCATCTCTACCCAACAGCCTGTAACCTACAGCCTCTATCTTGTACCTATCAGTCTCTACCATCTGTCTTACGGCACAGTGTCTCCATCCCTGTGCCGAGGCTCTGAGACACTGCACACACCACTGTCACTGTGATCGCAACCACTTCCACTGTTATGTGTGACTGTGATCTGCAAAGATTAACGTGAGAAAATATGAAAAGAATTTATCTGAAGTTCACTTTCCTGTACGTTATTTCCGCAGTGATGTGCAGTTCAGCTGTGACATGAGGAGGACCGGAGAATTTTCATTTTTAATTTCATCTCTTCATCAGAATGTCCACAGGACACATCCTGAACATTTCTGCCCACTGATTCCTCAGATTTCACAGTTTAGCGTTAGAACTTTAAAAGTCCATCATCACCTCCCCCACACAATCTGAAGGACACTGCTCTCCCTCCATCAAATGCACAGCCACAGACGAGTGGTCGTGCTTTTTTCCAGCAACATTTGAAACAAATATTTACCAAAGAGGTCAACTCAGTTATTGCGCACCAACAAAATCCAGGCCTCCTCTTCTAACACATCAGGAAACACAAACAATCCACAAACACATAGATCTACAGGCACAGGCCACACACTGACTGTACACCACAGATGGGCCGGAAATCAAAAGTAAGTCGGATTTAGATATAAGTCAGCTTTATATCAGGTATTTTTACATTTCATTTTAACTTTCACTGCAATCACTGTCACTCCCATTTGTCCGTTACGCACAATCCTTAAATTTCAAAATCACAGGAGGGAACTTGTTTTCAAGGTAGAGGTCATTTTTCATGACACAATCACTACTTCCTGTTTTAAACCCTGTGAAGTTCCTCCAGTGTGGAGCTGAGACTGCAGGGTCTGAGAGGGTCTGGGAAACGATCAGGGTGGCATAATTGGAGATCAGGTGACCTGCATGTCACAGAGCTGTGGGCAGAACCACGGAAAGGAGGAGGATATAAATGACGCTTGAGAGGGGAGGTGCGACTGCTGTTACCTCCCAGAAGCTGTCTGTGGTCTCCTCAAAGCTGGCCGACTCATCGTAGGAACCAGACATTTTCCTGGCCGTGTAAGAGCGAGCTCAGAGCTGTACAAGTCTTCACCAGTGGAGTCTTCCTCATGCACTGAGAGAGAGAGAGAGAGAGAGAGAGAGAGAGAGAGACCCATGTAAAGACCCAGCTCGAATTCAAACCCACAACCTTCTTGTCGTGAGGTGACAGTGGTACCCAGTGTCACCTTGTGAGTAACATGACGCAGTGTTTAATATCACCCTGATCAAGAGAAATTAATCTTATCATCATTACAAAGGTATTGTGATTAATCTCAGTCTGAAGCACAGCACAAAGACCACGTCAGACAGTCGGCCGGAGATAAAAACCTGCTAATGTTCATCACACAGACTGGATTTAACATGGCAGGGTGGCCTGCTGAGGGAAAAACATTGTTAACAACACTGAGATGTGATTGGTTCAAAGCATTAGTGAAGTCTGCACTTAAAAACAGATGCCCAGAACTGCGAATCAGACAACTGCAGATTTATGCTCCTGTTCCAGGACTGTGATGATTCAGTTATATTCAGCAACGATTATGCCTCCACGACGTGTTCCCCAGAACTCTGTGCAACACCTTGTGTGGCCTCTCTTTCCACAGGAACTCCTCACATACACCATGAAAAGGGCTTAAGAAAGTAACAGACAGAAATGATGTCACGCTGAATTAGCTGAAAATGATCAGTTAAGAAAGAAGACATTACTTGTTGAGTTGACTCTGCTCAACACACCTCCCTCCATACCACCACCCCACCAGCCCCAGTTTAAAGAGAACAGGCTTGGTGGCAACATCATAAATCCCATCACCTTCTCTTATTTGGGGAACCAGCAATGCTCCTGAATGGGAAATGTCACAGACAAACAAATTAAAAGTCTGGTAAATATGGCACTGCTGACATTTGCAGTTGCTTTAGAATGTACTTTCTTTCACAAGCACCCATGATAAACACACACACATATACACACACACACAAACACATGCACACACACAGGCATACGCTCATGAACAGATGCACACGCGCACCCGTGCACATATAAAGACAGAAGCACACACTCATAAACAGATTCAGAGACGCACACAAGCACATATACACTGAGCACTGAATCGGCGATTCACAACACTGATCTCACCATCAATCTACTCCAGCCCCTCCCCCTGCAGCTGCAGTCATGCGTACTGCGCAACGGAATATTCCACCATTACGTAACCGAGCGCATGCCACCACCTGGCAAAAGGGCAGCTCAGAACACAACAAACTGCACGTGTCATGCAGAGCATCATGGGAACTCGTGGTCTGGAAAAACGATGTGGAGATGTGCAGAGAGATGAAAAGATCTGTGATCAGGCCTGAGGGAGATCCGCTGGGACTGAAACCCAGTCTGTGTTACAGGAGCCAATCAGGACTGAGCTGCTTCCTCTTCATTCAGTACGCATCTCAGCCCAGCAGCGCATTCACTGCAGGTGTGTATCATTCAATGCCTCTAATGAATATGCACCAGCCAATGATTAAACTAACGAGAGTCCCGCTACGGTGCGTTTCACAGGCTGAGGATCAGTGCTGGAATACGTTAATGCATGTGTGTGTATGTGTGAGTGTGTTCATGCATGTGTGTGCACACGCGTGTGTGCGTGTGTGTTTATGAGTGTATTCCTCCATGTGTGTGTTTGTGCATGAATGTGTTCCTGCATGTGTGTATGTGTTTGGGTGCGCGTGCGCGTGCGTGTGTATGAGTGTGTTCATGCATGCGTATGTGTCTGTGTGAGTGTATGAGTGTGTTCCTGAATCTGTGTGTCTGAATGAGTGTGTCCTGCATCCATGTGTGTGTGCGAATGTATTTGTGCCTGCTTGTATGCATTTGTTTCTGTATGTGTGTGGCCCCTGTGTGTGTATGTTTGTGAGCGTGGGTTGGTTTGTGAGTGGGCATGTGTGCGCATGTACATGTGTGTGTGTGAGTGCGCGTGCGAGAGTGTGAGTGTGCATGTGAGTGTATGTGAATGTGTGTGGGCGCGTAGGTATTTGTGTGATTGTGCATGCGTGTGTGCGCGCATGTGAGTGTGTATGTGCATGCCTGTGTTCCAGCGTGTGTAAATTTGCTTATGTGTGTGCATGTGTGTACGCCGGTGTGCGTGAGTGTGTTTGCCCAGGAAGTGAGGCTTGTTTAAGGAGAGAGGATTGTAATCACATCATTATCATAGTCATCAAGCACCAGATGGAGGGGGTGTGAGCTGAACAAACATAACAAAAGGCAAGAACCAATCAGAATCTAGGGCTCCATGCAGCTGACCCCTCCCCCTCCAATGACATCACACCACAATACAGTAACCAGCCACATGTCTAGACTACAATGATTAGTTACTCGAGACGGCTTAATAAGTCAAGTGAAATAGTTCACATGGCATTCGCAGAAAAAAAACAAAAACAGCGGTTGACAAAACTGCTTTACATAGCAGTAAGGAAAATGATTATAATACTGCTTTTGTGAAAAAGATTTTGTCCGTATGTCTTAATTGTTAATTCTTTTGTAAAGTCTTCAATGTGCCCTTAGATTAGACACTAGCCGTGGCACATATTGCCAACCTGTCCTCAGATTAGCCACGACCCACAGTGCAAACTGAAGACCTGCGTTCAGATTAGCCACAGCTCATGCTGCAGAGCTGCAGTGTGACTGTGATATGGAGGTGCAGGACAGAGGAACAGTGCAGGGGCTGCAGTGCTGCAGTGTGACTGTGATATGGAGGTGCAGGACAGAGGAACAGTGCAGGGGCTGCAGTGCTGCAGTGTGACTGTGATATGGAGGTGCAGGGAAGAGGAGCAGTGCAGGGGCTGCAGTGCTGCAGTGTGACTGTGATATGGAGGTGCAGGACAGAAGAGCAGTGCAGGGGCTGCAGTGCTGCAGTGTGACTGTGATATGGAGGTGCAGGGAAGAGGAGCGGTGCAGGAGCTGCAGAGCTGCAGTGTGACTGTGATATGGAGGTGCAGGACAGAGGAGCAGTGCAGGGGCTGCAGTGCTGCAGTGTGACTGTGATATGGAGGTGCAGGACAGAGGAGCAGTGCAGGTGCTGCAGTGCTGCAGTGTGACTGTGACATGGAGGTGCAGGGAAGAGGAGCAGTGCAGGTGCTGCAGTGCTGCAGTGTGACTGTGACATGGAGGTGCAGGGAAGAGGAGCAGTGCAGGAGCTGCAGAGCTGCAGTGTGACTGTGATATGGAGGTGCAGGACAGAGGAGCAGTGCAGGGGCTGCAGTGCTGCAGTGTGACTGTGATATGGAGGTGCAGGACAGAAGAGCAGTGCAGGGGCTGCAGTGCTGCAGTGTGACTGTGATATGGAGGTGCAGGGAAGAGGAGCGGTGCAGGAGCTGCAGAGCTGCAGTGTGACTGTGATATGGAGGTGCAGGACAGAGGAGCAGTGCAGGGGCTGCAGTGCTGCAGTGTGACTGTGATATGGAGGTGCAGGACAGAGGAGCAGTGCAGGTGCTGCAGTGCTGCAGTGTGACTGTGACATGGAGGTGCAGGGAAGAGGAGCAGTGCAGGTGCTGCAGTGCTGCAGTGTGACTGTGACATGGAGGTGCAGGGAAGAGGAGCAGTGCAGGGGCTGCAGAGCTGCAGTGTGACTGTGATATGGAGGTGCAGGGCAGAGGAGCAGTGCAGAGGCTGCAGTGCTGCAGTGTGACTGTGATATGGAGGTGCAGGGAAGAGGAGCAGTTCAGGCTCTGCAGTGCAGCAGTGTGACTGTGATATGGAGGTGCAGGGAAGAGGAGCAGTGCAGGGGCTGCAGTGCTGCAGTGTGACTGTGATATGGAGGTGCAGGACAGAGGAGCAGTGCAGGTGCTGCAGTGTGACTGTGATATGGAGGTGCAGGACAGAGGAGCAGTGCAAGGGCTGCAGTGCTGCAGTTTGACAGTGATATGGAGGTGCAGGACAGAGGAGCAGTGCAGGGGCTGCAGTGCTGCAGTGTGACTGTGATATGGAGGTGCAGGGAAGAGGAGCAGTGCAGGGGCTGCAGTGCTGCACTGTGACAGTGATATGGAGGTGCAGGACAGAGGAGCAGTGCAAGGGCTGCAGTGCTGCAGTTTGACAGTGATATGGAGGTGCAGGACAGAGGAGCAGTGCAAGGGCTGCAGTGCTGCAGTTTGACAGTGATATGGAGGTGCAGGACAGAGGAGCAGTTCAGGCTCTGCAGTGCAGCAGTGTGACCGTGATATGGAGGTGCAGGGAAGAGGAGCAGTGCAGGAGCTGCAGTGCTGCAGTGTGACTGTGATATGGAGGTGCAGGGAAGAGGAGCAGTGCAGGGGCTGCAGTGCTGCAGTGTGACTGTGATATGGAGGTGCAGGACAGAGGAGCAGTGCAGGGGCTGTAGTGCTGCAGTGTGACAGTGATATGGAGGTGCAGGACAGAGGAGCAGTGCAGGGGCTGCAGTGCTGCAGTGTGACTGTGATATGGAGGTGCAGGACAGAGGAGCAGTGCAGGGGCTGCAGTGCTGCAGTGTGACTGTGATATGGAGGTACAGGACAAAGGAGCAGTGCAGGTGCTGCAATGCTGCAGTGTGACTGTGATATGGAGGTGAAGGACAGAGGAGCAGTGCAGGGGCTGCAGTGCTGCAGTGTGACAGTGATATGGAGGTGCAGGACAGAGGAGCAGTGCAGGGGCTGCAGTGCTGCAGTGTGACTGAG
The DNA here is from genome assembly GCA_029721435.1 of Gymnothorax reevesii. NCBI lineage: Eukaryota > Metazoa > Chordata > Actinopteri > Anguilliformes > Muraenidae > Gymnothorax > Gymnothorax reevesii. Next base: position 93,951,628 of record CM056581.1, on the reverse strand, counting down.
ATATGGAGGGGCAGGGCAGAGGAGCAGTGCAGGGGCTGCAGTGCTGCAGTGTGACAGTGATATGGAGGTGCAGGACAGAGGAGCAGTGCAGGTGCTGCAGTGCTGCAGTGTGACTGTGACATGGAGGTGCAGGACAGAGGAGCAGTGCAGGGGCTGCAGTGCTGCAGTGTGACAGTGATATGGAGGTGCAGGACAGAGGAGCAGTGCAGGGGCTGCAGTGCTGCAGTGTGACTGTGATATGGAGGTGCAGGGAAGAGGAGCAGTGCAGGTGCTGCAGTGCAGCAGTGTGACTGTGATATGGAGGTGAAGGACAGAGGAGCAGTGCTGCAGTGTGACTGTGATATGGAGGGGCAGGGCAGAGGAGCAGTGCAGGGGCTGCAGTGCTGCAGTGTGACAGTGATATGGAGGTGCAGGACAGAGGAGCAGTGCAGGTGCTGCAGTGCTGCAGTGTGACTGTGATATGGAGGGGCAGGGCAGAGGAGCAGTGCAGGGGTACCACTGACACACCTGCTGAGTCACCCTCCCAAAATCAGCACAGAGTTGATGCTCCAGATAAAATAAAAAATGGCCACTGCAGACAATAAAATGATGAGCAATTTATCCTCCCCAAAAGCCCATAAATCTGCAGGATTCAGTTTAATTAAAATAATATATCAGTGCACTGAAGCATATTTAACCTTTGGAATGTGTCCATTGTGAAATATTTTGAATGCACTTTAGTGCAGGCACTCAGATTGCCGTTTTATTGCGACACCATTTACAGCAGCTCGACTAACTGCATAGCACAGCGTGTCCTTGTGAAATCAAGCTATAAAATGGAAACCGTGACATTTCAGGGCCCTTCACAGAGTCTCATTTCATGAGTACATTACATAAAGTATAAGATATGTCTTAACGCACCAAAGAACATCAGTGTTAAAGAATAAAAAAAAGAACTCACCCTGAACATACAGAGACACGTTTTACCAGTTCAGTAAATATGCTCCCTGTCATCCAAATAACACACTGCATTGTAAATATAAGGAATAGACAATCAGACCAACATTTAACCAAGCAATAGCTTAATTAATACCCTAGCTTTATCTGGCTATGAGTCAATTATACAGTGCAATCCATAAGTATTTTGAGAAGCATCTTTTTTGTACAGCTGTGGACTCCAGCAATCTGAATGAATTAATTAACAGAAAAACGCAAGTAGAGCACTTTCAAATGGGGGCGTGTATATCATTATCATATAGTCTTAGTAATTACAGCCTTTTTAAAAATAATGACAATCCGAGCAGGAAAGGACTGCACTGTTTAACTCACGGATATACATCATATGATTAATAGCAACACATGCCCTCACTCCTGCTACAAAATGCTGGCGTAGGTCAGCGAGTGAATTCTCTCCAGCAGAGTGGTGAGTGCAGCTGTTGAACTGACTTTTTCTACATGATGCTACATCAGCTTAGACAATGAACTCACTCCTGCAACAGAATGCTAACACAGTTCAGCTAGTGCACTCACTGCTACTACAGAAGGCTAATCCACTTCAGCTGGGGCACTCACCCCTGCTACAGAAAGATAGCCCAGTTCAGCTCGTGCGCTCTCTCCTGCTACAGAAGGCCAACCCAGTTCAGCTCGTGCGCTCACTCCTGCTACAGAAGGCTAAACCAGTTCAGCTCGTGCGCTAAATCCTGCTACAGAAGGCCAACCCAGTTCAGCTTGTGCTCTCACTCCTGCTACAGAAGGCTAACCCAGTTCAGCTCATGCGCTCACTCCTGCTACAGAAGGCTAACCCAGTTCAGCTTGTGCGCTCACTCCTGCTACAGAAGGCCAACCCAGTTCAGCTTGTGCTCTCACTTTTGCTACAGTACGCTAACCCAGTTCAGCTAGTGCGCTTACTCCTGTTACAAGATGCTAACATGGCTTGGCTGGTGAACTCATTCCGGCAACAGGATGCTATCAGAGCTGAGCTGGTGAACTCACTCCTGCTTTAGGACCCTAGCCCAATTCGGCTAATGAATCACTCCTGGTGATACAATGCAAGCACAGATCATGTAAGGAGCAGCCTGCCTTAATATATGTTACAGCTGTAAGTCACAAATCCGCATGAGGTTGAGGGCGTGTCTGGAGTAGTGAGCTTGTGCAATGCATTGTAACAGTTGTGGTCTTTCCAGCAAATGCATAGGGAAGCCATGGAGGTGATAAATGCTTGCATATCTCGAGCTGCTGTGGGGAAATGAGCATGGTTTGTGTGCAAAGTCCTTGCACACAGCCTCCAGTTTGAAACTATACATGGTTTCATTATCGGCAAATTGCCCTTTAATGAAAAGGAGGATGGATATATCACTTAAGAAGAGCTTGTGTAGGATGTAGTGTGGGGGAGTGTTCACTCTTCTGCAATCCAAAAACAATTTTTTAATCGTTTGGTTTGTTCTTTTAAAGTCACTCAAAAAATACACATTCCAAATGCACCCGCTATCGCCCAAATAACAGGCTAAATCTCTGGCCTTGAGATGCTGTCAAGAATAGCGTTTTGAGCATGCCCTGTGTGGGGGGCTCCAGATGCATTATTAAGGCAGGGACATGAAGCCTGTCCATCTGTGAAAGGAGACCTGAGTCAGACGCCCACAGACTCCACAGAATGGGGGGAGGGGAGCCGGATTTACAGACACAGCCTTTTAACCTACATGACCTTCATTTATATTCATTACTCACTCCATCCCACACACACATGCACACATATACGCACGGGCCTGCGCTTACACACACAAACACAAACGTGCAAGTATGCATAAACACATGCACACACTTGTACACAATAAAGCACACATAAACAGGCAGGCCTGCAAATGCAAAAATACATGCACACAATTGTACATACAAACGTGCTGTAAACACGCAAAATGTATAAGGCCAACGCCTCCTGGAATAGACTTGAAATTATGTTTTTTTTTTTTTTTGAAGTAAAGGAAAACAAACCAAATCAGGGAATAGGAGGCAGTCCAAGTAATTTGGTCATAAAAACAAAAACTTTTGTCTGGGTCCTGAAATGAGTTTGTTGGCTTTTTGCCCCTTCAGATGGGAGGATCAGCTGAACTCAAGAATATATGCAGCAGGCTGACAGAAAAAGAATAAAAAAGAGTTTGAGTGAACATTGTCTTTCCTCAAAACAAATAGAGCAGCCTCATCTGTCCTCACAACATACAGACTGGCGTCATAATTGAAGCACTGATTACTAAAACCCCACGAGTCAAGTCAAGTGTGACTTATGGGGTTTTAGTAATAGGTGCTTCAATTCCTAAAAAATAAAACAGCAGCGTCATCCTTCCTCAAAACTAACACACCACGGTCATCTTCCCTCACAACTAACACACTAACATCATTTTTCCAAAAAACTGCCAGACCAACATCAATTTAGATTGGTGTCATCTTCCCTCACAACTAACAGACTAACAGCATCTTTCCGAAGAACGAAATAGTCCTGCGTCATTTTTCCTCACTTACTACTGTCTTGGGGTCATTGTCATGGAATTTTTACCTGCGTTGCCGAAGGCAGCAGGTCTAGGAATGGCCTTTTCACATCTGGACCCAAACTCCACAATGCTTGGAGGACAAATATCTCTTGGGAGAGTGCAAAACTCATCAAATAGAGCGGGTGAAATTGTCCATTGTCCGTCATTCCATCCGTCCGTCTGAAATAATGACGTTATAACTCAAAAAAAATCAGCCCAGGTATGATGATGTATCTTGACCCTAGGCAGGTCACTATTGAAAATGGGAGGGCTGCGTCAAAATCCAAGATGGCCGCCACCATTTTTGTAAAAACGACGTTATCAAGATAATGCAAAAAAGATGTGTCCTAGGAAGTTATAATTTGGTATGCTGATGTATCTTCACCTAAGGCAGCTCGTTTTGGAAAACGGGCGTGCTTCATCAAAATCCAACACGGCCGCCGCCGATTTTGTAAAAAACGATGCTAGAGATAATGCAAAAAAATAGTGTCGTAGGAAGTTCTAATTTAGTATACTGATGCATCTTGACCTAAGGCAGGATGCTATCGAAAATGGCTGCGCTGCATCAAAATCCAAGATGGTCGCCGTCCTTTTTTCTTAAAACAACGTTATCGAGAAAAAAAAGTGGCCTAGGAACTTTAAATATGGTATGGTGGTGCATCTTGACCTATTGACCTATGTTCTTATTGAAAATCATATCACAACATCAAAATCCAAGATGGCCACCGAATGACATTATCAAGATAACTTGCAAAATAAGTGGCTGACCCAAGGTAGGTCATTATTGAAGGTAAGTGTGCTACGCCAAAATCCTTACAGTTTCTTTCCCAGATGGCTGCATCTACCTACCATTCATCAATGTCGTCATCATCATCACAATATACCATCTCTCAATTAATGCAAATTTTATTCACCAAAGCATACTTCTACAAAACACCCATGCAGCAATGCAGGTTCAGTGACTTCGCACTTCGACTTCAAATATTAGACTGAATTTAGAGGAAACCACACAGTTAAATTTACTGGAGCCAACTAGAGCTGATCTCTGAAAAAGAAGTGCACATCACAAAGTGATTCCCTCCTACCCTCTCAGCCAAAGTGTAAGGAGAGGTCAGAGGAACACCAGGTGCAGGATCCAGAAGTGTTTATTAAAACACAAAACACTAAGGGAAAATTGGCAGACACGCCAGAAACAAAACACTGTGCACAAGCACTGAAAAATGGGAGAACTAAGGTACACTGCCAAAGGCAGGGGGAACAGAAATACTCACTCCAAGAGTAGATAAACTAAGCAAACAAAAACTGAACCTAACTATACTGACGGACACACTGGGAGACTTAAACAAGGGGCAGACAAGACAAGGGCGTAGCAAACAAGACTCGGGAATCATACAAGGAGAAACTCGGAAGGCACGAGGAGCTGCGATTTCACCAAGTAGAACAGAGTCAGTCCGAGGATCCGTCTGACGTCTGCTCCCAATACAGCCACATAAATAGCCACAAGAGGAGGCGGGGACTCAAAATGCAATCAGGACTGAAACAGAAACACATTGGATTAATAAACAATTACACGAGTACCGGGTTAACAATAATGACTCGAGACAAGACGCTGAGACCATCAATCAAACTAGACAGTTTAGATTAAGGTCATCTAAACGTGACAAGTAAAAAGCACCACAAGAAAAGCGAAGGAAAGCACAGGTTTTTAAATGCAGTTAATCAGAGACAGGTTAGGCAGAATGCACGAAAGCTTGGAAACAGAAGCACTCGCTTGGAATCATCTTCAGAATTATAAGAGCAGTATCATCTTGTCACTACAAAGTGACTGGTGCCATCTTTCCTCACAACAAACAGATGCATAATCTTTCCTCTCAGGTAACACACCAGGTTCATCTCTCATTAAAACTAACAGAACACCACCCTTTTTCCATACAACTAAGAGAAAAGCATCATCTGTCCTCACAGCAAACCAGCATCATCTTTCCTCATGACAAATAAACCAGCTACTGGAACGCAGTCGAGAAGACTAAGAGCCATTTGGACACATTGACAATGACCCCTGACCTCTGAGGTGAGGATTACGGTCCTCTCTAGCTGCACAAGGGCAGGAAGGAGCCGATGGCAAACAGAGAGAGCAGCTGCGTGGGGAGGGTCTCGGAGGTGCCGATGAGTCAGCAAGGGACAGAGAGCATGTGCAGAGAAGGTGCTGACAGGAGGCTGGAGGACACGTGATTTTGACAGGGGGCAGAGAAATGATGTCATCACTTAGGCCAGTCAGGTGAGGATGCACCAGAGTACTGGTGTGCGACAGTCAGTCAGGGAAAGAGAGAAGCACTCATTTTTACCCAAAAGAAATACGAACAGGCAGAGATCCGGAGCAGGTCTGCTGTGTTAGATAATACTGTAGTATCCCTCTTAAGGGATTCATGAAGGTTCAGTTGCATTTAATTCACAATCAATTGATTAGGACATTACTCTTGACATACACTTCAGTAGGACTACATTAGAAAAGAATGATACTGTTGCAAATGTAATATCAGGTCCAAGGTCATTCTTCAGTTGGAGGTAGGAAAGTTACAAACTCGCCACACCTGCAGCCTCGAGCCCAGGTCAGGATGTTCAACAGTCCGCAGCCTCCTGGTGTCTCAGTCTCATTTGAGACACTGTGCCCATTAAGGATCAGAGGGCTTTATGTGGAAACCCAAGGCCCGATTCCAGGGATTATGCAGCAGTTACATCACAATCTCTTAACAGATGGCCTTATCGACAGTGACAAACAGCAGTGAGGAGGATATAGGGATTTGATGCCGTCGTTACACAAAGGACACTCTGAGACCTAATAAACCAACACTGCGTTTCTACAGAGTGTATGCTGCGCCGTACGCCTGACCACCACACACACTGAGGAACAACAGCTGACAAACACACAACACCAGTTCCACAGAGACGGTCTAAGCCAAATCCAGGCTAAATCCCACTGTGAATGGATGCTCTCCAAGGAAGATTCAATTTAGTCCAGGACTGCGCCTGATCTGTGTCTGCAGAAATGGTGTAAATCACTGACTTGTCTTCACTCTCCAGTGTAACCCACCCACCCCACTGCAGCTCATGTGTGAGGCAGTCAGGACTCCCCCAAACACCTGTGTCACCCCACACTGCCCCATACTGTTCCCAACTGCTGCCCGCCTCAGCTCTCTGCTTTCATTCCAAAAGTACGGAGATTGTTCTAGAACAATAATAGAACAAGGTGTGCATTAAATGTATCCATGCCTTACCTTAAAGTAGGTTGCATTGTGTGCAGAATTAATATGCATATCTGTGAACATATTGCACAAAGCATGCTACAAATTTGTACCGAATTTCCATCAGTGCCATAGCTAACAGGTTATGAAGCTAAAGCAGTAATATTTTAGGGTGGACCCCAAGGACAAATGCTGGTGGCCCCAGCTAACACTGCCTGGAGCTGCGCAAGTCCACGTCTCAGTGCATTTACAGACACTCATCAATCTGCCACCACTTTCCGCAGACGTGAATTTACGGTCGCCTTCCGCACCTCATGGCAGTCCTTTGCACTCCAGCCTCCCAGATGCACCAAACCACAGCTGTAAATGAGCTCATCTGACCACAACTCAGCTCTAATGAAACACGGCAAAAATAACTAAATAAATAAATATCCTGTCCCCTCATGGCTGTAATCACAGTATAGGTTGCTTGAGGCAAGCAACACGTCCTCAGAGCAAGGTCATGTGACAGGAAGGGAATCGATGTGATGTAATGAGAGTCAGCGTAATGCTCACAGCAGTCTGCAGCGCACAGCCTCGTGTCACACACAGACCATCAGGAGGAGAGAGGGTCCAACTCAGGCCACATAAATGGGAGGCAGAACCTCAATGAATGAAATCCAATCCACCAATAAATGCCTTCCATGAATTTAGGAACGTTTAGGAAAAGGGCAGCGGAGAGAGATGAAGCAGTAGCTGGTCATCAATTGGCATAGAGCATTGATCAGAAGCCAATCAGAGTGGACTGGTCCTTGTGAGGGCAGACGCGGCCGTGGTGGAAACTCCAGTGAACGCCGAACTGCTGACAGAGGTAATGATTGTGAGAGACACACGGCAGGATGTTTCTGCTCTCCCCCCAGGTCTGTGCACTTGTGTCCATCCCTCGGAGAAGCAGCCTCCCTACAGCAGGTGAATCAGGGCTGTAACTGGTGCAGAATTGTCTTGCATCTGAGACAGTATCAATCAAACTAGAGGCAGGACAGGAGCATGTTATCGTGCATGCTGCTGCGGTTCTCTCAGCTTTACTTCAGTCTCGGTACTGACACGCCTGTGACTGTCCCTGCCCAGCACCTGCCATCCAATCACACGCAGCGCTGCCATTACCACGATGATCCATCCCACAGCACTTCCCACCCAAATTACACACAGAGCTACCGTTACCATGGTGATCCTTCCTGCAGCACCTCCCACCCAAATTATACACAGAGCTACCGTTACCATGGTGATCCTTCCTGCAGCACCTCCCACCCAAATTACACACAGAGCTTCCGTTACCATGGTGATCCATCCTGCAGCACCTTCCACCAAAATTACACATAGAAAGTAAGTCTTCAAAAGAATAAAGTTTCAAATTAGCAAGCAGTTTTGCAGCTTTGAAATTAGCCCATGCAGTGTCAAATTAGCTGTCTATTTCGTAGTGAAGATGCAAATAGCCCGCTAATTTGATTGGGAAATTTTCCCAATAAATCTTGGTCTAGTTTGCGAAATAGCCATCTATTTGTGTTGCATCTTCATTTCTCGAGCGGAGGGCTTTCAGGCCAATGGAGATGCAAATTCTTACCATCAGGCTAATTTCCCTAACCGCAAAATAGCTGGCCAGTTTAATTTTTTTTTTTATGAAGACACACCTAGAGGTACAATTTCCATGGCGATCCATCCTCTAGCAGCTCTTACCCAAGTTACATGTAAAGCTCCCATCACCATGGTGATTCACCCTGCTCCACTGCTCACCCATGATACCTACAGAACTACCGTTACCATGGTGATCAATGCTGCGACATCTCACACCCAAATTACACACAGAGCTCCCGTTGCCATGGTGATCCATCCGGCAGCACCTCTCACCCATATTACACACAGAGCTCCCGTTACCATGGTGATCCACTCTCCAGCACCTGTCACCATAATTACACACGGAGCTACCATTACCATGGTGATCCATCCTAACGTAACCAAAGCAAAGAGCAGATGAACAAACGTGGTTTCGGTTCATGGGGGAGGAGAGTATTGGTAGGGCAGGACGAATGGATTGGATGTGAAGGGAGAGAGAGAGGGATGTGGCTGAAAGGGTGATGAGAGCAGAGCATTTGCCGTCCTTCCTTCAAACTGAATTCATTCACCCCCAGTCTCTCAGCCCTCTGAAGGGAGGGTCTTTACAAACATTGTTCTTGTTTTCTTAATAAATCCAGGTTAGTGTTCTGAAGTAGTGACTGTAGCACCAGCATTCAAACATTTAATCTGTTGAACTCCAGACCTTACTCTGCAAAGGAAATAGCCGATCACCATAGTAGAGATGTAACATTGGTGATATGAGGGACCGTGCTTTATTCTCAGTGCACGGGCATTAGCAGCGAGGCCCCTGTTCTGGTCCCGCCTCTCTCTCCATCTGCCTGCTCTGTTCTCCAGCTGTCAGTCATTTCAGAACACTACCTTATCTCACTCCCTCCCTCTCTCACTCCCTCTCTCTCTCTCCCTCTGCCTCCCCGTTTCCCTATTCTTCTCAAAATGGATTCCTCCGCTCTCAGTCCAGTGCACCCACCCGTGATAAGTCTGGTTGCCCTGGCAACACAGTACCCCCCCAACCGCATGCTCTTGGCTGGGTGCTCGAATGATGTCACCAGCTGCCTTTGTGCACATACACAGGAAGTTGGCAAACACACCCACAAACATGAACACCAAACACTCACACGCTCAAACAAAAATACACACATGCTCATACAAAAACATACTTGCTAACAGACTTTCAGGAATAATTACACACACGCTCGCTGAGACACACTACCGCCCACACACACACACTTGTCATTCACACACCTTCATACATGTACACGCGCACACAGACGCACATGCGCACGCCGCAAACTGCAAACAATAAACATGCATGAGCGCAGATCTACCATCTAGTACTGTGAATGACGCAGCACTCGCCCAATCATTAACAATCGCACTTGATACCTTCAACGAAATTAAAGCCCTTCTCTGTCCACCATCAGCGCGAATGCAGTCACTGCAGCAGACCTCCGACAGCTCATCAGCAGGAGGAGTCACTTATCACTGATGAAGTGGAGCTTCCTCAAACAAACCCATCTGTTCTCAGCCAATGCTATGGCTCATGAATAATGCATCACCCTCAGGACTACCTGTGACATTTACATCTCTCACATTTAACTGCTTCTCCCTCTCAGATGGACTCTGACAGCTTATGCTGTTTACATCTCATACAGTCTCGCAGGTTGATATTAACAGAAGCAATTCAGGTTATGTACCTCGCTTAACGACAGGGCTGCCAGACTCAGCTCAGTAAGATGCCTCGAGCTGTGTATGATAAATGGTTGTTGCTCATCTCGAAATCTGGCAACCCCAGCTGAGCAGCAGTTAAACAGGAAAACAGCACTTAAACTCTCAACTCAAAAAAGATCCCATTGCACTATGATGTGTTATTTTTGGTTGTCCATCCATCCATTCTCTACACCGCTTCTTCCTCATTATGGGTGCGGGGGGAGCTGGAGCCTATCCCAGCTGACTCTGGGCGAAAGGCAGGGACCCACCCTGGATAGCTTGCCAATCCATCGCAAGGCGCACACACGCCATTCTCACCCCATTCGTTCTCACACTCATCCCAATCGGCAATTTAGCATATCCAATTAGCCTGGCGTGCAGGTCTTTGGACTGTGGGAGGAAACCCGAGTACCCGGAGGAAAACCACACGAACACGGGGAGAACAAGTAAACTCCGCACAGAAAGGCTCCGGGCCGGATTCGAACCCGCGACCTTCTTGCCGTGAGACAACAGCACTAACCACCATGGAATACAATGCCACAGATGTTTCATGAAAGATCAATAAATAAATTTGAATGAACACGGGGTGCATCTCGTTGAGACGTCATTGTTAAGTTTAAGTTTCAACAGTTCACCTTCCAGCTCTATGACACGCCCCGATTAAAATGACGGGCGACGAGGGAATCCCCGCTCTCTCTCACTGATGAGTTTATTTTGCCAGATCTGCTGTAATAACCCATCACATCATAGGCTGAGCAGCAGGCTCACGAACACACTCCCTCGGGCCCCGTTTATCTCATGTAAATCACAGAGAGAGAGACTGGAGTGCAGAAACTGCCCTCACACGCCCAGAACAAAGAGTCTTTGGCTTGACTCAATAAAGAAACACTAAAAGAAATCTCAAAGAGACCGTTTATGTTACACTCCTTCACAGAGTAGCAGATTGCCTAATATACTGAGTCAAAAAAGAAACTTCCTACTCAAACTTGTAAATACTTTCTTGAAACTTTTAATAAAATTGTTTTTATTATTATTAAGGGTAAATGCATTGTCAAAGACATCATGACACACATCAACTCCGACGTGCACAGTTATGTAGCACGTGTGAGCGTACTTTAAGCTAAAACCATGTTCCTCGTCATGTGACATGAGACACCGGCAACTGAGCTCAAGTTAACACGGTAGAGTGACATCTCGGAAAAACAAGTTTTCACAGTTAATTATTCGTTGATTTTCAATGCCATGGCTGTCAAACATTCAGCGTGAATGTGCCATTAGCATGCTGAATATGGGAACGTCCGTCACTGACGTTGAAAGGGTTATGGGATGCAGTGAACTGACTACCCATGATCTTCGGACACGTCTCCAATAAACTGGCACCACAGCTGACCGACCTTGTTCTCGTAGACCACGTGTGACGTCATAAGCAGAAGACCGACACATTGTCGTGCGTCATTGGCGTAATGGATTTGTCACTGCAACGTCCACTAGGAATGACTTGTTTAGAGGTCGTGTGAGTGCTCATTGAGGGCATACGCGCTATTGACATGCTTTATTCAAGTTGTAACTTACCATTTTTACTCTTGGCCATTTCCGTAGCATTTCCGGTGGAACTGGTTACATTACAAACATGATTTTTATGATACACCATCTTTAATGAGTGAAGAATTAAATAAAATCATTATTTAAAACTTAATCTCTTGTATGTTCAACTTATCAACCTCCAAACAAGTGTGAAGTTTTTATTTTGGCTGAGTATATTTTTGGGATGCAAGCCGGAGTTCATCCAACAGTTTCTAAGTTACAATTTTTGAGGCCAATCCCCCACAGGGATGCATGAATCTGTGTCCTATACCATAGCCACAAACGTCTATAAATCAGAACCACCAAACACAGCAATATTCAAGAAAGAATCAGAGAGAAATACGATAACAGAGGAGACCAACCAAATTCAATATACTGGAGGTCTGTTGCATGATCCCTCCCCACAAAGACGACATCTATGACAGGCAACTTAATTAAACCAAATGCAAAACACAAAAATAATTCAGTCACAATTAAGCAAAGAGTTCATCAAAAACAGCAACAGAAAATTAAACGTCCTCAGTTCATCACCAGAGAGCAACTCCAACTACAGAGCGAGAGCCGTGTAGCAGGACCTGTGCAGACGTGTGCGGGAGAGGCAGTGGTGCCGCTCAGATCTGGGTCCTAACGCTGTCATACAGTGACAGGCCACACTGCCTAACATCCACACCATTCTTAATCCTTTATTGGCGCTTTTCCACTACATGGTTCTGGCTCTACTCTACTCTACTCTACACGGCACCGGTTACTTTTTTGGGGTTGCTTTTCTATTAGAGGATAGTGCCACCTCCGTGGTACGTGCTTGCGACACTGCATGTTACTGCCGCGACGGCATCCTCAGTTATATCAAGTTTACTTTCATTCCATCGATTTTGTTAAATATTTATGTGTTTAAATCATGGGACTTGCACTACCGTCACCACGTTATGGCACTAAAGTCCTCGAGTGCTTAATGGTAATTTCCGTTTGATATTCTCCTGATGCATAGGATAGCAGCTGGTGTTTTGTCCGATTCAGTTGCACATGAAATAACGTACCACCTAAAATCACAAAGCAGTGATATCCGTAAAAGGCATAGAGTATTCATATTCAGGCTTCATGAAACATTTCACTTTGAAATTGAAGGCCAAACACGTAGGAAATGCGCAAATCGCAGGAGATGGCAGAGTATTAGAATTTATCACTTTACGATGCGTCATCTCATCTGATACCTTTCCTAAGAAAAAAATGCTTCATCAGCACCCGTAAAGTTATTTTCTGCGCAATTTTCATAAAATAGGTGCAGCACAATAACTTTCTCAGGGGGAATTAGGGGAACAGAATTGGGCACAATTTCGCTACGAACAGGGACACAGACAAAGAAACACGTTTCATAAATGCAGCAGCTTCGATGAACAAATGCAACCTGGTTTGAAAGGTAAGGCAACGCACAGTATATTTATCAAACTGCCGAAAACAACACTGTATGTGTGAAAGAGACCTCACTCTTTCACACATACACTGCACACACCGGCAGAGCTGTACTGCAGTGAGATCTCACTCACGCACACTGCACACACTGGCACTGGCAGAGCTGCATTGCAGTGAGCTCTCACTCTCTCACACATACACTGAACACACTTGAAGAGCTACTTTGCAGTGGGATCTCACTCTCAAACACACTGCTCAGACCAGCACTGGCAGAGTGAGCAGGTCAGCTGATCAGCTTCCTACCGCAGGTAAGGTTACACCTGTACAGCGAAGCCACACACTCACTGATGACATCTAACATCGCTCTCACCAAGCAGAGTCAGTCACTGGGACAGGCTTTCCACCTTTTATACACTGAGTACGTTAAATGCTCACTGATCATGTACACTGTAAATGCACCTTGTTTGTTTGTACTGTAATGCACACCGATTGCATGTACTGTAAATGCGCACTGATGACTGATCGTATATAATGTAAATGTGCTCTAGTCATACATACTGTAAAGGCTCACTGACTATACACTATTCTGTAAAACCACGCTGATTGTACATAATTTAAATGTGCACTGATTGATGTATGCACTGTAAATGCACACTGATAGCACATACTTTAAATGCTCACTGATTGATGTATACACTTTAAATGCACACCAACTGTATACAGTTTGAATGAAATGTAAATGACGTCACTGCTTTAGTAAGCTCTCCCTCCAAATGAAGGGCAAATGAAGCTCATATGAGGAGCCGTCTGCACAGGTCATCCTGCCATACATCAGCCCCTCTGCTTACTTCATCTTGAATTTCTAGCTATCCCATCATGCCTTGCAGACACAGAATCACCTCTCATTAAAAATTCAGAGGCGATGTCATCATCGGAGAGACTCCCCTCTTGCTGCAGGAGGTGTGAGGTGATGTGTTTCAGCAAGGGCCATAGCAACTGCAGTGAGATGCATTCAAACATTTACCTCCGCGAGCAAACCGCGCACAAACACAGGCCTTATCAGCAGGCCTCAGCTGCTACGGGAATCCATGGCTAGAAACTAAAGTTCCTCCCCTCCTCTTACCATTCGACCACCTGAGAGATCCAGCCAAAGACCCATCCGAGAGGTGGGGCTAATCAGTGATGTCAGGCAGAATCATCGGCGGAAAAAATATAAGAGAATTCTTAACTGCAGACCCTACAATCCCACAAAACAAAAAAAGAGCTGGAGTTTAAGAAAATGAGCAATAGAAGTATTTAATTAAATGTTCCAGCATATTCTAGATGCATCAATGCACCATATACAAACTGCAGGGGACACAGTGAGACAGAGGAGACACAGTGAGACACACAGGGGACACAGTGAGACAGAGGAGACAAAGTAAAACACAAGGGACACAGTGAGACACAGTGAGACAGAGGAGACAAAGTAAAACACAAGGGACAAAGCGAGACACAGGGGACACAGTGAGACAGAGGAGACACAGTGAGACACAGGGGACACAGTGAGACAGAGGAGACACAGTGAGACAGAGGAGACACAGTGAGACACAGGGGACACAGTGAGACAGAGGAGACACAGTGAGACAGAGGTGACAAAGTAAAACACAAGGGACAAAGCGGGACACAGGGGACACAGTGAGACAGAGGAGACAAAGTAAAACACAAGGGACACAGTGAGACACAGGGGACACAGTGAGACAGAGGAGACAAAGTAAAACACAAGGGACAAAGCGGGACACAGGGGACACAGTGAGACACACAGGGGACAAAGTGAGACAGAGGAGACAAAGTAAAACACAAGGGACAAAGCGAGACACAGAGGTACAGAGTGAGACTCAGTGGCACAGGAACTCAGTGGCACACAGGAGACTCAATGAGACACGGGGGACAGAGTGAGACATGGGGGATGCGGTCGGACATGAGGACCAGAGGCCTACCTTCTCTTCCTGGGAAGGCAAGCTCCCATAAACCCCTCTGAGTGACGCTGTTCTTGCAGAGCTCCGCCCCTGAAGCCAGTCACCTGCGAGGAGGAAGTAGACAGAGCGACGTGTTGTTAGAGTGCTGCGCTGCTGTGGCTCAGAGCATCCTGTTTTAAAAGCGTTGTGTCTCTAGAGCGCTACGTTTTTTGAGCCCCCTGTTGTGAGAAAGGTGTACTCTAAGAGTGCCATATTGTTAGTGCTGTATAGTTAGAGGCCCATGGTGAAAACACAGCGTGTTGAGTACCATGTTAGTGGACTACTGTATCACAACAGCTCCATGCTGCAAGAGCACAGCACAGTCAGAGCGTGATGTTGTCTGATTGGCATATTGTGGGAACATCATGTCGGAAAAGCACCATTTTGTTTGAATGATGTTGGCAGGACACTGTAATGTTACAGAAGCATAATGTTTGACCGCCATGATTTTGGAGTGCTGTGTTGTTTAAGCACTGTAATTAAAGCAACGTTTTCTTAGAGCGGCAGGTTGTTAAAGTGTCATTTAATAGAGCCTGGAGAATTTGCCAGAAGAAGCAGTCTTTGCCCTCCCAGACAGATGAGTGAACAGTCTCTGCATATCAGTTTTTAGCAATAATGTGCCATATTCATTTTGGGAATATGTTTTGGGAACAAGCATTGATTCGTCAAGGCAGCCCAAGTGAACAAAAAGTACACATAATTGCAAGTAGACATAAACGAAACAAAAAATTGTAAGCATGCTGAACAGGGACTATAGAATAGATCACACTCATATGGGTAAATACTTACAGATGATTAGTATAACATATTGAGAATTACAGACGATGAGTGGAGCTCATGTGAAGTTTAATTAAAATACTAAATAGGTGGATATAAGGCTGAGCACAATCCTTCCGGCTTTCTCACGTTTTCAACCTTGACAGTTTCTAAGGGATTACCCTCAGCCATGATGATGAAGCCGCAAGAAATGTCTTTTTTTTTGCCAAATAAATGTCATTTTATCAAAGATATGCATTCATTCAGTCACTCCAGAAAATGGCTAACAGAGAGAGATGATGAGTCATGTCTGTCGCGCAGCGCCTCACATCAGCATGAGATGAGATACTCAGCAGGGGCTGCAACACCAGGACTGAGTACAGAGGCAGGCAGAGAGATCACACAAATCACTGTGTTACATTGCAGTCGTTTAACCTTTCTGCATTTACTTTCCCATGATACACCTCTCTGCATTACAGTACAGGCATGTAGTCCTTCTGCATTATATCACAGCCATATATTTGCTCTCCATTACAGTCATTTAACCATTCTCAATTACATTACAGTCATTTAACTATTCTCAATTACATTACAGTCATTTAACCATTCTCAATTACATTACAGTCATTTAACCATTCTCAATTACATTACAGTCATTTAACTATTCTCAATTACATTACAGTCATTTAACTATTCTCAAGTACATTACAGTCATTTAACTATTCTCAATTACATTACAGTCATTTAACTATTCTCAATTACATAACAGTCATTTAACTATTCTCAATTACATTAGAGTCATTTCCTTTTTCTCCATTACCTTAGTCATGTGCACGAACACACAAACAAATGCACACACAAAAAATTTGATGCACACTGAAAAAGTAAAAAAAAGAAAAGTTCCCAAAGCTGTGGAAACCTTGGTGCAGGGATGGCACACATCTCGGAAGATAACAGAACTGTGCACTTTGCCACAGATTTATTACTTTATTTGTACTTTTTGGATTCAAGACTGCATTTATCAGAGGCCAGATATTGTCATTGTACCTTTAAGGATGCAATTCAGAAATGCAGTCCAAAAAGAACAAAACATACTGCCACAGAAAGCTTTCTTTAGATTTTGAGCCACAGAAAGCTTTCTTTAGATTTTGAGACCGTTTCCATTGTCAGCAATCAGCATGTTATTGAGGTCATGTGACCCTCAGAAGCTCCAGTATTAAACAGCACTCATGTTCCCCTCAGAATCCCTGTAAAAAACAGCACTCATGTTCCCCTCAGAATCCCTGTAAAAAACAGCACTCATGTTCCCCTCAGAATCCCCGTAAAAAACAGCCCTCGTGTTTCCTTCAGAGCCCCCAGTATTAAACAGCACTCATGTTCCCCTCAGAACCCCCAGTAAAAAAAACAGCACTCACATTCCTCTCAGAGTCACCAGTGTTAAACAGCGCTCATGTTCCCCTCAGAACACCCAGTATTGAACATAGCTCACATACTCCTCAGAGCCGCCAGTATTAAACAGCCCTCATGTTTCCCTCAGAACTCCCAGTAAAAAACAGCACTCATGTTCCCCTCAGAGCCACCAGTAAAAAACAGCACTCATGTTCCCCTCAGAGCCACCAGTGTTAAACAGCGCTCATGTTCCCCTCAGAGCCCGAGTATTAAACAGCACTCATGCTCTCCTCAGAAACCCAAGGGTATTAAATGGCGCTCATGTTTTATGTGACTCAGATAAGGCATTTTATTCCCTTCCACCTGCCGCCTGCGTAAGTGGACGGCCCTCTCAGAAAGATGAATGATGCCATATATCTCATGTAATCTGGAATGGCTGCAGGTGCCGAACCAAGAAACGCAATGAAAATGGACTCCAATGCAGTGCCTAATGTCAGATCAAAGATAGGGAAAATACAAAGAGCGTATCAGCAGTCAGCTGTGGAAACTGTGATGACAAATCAGCCTCATTAAAGTGGACCAAGAGATGAGATGAAATTTATGTGTCATAGTGGACAGATCCAGGAGATATGGCAGGTCACATGAACCCAACGGAATAAATACGACACCTGCAGACATTTCGGACAATAGCATCAGGAATACAACCCCATTTCCAGAAAAGTTGGGACGGTGTGTAAAATGTGAATAAAAACCGAATGCAATGATTTGAAAATCATTTCAACCCTATATTTAATTGAAAATAGTGCAAAGTCAAAATCTCATAAGTTGAAACTGAGAATTTATTGATTTTTAAAAAAATATTTGCTCATTTTGAATTTGATGGCAGCAACACGCTTCAAAAAAGTTGGGACAGGGACTACAAAAGACTAAAAAAGTTGATTGATTGCAAAAAATATATATATACCTGGTGGAACTTCTCATTGCAAATAAGGTTAATAGGCAACAAGTCAGATTGGGTATAAAAGTCTTTCAGACATAAAGAAGGCAATGGCTTCATCACTCAGGGAAAGGCTGCATGGGCAAATAGTTTAACAATTTAAAATGAAATTTCTGAATGTAAAATTGCAAAGAATATGGGGATTTCATCCTTTACAGTACATAATATTATCAAAAGATTCAGAGCATCCAAAGGAATTTCTGTACACAAGGGACAAGACCGAAAACCAGTGTTGAATGGCCCTGATCTTCAGGCCCTCAGGCAGCACTGCCTTAGACTCAAATGGGATTTTGAAGTGTACATCACTGCATTGGCTCAGGAACACTTCTGTAAGGCATTGTTAGTGAACACCATTTGTCACTGCATCCACAAATGCAAGTTAAAACTCGCATTAAAACTGAGATCCAGAAATGCTACAGCCTTTGCTGGGCTCAAGCTCATTTCAGATGGACTGAGGCGGAGTGAGAAACTGTCCTGTGGGCAGACCGATCAAAAATGTGACATTATTTTGGGAAATTATGGACGCCGCATCCTCCAGGTTAAATAGGAGCGGGACCATCCATCTTGTTATCAACGCAATGTTCAAAAGCCAGCATCCATTAAAGTATGGGGGTGCATTATTGCTCATGGCTTGGGTAATTTGAACATCGAAGAAGACACCATTAATGCTAAACTATGTATATGGGTTTTGATGTTTCATATATTGCCATCCAGACATCTTTGACAGAGAAGGCCTTGCTTATTTCTGCAAAAAATTTCAAACACGACATTGTCCACAGTAAAAGAGGCTGGGTGTTAAACTGGCCAGACCTGTCTTTGGCGATGTGGTCAGCGCGCATGACTCTTAACCGGGAGTCTGGAGGTTCAAGTCCCCGCCTGGGCCCTCCTTTGGCCTGCTACATCCTTGCGTAATTGGCAGGATCTGGGGCATCCTAATGGATGGCAGCATGCGTAAAGCATGGAGCGTGAGGTCACGCTCACAAAAGAGGGGGAGACGTGTGACAGTTGAAGGGTCCCGTCACTGGAAGTGTCTCCTAATAAGTATGTGCCCTGGCTACCTAGCCATTGAGCCTGGCTCTTTGGCAATGTGGTCAGCGCGAATGACTCTTACCCGGGAGTCTGGAGGCTCAAGTCCCCGCCCGGGCCCTCCTTCAGCCTGCTACACAAGCAACAATAGAAAAACATTTTGGTTTCAAAACTATGGAAACTGGTCACCTCAGTTCCCTAATGCTCTCAGAGTATTGTTCAAAGAAAAGGTGATGCGACACACTGGTAAACATTGCCCCTTCGTGAAACATGTTACTGCCATAAAATTTAAATGGATCAAATATTTTTCAAAAAAACAATAAAATATCTCAGTTTCAACATTTGATATGTTGTCCATGCACTATTTTCAATTGAATATGGGGTCTAAATGATTTGCAGATCATTGCATTCTGTTTTAATTTACATTTTGCACAGCGTCCCAACTTTTCTGGAAATGGGGTTGTAACAGAATAACACTAATATATGTCCATGAGCTACAGAAAGCTGAGTGACACTTCAGATCATCTCTATCGAGCGAAGAGTATTAATAATAATTTCACATAAAACACACTCCAAACTAATCTAACCCTAATCCCACAGTATAATCTGCCGTAATTCGGCTCCACCGCAGAACAGCACAAGAGCTGCTGCAGCACAAGTGAAGCACAAATGCACCTCTGCTGATCGAGCACCTAATCTCAGCACTTTTTGTAATTAAAATTTCTTTTATTCTCTCATCAAGAATAAAAAAAAAAAACCTGTGTCAAGCTACTCAGTCAAAATCTATCCCATCTGTCTTTGTCAAGATTACTACAGTAAGAGGACCATCCCCACCCCCCCCAACATTTCACAGGGATTTGAAAGAGTATTCACCCCTTGCCAATTTGTCAATTTTTGCTTGTTTGTCATTTTTTAATGTTTCACACCATCCAATTATTTGAAATATAACACAATGACAACATGAATAATGCAAAGTGCAGTTCTCAAATGATAATTTTATGTATTGAAGGTAAAGAGTTTAAAAACTTACATCGGCAATGTTAACCCTTTGAGCACTGAACAAATTTTCAAGGTATTAAAAATGTCATTATCCTGAGCTGTTGAAAACCTATCATGTGGCAAACTTGTTTAAAATAACAAGTTTGCCACATGATAGGTTTTCAACAGCATCTGGTTTTGACATCTTACACCATTGGGCAGCTATAGTTACCTATAGCACTCAAAGGGTTAAAAAATAACGTACCCCTAAAACAAACAGCTGGTTCTGCTTCTCTTGGCGGCAACGACTGCAATCAAAGGTTTTTCATAACTGGAATTGCGGCCCACGCTTCCTTGCAGAATTGACGTAATTTAGCCACACTGGAAGGGCTTCATGCATGAACTGCCCGTTTAAGGTCACGGCACAGCATCTCCAGATTTCAGTCAGGAGTCTGGCGAGGCCACTCCTAAAACTTCCGCTTTGTTTCTTTTGCACCTTTCAGAGGTGAACTTACTTGCGCGCTTACGATCAATGTCCTGCTGCATAACCCAGCTGCGTTCAAGCGTTTAGTCACAAACTGATGCAGGATTTCCTTCAGGATTTTCTACTGGAAAGCAAAATTCATGGTTCCATCAATTACACCAAGTTGCTCAAGTCCTGAAGTAGCAGAGCAGCCTCAGACCATCAACTGCTGCCACCGTGTTTGACTGTTGGTATGGCATTCTTATTGTGGAATACTGTGTTAACTTTACGCCAGATGTAGCAAGACCCATGTTTTCCAAAAATTTCCACTTTTCACTCACTAATACATAGAATATCATCCCAAAAGTCTTCGGGGTCATCTAGAAGTTTTTTGGCAAATGTAAGACGAGCCCTTGTATTTTTTGGTCAGCAGCTGTTTTTGCCTTGCAGCTCTCCCCTGGATGCCATTTTGCCCAGTGTCTTTCTTAATGTGGAATTGAGAACACTAACCTTAACCCAAGCAAGAAAGGTCAGTTCTTTAGATGTTAGTCTTGAATGGTCCTAGAGGAGTCATCGATGCAATCTCGGAGGAATTTTTGCAAACTGGTCACTTCAAGGAAGGTTCCCCACAGTTCCAAGCTTTTTTAGTAGATAATGGCTATCACGGTTGTTTACTGGGGTCACAGAGCCTTAGAAATGTTTTTGTAATACTTTCCAGATTGATATAGGTCAATAACTTGGTTTCTTCTCTGTTCTTGAACTTCTTTTGATTGCAGCATCGTGTTCTCCTTTTTGCATCCTTCACAGTGCCAGACAGGTTCTATTTTAGTGCTGTTTAGATTCAACAGGGCCGGCAGTAATCACGCCTGAGAGTGTCTAGTGAAATTCAACCCCAATATTAATCAAATTTGTTTAACTGGTTAATTTAATGGTTACCTAAGGGGACAATAACTACATTACATAGGGCCAGGTAAGAATAGATAGCCTTTTCACTCATCAAATGTAATCATCATTTAAACTATCCATTTTGCGTTTAGGCCTACTTGGGTTATCTTTGTCTAATTTTTGTTTGATGAAGTGAGACATTTAAATTTGCAAAAATAGAAGGAACTGGTTTGGTGGAAAATACTTTCACAGTACTGTAGCTGCTCCAAATTTGACTTTGAACCATCCCACCCAGGGAGATTTTCATTACCAGCGACTTGCTCCAAGCAAGTCGATCTTGTGAAGGGAATCCAAAAATTGTGCCACATTCCTAAGTATGGACTACACTGTATATCAGAGCATTGTACAGACCCATTTATTGCCCATAATGCGAATCTAATTTTGGCTGCATTAATCACAACTTCAATTTGCTTAAACAAAAACAAGAGATAAGGCCCCAACTTCAAAAGATGAAAAACAAAGTTAAATACTTTTCAGGCATTATCATTATTATAACCTTGATTTAGCATGGATGTCACACTGAAATTATAACTTAATTTACAAGAAAGACTTGAGCCCAGACAGGGACAAATAGCAGCATCAGATACATCAGGAAAACAAAATCAAATCACATCAGCAAAAATGAACACAAGAACTTCATTACAGTACAAAGTGCAGTACATAATCAAAGCAATAATATGTAGGCTTGAATTTGACTAATTACTTGAAACAACTGCAGCTGGTACTAACCATACCCTTATTCTGTGTTT
This sequence comes from Gymnothorax reevesii, assembly GCA_029721435.1. Classification (NCBI taxonomy): domain Eukaryota; kingdom Metazoa; phylum Chordata; class Actinopteri; order Anguilliformes; family Muraenidae; genus Gymnothorax; species Gymnothorax reevesii. The sequence continues at coordinate 93,929,274 of CM056581.1, read as the reverse complement.
GAAATCATTTAAATAGACAAGGCTCTCAAGTTCAGAAATAAGCAGATGTCAAGTGTGAAAAGATATAATTAAATTTGGTGGTTTGCCAGTGCAGATCTTATACTTTCAGTCGGGTGCAAGATTCAAAAAGGCTGGGCCATGTGGCTTTATTAATAGGTGTGTTTTGGGCCTGAGATGTGATAAACCAATCATAATGTCATCTTCCATTCCTTTTTAGCCAGCTGCATTTGACCCAGAGTGGGCTGTTGATATGATTTCAGCTGGCATTATGTGGGCAGGTGTAACCCTGCGGAAATGGCAGCTCCTGCACAAGTTCATTAAAACTAAGAGCAGTAAATGTGCTATTTGTTCCTTTTTGTACCAACATAGGAACATATTTCTTCATGAGACGCTCCTACAATTGAATGGTTTATTCAGTAATTATGCTTCATAGTTCAGCCTTTTTGAACCTTGTGCTATACTTTGCGTGTCAGATTTGCACAATCAAACCACCAAACCTAACCTGGTCATACCGTAAATGCATTTAACTGGATGAGCGATTGACTCTGCCATGAGACTGAGAAGTTAGGTCGTTAAGAGCGATAAGTTCTTTACACGCGATTGGTGGATTGAGGAATTGTTTCTATCCTGAGTGTGAGTGCAGAGGTTAGCAGATCGCTGTCAGGAGTAACAATTCACTGTTAAAAGCCACTGATCTTATGTTTGCTCCTAATCATTTAAAACATTAGCGGTGATTGTTTATACACTCAACACACCAGCCCTAAAAAATGTAAAATGTACAACCCTAATTCTGAAATAATTGGCACGAAGGGCCTTAATTTCTTGGCGCAGCGCAGGGTGGCGTGGCACAGCGCAGCCCACGCAGTGTTAATTTCATCCGGTGCAGCCCGCGCAGTGATAATTTTGTGCAGTGCAACACTGAGCGCAGCCACTTTGGCAATTTGGTAGATGGAAGTGTGCTGAGATGGGTGTGGCGGCGTAGTAGGGGAAGGTGTCAGAAATTCATCAAGACGCAGTTCCGCAATTCCGTAGAAAAAGTCTTCGCTGCAATTGTGCAGAAAGCTCGCCGCTCTAACCTGGTTTAATTTCTGTGCAGTGGTAATTTGGCTGACCGGCGCACAGTGCGCACACGTGACCGAAACCTCACAGGTAGGCTTCCAGAATGTCAGGCACATTTCAATGCAATAAATAATTACAGCAACCACTATTTAATGAAACTATCTGAATCAGGACATAGATTAATGTCAGATTAAAGGCGGTTGGCACCCGTAATGGAAACTTCACATGGCTTAATCAACGCAGCGGAATCTGTGATGCAAACTAATGACTTCACATCTATCTTTCTCAGCCAACCACAAACTGTCTATATATATATATATATATATATATATATATATATATATATTTATTTATATATATATATGCTTGCTTTCTATGCTCAGTAAAGCCGCTTGCACACCGGACGCGAAATGAATTTTTCGTACAACTTATTACAGTCAAAGTCAATGCAAAGACGCAAAAGTCAGAAAGGGTTTTAATATATCTCCATGTCCGAAAGTCATAAAAGTTCTAATTTTTCGAGTATTCCAGGAATTATTAGACGTGCAAACTTGGCCATGTTTGTGTTCAACCTTCACAAAATGCAAATTGATAGCTATCGACTTTTCTTGGTCTTTTTATTTGTGTGTTATCTTCCGTTGAAGATAGACAGCAGTCTTTATTTGGTCTCTCTTTTGAAAATTAGTCAGATGGATTGAACAGATTAATGCTTTATTTCCACAGCAGAGATAAAATAGTGCTTGTAGTCAGTCAGCAAATCAATTCCATGACCATTGACAGTGTGAATAAATTATCGCATGCACGATCAAGACTGTCCGAGGCGAGACGCAAAATACTCCATGTTCGGCAGCCAGCAAAAACTAAAAGTATTGGTATGAGAACAGATTTATAATGAAATAAAGAATAAAAATATATCACCAACAAACAGAGCATCCAAAAAAAATGGCCCGCAAATAAATAAATCGCAGTTTTTCGTTGGATGTTCTGTTTGTTGTCAAAATGTTTCTTTTAATTCTTTATTTCGTTATCAATCAGTTCTAATCATCCTCTTTTTTTTTGGCAGTCAGACACGGAGCATTTTGAAACTTTGGTTGAAATTCTCGGTACTCATCTTGAAGAACTGAGTCCTCTAATCAAAAAATTCACATTTAATATCTTAAACATTCAGTAGATTTGAAGAAATTAAAAACAATAATCGACTGTCGGACACAGAGTTATATTGAAACCATCCGACTGTTAAAACCCTGTCAAATTTGTTTCTCGTCCAGTGTGCAAGCAGCTTAATACCAGGCTACTATTATTGTCACTTAGGCAAGTTTTATCGTTTTTAGTGGGGGAAAGGAATACAGCCTGATTGCTATGATCTCGTACTGATTTAAGATCACATATTGAAAATAAATGTGTAACATATCATGCATTGTTGTCCATGCATGTTAATCCCACAATTTTAAGCAGCAACAGAGTGTAACAATAGGAACACACTATCCATCGTTTCTCTTCCCAATGATGCAGGCAGAAGAAATAAATGAGCAACTGTCGTATTTCATTCCAACATCATAAGTTTGAATCATCTGACGTAGTTTCATTTTGAAATTCCATTCAAGTTGTCTAATGGTAATAATTTGCGAATGACCTTGCTAGCCAGCTAACTCATATTCGCAATGCTTAATATAGACATAAGCGGAGCAGAAAACATGCCAACAAAGGTGAGGAGAGGAGCTCATTTGACTGGTGAAGATTTGACTCAGCTGTGTTATACCCAAACACACCTTCTCTCCTCCTTCTTTGCCACTTGTGCCGGCAGGAGGGACCGAGGCGGAACAGAAGAGTACTTGCGCCAGGCTATGCCGGGCACGAAATTGCAACATACGCCTGGACACACCCCGTTGGGTCTACGAATTTAGAGCCCGAATTGTAAATGGTGAATAAAATCAAAATGCAATGACTTTCAAATCACACCATCCAGTATTTTATTCGCAATAGAACAGAGATAACATAGCAAATGTCGAAACCGAGAAATTTTACAATTTTATCCACAAAATGAGCTAATTTCAAATTTAACGGCTACTACAGGTCTCAAAAAGTTGGGATAGGGGCCTGTTTACCATGTTGTAGCATCCCCTCTTCTTTTTAACACAGAGTGGAGGCATCTGGGTGTTGAGGAGACTATTTTCTGGAGTTTAGCCATTGGAATTTGATCCCACTCTTGTTCAATACAGGCTTCCAGCTGCTGGAGAGTTTTGGGTCTCCTTTGAAGGACTTTTCGTTCAATTGTGCACCAATTGGTTTCAATCGGTGAAAGATCGGGACCGCAGGCAGGCCAGTTCAGCACACGGACTCTTCTAATATGAAGCCATGCTCTTGTAATAGCTGCAGTATATGGTTTTGCATTGTCCAGCTGAAATACACAAGGCCTTCCCTGGAATAGATATCCTCTGGAGGGGAGCATATGTTGCTCTAAAACTTTTATATACCTTTCAGCATTCATGGTGCTTTTTAAAACATGCAAGTGTACCACACCATATGCACTAATACATCCCGATACCATCAGGGATGCTGGCTTTTGAACTGAACGCTGATAACAGGAGGGATGGTCTTTCTCCTCTTTAGCTCGGAGGACATGATGCCCATGATTTCCAACAAGAATGTCAAATTTGGACTCGTTTGACCACTGGATACTTTGCCACTTTGCTACAGTCCATTTTAAATGAGCCTTGGCTCACAGAACACGGTGGCACTTCTGAATCATGCTCAACAATTGTTTCTTTTTTTGAATGATAGAGTTTTAGGTGGCATCTGTGGATGGCACAGTGGACTGAGTTTACAGACAGTGGTTTCTTGAAGTATTCCTGGGCCCATTTAGTTATGTCAATGACAGAATCATGCCGGTCAGTGATGCAGTGGCGTCTGAGGGCCCGAAGATCACGGGCATCCAGTAAAGGTCTTCGGCCTTGTCCCTTACGCACAGAGATTTTTCCAGTTTCCCTGAATATTTTGATGATGTTATGCACTATCAATGATGAGACCTTCAAAGCCTTTGCAATTTGACGTTGAGGAACATTGTTTTTAAAGTATCCCACAACTTTTTTACACAAAGCCTTCACAGGTTGGAGAGCCTCTGGCCATCTTTACTTCTGAGAGACTCAGCCTCTCTAAGACATCCCTTTTATAGCCAATTATGTTACACACCTGATGCCAGTAATTACTTGCTAAAAGTTCTCTCAGCTGATTTCTTGTTTATTAATTGCTTTTTCAGCCTGTTTTTGCCTGTTGCCCAATTTTATTGAGACCTGTTGCAGCCAGAAAATTTCAAATAAGTTAATTTTGTGGATAAAAATGTAACTGTCTCAGTTTCAACATTTGAAATGTTATCCATGTTCTATTGTACATAACATATCGGCTCATGTGATCTGAAAGTCATTGCATTTTGATTTTATTCACAATTTACACTTTGTTCCAACTATTTCGGACTTGGTTTGAATGCACTCGCAAGAAATCCTTGTATCAAATCCAATAAAAGTTACCAAAAGGCTGGTGGAAATGTGCTGTTCATTATCAGGTGAGAAGATCCTTGAAATAAGGACTGTAGATTACTTCGTTCAGACATCATAAATGTACGTCTGGGCATTTTCCAGGGCCATCAGTAAAACACACTCTTTCCACGACACCATTTGTACTCTGTTACATCCACTGCCGACTGCACAGTGATTTTAACGCAGAATCTACTGCACTCAATGGATGCTTTGGCAGGAAAACTTTATTAAAAGCCTCTGGCCTCCAGACACTCTTGGGAAGTTAGCATTTACTCTTCACAACGCTCACCAGGGCCAAGGGAGAACACAATGCACTATGCACACAGAACAAGAACCGATGCAAATATTCCCCCTAAATCTGCCTCATCTGATCAATGACCTCATTACAGTACATACTGCAAACTGTTTCTCATTTCTTTCCCATCCATATTTGCTCTCTTCAATATTTAAAGGAGCTGTATGCGTCAGGATGACAGTGCGTGCTCAGGACTTCAAAAACTCTCAGCCGAACAAAGTGAATCCGCTCGACAGCGAGTCAAAATCTGATTCCATCATTGCCAATCCATCTGTGTTTTGCACTGTATTTATGTATTTTAGTGTCTCAGGCATTATGCCTTTTACGGTATATTTAGGAGTTTTCTATGAAAATTTGAGGATTCAAAGCACTATTTTAGCACTTTGGCTGAAGGATACTAATTATGTAACCTGGTTTGCCAGCCACAAATAATCATAAAAGAAGAAGGTAACCTTCTTCTGTAGGCTTGAAAACCAGCTTACATTTTTCACATCCTTCCACTAAAGCACAAAAATAGCACTTTGACTCCTAGTATTCCCATCGAAAACTCCTAAAATAAAAAGCATAACACCTAAGAAACTAAAATATATAGATACAACGCAAAATGATGACACATTAGCCAGGATGGAAGTAGATTACAACTTGCAGTCAAGTGGATTTGGTTCGGTGAAAGTTACTGCGCATGTTCATCACAAATTTTTATGATGGAGTATTTTTTTGTAAGCCGTGTAACATTCAAGCAACCCACCTATCAGATACATAGGCGACAGTGGAACACATTCATATTCAGAGAAAGAATACAGGAAAAGATGCAGTTTTGTTTCCAGTGTTTGCATAGTGCTGTCCAGCTCCTAAAGAGATCAAAAGCTGGCAGATTTGATTGACTAATCATACCTCAACTTATTGATTCAATTAAGCATTTAAAACACTTGCAGCCTAATAGGCAATTGATTTGCGCCTACATTACTGTTGCACATAAAACTAAAGACAAGGATCAGTCAAACCCTGGCCCCTGCCGGAGAATGACACCACAGTATTGATACCTTATGGCTACACAAAAAGCAGTCGTTCAAATGACACCATGTAAACGCAACACACAGTTTTAACAGGCGCCAAACTTTATGGCAGAAACGCTTCATGTGGAAAATGGGAACCAATTATGAAGCGTCCATCTCATAAAACAACAGGCTGTTTGCAACTTTTTTTACTTCATCATCCTTCATTAAATGATTTTCACTCATAAAATTCCTCTTGTATTAATATGAGACATACAGCCCCATTTCCAAAAGGGACATTGTCTTAAATGTAAATGACAGAAATAAATGAATTGCAAATCAATTAAAACACAACATTAAATTGAAAATGGGACAAAGACGACAAATGAAATGTTGAACCCGATAAGTTTTACTGTTTGGTGAAAAATATCTGCTCATTTTGAATTTGATGACAGCAACATGTTTTTAAGAAGTTGGAATGGAACAATAAAAGACTGGAAAGTTCCACGATGCTCTGAGAGGGCATCTGGCTGAACATCTCACAGCTAATTAGATTATTAAACGATAGGTCAGTGACATGATTGGGTCTAAAAAGTCTTTCACAAGTAAATATGTTGAAGGTTTAATGACTATGAAAGACTGCATGGGGACATAGTTCAACAATTTAAGAATACCGTTTTCTACTTAAAACTGCAAAGAATTTCAAGATTTTATCCAATGGTACATAATATCATTAAAAGATTCTGAGAAATGAGAAAAATTTCTGTGTACACGTATGGAACAAGGTGAAAATCCAATTTTAAATGACTGTGATTATCAGGTCCTCCTACAGGATTCTGCAGTGGAAATCACTGCATAAACTCAGGAATTCTCCGGTAAACCACTGTCAGTAAACACGGTTTGTCACTGCACCCACAAATGCAAGTTAAAACTCTGTCATGCAGAGATTACAGAATATACAGATCCCAAGACACTGCCTTCTTCTCTGGGGCCGAGCTCATTTCAAATGTACTGAGGTTAAGTGGAAAACTGCCCTGTGGTTTGACTAGTCAAAATGTGAAATTCTTGTTGAAAATCATGGATGCCACGTCCTCTGGGCTAAAGAGGAGGGGAGCCATCCGGCTCGTTATCAGCAAACAATTCAAAAGCCAGCATACATGATAGTTTGGGGGTACATTAGTACAAATGGCATGGGTAATTTGCACATCTGTGAAGACACCTTTAATGGTGAACTATACATACAGGTTTTGGTGCAGCAATTACTGCCATCCAGATGCCTTTTTTAAGGGAAGACCTTGCTCATTTCAGCAACACCATGCCCTACACTGTACATATTACCACAACATGGCTCTCTTGTAAGAGTCTGGGTGCTAAAGTGGTCTTCCTGCAGACCAGGCCTGTCACCCACGGACAATATTAGGCGAATTATGAAATGACAAATACGACAAAGCAGGCTGCAAAGCAGCTGAAATATTACATAAAGCAAGTATACGAGACTATTTTGCTCTCAAAACTACAACACTTGGTCTCCTTAATTCCTAAACGCTTATAGTGTTGATTGAAGAAGACATGATGCAACACAGTGCTAAACATGCTGCTGTGCCAACTTTTATGAAATGTTTTGCTGACATCAAATTGATTCAATTCCAATTGAGTCCAACTGATTTGAAAATCATTGCATTTGGTTTTTATTTACATTTTATACAGCTACCCAACTTTTTTGGAAATGGAGTTGTATCACCGGGCAGTGCAAAGGTCTTTCAGTACTGGATTGGGGGCAGTGGGTGGGTCACATGATCAAAGCTGGGGAAGGTGAGTCCTGATTGGCTGTTGCAGGTAGTTGATGTACAGATACATTAGTGTCCTCTCAAGCCTGAGTACAGCAGAGCATCACTGAATCAATGGCTGGCCAATCAGGTCCACAGGGTAAACCTTCAGCACCGGATCAATATCTGGCCAATCACGGCCTCAGGGGAAACCTTCTATTCATTAGCCCAGGCTGATGGCTCTTTAAAAGTACAGCAGCTCCATTACAGTTCTTGAACATTTGATGATGAATTTGGGACGATAACGACTGTGAACACAAGCCAGGCAACAGGATGTGAGTTTCTCGAGCTGAGCACATGTTCCTGATCGGGGAGAGTTACAGGGTTTATACAGCGAAGCTGTCCAGCCAACTCCTGAATTATGGTCCAGAAAACTTCCCCTGATGTCTCAGAATCTCTCAGCCCAGTGGAATTTCAGTGTTTTCATTCAAGCCAATCAGACTTTGAGAGATACACACATGACCTCAGCTCAGAAGGTTCATATATAAGACATATTGAGAATAACAACAGAGGTGGGAATTCTACATTTTTAACCTTTATTTAACCAGAGTTTCTCTTTTCTATGGATGCGCTGGGAGAAGTTACAGATAAAACAGATGAAAATGAGGAGGAGTGGAGAAAAATAGGGACAAGGCCCCTGAAACAGCTTTGAGGTTAAGGACCTTGCTCAAGGGCCCAATGGCATTTTCTTCCCAATTTCATCGCTCCAGATCAAACCAGAATCCCAAGACCCACCAGGTCCCCAAACCAGAAACTCTTCAAGGACCACAAACATAATTAGGACAGAGGCCTGAAGATTATAGCATAAAAATGTCCTACCTAACAGGACCATTAGCTGGCACACGAGAAGCTTTAATGGCTGGCAGGAGGCCAAATCAGCCCGGTCTCTGCACTGGTAGCAGGAGTGAGAGTAAGCTGGAGGTTTAATGTTAGATGATGATGATGATGATGATGAGGAGGATGATGAAGATGAGGAAGAGCACACAGGTTTTTATAAGAGATGTGTGTAGAGCAACTTCAACCCATGGAGAAACCTAAAAGCACATGCTAAATAGCACACAGCTATTCAGCCCTTCACTGTGGTATTTAAAGGAGCTGCGTCACAATTACTGCTCATGCTCAGATCGTCACATCCAAGGAACGTGAATCTCCTTGACTGCAAATCTTCCTCTGATTCCATCCTTGCATATCTGTCTTTGTTTTGCAGTGTATTTAAATATTTTAGTAACTCCAGCAATATGGTTTTTAGGAAATTAAGCTTTCTTAGGAGATTCATGGCACTTTTATAAACTTTTGCCAAGGGATAGGAAGAATGAAAACTGGTTCCCATCACCAATAATCATAAAAGAAGAAAAACACCTCCAAGATTTTGACTTGCAGTTGAGTGGATTTACTTTGTTCAAAGTTGAGAGCATGTGCAGTAATCATGACACAGCTCCTACAACCTGACCAGCTTCAGCTAAAATAATCAGCCGAATTAATGAGTTAACAAAGATGAAATATAAATAAAATCAATGAGAACTGATGCAGAATTTAGATAAAAGCGCAAGTTTTCCGATGAATTTCGGTAAAGTAACGGCTGTTTCTCCACTGAAGAAAAACAAATGTGTTGATGAATATTTTGAAAATGCAGAGTAGATGTTCAGATACTGGCTGTACCAGTTGGAAATGAGACTGAGATGAAAGGCAGGAGCAACAGCCCAGTGACATGAGGGACCTGCTGCCCTACAGACCTGCAGTCAGGAGGGAACCGGGAGGAGCACAGTGTTGTGGTGACTGTGGTAAATACTGCAGCTCTGTCAGTAAACACACACCTCCAGCACATACACACACACACACACACACACACACACACAGCAAGCATAAACACACACACACCTCCAGCACACACACACACACACACACACAGCAAGCATAAACACACACACACGCACACACACTCGCACGCACACACACACACACACACACACACGCACACACATACACACACACACGCGCGCGCGCGCGCGCACGCACATACACACACGCACACACAAACACACGCAGAGAGACTCAGGACACTAACTGTCCCACACATTAATGTAGAGACTCAGGGCACTACCTGTCCCACACATTAATGTAGAGACTCAGGACACTAACTGTCCCACACATTAATGTAGAGACTCAGGGGACTAACTGTCCCACACATTAATGTAGAGACTCAGGGCACTAACTGTCCCACACATTAATGTAGAGACTCAGGGCACTACCTGTCCCACACATTAATGTAGAGACTCAGGACACTAACTGTCCCACACATTAATGTAGAGACTCAGGACACTAACTGTCCCACACATTCCCACACATTAATGTAGAGACTCAGGACACTAACTGTCCCACACATTAATGTAGAGACTCAGGGCACTATCTGTCCCACACATTAATGTAGAAATTCAGAGCACTAACCGTCCTGCACACTCCTTTAGAGAGTCAGGGTCTTCTGACCAACCTACACACCATGGACAGTGGTCCTTTCGACCGCACTCAACAGGTCAGGACCATGGACAGTACTCCACTAAATGACACACAGCAGGTCAGGACCATGGACAGCACTCTACTGCGCCACTTTTACCCGGTCAGGACCATGGACAGTACTCCACTACACCTCTCATGAACAGTGCACATGCTAGTTGCAGTGCTTCACTGAAGTCATGTCTAGAGTTATGCTGAGAAAAGTATTCAAGCACAGGATGCCACGTTTTTATGGCAACAGCATTACATCAAATGCAAGCTATCTAGATCTCCTTAACCATTTTATACATATTTCCCTATTACTCTGCTGGACATTTTTCGAATTATTGGAAACCTCGGTATCTCCACTAGAATTTAAATTAGGCCTGACGTTCCATAGGTTTGCATACGGCATCTGAGTTTCACTGTCTCATTTATCGGTCTATAGGTTATACGGGGTTAAATGCTGTGGTCTTGCTGCATTTTATCGAACCATGTAGAATTGTTTATCTGCTTATTTTATCCAGTTAATTATGTCACTTTTGTGATGACCAGTGATTATTAGAATAATCTCTTCTGTATGTTCTCCTCTGCTCATCATGTTCTTTACACTGAAATAATAATCCGACTGGTACATCTCAAACCTCAGTGGCCTACCCAAAGACATGTAAAGATGAGAACATTTCATTCAATAAATGCTCTCATTTCTTCAGATATTAAATGTGACCAAAAATTCTATCATTTTTTTTCTTCCTCATACAGACATGCACTGACACGTATGTACAGCCGTCTTATGCAAACACGAGAGCACACACGCACTCACACAGGCAATCACAGACAAACGCAAACAAGAGCGCACAAAAGCACTCAAACACACACACACACACACACACACACACGCACTCTCATGTACACACACAAACGTACGCACAGACACACACATACAAAATGCACACACTCATGCATAAACGCATGAAATCACACAGATGCACTCACACTACACACCTACTCGTACACACACATGCAATCACACACGTGTACGCCTATAGGTCAGCAAAACCGGGCGCACACGCATGCATACAGACACACACATACACACACACATATTCACATACACACTTGCACAAACTCATGCATGCACAAGCGCACAAACACAGATTCACACACACATGCAATCCCATGAACACCTGAACTCATACCCACACACATGCACATATACACACATGGACACACATGCACACACACATATACACACACACACAAACACACACTTGTCCTCATGACTGCCTCTCTCCCATCACTTTAAGATGGTATCAAATTACTCACGTGCGGAACATGAGATAGTTACCATGTTTTCATGGTACAGTAGTTGGGTGACAATAAGTAAGTGTGGAAGAAAAATTTTACTTTTACTCCACATTGCACTGCCTTTAAATGAACAGGCAAAATATTCCATGCGCATCCAAAACCTGAAGTGAGCCTTACTTGCATACAGTTTTGTTTACGTAATGCTCATTTGCTTACTCCAAAATCATACCTGAATGAATTCATTATGCAGCTAGAATCATTCATTCATTATTCATTAGAGTCTGTAACCTATATAAATGTATCTCTGCAGCAATTCTGGAATTCCAGAATATCCAAAAAATAAATAAATAAACAAAAAAATTCTATTGGGTCTAATGCACATTGCGTAAAGCACGTGTGAAGCATAGAAAGCTACTTATAATCAATAACCAGAGCTCACTCATACAGTGGATCAATCTGAATAACAGAGTGAGAACATTTTGACGCATTGATCAAATCTTCCCTTAGTTGCCGACAGCTTTAGCCAACACCGTAATGTTAAGTTTTTTCTTTCTTTCTCCATCATTGGTGGAAGCATAATTTTCATTTGAACCCTTTAAAATATTTATGAGCATTACGCCATTTGCTCTTTATCTCTGAAAATTCTAAGCCACATACAATCTACCAGTGCAGCTGTGATGCCTCTAATGCGGGTCTTAGAGGGGTTTGAAAATAAAAACGAAAAGCTCATTGGCATCGGCAGGCTGTTTGAGTAATATTCTAAATAAAAGCAACAGAAAATTGCAAATTATAGGTACCTCCCAGTGTTAGTTACAAAAACGTCTCGGTGGACAGGCCAAGTCCTATCACGAGAATTAAAATTGCTTAGGCGCATATGGACGAATTGGAACTTGCAATAATTGGGAAATTCTGCGTTATGAAATAACATGTAGCCTACACCAGCAAGAGAAGGCCCCCAACCACCCGCGTAAAAATCTAGATGTGCTTGTTGTAACATCACGCACAATATGGGCGCAACTGCCGAGACCTCACGCGCACTGCCGAGGCATCTGACCGCTGTTTAATATGCAATGTAAGCTCGTGACAGCAGATACAAACGAGATGCCATTGGACAGCCATTTCGGTCATATTCTGGTGCAGCCATAGACTACGAGCCACTGCAGTGTATGTTTGCTGTTAAGTACATGATAATGATAAAGTAAGACTAAAAAAATATGTTATTTGGATTTACAAGGATAAATCAAAGCACTTTCGGGTTTCCGGGTTTTAAAACGATATATGCTGATTACGAAATCGTCAAGTAAATCAATGATACTAGGCAATTCAGAGTCGGAATCAAGACAAATCGACAGTCCATACGTGTTTATCTGAAAAACAGCAACCTCCTCTCTTCCCCCAACATACACACTGGCGCAAGCTCGCTCGCGCGCACGCACGCACGCTTTTTCTCTCTCATAAAACTGGTTTTAACTGTGAATGGCGAGAGCAAGGTATGATCATTATCAACATTTTGAAGAAGCGATTCACGGTGCACAATATCCAGCCCCAGTTCAATCCAGAATAACAAAAATTAATTCAGATATTATTCAATTGAACGATTAATGACGAATCCAACCGACCTAATGCACCAACGCAACAAACCCCAACTAATCCATGGGATACAACGACAATGCGTAGAATTCGGATGAAGATAAAGATAGGAAAAACAAACTGGTGATTGCAGGGTATTCTGTTAACACACAACATCGGTCCCTCTAAATTCGATCATGCAAATAAATTTTGCATGCAAGCTTCATGTGTTATACACATACCAGTGGATATAAGGTAGAGGTTTCCAAATATTCCGAAAATTGTAATGGATATTCCCCTCCGTTACACTGGCAGTAGGTGACCGACCCTGCTTCTTCCAGTGACTATCCGCATCCGCGAGATCACGATGCACGCGCAGGGAATGGGGGATGGTCGAAGACGGACGTTACATATTAATGACGAACGTGAGAGGAACACCCAGTGAACGGCTCTGCGCGGCGCTGAGCTGCGCGATGGGAAGCCTGTCACGTGAAACCTTTGAGAGAAATACAGCCGAGGATTTATTTTCCTTTATGAGTAGGGCTGGCGGCTCAGTATGGGGTAGAAATATTCACTAGTACAGTAATGGCGTTTACATCGGGCGACGTCTGCATCCGAATTCGCTCTTAATGCGTTGAAAAACGGTGCGCCTTTACAACGCACACCTCATTGTCCTCAGATAATTCCACCACAAAATAAAAAAAACGTATGAAACCGGACAGATTATGAACAGGGCAAAAAGCATCACCTAAATTCCTCCGTCTGCTGCTCAACGTCGCGAGATTTTTAATCCAGATCCGTCCGCCACTTTACACCGTTAAATTTTCCTGGTGGACCCTTTATAATCAATGGGGAGGAATTTAGTAGTTTTAACGGCATATAACGATTTAATGCAAACCTGACACCATGGTGGGTCTATTAGCTCGCTGTTTGATGGCCTGTATGAAGAACAGCTTCGCATTCATTCGAGAAGTTCAGTGAAATTCGAGTGTCGGGAATTAACCGAGTTCCCAGGTGCACAGTTATTTTTTGGCTGGAACAATGAGTGGATCCTTGTATATGAACTTATACACAAATCAAATGCGTAATATTTTTCGAAAAATTGCACAGCAATCAATAACTAACAATTTCACGAGGACTGTCAACAAATCTACACAAAATAACGTTGTGATACGTGGAAGAGAACATAATTATTCATTTCATTTATCATTAACATCAAACAGGAAAAGTCTCATTGAGATTAAAATCTCTACAGCGGGGCAGATAAGAGAACAATCTTGCAAATTGTGATACAAGCACCAAATTTGGCATGGGTGTTCTCTATAGGGTATTTGTCAAATCTGCCCGATTGGCCATTTGAAAATCCAAGATGGCGGCCGTTTTTTCAAGATGGTCACCAAAATGAACTTCCGAAGTCAGATTCTTTCACAGAAATGAATGTATTTGATCGATTAGAGTGATCTCGGTGTCAATATGTGTGTTTTCAAGCATGCTGGATCTATTTTTAGAACTTAAAATGGCATCAAAGATGAATTTGTTCTTAATTCTGCTTTTTATGATTATTTTCGGGAGTGTAAAACAAGCAACAATGCATCTCATCAAACAATAAAAATTTTAATGATCATTTTCAACCAAACAAACACATACATGTAGTTTTGATATTTGCAACATACAACATTGACAAAGGCAACACTTGCTCCAGTCTGTCTGCCAAGACATACTAACAGATGGTCTGTTTGAAGCCATTGCTTTGAACAGGGTCGAGGGATAATCTTTTTACCACCCCGAGTCTTGATTGGGCACTTTCTTGTATGGGATACAACTAGGTTTGTGCAAGCATGTTGCCTTGGTAGCTGAAGTTGAAACAAAACATGTTTGGCCAACTCCTAGCAAGATCGTTCATCCAATGCCATTCAAGTCCCATGCAATCTGTACACCATCCAGATAAATTTGAACCCTATTATCCTTGGCTCGGCTATCCCGTGCTGGCACATCCTGTCAATTCAGGTGCGGCTGCTAACCTGATCTGGGGTAGGTTAAGCAACATTTGGGACACTAGATTGCTTGCATTGAACCCCATGCTGGGTTTCACAGCAGTAATCATCACCAGTGTGCCCTGGCAGTGCCCGACAATCACTCCTTTCGCGAAAATGGCTTTATGATGGATCAAGTACGTCTGGTTTGTTGACTTCATGCACCTTTTACAAATTTGAGCTAGACTAACTGTTGTGATTCTGCATTTCAGCCATGTCTTTTGTCTAGCCCCATGTTTAAGTTCTGTGCCTGGCTTGCCATGTATGCCTTTTGTGTTTTAGTGACCACTGCCTGCCTCTGACCATCCCTAGGATTTTGTATTGTGTTTTGGTTGTTTGATTTCATGTTTTATTATTTTTCTTGTTTTGTTATTATTTACGTCTTTGCCATGTTTCATAGCCTTGCCATGTTTCATAGTCTTGTTTTTGGTTCTAGTCCTGCACTTCGTTTACCCTGTCTTGTCTTGTGTAGGTCTTTGCCCACGGTCCCTTGTCTGACGTGCCACTCATTCGGGTGATTTCCTGGTTTCTGGGATTTCAATCTTTCTTCATATCTCGTTTTCTTCCTTCCTCTCTCTTTATGCTATCTACTAACCCTACTAACAGTTTATTGTTTTCGATAATTACTAACCCCGATTAACATTGTATATTCATACTAACTGACTAACTTGCACTCGGGATTGTATAGCTGCACATACTAATAGACTAACGATCTCTCAGCATTCGCCCAATCTGTATCTCCGCCCTCCTTGCCTATCACTAATTATCTCTACTGCAGTTTCCATTTATATCTCAGGCTTTCTCTTTTCTTTAGACTATACACTTTAGTACTCCTTAACCGGAGCCGTTTGTTCGTTCATAGGAATGTATCGTTATCCCTGTCTGCGTTTCAGCATTCGCCAAATTCATGTAATTAGTTTTCCTCATGTGTCACTCCCATGTCATTGACTACACCTGTTTACCCTAGTCATGTGTTTAACCCGGATATGTATATAAGGTGTCTACACTTTTAGTTCCTTGTCAGATCGTCTTTACTCCTTTGTCTTGTGCTACGTTCCTCGCCTTGCTCATTGTGATATTTTCTTTCTGACTGGATTGCCCGACTCTTGTTTTTGGTTTGCCCTCTTTGGATATTGTTGCATCTGTGAGTTTTGACCTATTTTTGCCCGACCACGTCTATTGTCTTTTGCTGCCCTGGTATTTGGATTCGGACTGTTTACGGCTTATGAGTTTGTCTCTCCACCAAACCCACGCCTGTGTACCGAACCATTTTTGCCTGACCTTGAGTTTCGTTATTGGTGCCCTGGTTACAGTTTTGGACTTTGCCCTTTGGATTCTGTTTGAGGATTGTGGACATTGTACTGTTGCCAGCTCTGTTGGGGGGTTCCCCCCTTCAGAAATAAAGCCTCCATTTTACATTTATCTGGTTCTCGCTCTTGGCTCATTTCGTAAAACCTCACATTACGATCTGACCATGACGGAGCCAGCGTCAGACCAGTCTCTGCAGGAGGCAGTGCACCAGCAGGGCACTCAGTTGGAGTTTCAGGAACGTCAGCTCCGTGCTTTGATGCAGCACATGCAAACCATGAGTCTCCAGATGGCGGATCTTACTCGCTCAGTACAGGAGGCGCAGCAACTACAGTCACCCCAGCCTACCGTCTATACTCCTCCTGCTCCCGCTTCCGCCCCGCCCCTACCCAGCTGCGAGCCACGTCTACCACCGCCGGAGAGGTACGACGGGAACCCGGGAGCATGTCGGGCGTTTCTCACCCAGTGTGAGCTCATCTTCAGCCTACAGCCTTCGTCCTTCCCCACCGAAAGAGCGCGAGTTGCTTTTATCATCACGCAACTGACGGGAAGAGCTAAGCAGTGGGCTACAGCGGCTTGGGAAGCTGATCTCCCATGTGTACAGACTTTTCGTCTACTGGGTGAAGAGATGAGGCGGATCTTTGATCGCACCAAGTTGGGTCACGAGGCAGGACGAGAGATCCTACGCATGCGACAAGGTGGACGTCCCGTAGCCGACTACGCCATTGATTTTCAGACGTTGGCCACCAACAGCAGATGGGGACAGAGAGCTCTGTATGATGCCTTCTTTGATGGATTATCGGAAGCACTTAAAGATGAGCTAGTGTCGCGGGAATTACCGGAGAACTTGGACGACCTTGTCGACCTGGCTATTCGCGTGGATTCGCGATTGGAGGAGCGCCGACGCCTCGCTTCCCGCAGACGACCATATCCAGCTCCCCAGAGTACTCCGCCTCTATCACCCCCTACTGGCGGCAGCTCCCCTGAGCCAGAACCCATGCAACTAGACCGTACTCATGTCCCAGTGGAGGAGAAGGAGCGCCGCCGCCGTGAAGGGGCCTGTTTCTACTGTGGCAAGGGGGGACACCTCATCGCTCAGTGTCCCAACAAAAGGAAGAGAAGTCGTCCTCCTGGGGCCCAGAAAGAAACAGTAATTGGGGTGACACCTGTGCGGGAGACTAAGAGCCGAACCTGTCTCCCAGTGACCGTGGAATGGGGAGGAGAGAGCAAGTCCACCCTGGCTCTCATTGATACAGGAGCTGAGGAGAATCTTATTGATGTGGAGCTGGCCCAGGATTGGGGCATCCCTACGGAAAGGATCTTTCCAGACCGAGTGGCTAATTCACTCAGTGGCCAGAGGATAGCCCAAATTACGCACGTTACCAGTCCCATCAAGCTCAAAGCATCAGGAAACCACCATGAAACTATTCAGCTCTTCCTGTTACACTCTCCTAATGCCCCCATTGTTCTGGGCCATCCATGGGTGGTCAAGCACCTCCCCGACATCGACTGGGGTAAGAACGAGGTTAAGGGTTGGAGCCCTAACTGTTCCCTGACGTGCCTCCACAACGCTCTTGAACCTCAGCCCTGCTCATCCCGAGAAGAGATACCAGATCTGGAGAAGGTCCCCCTAGAGTTTCATGATCTCAAGGAAGTGTTCTCTAAGTCCCGGGCCACTAGCTTACCACCTCACCGACCCTATGACTGCACCATAGACCTGAAGCCAGGTGCTATGCCCCCTAGAGGCCGACTCTATTCACTCTCCAGACCAGAAACCCAAGCTATGGAGAAGTATCTCTCAGAGTCTCTTGCTGCTGGCATAATACGCCCGTCATCATCACCTGCTGGTGCTGGATTCTTCTTCGTGTCTAAGAAGGACGGATCATTAAGACCCTGTATAGATTACCGTGGACTTAATGAAATAACTGTCAAGAATCGCTATCCACTTCCTCTAATGAACACTGCTTTCGATCTCCTGCAAGGAGCTAAGATTTTTACTAAGCTCGACCTCCGTAATGCCTATCACCTGGTACGCATCAGAGAGGGGGATGAATGGAAGACTGCCTTTAACACTCCCACGGGACACTGGGAGTATTTAGTTCTTCCTTTCGGGCTTACTAACGCTCCAGCAGTGTTTCAAAACCTTGTCAACGATGTTTTAAGAGACATGATAAATAAGTTTGTGTTTGTGTATCTTGATGATATCCTGATTTTTTCAGAGTCCCAGGAGGCCCATGTCAAACATGTTCGCCAAGTGCTCCGTCGCCTCCTGGAGAACCGCCTCTTTGTTAAAGCTGAAAAATGTGAATTTAATGTGGAAACCACTACGTTTTTGGGTTACATCATCTCCCCAGACACCATCCGGATGGACCCCCTAAAGGTGGAAGCTGTCACTAATTGGCCCAGACCAGAGGACCGTAAGTCTCTCCAGCGATTTTTGGGCTTCGCTAACTTTTACCGCCGGTTCATCCGGAATTATAGTTCTGTTGCCGCTCCTCTTACTGCTCTCACCTCTTCCAAATCCAAGTTTCTGTGGTCCGAAAAGGCCGAAGAGGCCTTCAATGACTTAAAAGCTCGTTTCACCTCTGCACCTATCCTAACCATTCCCAATCCAGAACTCCAGTTTATTGTTGAAGTGGACGCCTCCAATATCGGAGCTGGAGCCATCCTGTCACAGAGGTCCACAGAAGATGGTAAGGTCCATCCTTGTGCCTTCTTTTCTCGCCGCCTCAGCTCTGCAGAAAGAAACTACGACATTGGGAATCGGGAGCTGTTGGCGGTAAAGTTGGCCTTAGAGGAGTGGAGACAATGGCTGGAGGGCTCCAAGGTACCCTTCATCGTCTGGACAGACCATAAGAACCTGGAATATCTACAAACGGCCAAAAGACTCAATCCGCGACAAGCCAGGTGGGCACTTTTCTTTTCACGTTTCAACTTTCATATTGCCTATCGACCTGGAAGTAAGAATGTCAAGCCAGATGCCCTCTCCCGTTGTTTTGAAATCCAGGAAGAGGAAATTAACAAAGATACCATCCTCCCTAAAGAAGCGTTCATTAACGCATTATGTCTTGATATTGAGAGAGAAGTCAGAAATGCCCAAGACAATGCTGCTACTCCCAGTGCGTGTCCCACCAATTGTTTATACGTGCCAGCAACCTTACGCTCCAAAGTCCTGGAATGGGGACACGCATCCAGACTGTCCTGTCACCCTGGTATCCGCCGCACTAAGAACTTTATTCTTCAGAGGTTTTGGTGGCCAGAACTCACTCAAGATGTCCAGGGCTTCGTTGCTGCTTGCTCGGTCTGTGCCCAGGCTAAGACTTCTCACCAACCACCTCAAGGTTTATTGCAGCCCCTTCCTACACCACACCGCCCCTGGTCCCATATTGCTCTTGATTTTATCACAGGCCTTCCCTCATCCAATCACCACACCACCATTCTCACAATTGTTGATAGATTCTCCAAAGCAGTTCACTTAGTTCCCCTCACTAAACTCCCTTCTGCTCAAGACACTGCCAACCTAGTAATCCAACATGTCATTAGACTCCACGGCATACCCACTGATATCACTTCTGATCGCGGCCCCCAGTTCACTGCACTTTTTTGGAGAACATTCTTTAAAGCTTTAGGCACTTCAGTCAGTTTGTCATCAGGTTTCCACCCCCAGACTAATGGCCAGACCGAGCGAGCTAACCAGTGTGTGGAAAGTGTGTTACGATGTCTTTGTATTAGGAACCCCTCCTCCTGGAGCTATCAGTTGCCGTGGGTGGAATACGCGTTGAACAGCCACACCTCTGCTGCCTCCGGCGTCTCCCCCTTCAAAGCCTGCCTGGGCTACCAGCCCCCTTTGTTCCCGTCCCAGGAGGAGGAGGTAGCTGTCCCCTCAGTCCGCGAATTCGTCCGCAGGTGCAGACGCACCTGGACTGCCACCCGCCAGGCCCTGCTCAGGTCGGTCGCTCGGATGAAAGAACAGGCCGACAAGAGACGCACCGCGGCGCCCATGTACCGACCTGGGCAGCGGGTCTGGTTGTCTTCAAGGGACATCCCCCTCAGAGGTAACGGGGGTAAGCTTTTCCCCAAATACCTGGGCCCTTTCACTATCGAGAGGGTCCTTAGTCCCACTGCCATTCGCCTCCGTCTCCCCCTATCCATGCGACGTATACACCCAACTTTCCATGTGTCACAAGTAAAACCTGCTGTAACCCACCACCTGTCCTCTGGACCTGATCCCCCTCCACCCGCCCGGATCATCGACGGAGGCGAAGTCTACACGGTCCGTGCCCTCCTGGACTCTCGTCGACGAGGCAGAGGTCTACAGTACCTCGTCGACTGGGAGGGTTACGGACCGGAACACCGCAGTTGGGTTCCTGCCCGATACATTCTGGATAAGACTTTAATAAGAGACTATCATGCTGCATCACGTTCTTCGAATTGAACGCCAGGAGGCGTTCGTTGGGGGGGGGGTTCTGTTGTGATTCTGCATTTCAGCCATGTCTTTTGTCTAGCCCCATGTTTAAGTTCTGTGCCTGGCTTGCCATGTATGCCTTTTGTGTTTTAGTGACCACTGCCTGCCTCTGACCATCCCTAGGATTTTGTATTGTGTTTTGGTTGTTTGATTTCATGTTTTATTATTTTTCTTGTTTTGTTATTATTTACGTCTTTGCCATGTTTCATAGCCTTGCCATGTTTCATAGTCTTGTTTTTGGTTCTAGTCCTGCACTTCGTTTACCCTGTCTTGTCTTGTGTAGGTCTTTGCCCACGGTCCCTTGTCTGACGTGCCACTCATTCGGGTGATTTCCTGGTTTCTGGGATTTCAATCTTTCTTCATATCTCGTTTTCTTCCTTCCTCTCTCTTTATGCTATCTACTAACCCTACTAACAGTTTATTGTTTTCGATAATTACTAACCCCGATTAACATTGTATATTCATACTAACTGACTAACTTGCACTCGGGATTGTATAGCTGCACATACTAATAGACTAACGATCTCTCAGCATTCGCCCAATCTGTATCTCCGCCCTCCTTGCCTATCACTAATTATCTCTACTGCAGTTTCCATTTATATCTCAGGCTTTCTCTTTTCTTTAGACTATACACTTTAGTACTCCTTAACCGGAGCCGTTTGTTCGTTCATAGGAATGTATCGTTATCCCTGTCTGCGTTTCAGCATTCGCCAAATTCATGTAATTAGTTTTCCTCATGTGTCACTCCCATGTCATTGACTACACCTGTTTACCCTAGTCATGTGTTTAACCCGGATATGTATATAAGGTGTCTACACTTTTAGTTCCTTGTCAGATCGTCTTTACTCCTTTGTCTTGTGCTACGTTCCTCGCCTTGCTCATTGTGATATTTTCTTTCTGACTGGATTGCCCGACTCTTGTTTTTGGTTTGCCCTCTTTGGATATTGTTGCATCTGTGAGTTTTGACCTATTTTTGCCCGACCACGTCTATTGTCTTTTGCTGCCCTGGTATTTGGATTCGGACTGTTTACGGCTTATGAGTTTGTCTCTCCACCAAACCCACGCCTGTGTACCGAACCATTTTTGCCTGACCTTGAGTTTCGTTATTGGTGCCCTGGTTACAGTTTTGGACTTTGCCCTTTGGATTCTGTTTGAGGATTGTGGACATTGTACTGTTGCCAGCTCTGTTGGGGGGTTCCCCCCTTCAGAAATAAAGCCTCCATTTTACATTTATCTGGTTCTCGCTCTTGGCTCATTTCGTAAAACCTCACACTAACTCCATCACATGCAGAGACTCTCTATGTGCTACCCTCACCTAGTTTAGCCTGCGAGCCAACACGGGGTACCAGGGTGTGGCCGCTGCCGTGCACTAGCAGCTTCTTGGAACCATAGGTGAGAGTTACATGCGTAGCAAGGACCAGTGTCTGGAGTCCATCCAGAGAATGTGGCTGGCTGATCGAACAAAGGAACTACCTCTACTACTACACCCTACATCCCAAAACCTAATCAACATTGGTATACATAAATAAGCACTCATCCTAGCTGAAAATGCCGGAAAAAGCACTTTATTGAGCAAGAAAAAAAAGGAAATGTATTCATTGTAGGCTGCTGAAACTAGAAAAATTAGATCCAGCATCCCAAAAAAAAACATAAATTAGGAAACTAAGATCACTCAAATAGATCAAACACACACATTTCTGAGAGGGAAACCATTCTCAACTCACACGTTTGGAAGCCATCTTGAAAAATGGCGGCCATTTTGGATTTTCAAATGGTCAATCGGGTAGATTTGTTCAGTAGACCAATGATTCCCATCGACGATGCCAAATTTGGTGCTTGTATCACATTTTGCACGATTCTTATGCAAAATTGCTATTATCTGCCCCACTACTAGCATGACTGTTCTGACTAAGACAGGCACAGCACTATTAAAAGGGTTACAGACAAAAACATATATGACACTAAGCAGTAAAAATAAAATGTGGCCTAAATAACAAAATCATCCATCCATCCTGACACGATTCATTCACAATTCACTAACACACTCATAAGAATAAGTAATTCAGAATCTCCAATTAACCCAGCGTGCATGTTTTTGGGCCGTGGGAGGAACGCGCAGTACTCGGAGGAAACCCAAGCGATCATGGGCCAAACACGCAAACTCCACACAGAGGCCCCAAGATGGATCTGAACCCAGAGCCTTCTTTCTGTGAGACAACAGAGCTTTTCTGCTTCAGATCCTGGGTGACTTGCCATAATTGACGGAACCAATACCTCTGATCTCCACCAGAAAATCCAGAGGAAGAATGTCTGATTTTGTGGCCTAAACTTTAGCGAAGTTGGGTTTTGAAGCAGGAAAATGATCCAAAGCACACAAGCAAGGCCACTTCTGAAAGCCTGAAAATAAACAAAATTAAGCAGTGTTATGACCCTCAACCGGGAGTACCATGCTCCAAAACCATCAAATTAAAAACTAGATTTAAAAAAAAATTGAATTAAAATAATTCTGCAAAGTGATGCAAAACACTCATTGCAAATTATTGCTAACTTTTGATTTCAGTTATTCCCACCAAGGGTGGCACAACCAGTTATTAGGTTTAGGGGGGCACTTATTTTTTCACAAGGATGATACATGCTTTCAATAACTCTTTCCCTCCGATAAATGAAATGGCCTTTTAGAAACTGCATATTGTGTTTACTCATGTTGACTTTGTCATTTTAAAATTAGTTGGATGCAAGTCTCGCATGAATCGTGAAAGAGGAAAATACTTTTCCACAGCATAAAAGGCGCGGTCCAAGCATCGATCCTTGGGGCACTCCCTTGTCACAACCTCTTTCCCTCCGATAAATGAAATGACCTTTTAGAAGCTGCATATTGTGTTTAATCACGTTGACTTTGTCATTAAATTAAAAAACTAATTAAAATTAGTCGGATGCAAATCTCGCATGAATCATGAAAGAGGAATTGCATGTCTACAAGAGGTAGGTCTCCTTATTATTGGTTTACTTCTCGCATGTATTCCCCTCTGCAGCTGTGATACATTTCATTGTTACTTCCCCATGTATCTCTGATGTGTAGTTAAACCCCCACCTTTAGTTGCAAGTTGCTGGATTGTAATTTACTATTGGCGCTTACAGCCTGTCAGTATTCCTAGTAAAAATGCTTCATCTTTATTGCGCGCTTTAATGAAAGCAATTTGTGGAAGATTTCCTCTATTTTTAGTCAACCTCAACAAGCTTCAAAGCCTCAGGTTCCAGGATCGGGACCGTGTTCAAATTAACTCAACTCAATTCAGTTCCTCTGTCCAGTTTAATAGGAACAAGCTGCCAAGCCTAATAAGGGTCTAGGATTGGGACCACATTCTTTTTAACTTTTTCACGTATGTTCCTCTTCCCAGTTTGTTAGGAACAAGTTCCAAATCCTTCTACGATCATCAGGTTTTCAACTGAGTTTCCCTCAAACTGCTCCATCCCTCTGTAGGACAGCTTGGCTCCAACAAAGCGTGCACTCCCTCTGGCTGTCATCCCCGAAGCCACTGGCCAGCGACTGACAGCTCAGCTTCAGGGTTTGTCCCCATGTCTTCCTCCGGGGTTCCTTCCCCTGTAATACGGTACCGCTGTCCATAAATCAACCTCTTCCATTGCCTCTGCCTCAACACTTGATTCCAGGTCTGGAACATAACTGTACAATCCAGCCAAGGGATGGAATCAGTGGGGATGCCTGGGTGGTCAACCCCCTGAGGTACAAGGGTGCGCGGACTGGTCCAACTTATCCAGGAAGGGACAGTATAGATGCAGGCTCTCTGTGCAGTTACACACACCAGGGTTGATTCACCGAATCAAGTATGTCACTACCTGGCAGGAATAAAATCCAGCACCCACACCGGAAACCCTAAAATATGAAACATTCTGCCTCGTTCTGATTCATGACAAGCATTGTTTCCCAGAATGAGAAAAGCAAATTTACAGCCATAAGACTGGCATGATAAAGCAGCAGTTCACTAAACTTCAAATTCAACCATTTTTAAGCCCACTTTTGATTTGCGTTCATAGGATTCTAGTAGGTGGCTTTCGAAAATCCCTAATGTTGAAGGCATTCGTAAGAATACATTGCAATCGGTCTGAAAGCTAATGTACATGTTAAATGGAACAGTGGAGCAGATGGGGCGTCACTTTGTCGATAAACGACGTAAATCAATGGGTTAATGCAACGGAGAGACCACACGCAAACTAAATGCAGTTCATCCAAAAGGGGAGAGCGGATGCAGAGAACAGGCATCCGGAGAAAGATGCCAAACATTTGTGCTTCTGGCACGGAATAAAGCCGCTTTCACACTGAACGCGAGAAAAATTTTTCGCACGACAGATTACATTCAAAGACAATGCAAAGACGCGAATAATTCGCGTCTTTGCATTGACTTTGAGCATAATCTGTCGTGCGAAAAATTAGTTTCGCGTGCGGTGTGACAGCAGCTTAATGCTGCTAAAAATACAGGCCTGTTTCAGCTGAGCTACAATTAGTGAGGAAACAAATCATGCGCTGGGAGTCTATTTTTAGCTCGGAGACCCCAACTCCTCCTACGATTATTTACGCTTTCGTTTGTGCAGAAAGAGTCAGAGCGTTGCAAGGAAAAACAAAAACAACAAAGGATTTGATATAAAGACACAAATAATAATGTTTCAGCAAATTCTGTATCTGTCTGTTTCTGTATTTATTACTTTTCATGTTTATTTATCCTATTCCCTTATTGCATTCCACATTGTCTCCCCTGTAACGTCTGATGTGATATGTCTTATCTTGCCAGTGCACTCCCCAGTCTGCGTGCAGACACGCTTCGGGTGATTCCGGAAGTTTTCCGGTATTTCACGAACTTTCTTCAAGTCTCGTTTGACCTTCCTTCCCGCTTTTCCGAAATTAGGCCTACTATATTAATTAACTGCTAGGCAGTTTAGTAAGTATTGGTAATTTTACTGTAGACTAATCCCTTTATCTCTACATAAACTAACCAACTAACATTCATGTATTTTGATTAGGTGTGTAGATATCACTGTTTACTAATACAAAATCCAAAACCAGTGAAGGTGGCACGTTGTGTAAATCGTGAATAAAAACAGAACACAATGATTTGCAAATCCTTTTCAACCTATATTCAATTGAATACACTGCAAAGACAAGTTACTTAATGTTCGAACAGGTAAACTTTGTAATTTTTTGCAAATATTAGCTCATTTGGAATTTGATGCCAGCAACATGTTTCAAAAAAGCTGGCACAAGTGGCAAAAAAGACAGAGAGTTGAGGAATGCTCATCAAACACTTATTTGGAACATCCCACAGGTGAACGGGCTAATTGGGAACAGGTGGATGCCATGATTGGGTATAAAAGCAGCTTCCCTGAAATGCTCAGTGATTCACAAACAAGGATGGGGCGAGGGTCACCACTTAGTGAACAAATGCGTGACCTGATTGTCGAAGTTCAAAAACAACATTCCTCAACGAGCTATTGCAAGAAATTTAGGGATTTCATCATCTACTGTGAAATCTGGAGAATCTGGAGAAATTGCTGCACGTAAGCGACAAAGCCGAAAACCAACATTGAATGCCTGTGACCTTCGATCCCTCAGGGGGTACAGCATCAAAAACCGACATCAGTGTGTAAAGGACATCACCACATGGGCTCAGGAACACTTCAGAAAACCACTGTCAGTAACTACAGTTCGTCGCTACATCTGCAAGTGCAAGTTACAACTCTACAATGCAAAGCGAAAGCCATTTATCAACAGCACCCAGGAACGCCGCCGGCTTTACTGGGCCCAAGCTCATCTAAGATGGACTGATGCAAAGTGGAAAAGTGTTCTGTGGTCTGACGAGTCCACATTTCAAATTGTTTTTGGAAACTGTAGACGTCGTGTCCTCCGGACCAAAGAGGAAAAGAACCATCCGGACTGTTATAGGTGCAAAGTTCATGAGCCAGCATCTGTGATGGTATAGGGGTGTATTAGTGCCCAAGGCATGGGCAACTTACACATATATGAAGGCACCATTAATGCTGAAAGGTACATACAGGTTTTGTAGCCATCCAAGCAACGTCTTTTTCATGGAAGCCCCTGCTTATTTCAGCAAGACAATGCCAAGCCACATTCTGCACGTGTTACAACAGCATGGCTCCGTAGTAAAAGAGTGCGGGTACTAGACTGGCCTGCCTGTAGTCCAGACCTGTCTCCCATTGAAAAAGTGTGGCGCATTATGAAGCGTAAAATACGACAACGGAGACCCTGGACTGTTGAACAACTTAAGCTGTACATCAAGCAAGAATGGGAAAGAGTTCCACCTGAAAAGCTTCAAAAATTGGTCTCCTCAGTTCCCAAACGTTTACCGAGTGTCGTTAAAAGGAAAGGCGATGTAACACAGTGGTAAAAAGGCCCCTGTGCCAACTTTTTTGCAATGTGTTGCTGCCTTTAAATTCTAAGTTAATGATTATTTGCAAAAAAAAAAATTTTGCTTCTCAGTTTGAACATTAAAAATCTTGTCTTTGCAGTGTATTCAATTGAATATAAGTTGAAAAGGATTTGCAAATCATTGTATTCTGTTTTTATCTACGATTTACATAACGTGCCAACTTCGCTGGTTTTGGGTTTTGTATAACTAACTTTGTTCTGTAACTCCGCAACGTTTGCTTTCCCTGTGCTTCGCTTTAATTACAGCTCACGCACCTCAGGTGCGCTTCTCTTTCTGTCCTGGAATCTTAACTGTGCACTTAGAACTCCTTGACCGGAGCTGTTCATCTGTCATTGGCTGTCTGCGTGGATTCTGTCCGCGTTTTGGCTTTTGCCCATCCTTTGTGGTTTAGGACTTCCCAATGTGTGGTTACCTCTGTAATAAGTCTTATCCAACTCACCTGTTCCCTGCATAGCATGTGACTTCCCCCCTGTATATTTAAAGTCTTCACTGGAGTTCATTCCTAGTCAGAACGTTGATCATTTCTCATCTGTGCAGAGCTCCTCGTTTGCCTTTTGTTAATTGCATCTTCGCGACTGTTTTGCCCGAACTCGAGTTTGCCATTGCCCTTGTGTTCTTGTTTTGCCTTTTTGGATTTTGACCCATTTCCTGTCTGACCACGTTTACTGTTTTTGGATGCCCTGTGTATGACCCTCTGCTCTGGATTACGACTATGATTTTTGCCTGCTGTCTCTGTACCGTCGCACTTCTGATTCACTGGTTTTGACCCCGGCCTGTCTAGTCAACTTTGCTTTTTGGATTTCGTTTTTGGCTCGGCAATCTTTGTCATCTGGTTCTGACCCATTTTGTAATAAAGGCTTACGATTTTTGGATTATCCCTGAGTTGCGACTGGTTCCTCTGAGCGTATCATCACACATCCTCGATGTACAAGATAAATAGATGAAGTATGCCTCGCTGTTCTGAGCCAGCAGGGCTCTGTGATTTTCACATGATTTATGTGCCGTCCCGTTGAAATGGACAATGATCCTTGGGGTTTCCCAAAGGCCTGAAGAGTCCCAACAGGTCAGCTGAAGTACATGAGAATCGGCCATGAAGCGGGGTCCATTCATGCATCCACGTTAAAACCACATTTTCAGTTTCTGTAAAATAATGTCCACTTCTATCACAAAGGACAGCACAGAGGGGGCTATCATTTGGAGTGCATTTCCTGGCAGTGTCCGACTTGCACATTTCAGCAAAACACTTTATTAGGTGCCGTTGACGCAGAAATTAGGATGACATCTGGCTTTAATAGCTGCATTAGCCATGGTGCATGCAGCCTGTTAGCTTATTTGTCCAGTTTACCTTCGGGGAAACAAAATCCACCAAAGAACCTGATCCTTCCAGCCCAGAACTGCCCTCCCCTGTGTTACTGTCAGAGTAAATTAGCTGTTGGGAAAAACAAGGCCCTCCAGCAGGGGGGCTGGCACTCGGGGACTGCTATTGAATTTAGCTGCTGGTCACTGCACTGCTTCTCAAATTGGTAATGTTCCTTACGTGCGCACTGTTTACCTGCTGGCATTAAGCAAATGTTCTCATCCATAATGACAAATTACTTTTCACAATCACACAATCTATTTACATTGGAAGATACATTTTACCAATCAAATTCCGATTAAGAGCCTCGCTCAACAACGGTGGCAGCACCCCCACAGGGCAAAAAACAGACAATTGCGAAGAGACAAGTCCAATTACAGTACACTGCTGTCTTTGCCATACAATTAACATCACCTGTTTTGAACTACGTTATAACTCATCTTATTATTCCCGTCGAAATCTTTGACTATGGTTTTGAAAAAAACTACAGTGCTGTGAAAAAGTACCTGCCCCGTCCCAATTTCTTTTATTTTTATACAGTATGTTGCATTTAAATGTTTTAGATTAAACTAATTTTAATATCATGCAAAGACATACCAAGTAAACACAAAATTCAGTTTTAAATTATTCCATTTATTGAAGGAAAAAGATACCAAACCCCACCAGACCACATAAGGAAAAAGTTCTTGCCCCCTTTTGTTGTAGTAAATCAAACAATTAAAGAAATTTAAATGAAAATTGGGCTCAATTTCACAAGACGAACTGGGGCATGATTACTGCCATTCCCATTGAACCTGACCAGCACAATAACAGAAGCTGTCTGGCAATGTAAAATAGGTAGAAAAAGAAATGGCACATAATGCCACAATCTAATAATTCACGAAAAGATGAGAAACAAAGTTGTTGACATATTCCAGTCTGCAAAGGGTAAAAAGCTATTGCTAAGGCTCTGCGACTCCAGTGAATCACGGTGAGAGCCATTATCTACGTAAGGAGAAAACTTGGAACAGAGCTGAACCTTTCTAGGAGTGGCCGGCCAGCCAAATTCTTCCATGAGCACATCAAGGACTCATCTGGGAATTCAGAATAGAAGCTAAATACATCTGAAGAACTGCAAGAATCACATTAAAGTCTGTGTTCACAATTCTACAATAAGGAAGAGGCCTAGCAAAGATGGCATCCACGGAAAAACTGCAAGATAGAAGCTACTGCTGACCACAAAGAATACAAAGACTCGTCTCACATTTGCCAAAAAACATCTTGAAGACCCCAAAACTTTTGGTATGATTTCCTGCCAATTGACGAATCAAACGAAAACTTTTTGACAGACATGTTTCCTGTTACATCTGGCGTAAAACTGCCATAGTTTCCATAACAAGAACATGTTACCAACAGTCAGACATGATGGTGGTTGTGAGATGGTCTGCGACTGCTTTGTTGCTTCAGGACCTAGGAAAATTGCCATAATTGATGATGTCAAGAATTCTGCTCTACACTAGAAAATCTTGAAGATGAATGTCCGACCGTCAGTTCATAACCAAAGGTTCAAGTGCAGCTGGGTCATGCAGCAGGTCAATGATCCGAAAAATACAAGCAAATACACCTCTGTATGACTTTAAAATTACAAAATGAAAGTAGGGGAGTGGCCTAGTCAAATACCTGACTTCATTCTGATTGAGATACAGTGGCATGAACTTAATATGGTAATTCATGCTCAAAAATCCTTTTAAGTAGCTTAATTAAAACAATTTTGCAAAGAAAGACTCACTGCCAGTTACTGCAAATGTTTGACTTCATTTATTACCACCAACGGTGGCAGAACCAGTTATTGTTGTTCATGGGGGCAATTATTATTTCATGAGTGATCATAGGTTTTGAATAACTCCTTACCATCGATAAATGAACTGATAATTTAAAAGTTGCATTTTGTGTACTCATGTTGTCTTTGTCTTGGATTAAAATTAGCCCAAGGATGATCTGAAACATTTAAATCTGAAAAATAGGCAAAAAAAGAAGAAATCAGAAAGTGGGCAAATACTTTTTCACTGCTTTGTTGATAACGACATGGCGCCCTCTAGTGGTGGTATCACAGGCTCACGGTGTTCAATGACTTGGGGAGGTGGGGATGGGGGGTATTTGAGATATTTGGCATTTGGCGCAAGAGACACTTAAACGCAGCTCTCGTGACAACTGCACATTCCCAGACATGGAGCATAATAACATTTCATAATTTTCAGAAAAATACAAACATGCTTATGAATCTAAAAACCATGCCAACAAGCCATTATTTGAACAATCAAGGAAATAACTCATAACAAAAATCAAACACTTTCTGAAGAATAATCATATCGACTAGCCCTCCCAATATAACGTTGGAGCATAAAATGATGGACAAGGAGGGGCCCAATTGCACAACAGACTAAACCCCAGAAATATGTGAGCGTCATATTAGTTACATTTGTGAATATTTGGACACTGAGAATGTTAGAGATCTACCACATATTGGGGAAGAAACTAATAATTTTTATTAGCAAAAAATGGAATCTTTCAGTTTTCATTTAAGGATTTTGTTCTCCAAAAGGGGTGAAAACTGTACAAATTACAGCACTTTCTTTATTCGAAATCCACCTCTTTTCAACAAACCAAAAGCAATTGGACACATGACTGTGACAGGTGTGGGCCATTCCCACATTATTTCTGTTACAGGCAAGCAGATAGAATGCATTGAGTGGATTTGAAGTTTTTCGTTTGGAATCTGTACCTGTTAACTTGAATATGAATTCCAATTTGCTTTCACTGCCAATGAAGCAATTCAAGCAATCCTTATAAAAATCAAAGCAAAAACTTCAGGGAAATCAACAATCAACAGAAGACTTCACTACAGTTAATACAGAGGTTATACCATAAGATGCAATACATAAGAAAGTCTCAAAATTAGGATGTCTGCCAAAAACATCCAAAACCAAAAGCCAATTAAGTTCTGGGCAGATGAGACAAAAATCAATTTATACCTAAACTTTGGGAGGAGGGGAGAGTAATGTATTGACTTTTTTTGTAAAGCCCAGTCTGGAGCTAGGTTTGGGCATGTCCTGGGCATGCCTGAGAGGGGAAAGTCCCAGAGAAAAAAAGTCGTCTGAAAGGTGGGAAGGGGCTGCAAAAGAGTATATATGGAGAAAAATTGAGAGAGTAAAATAGTAGGAGAAATTGCAAGGAGAGGGATACACTTGACCAGACCTGTCACTCTTTTCAAGACCTGTGAAGTTTTTTTTTTTTTTTTGTGGATTTTTGCCTGTGTTGGAGCATTTCCCTGTTCCGGGACATCACCAAGCAACCCCATCTCAAGGGACGGTAAATATTTTTTTTCTTGTATATGTCAATCTTGGTCAGTAGTATATATTGTAGGTTAGTTGTCAGTCTTTGTTTAATTAAATCTGTTAAAGTTTTAAAATTTTGTCTGTCATCCCTTGCTGTCTTGTATGTCATACAAATTGGGGCCATAACAGGGAGTATGGAGAAGGGAAGGAACTGCTTATGATCCAAAGCACATCACCTCATCTGTGAAGCGTGGTCATGTGTGGGCATGTATGGCAGCCAATGGAAACAGTTCTTTTGTATTTATTGGTAACGTCATTGGAGACAAAAGCAGCAGGACGAACTATTAATCCCACAAACTATATTATCAGCTAAGATTTGGCTAAATGCTTCAAAACTTATCCCAAGGTGCTTAGCAGCACAGATGGGCAATGACTCAAAGCAAAACCGACCCAACAATTTTTCATGGCAAAGATGTGTAAAGTTCTCCAACTACCGGTCCTGAATCCAAAGAAGCAGTTGTTCACTTGCTGAAGGCAAAAATAAAGGCGAAATGCCCAAAGAACAAGCAGCAACTGAAGACTGCTGCAGCCTGGCAAAACATCTTCAGGGGAGAAACTAAGTATCTGATGAGTATGGTTTTCAGACTTAAAACAGTCATTGACTTCACAGGATTTGCTGCCAAGCATTAAAACAAAAATATAGCTTGTGATTTAGTTGGCTTATTCAAATACTTTTGAGCCCCTAAAATGAGGGTATTATGAAAAAAAGGTTTCATTTCCCACAAGGTAAATACAACATAAACCAGATAGTGTGTCCCTCACGCACATCTTGATTGTCTCTTTTCAATACATGATGAAAATTGCATCAGTGTCCAAATATTTATGATCTAAACCACAGATGGGCGAACATTTAAAGGCAAAACCAATGTAAACAGTTGCAGCACGGTGTTGGACCTCCAAAAGTTGCCTGATAAGCATTAGCACACCTTGACACTGAGTCTAGAGCGTAAAATTATACTGGAGGGATGGAGAACCCTTCTACCACAAGATATCCTCTTGTTCGGTGTTTTGGTGATGGTCATAGAGAGGGCCAACAAGCACTTTGTTGCAAAATCTCCCATGTGAGTTCAGTTGGTCTCAGATCTGGTGACTGTGATGGCAGTGGCATATGCTTAGGATCAACTTCATACTGATGAAGCCCCATAACCAATCTTTGGATTTGATGATGATTTCAGGGGTGCGAAGATTGAATAGCATGCAAAACCACAGCCTTTTAATTCTTTGACCGACATTTGAAGCACTGAAATTAGGAAGATACATTTAGTTCAAATATTTGGCAGAAAATAAAGCCAAGATACAACACAACTAAGACTTAAAAGGCATTATTTTTGTTCACAGCAGCTCTGCAGCGCCGATCACAACGTGTTACTAAGAATAATTGCTCAGCCAGCAGGAGCATTGGGAAGGATTGTTGAATCATGGTACCTGGTTCGAACAGTTTTGCAAATGTGTTTTCGGAGCCCCGGAAGGGAAGAGCACAGGGCCAATTGGTCATGAATGGGTCATGTTAGCCTTGCTTGAACTGCTCTGGCTCGCTGTGAAGGCTCCCCCTGACCCAGCACCAGCAGTGCAGCTCTTCCTGTTGAACAGGGTTCCACTGTGTTCGCAGAGATTCAGTGTGTCGCACATAAATAGCAGAGTCCTCTTCTTTCCCCTTCTTCCTTTGGCTTTGATGGCAGTGGACACACCATCTGGTGCATTACCACCGCCCACTCTGCACTCTGTATGCTATAATGCAATTCCCTCATTTACTTCATAAAAAAACTAAAGAAAAAGAAAAACTCAGGCACCGCCTCACTCTCCTGAATGGCAATAGGGGGCCGCATAAGCGAAAAGCCTTGTACATAGTTCCCCAATACGAGTGGGATTGGAGATGCCAAATTGAAAAAAAAAAAAACCTCAGGCACCAACTTATGACTGCGGAGGAAGGAAGCATTTCTCTCCTCCCCTCCCCACCCGTTCTTCTCGTACCCATCTTCCCTCACTACCCCCTATCATTTTTATTATTTTAATTTCCCTCCAAAACCCCCTGCTGATCATGCATTGGTTTTCCCCTTCATTTATTTCTCCATGCCCAGGCAACATGGACTCTTTACCGTAAAGAACAGCTCAATTGGAATAAATTTGTAGGCTCCCATTCTAGGAGTCTCTTTTCTGGTACCAGAGGGGCACAGACTTCACTAGTCAGGTTTTTTTTGTTTTTTTTTTTTTTGTTCTAACCGTTGTTCGATGATTTCCTCACAATTTCACCAGCATAATAAATATGACAAAAAAAACAATTGGCTTTAATTGTTTGCTTCCATGACACCAGCCCACCTGCATTCCTAAACCCTTTTTTCCCCCAAACTTTACCTCACTCACATCCCCACAAATCCTCTCTCTTAAGTTCCCTGAATCTTCCCTTTCACGCCTGATACTCACAAATATTGTCTCGTTGCATCCACCACCATTTTAATTCTCTCAGCTTCACTTTCGATCTCTCTGAAACACATGACCACCATAACGTTAAATCCCAAAAAACATGTCTTATCAATTCTAATAATAACTCAATCCTGCAACTTTTCAATTTTCTGAGCCCTTACTTGCTCTTTCCTCACAGTTACGTTTCCCATTTTACCTCGTTTTTGTCTCTGCGTGTGACATTTTCCCTTGAATTCTAATCCTTTCCACCTCCCTCTCAATCTTCTCCTGTAATCCTGCAGAGAAACAACCCCACTGCCTTATGGAATCAAATTAGGGTCAATAGATTTGTGCATGTGAAAAAACGTTTCAAACTTGTAGAAATATTTTGCACGTGTCTAAAAAACTTTTGTGCTTGTGAAATAGTTTTCTGCGTGCGTGAAAATTGCGTGTGCAATTTATTTTCTTATCTTTTTGTATACTTAGTCGATCGCATGATATAATCATTACTGTTTTGTCACACTGTTTCATGGGTCGGCATTCCACTATCAAAATTCGTCCTCCGCATCACCCAGACTGCTCTCATATTTCCAATTTCATCTTTCACAAATCTTCCAACAGCTCGAGCTTCTCTATGAACACTACTTGCATAACCACCTACCAGACACAGAAGCCTTCATTCAAACGACAAACCCTTTCTATATTTTCAGTTCCATAATTCCTTTCTTTTATCACACTCTCTGCAACATCAAATTCATTTTTTCCCCTTAATCCAAGGATCTGCCAAATTCATCGTCAAAAACCGCAACAAGTAACACAAATTCTAACCTGCACCCAGCCACTGTACTCGAGACACCATAGACTATCAACCGACCTAGCGCGTCCCCCAGAAAGTTGGAAGACTGACGTCACTTCCGTAGGTATAAACCTGCGTCACACACTTTTTCCTTCCTTTCCGGGTCTGGTCCCCAAGCCATTAGCGGAGGTATGTGTTTAGCCTTGATGTGTAATCCGTGTCATATTTCTAACATCTTGCCCCAAATTGTACTGAAACCTGTGTTTGTGGCCAAAGTCACTCTTCCTATACGTACACAAGTTATTATTTCTGGAAATAAACCCATCAGTATATGTGATTGACGATGAATTTGTAGGCGCCTCGGGGGTTGAATCGTTAGCATTGGCTGGTGAACACACTCCGGTACTCGGCTATCCGAGGTTCACAGATGTATTTCCCCTCATGGTGATGGGTACCTGCGCTCTTCGGCCAGGTTACCTGAGCTGACGGCATAAGCAATGCAACTGCGGCGAAACGTGTGCGACTAGAGCTGGCTAACTGGCTAGCTAACATGCTGCTGGTACACGCTCAGTTCCTGTCCGTTGTAAGGCGCTTGGTACCCGGTTGTGTGTACGCTGAGTAAAGCCTGACTTGCTAGTTAATATGTTAACATTATGTTCTTGGTTCCGGATTACTGGCGCCAGCGATAACTATAGCGGTCTAAGAATGAATGGTGTGGACTGCAGTGACATGAGTAGCTGCCATCCTTCATTTCCTAGATATTCTTGGCTGTGGGTTATTAGCTGGACGTTGGTTTCATGATGAGAAGACTTTGTCATGATGTTGACTTTGTTATTTACCGGGTTTATCTGAATGTTTCGCAGCTCATCAATTATTTATTGCTTTGTCTCGATCTCTGCTAATTTGTTAGTTTGGAGTCAGCCTTTCCTTATCCGTTTGCCGGCATTTGTCCGGTGTGCCTCTGGCATGATGTTCATCTGCTTTTGTCCTTGTCTGGTTCTACAGATGTTGATGCCCAAGAAGAACCGAATTGCTATCTATGAGCTCCTCTTTAAGGAGGGCGTCATGGTAGCCAAGAAAGACGTTCACCTTTCCAAGCACCCCGAGCTGGCCGAGAAGAATGTGCCTAACCTGCACGTCATGAAGGCCATGCAGGTGAGAGTTCTGCTGGACCTACGCCCGAGCCTCCAGTGGCAGAATTGCCGCCTCACTCTTCTAACAATCACTGAGACATTGTAGATGTTCTGTTGGGGTCTGTACTGACAGCACCTGAGCTAGCCTTAGCATCGTTTCCCTCTTGGAGCCATGGTTAGTAGTTTGGTGTAATCAGTCTGTTCTTGTTGACTTGGCTTGTATGCACCATATAGTCTATGCTTTGCTGTTCCTGACAGGTAAATAATGCATCATGAATTGTGCTTTATCTTGCCCAGTGTGTTTCTGCACGACAGCTACTCCTGGGGGGCTCGAGGCAGTGGGGTGTGAGGGCCCCCCTATTTCCAGTGGTATAAGAACCCAGGTGAATGATTTCCTGTGGCTGAGAATTGTTGGTAATTGCCGCAACTCCTGTGTTAGGAGCTCAGTGTCTTAGTAGGCTGTTCAAAAAGAAATGTACACCTGGAGTCCGTTTTTATGCTTTTCCAGGGCAGGGAACTTTACACATTCTGTGCACTGACAGGGGCGTTCCAAAATTAACCAGTCAAGTTTCAGCTTTTAACCTGAAAATGATGTTTTGAATCAAGGTGGATGTCTTAACGATTATTGGGTTTTTGTTGGAGGTGGCACTTAGTTGACTGACAGCTGCACATGAAATGCATCAGCATGTTACCCTTGGAAAAGTGTGCATTTGTTGTCACTGATTGCAGCCAAGCTCTTGCACGGGGAAGTATGTGCTGTTTTATCATATTGCCATGTGCTGTTTTTGATATTGATGAACCTGTGTTAAACTTTATAAGTGTGCAGTGGAGCTGCTGGAAGTGTTGTCTGTGTGGGAGTGAGAGCGCTGCTGAGTGACAAACGGCCACGTCTGGGGTGTATTGGGAGGTAGAGCTGCTCTGTTTAGTGGCCAGTCGTGTCTATGGTGTGTTAGGAGTAGAGCGGCTCTGACGGTCGGCCGTGTCTCTGGTGTGTTTGGAGAAGAGCGGCGCTGTTAGAAGGTGGACCGTGTCTCTGGTGTATTGGAAGTAGAGCCACTCTGTTTGACGGTTGGTTGTGTCGCTGCTGTATTTGGAGTAGAGCGGCGCTGTTAGACGGTCAGCCGTGTCTCTTATATTGGAAGTAGAGCCGCTCTGTTTGATGGTCGGTCATGTCTCTGGTATATTGGGAATAGAGCCGCTCTGTTTAATGGTCGGTCGTGCCTCTGGTGTTGGGAGTAGAGCCGCTCTGTCTGACGGTCGGTTGTGTCGCTGGTGTATTGGGAGTAGAGCCGCTCTGTTTGACGGTCGGTTGTGTCACTGGTGTATTGGGAGTAGAGCCGCTCTGTCTGACGTTGGTTGTGTCACTGGTGTATTGGGAGTAGAGCAGCTCTGTTTGACAGTTGGTCGTGCCTCTGGTGTTGGGAGTAGAGCCGCTCTGTCTGACGGTCGGTTGTGTCGCTGGTGTATTGGGAGTAGAGCCGCTCTGTTTGACGGTCGGTTGTGTCACTGGTGTATTGGGAGTAGAGCCGCTCTGGTTGACGTTGGTTGTGTCACTGGTGTATTGGGAGTAGAGCCGCTCTGGTTGACGTTGGTTGTGTCACTGGTGTATTGGGAGTAGAGCAGCTCTGTTTGACAGTTGGTTGTGTCGCTGGTGTGTTGGGAGTAGAGTCGCTCTGTCTGACGGTCGGTTGTGTCACTGGTGTATTGGGAGTAGAGCCCCTCTGGTTGACAGTCGGTTGTGTCACTGAAGTGTTGGGAGTAGAGTCGCTCTGTCTGATGGTCAGTTGTGTCACTGGTGTATTGGGAGTAGAGCCGCTCTGGTTGACAGTCGGTTGTGTCACTGGTGTGTTGGGAGTGGAGTCGCTCTGTCTGACGGTCGGTTGTGTCACTGGTGTATTGGGAGTAGAGCCCCTCTGGTTGACAGTCGGTTGTGTCACTGAAGTGTTGGGAGTAGAGTCGCTCTGTCTGATGGTCAGTTGTGTCACTGGTGTATTGGGAGTAGAGCCGCTCTGGTTGACAGTCGGTTGTGTCACTGGTGTGTTGGGAGTGGAGTCGCTCTGTCTGACGGTCGGTTGTGTCACTGGTGTATTGGGAGTAGAGCCCCTCTGGTTGACAGTCGGTTGTGTCACTGAAGTGTTGGGAGTAGAGTCGCTCTGTCTGATGGTCAGTTGTGTCACTGGTGTATTGGGAGTAGAGCCGCTCTGGTTGACAGTCGGTTGTGTCACTGGTGTGTTGGGAGTGGAGTCGCTCTGTCTGACGGTCGGTTGTGTCACTGGTGTATTGGGAGTAGAGCCGCTGTGGTTGACAGTCGGTTGTGTCACTGGTGTGTTGGGAATAGAGTCGCTCTGTCTGACGGTCGGTTGTGTCACTGGTGTATTGGGAGTAGAGCCGCTCTGGTTGACAGTCGGTTGTGTCACTGGTGTGTTGGGAGTAGAGTCGCTCTGTCTGACGGTCGGTTGTGTCACTGGTGTATTGGGAGTAGAGCCGCTCTGGTTGACAGTCGGTTGTGTCGCTGGTGTGTTGGGAGTAGAGTCGCTCTGTTTGACGGTCAGCCGTGTCTCCTGCAGTCCCTGAAGTCCTGCGGGTACGTGAAGGAGCAGTTTGCCTGGCGTCACTTTTACTGGTACCTGACAAATGAGGGCATCCAGTACCTGAGAGACTTCCTGCACCTGCCCCCCGAGATCGTGCCCGCCACCCTCCGCCGCCAGATGCGCCCCGAAACGGCCCGGCCCAGACCCAAGGGTGAGTTGTGCTTATACAGTTTCATCAAATCAAAATGCAGGCGACAGGAAGTGAAAATCCTGCTAATTTCCTCCTCCTCTAAGCTCAGCTGTGTCACTTCAGTAATTAATTCTTCAGGTGAGAGGAAAGCTTATCACTTGTCCAGATCTGGGTGTATAGAACAAAATCATTGGGAGGACTTTACATGCCAAGTCTGAATTGTTGATCTAGGCCATGAGTGGTCTTGGACATTGTTAGTGTTATGATTCTGCTCACTTTAGCCTGGTTGCGGGGTTTAGCAGAGATGTATGCTGTGTTGAAGTCTGCTTACGCTGATGATTCCCTGGAGATGTTGAACTTCTCTGCACAAAGATTAGAGCTGTCTGGAAATTGCTTCTGGGACAATCTCTATGGTAGTGAGTTCTGATGTGGCGCTTGACTGACCAATCATGATATCCGAATCTTGCAGTTTTCGCCAATGAGATCTGCTGTTATTGATGCAGCAGTATGATTGTGTGTAAAACAGATGGTGGTTTGTTGAGCTACGTGGATCGGTTTTGGCCCAGTCCTGATTGGCTGGTGTCTAACCTGGAGACAGGGCCCCACTGGGCTAAAATGCAGATCCTCGCTGTATAATGTGGTGCTGCCATTTCGTCACGGAAGTGCAGTAGGCTAATGAGGATGGCTGCACAAGTGTGTGTGTGAGAGAGAGTGTGTGAGAAACACTGGTAAACCTGTGTGTTACGCCGTGTGTGTGTGTTTCAGGTCTAGAAGGGGAGAGACCCGCTCGTCTGGCTCGTGGGGAGGCTGACAGGGAGACCTACAGACGCTCTGCTGCACCCCGTAAGTACAGCACCCCAAATCCTGCACCTTCCCCTAACCCTCCTTTACTACCACTGCTATACCCTGTGTCTGTGTGTGTGTGTGTGTGTGTGTGTGTACATGCCATGTTCTCACCGGTGTGTGTTTGTGTGCAGCTGGTGCAGATAAGAAGGCAGAAGCCGGTGCTGGTGCTGCCACAGAGTTCCACTTCGTAAGTACACCGCTGACCTGCTGTCCCAGGAGGCTCATGGGAAATGAAGGGGACCTGAGCCCTTCTCTAGTGTCGTGGGGGACCTTTACAGTGGTCATGAGTGTCTGTGTATATCAGTGGTTCCCAAAGTGGGGGGCGCACCCCCTAGGGGTGCGGGAAGCAAATTTTTTCCCCCCCACTAGAGTTCCGGACACCAACAGAAAATTATTTGCATACAGTCCATTGCTGCCCAGAATTCTGCACTTACATCGTAAATGCCTGCCTTACTCTCAACATAACTGTTCGCCAAATCATTCATCTAGCCTGCCATTTTCATTAATAATTTGTTATGAATGTATTTGTTCAAATATTTGAAGCTGGTAAAATGAGCTGGCTACAATCAATGTCGTCTCGTGATACCCAACTCACCGCTTTTTATCCTGCACCGATCTGGCATATTGATGATAAAATGGTAAGTGACACCGAACAAAATCTGATGAATACAAAGCAGAAATAACCAAGATTGTGTCGTCTTATTCTCGATAATATGAATGCTCAGTAGGCCTACAGATTATTTTTATCTAGCCTCGCTACTGAACGTTACAATCATATCGGCAGGTTTGCAAGTGGTGTTCATGAATGTTTTTCGCACTTTGCTGTCGGCTGTTAATATATGTTGATTATGGCGCTTTCTCTCTGCATTATAGAAACATAATTTTAAGTAGACTGCTATACTCAGGCAGAGGGGTGTGATACAGCCTAATGATTTTATACTTTAAAAGAGGTTTTGAATTATTGAATTTTCGTGCCCTTAATTGAAAATTACGATGGCCGTTTCCAAACCTGCCAATCGTTTTTAATGTTTCCAGCTAGGCTAGACAAAAATCATCAGTTCAGGCATTCATATTTTCTAGTGTAAGCTTACGCGATCTCGGTTAACGTATTTTAACTTAAAAGTGCGAGGCCAGTGAAGCGAGAAAAATGTAACCGTCTTGAGACACTCTTCAGCGGTCCGGCACAAGGTTGCTGATTGGCTGTATGCAAGTAAGTTTCTGTCGGTGTCCGGAAAATGCATAAATAGCAATGTTGTTGAATATTAAAAAATAAACCTGTTACACTGAACATAATTACACAGTTAAAGTGCTTGAAAACAGTTACACTTAAAATAATTACACCGTGGTTGTTTGTTATTTTGTTATTTCTACTTCTAAAAGTAGCCTAGTTGTAGTTTATGACAACCTACAGTTTATGACCGTTTACTTTTATTTTTTCAAAAAAGGTTGAGGTTTATATTAATTACAATATGTGAAATAAAGTGCAATGGACTCTGAAAACAAAATGTGCGTATGTATTACCTTTTTTTTGGGGGGGGCACAACAATTTTCTTATATACCAAAGGGGGGCCCAGCAGAAAAAGTTTGGGAACCACTGGTGTATATAATGTATATAAATTTGAAATCCCGAATTGGTAGGCTTTTGTGATATGGATCGCTTTCCCAACCTGTCTGTGACCATATTAAAGCCTTGAAGCGCTGAAATAATGAAATTTATATTTAAAAAAAAAAAATTGTCTTCTGCTATTGAAAACCTACCATGTAGCGACGGCGGGGAGCTCTTTTAAACAAGTCGCCACATGATAGGTTTTCAACAGCATCCGATTTTGACATCTTGCATCATTGGGCAACTATAGTTGCCCACAGCGCTGTAAGGGTTAATAACAATGTTCTCTTTTCTGAACTCTCTTCAGGTTTAAGTGAATCTCTTAAGCGTTGTGCAGTAATTAACATGCTTGTTCCTTCTCTCTCTACAGAGGGGTGGATTCGGCCGAGGGCGCGGAGCACAGCCGCCTCAGTGATTTTTCTCAAGTTCTTTACAATAAAAGAAATCAAAGACACGCTGGGTGACTCTGGTCTTTTGTCCTGAATTGTGGCTTGATAGGAATGCAGGGCTTTGATTCTGCCCTGAGACTCATGTATCTGTCTGTCTGCACAACGGAACTCAAA
Organism: Gymnothorax reevesii; assembly: GCA_029721435.1. NCBI lineage: Eukaryota > Metazoa > Chordata > Actinopteri > Anguilliformes > Muraenidae > Gymnothorax > Gymnothorax reevesii. The sequence continues at coordinate 93,887,139 of CM056581.1, read as the reverse complement.
TGTTTTCTTTTATATTTAAGGTGGTAACTACCCCAAGGAGGCCAGTATTAGTATGTTTGCAGACTAAGGAATTTTTTCATTCCAGCTTGTCAGATAGTTCTTGGGAGTGAAAGAATGCAGTTGACCCCAACTTTGGTTCCCATGGCAACGAGAATTCAATATGGCCGCCATTGTGAAAACAAAAACTTTAAACAATAAATACTCCATAGCTAATTGATATATTGATTTGGACTTTTTTTTCCAAATAAAACAAGACCATTTCCTTTATGCAGCTTACCAAAATGTAGAATCTCTGCTTTGGAAATATTTTTACAAATTTTGATTTAGACCTTCACATTCAGTGTTCTGAGGGGTATCCATGGAAACGGCTACCTTAGTATTTATAGTTGAGAGTTGAGTTTGCTAGGTTGCATAAAACTCCATAAATTCTAACTTCTGTCCGAAGCTCAAGTCAGTGGGACTAATGCTTTTGGCAAGATTACTGTTTGAAGTCATAAAACCAATTTTTAGAGAAAAACGCATTGGAAGTTCATGCATCACTGTCTTACCCTCAAACAACTGTCAACGTGAAACTATTTGAACCAGGATTGAGTCCTGTGTGCTTTAGAACATCACTGCAGGCTTTAAGTCCACTATTATAGTTGATTGAGTCGTACACCCCAAACTCCAGCACATCCTACGTTAACTGCTTTTGGACATCAAATCTAATACAGCTGATTTATCACGTCAGTCTGATTCTGAGTGCCACCATGCAAACACCTCAGAAGTTCTTTAGTGAGAATTCTGTTGTTTCTGAGGGAAGTTTAAGACTGAATACGTATATCGAGAGGATGTAAACAAAACTTTTGCATGAAATAAGCAATTTTAAAAACCCTGTTTTAGCCTGTGAGGATAAACTCAAAATTTAAGATTTTTTTTTTTTCATGAAAATGATGGGTAGTTACCACCTTAAATCAGTGGTTTTTATCAGATTGGTCCTGGGGACCCCTGTGTATATTACTTTTAATTCCAACCACCATTGCAGTCCTGCAATTGTTACAAGGTGTTAATTTTTCGTAATTGCACTATTCATGGTCATATAATCCACCCTTAAGCCACATTGTGTCAGAAATGGCTATGAATGCCCTGGAGAGTTCCATATTGTGTCACACTGCCATGGTAGTTGCTGCAAATGAGACAAATTATAATTTATGAAATCAAATAATATGTTGGTTAATGTGTAGATTTATGATCATTAAAAAAGCCATTTGGTAGTTAATGCCAAATTAAGAGGAGGAAATGACAATGCAACCTTGGCTCATTGGCCATCATGGAAACAGCCTCATGTTCAGTACTAAATTAGGACCCTATTTGCAACACTCAGATTACATCAGTTAAAAATAGGTGCCCTGCTAGCAAATTATTGAAAGAAAACTTTATTTTTCAGGGCTCTCAGCTGCAGCCATTTCAGACAATGTGGCGGAAGAAGGTAAAATATCTTCGGGCAAGTAAAGGATCGAAAGAATGTCAGTGGTTTAATATTGTGATCGCACTTGCGGATTGAACTAAATCATTTGCACAAAGGCCTCAGGAACATTTGTTATGATCGATGGCCGATATTCCCTGAATTAAGCGTAAGCTTCTCCTCAGGCGCATATCTCTGATCACTTAATTGGGTACACCTGAACATTATCACGAATGACCCACTCTTTCGAAAGCAAAAAGCACGCTGACGTGAAGTGGTTCAAAAATGTCTTAACATTAGAATTAGGAAATTTTGACGTAAGTGACTGAGTATTGATGCCAGAGACGGTGGATCAAATAACTGGGGATCCATGATTTTCACACACTGGTCTCTAGAATGGGGAGAATGCTGAGATAAATGGAAAGAGCGGGTATACCGTTACTGAAAATGCCTCATTCGGTGGTGAGGGGCCTTACAGACATTGGCGTGGATATCATACCTAAATACTGTGGGCGTTCACTAAAGGAAAAATGGCGTATAGTGAAAAAGAAAATAATAATAATAGCGTAGCACATTTGTGGATAAATTAAAACCGCATACAATTTAGTTTAAGTTGAAAGTTTTCCGATTACTTCAAAATTTTGGGGGTACATTTCAGGTTTGTTTTTTATAAATCTGAAATCTGCTTGTGGCGTACATCATGCCTGTGCCGATGCACTGTCAAAAACGAGGTCCCAGGAGTACGCATTAACGCATACCAGCTCCCACAAAGGCCTGGAATGCCCTGGTAGCAGCAATGTGCACGACGGCATAACTTAACACATCAGACCATAGAAACCAGTAAGTTTCTGTCGGTGTCCGGAAAATGCATAAATAGCAATGTTGTTGAATATTAAAAAATAAACCTGTTACACTGAACATAATTACACAGTTAAAGTGCTTGAAAACAGTTACACTTAAAATAATTACACCGTGGTTGTTTGTTATGTTGCTATTTCCAATTCTAAAAGTAGCCTAGTTGTAGTTTATGACTACCTACAGTTTATGACCGTTTACTTTTATTTTTTCAAAAAAGGTTGAGGTTTATATTAATTACAATATGTGAAATAAAGTGCAATGGACTCTGAAAACAAAATGTGCGTATGTATTACCTTTTTTTTGGGGGGGGCACAACAATTTTCTTATATACCAAAGGGGGGCCCAGCAGAAAAAGTTTGGGAACCACTGGTGTATATAATGTATATAAATTTGAAATCCCGAATTGGTAGGCTTTTGTGATATGGATCGCTTTCCCAACCTGTCTGTGACCATATTAAAGCCTTGAAGCGCTGAAATAATGAAATTTATATTTAAAAAAAAAAAATTGTCTTCTGCTATTGAAAACCTACCATGTAGCGACGGCGGGGAGCTCTTTTAAACAAGTCGCCACATGATAGGTTTTCAACAGCATCCGATTTTGACATCTTGCATCATTGGGCAACTATAGTTGCCCACAGCGCTGTAAGGGTTAATAACAATGTTCTCTTTTCTGAACTCTCTTCAGGTTTAAGTGAATCTCTTAAGCGTTGTGCAGTAATTAACATGCTTGTTCCTTCTCTCTCTACAGAGGGGTGGATTCGGCCGAGGGCGCGGAGCACAGCCGCCTCAGTGATTTTTCTCAAGTTCTTTACAATAAAAGAAATCAAAGACACGCTGGGTGACTCTGGTCTTTTGTCCTGAATTGTGGCATGATAGGAATGCAGGGCTTTGATTCTGCCCTGAGACTCATGTATCTGTCTGTCTGCACAACGGAACTCAAATGTTTTCTTTTATATTTAAGGTGGTAACTACCCCAAGGAGGCCAGTATTAGTATGTTTGCAGACTAAGGAATTTTTTCATTCCAGCTTGTCAGATAGTTCTTGGGAGTGAAAGAATGCAGTTGACCCCAACTTTGGTTCCCATGGCAACGAGAATTCAATATGGCCGCCATTGTGAAAACAAAAACTTTAAACAATAAATACTCCATAGCTAATTGATATATTGATTTGGACTTTTTTTTCCAAATAAAACAAGACCATTTCCTTTATGCAGCTTACCAAAATGTAGAATCTCTGCTTTGGAAATATTTTTACAAATTTTGATTTAGACCTTCACATTCAGTGTTCTGAGGGGTATCCATGGAAACGGCTACCTTAGTATTTATAGTTGAGAGTTGAGTTTGCTAGGTTGCATAAAACTCCATAAATTCTAACTTCTGTCCGAAGCTCAAGTCAGTGGGACTAATGCTTTTGGCAAGATTACTGTTTGAAGTCATAAAACCAATTTTTAGAGAAAAATGCATTGGAAGTTCATGCATCACTGTCTTACCCTCAAACAACTGTCAACGTGAAACTATTTGAACCAGGATTGAGTCCTGTGTGCTTTAGAACATCTCTGCAGGCTTTAAGTCCACTATTATAGTTGATTGAGTCGTACACCCCAAACTCCAGCACATCCTACGTTAACTGCTTTTGGACATCAAATCTAATACAGCTGATTTATCACGTCAGTCTGATTCTGAGTGCCACCATGCAAACACCTCAGAAGTTCTTTAGTGAGAATTCTGTTGTTTCTGAGGGAAGTTTAAGACTGAATACGTATATCGAGAGGATGTAAACAAAACTTTTGCATGAAATAAGCAATTTTAAAAACCCTGTTTTAGCCTGTGAGGATAAACTCAAAATTTAAGATTTTTTTTTTTTCATGAAAATGATGGGTAGTTACCACCTTAAATCAGTGGTTTTTATCAGATTGGTCCTGGGGACCCCTGTGTATATTACTTTTAATTCCAACCACCATTGCAGTCCTGCAATTGTTACAAGGTGTTAATTTTTCGTAGTTGCACTATTCATGGTCATATAATCCACCCTTAAGCCACATTGTGTCAGAAATGGCTATGAATGCCCTGGAGAGTTCCATATTGTGTCACACTGCCATGGTAGTTGCTGCAAATGAGACAAATTATAATTTATGAAATCAAATAATATGTTGGTTAATGTGTAGATTTATGATAATTAAAAAAGCCATTTGGTAGTTAATGCCAAATTAAGAGGAGGAGATGACAATGCAACCTTGGCTCATTGGCCATCATGGAAACAGCCTCATGTTCAGTACTAAATTAGGACCCTATTTGCAACACTCAGATTACATCAGTTAAAAATAGGTGCCCTGCTAGCAAATTATTGAAAGAAAACTTTATTTTTCAGGGCTCTCAGCTGCAGCCATTTCAGACAATGTGGCGGAAGAAGGTAAAATATCTTCGGGCAAGTAAAGGATCGAAAGAATGTCAGTGGTTTAATATTGTGATCGCACTTGCGGATTGAACTAAATCATTTGCACAAAGGCCTCAGGAACATTTGTTATGATCGATGGCCGATATTCCCTGAATTAAGCGTAAGCTTCTCCTCAGGCGCATATCTCTGATCACTTAATTGGGTACACCTGAACATTATCACGAATGACCCACTCTTTCGAAAGCAAAAAGCACGCTGACGTGAAGTGGTTCAAAAATGTCTTAACATTAGAATTAGGAAATTTTGACGTAAGTGACTGAGTATTGATGCCAGAGACGGTGGATCAAATAACTGGGGATCCATGATTTTCACACACTGGTCTCTAGAATGGGGAGAATGCTGAGATAAATGGAAAGAGCGGGTATACCGTTACTGAAAATGCCTCATTCGGTGGTGAGGGGCCTTACAGACATTGGCGTGGATATCATACCTAAATACTGTGGGCGTTCACTAAAGGAAAAATGGCGTATAGTGAAAAAGAAAATAATAATAATAGCGTAGCACATTTGTGGATAAATTAAAACCGCATACAATTTAGTTTAAGTTGAAAGTTTTCCGATTACTTCAAAATTTTGGGGGTACATTTCAGGTTTGTTTTTTATAAATCTGAAATCTGCTTGTGGCGTACATCATGCCTGTGCCGATGCACTGTCAAAAACGAGGTCCCAGGAGTACGCATTAACGCATACCAGCTCCCACAAAGGCCTGGAATGCCCTGGTATCAGCAATGTGCACGACAGCATAACTTAACACATCAGACCATGTGCTGCATGGAGCACAAGTACAGACCACCAGATTTCACCCGTGTCAGGTGCTGGATGACGAGGCCATTTGTCACATTCCCTTCATACTTGTACGGCTGAAGAATGTTCTGAAACAGTGATGCAATTCCGTCACTGAAATTCCCCTGGTGTTTCCAGCTTGGCATGAAGAGTTAGAGTCATCTTGAATTCCAAACCTTTATCAAACCAGTGCTTAATTACTATGCAATATACACTCCCCCAGTCCAAAAACAAACAAACAAAAAAAAAAAAAAATGCCTTTCGGATTTAAATAGGCAAATACTCCAGAGCCTATAATTCAATCATCATTCTGGTGATGAATGTTTCAGCTGCCGATAAATCTTAATCCTGACTGATTCTGTAAGTAACTTCTCATTCCTGAAACAACTATGTTGGAAGATGTATCGTTCAAAAGATATTACTGTATTTAAAGAGGGGCGAATTATTGGCCCGCATAAAGCAAAGAAAACAGCTCAGCAGTTTGCTGAAACGACTAGAATTGGGTCATGAACCGTCCAACAATTCATTAAACCCTGGAAGGATAGCGGTGAACTGTCAACTTAGCGGAAGAAATGGGTTGGAGAAAAATCGTGACTGATCCTGATCACTAAAATGGTCAGTGAAGCCTCATCATGAAAAAATCAACAGTAGAACTCTTGGCTTTGATCAATCTTTCAGTAAGAACATTTCCACATCACATTGCGACACAAACATGGAAGATTGGGACTGAACAGCTGCTTGGCCATAAGAAAGCCATTCGTTAGTGGCTCAGTAAATGTATAGGACCATCATACAATAACACAAGGAATGCGCGCTGTGATCAAAAATAAAGGAGGCCCAACAAATTATTTTAGCGAGTGACTAATTTTTTTGGACAGGCCGTTTAGGTCTGATCACCAGTGACTCTCAGTGAATGACGGCAGTACAGTTCAGTGCAGTCAGCCGCTAAGGCTGGACTTCACCGGTAGGGCTAGCACCGAAACGTACACCCATCAGCGCGGCGTAAATCTCAGTTCTGACATGGAAATGATGACAGTACCTGCAAAATACTGCTTTATTTATTGGCACGATTATATTACAATCTTCAGCCCTGCACTGGTTTATTCTGTCGTCCCCAACAGTGGAGCTAAAAAACATTTTCAAGTGACATTCTTCAGAAATAAGCAGTACACCTCGCCGTTACTGTACACTTCAGTCACTCTACATCAATGCTCACACCTTCACACAACACAGAAAGCAGAGAACATTTGAGTCCTTTTGAAATGTGCAGACCTTCTTGGACTGGAAAACACATTCACTTATACACCATTAGACCAGCCAGGATAACTCCCAGCTACAAATAGTCCAGCACAGTTAGTCTGAGTCTGTTCTGTGGTTCACCAAGAGGAGACGGCAGAAATGGATCAGCACAGGCAAACCATTCAGCGATGGGAGTAAACGTTAATCCAACTCGTCTAGATGTGTACCCTCAACACTAGATTGTGCTGTTGCGAACCCTCAACACTAGGTGGTACTGTTTCTCCAGATCAATCATCCTGTCGGTTTTTTCTGCCACCCTAACAAATCTCACCTCAGTCAACAGGTACTCATCTCACGGAGCTGCCGTTTAACGGTAAGGCCTGGAAAGTTGGTTGAAACGAAAACCAGGAGGATTTTCCAGTTTTAAGAAAAGTGTTTGGTTTGGCCACCAAAGTCGAAACGGAGAGGTATCATATCCAGTTTCCCTCTGAGCAATTCTAAAGACCTGAGGTAGAACCAGGAAATTAAATCTGAGAGAGCTAAGAAACACCCCAGGAATTACTCGACTTCTCTAAACTCTCGATTTCGACACACATAATTCAGTTTCTCTGGTTATGCAAGACTACAACAGAGTTTGTGTCAAGTGCAAATTAAGTAGGCCTACACAACAGGTACATTCGTGGACCAGAGCTAACGCACCCTGCTCCTGGGGAGTGACCATTGTCTTAGTACAGTGCTTAGTACCGTTGAGCTATTCAAGATCTCCAGCTGTTGAATGAGGTGTGCTTCGTTAGGGTCGGACTGAAATCCAGCAGGGTAGTAGATCTCCAAGAACAAAGTTAACTACCATTGATACAGCAGGATATAAACATGCCACGGCAATCACAGAGGATTATGAGCAGACTCATGCATACTTTGGCAATTACTCATTTGCCTTCAGGGGTTAATTGGTTAATTACAAAACACCAAAACAAATGACACTGTTCTGATCAGCAGATCCTTTCATCAAAAAAAAAAAAAAAATTGAAAAAAAAAATCAATTTTAACCCTTAGAGCGCTGAACTAAATAAAAAATATATATATAAATTTAATTATCTTGTGCTGATGAAAAATCATCATGTAGCAACTGGTTAGTGGGAGCTTTTTAAACAAGTTGCAACATGATAGGTTTTCAACAGCTCTGATTTCGATATCTTGCATCAGAGCAACAATAGCCGCAATTAGCACTCTATGGGTTCATACTGAATCAGAATTCAATTTCAACTCAATCCAAGGCCAATAAAGAAATTAAAAGTGACAACTTCACTGAAATGCAAAATGAAGAGGTATTTAGGGTACAAACAACATAATGTAGGCACCCAGGATTGTAGTGAAAATAAAACCAACTGGACCTACCTAGCATTTAGTTATCAGCCTAACAAGGGGCGGGAATTGAGTTACAGTTATCCATTTCACACATCGTACTGAACACCACCTCCTTCAGTATAGCACATTTCATCTCCCTATGGAAATTAAAACCAGTTCTAAACTGGGCATGCTCAATTAGTGATGTCACATTTCATTTCATAAGAACTACCCCAGGCGCCCATCAACTTGTGCCGTAGCCAAGACCAAAAACATCCTTTCTGCGAGCATCTGGACCTGACCCATGTTTCAGCTACCGAAAAAAAAAAAAAAACACTTCAGTCAAATTTAGGGACCTTCCTGCTTCCACAGAAACTATCAAACCCACACCTCAGGTTCTGCAGGTTTTGCAATACCAGGCCCAGAGAAGAGAACAGAAGCTTTCCCCACACACACTGGCAAAGGCCACTCACGCAGCCCTGACAAGAGCGGCGCTCGGGATCAGGAGAGCGAGGTTTGGGGTTCAGGGCGAGTCCAGTATTAGCTATTCCAGCTGCAGCAGAGTTGAGATGTACAGGGTTTAAACTCAACTGTTGTACCCTGAGCTCAGCTCAGGTTGCACGAACAATGTTAATGACATCATAACAAAGGGATCTCCAGCAAGAAAACGTGAATCACACACGTACAGTAAATTAAAGAGTTCAACAAAATTTATCAGAAAAGCGCGTAGTGTTTTTAAAAGATCGGTAATGGAGGAGCACAGAGTAAAATGCATGGTGCAGATCTGGGACCAGTTGCAGTCAGAGACCCTCCATGGTTCCAATGCATTCTAAATCCATACTGTAGAGAGCCCAGTCTGCCGACCCGTCTCTCCCTCTATTACTCCTGCCTGCTCGCACGCACCTACCCAGACAGGTCATACTATACTTGCGAGGACCAAAAAAAGTGTTATCGTCAAAATACTATTCCCCTACTCCCAACACCTAGGGTCAAACCATAATTTTCAAACCATCCCCAACCTTAAACTTCACTATAACTTACTAATCCCCCAGTGACTAGACTTAGCCCTGGGCATAAACTCTATTGTAACCCCAGACCTAAACCCAAACCCCTTGGCCCTGAATTACACTTCATGTAGTGAGGACATATGATGTCCTTCTGTGTCAATTTTTCTCAAACTTTACAATAGTTGTGAGGTATTTTGGGTCTCACAAGTACAGAATTACAGGCACACTTATACACACACACGCACGCACACAGTTACTGACACTAATGGAGAGAGGTTTCAGACCCTGCTCTATATTGGGACTGTTGCCAAACTGAAGAAACTCAAACTCCCATCATCCCTCTGAGCCTCACGTTCAGCCCAGTCCCCACAGGAAACACATCTGCACTCAAATGGCTGCTGCAAGGATTGGGGGAGGGGTGTAAAGAGTTAGGGTAGTACATGTCTTTCCACATGACCCCAAGTGTCCCATTATTTATGTCTGAGGGAGTAGAACCCCCCCACCCGCCCAAAAAAAAAAAAAAAAAAAAGAGCATTGTACAGGACTCTGGACACGTGTGAGGCGAGAGATGTGAGAAAAGTATTAGTTAAAAGGAAGTGCGATTCTTTGGAATGTGGCGTCTGTTTTTCCACATCAGCACACATCATCTCAAAACGACATCACGTCACCCACTTCACACACGTGCAGAAGGTGAAACTGTTTCTCTGCATTCCGTTTCACCCAATCAGTGAGAACACAGAGGTGGGGGCTGAATAATTTGCTGTATAACCGCTTTAGTTCACTTTTAATTTCGATTTTCCAATTCACATTCTATTTACATTCTATGGACTTAAAAAAAAAAAAAAATACAAACCAATCTTTTGATTCCAGTTCTTGAATTTTACTTTTGATTCTGCTCCATGCTGAGACGGTAGATTCTGCTTAGACACTGATCCCAGAACAGAATCTGAGTGTAAGAGAGAGACTGGCCCGAACAGGACTACAGCAGCGAGGTCCTGTCCCAGACGCCGAGATTCCGAATGGTGGGGGGCCCCAGAATCAAGGCGACACCCCCCCCAAACAGCAGGCGCGCCCCCAATGCTGCAGGGACTGGTACAGGTCTGCCACAGTGTAATTAGGAAGTCACCGTTCCAGAATAGTTCCAGAGGCAGAACGTGGTGAACGACTCCTGGTGCACGCAGAACACATTCAGACCATTACGCACCCCAGTGCTCATGTGCAACAAATGTCCTTACCCACAATTCCTGCCATTCAGAAAATGGCTCTCCGTGTCGCCACGTACCACAGAGGAACCGAAATGCCAGAGCACTACATGTACACTTTACATCACAACAGTAAAAATCACTTCATTTATCATCAGTAAACCTGTAGTTCAAATGGCTGAGGGTGAGATTCATGCAATTTTTTATAAATAGAAAAAAAAATTTCCAACCATATATTTACAAGGGGTTGCTTTTTTATAATCTACAGTCAGCAACTGGTTCAGCGCCCGGTGTCCCTGCGCTGGGGCCGGAGCCCAGCGGCTCTCGGGTCTGCGGTCGCACAGGTGCTGCAGGGGGCAAGACAGGAGCCGAGTGTCCAGCGCAGTCCGAGAGACGGGAGAGGCTGTGCCGGTTATCTGATGCCCGACACGGCGCTCTGGCTCAGACTGTAGCTGGGGGGAAGGTCTTCGGCTATCGTGGCCACTAAGGGGGTCCCGTTGGTCGTCAAGCGCCCCGACTGAAGAGCTCCAAAATAAGTGGCCTGAACAGGCTTGTGACACTCGAGCAATCTGATGGCATCGTCTATTTTAAACCACTCCCTCTTCCGTCCTGTCAACGGCAAAAACAGGCGGCAGTTAGAGGCCGAAACCGCCATGGCACCATTCTTATTTTAACTATCCCAAAAAAAGACACCTCACAACTGAGCAACACGCACCTCAGAAAAATATCCGGAAAGTTTCAAAGCCAACACTCAATGATGGCAAGATTATCGGCAAGCGGAAATATAAGCTCCTGAATAATCTGATTACCTGAAAATACCAGACACACCTCCCTAATTTCAATGACAAAATTGATTTACTGTGCAAAAATCTCAGGCACGTTTAAAGCAATTTCATTGGGTAAATATGCTTGCAACAATGATAAAAAGGTTCTAATAACTGAGAAATGTACAAGACAGAGCTGTTGCCTATTAAAACCCAAATTAAATCAATATTTGGTGCAGCCACCCTTTGCCAAAAAATTTGGGACACTGTCCTGTTGCGCTTTAGTATTATAAGATGATTGGAATTTGCTTGTTCTGAGCAGAGTGGGAAAACTTGTCACCATTCTTCAGACTGACTGTCTCATCCCTCCAAGAAATTACAAACAGCCATGCTGATGCTGACATCAAGGTTCTGTCAAGACTATAATATCTGTATTGACCATTTTTAATGGAATGCAAACATTTATTCATGAAACTTATCTTTAAATTAGCATTTGGAATTTGAAATTTACTTTTTATCTTCAGGAACTCCAATAGGGAGTTCAAAATGTAAATTTTCAAAATGTTCCAAAATGTAAATGTTCAAAATTTTACATCAAAATGTAAAAACATCTAATACAGATTTAAATTTTTAAAAAGGGCAGGGTGCCAAAGACTTTGCACAGTACTGTACATACAGATCAAGTGTAAAAATCTACAAAAAATCCACCATCCACGAACTACAGCCTCCAACCGACACAATAAAAAAAATTCACATCCTGCTCACACTAACACAATCCAAATGTCACTTCCTGCTCATATCAACACAAAACAAATGTTACTTCCTACTCAAATTGACAACACAAATGTCACTACCTGCTCAAACTGGCACAATACAAATGTCACTTCCTGGTCGAACTGACAATAAAAATTTCACTTCCGGCTCAAACTGACTGAATATAAACGTCGCTTCCTGCTCGAAACAACACAAAACAAATGTCACTTCCAGCTCAAACTGACGATACAAATTTCTCTTCCTGCTCAAGCCAACATAACACAAATATCACTTCCTACAATCCTCAGGACTCCCTGGACGGATCACTCGGCGAGGGACCTCACCGATATTGACCGAGTCCTCCCAGTCTTCCAGGACCTCGTTTACGATAAGAACGTAGACGTATGTCCGATGCTTCCGGTCTCTGTTCTGAAAGGGTCAGTCATGGAACACAAAATAGAAAAGAGACATTCAGTATTATGCAACCATTTGCTCCCTCCTGCACCTGGATTCATGAATCAGCTCTCTGTGTAGTCTAGAGCTCCAAAGGAACACGGTGAAAACGGCTCCAGTAATGGCCATGATTATAAAAGGAGGAAGTTACCTGTAGTCTGTATTGTCATTTAAGTAAGGGGGATGGAAGACTCACCTCAAATATCCCCACCAACCGTCCTAACGTGCCCTTCACACCGGCCTGTGGGAAGAACACCACAATCCTTGCTGTGTTACAGGGTCTCACACGCATCACTGACTAAACACACTTCACTGTCACATGGCCTTCCTAACAGCCCAGCGTCTGTGGCACCCATTTCCCAGGCCTTCAGATCCAAAATCAAGGGCCGCGTAACCCTTCCCACAGTGCACAATGGGATATTAACTGCCTGCGAAAACACTCCGCTACAGCCAGGTGAGCAGTGCTGCAGCCGCACTCCGCGCCCATGCCTCAGAGCGAGAGGTGATTGGTTGATATGTGTATAGCACCTTCTCACTTGCGCCCAGCTTAGTACAGAGGCCTGAAGACCCTGCAGTCTCCCTGAGGGCTCCAGTTACCCCCCATCCCCCCCACCACCACCAGCCCCCCCACCCTTCATAGGCCAAACCAGGGCAACTACTGCCTTCAGACTGACACACAGGAGAATGATGGCAGGGAGAGGCGAGTGCAGAGCAGGTCTGGGGGGTTAGATCCCTGCAGGCAAAAAGCCAATAACCGCACCCCCCACCTTCTATACACAACTGCCCTGCCCACCCTTCTATAAACTATGACTACAAGAAAATTTCTGTAGCTTTTAATAAACATTGGTAACTTGCTTGATAAAACCTATGCAAGAACCCCCCCCAATTGAATAAAATAATTCAGTTAGGGTGGATAAATTTGATCCCTGCTTTTTACAGCTTGCTGCACCTATTGTAGTGAGGTATATTACATACATTTTAACCTCTCAGTTTGAACTGATATAGTTCCTCAGGTATAGAAGGCTACTTGGTAACTCCTTTACTTGAAGGTGGTAGAACAGATAAACTTAACAAATTACGGCAAATCTATAAACGGTCATGCCTAACAAAAATACTGGCATCTTCGGAAAATCAGCTCAAATCGTTCCTCTAAGCGAATTTGAAAGTATGAACAAATCAAGTTTAAGGGTAAAGCATAGCACCATTACTGTGACTACTCTTGTTTTAAATTATATCATTTTGGTTTTGGATGGAAAGAAAGACTGTGCATCTCTTTTTATCAATATTTCGAAGGCATTCAATACACTTGATCATGCTCCATTTTTAAAAAGACCTCATAATGTTGGTTTCGATGAAAGTGCATATAAATAGTTCCGGAGTTATCGAATGGACAGACAACATGTCGCAATTGGAAATGTTCAATCTGATTTTTCACAAATCAAAAAGGTGTCCCACAAGGTCAGTTCTGGGGCCTGCTCTGTTCTCTTTCTACACAGATAATATTGTCTTTTCTGTAACTGGGAGTAATATTTATCTTTATGCTGATGACACCATTCTGAACTGTATTGCGGATGCTGTACATCTGCAAAGGATTCCCTTAAGCACCGTTTTGCTGACCTAAGTTAGTAAGTAGTAAGCAAGCAAAGTGAATTAAGCGCCATCATTTTATTTCTGTGCTTTGTCACCTCAAAAAAAAAAAAAGACAAACAAAATTGCATCTACACCTCATCTACAAGTTCGATAAGTCTTCAAGATGAAGATTTATCAACCACTCGATATATAAAATCATGTCATCAGCTGCCACATTATCTACAACTTTATGACTAGCAATTTCTGTGCTATGCAAACGGAGGAATTCTCAAGTTAGCTGTAATAGCACAAGACGACGCTACACAATACCAGTCCCATCATCAATAAAGAACAAAACTACATATTCACAGCAAATAGTTATTGAATGGCTGAATAAGTTGTGTTTGAACTCATCGCAGTAAAAATATATGAAGACCAGAGTGAGGACTGGCCTGTAGATTTGCAGTGGATACCATTAAAGCATGTGTCCCTCATTAATTTTGGATGCCCAAAATGGCTATTGATTAAAATGTTCAAACACAAGTCCAGAAATAAAGGTTTTAAAGGGATTGATAATACCTCGTTCAAATAAATTCCGTGCAAAAAGCTATAAAGGAGGTTTAATTTAGCTTTTATGGTGCTCAGGGTGCCCATTATTGGAGGCTGGACAGAGTGAAGCATAAATTATGGATACAGTCAAATGTATAATGGAGAGGCCTGTTTGTGCACAAATATTTGAGGTTTTACCTTCTCCTTGCCCGCGCTTTAGGCGCTTTGACCACTTTAAAACATTTGTGGAAGTTATGTCAAGTCCATGAGTGACGAAGAGAAAACAAAGACGAAGATAAAGTGAAGAATCTTTCTTTGACTTTATTTCTCCAGGATGTAAGAGAGGAATGGTTTTCAAAACCCAGGAGGAACACTGCTCATCTGGGGCCAAATGACATAGCTGGGCCGAAACATTAAATATCAATTGATGAAATGCATATTACAGCGCATCCATGTACGCAGCACTCCGCCATCACCACACACGGCCCTTCCGTCACATTGCCCTGGAGGAGAACAGGCACCATCTGACACTCCGAAGAGGAACCTCTCTCCCGCCCAACGCCGCCCAAACACTCAGGGCCCCATACGACCGGTATGCAGGTCATCCGGATCCACTCAGTCAGTACCAGTGCCAAAATACCTGGGAGATGGGCACCATGCAGTCATATCTCGCAAAACTAGCTCAAACATGGATATAAGCTCATACAGTCTCATTTCCACCTTTCACCCACTCAAACCTTACCGGTTATACAGAGGACAGAAATGCAGCCTAGCCAAACCTAGGCATGATTACTGCCAGCCCTATCGAGTCCAAACGTCACTGAAATAGAACCTGTCAGGCGATGTGAAGTAGGCAGAAAGTAGTGCATGATGCTGCAATCTTAAGAAATTCAAGAGCAAATGAGAAATAAAGCTATTGACATCATAAATTCTGAAAGGGTTACAAAGCCATTTTTACGGCTCTAGGACTCTAGCGGACCACACCGAAAGCCATTATCCTCAAATGGAGAAAACCTGGAGCCGAGGTAAACCTTCCCAGGAGTGGTAAGCACAACTAAAAAAAACTCATCCAGGAGGTCACAAAAGAACCCAGAATCACATCTAAAAAACTGCAGGCCGCACTTGGCTCAGTAAAGATCAGTGCTAACAATTCCACAGAGAGAAAACAATTGGGCAAAATGGCATTAATGGGAGAGCAGGAAGGCAAAAACCAATGCTGCCATAAAAGTGCACAAAGGTTTTGCCAAAAATATCTTTAAGAACCCCTCGACAATAAGTGTCGAACTGGTCCATAAAAGGGCCAAGAGGCTGCAGGTTTTTATTCCAACAAGCAGAAACACACCAGATTCAACTTGTCGACTGAGCGGGCTGAAATCAGTTCATTAAATTAGTTGCATCAGATGAGCTTCTGCTTGGTTGGATTGAAAACCTGCAGCTCCTTGGCCCTTCTATGGACCTGTTTGAAACCGGCTTTGTGTCATACCGTGGAGACGGTGGTGCACGTCCCCCGATTTTAAACATACAGGCAGGCGCGTGCTGGCCGCGGTTTTTGCTTGCCTCATCACAACATTCCGTTTCGGTGTTGAAAGTCTTTTGGCCGAAAACCTGTGCATCTCTACGATTGGGATAAATATTCCATAGACTGAGGAGTCGAAAGTAAAACTTTTGGGAAGATACGAGTCTCTCTACATCAGGAGTAAAGTGAACACAGCATTCCACGATAAGAACACCACACCAACAGGTAAACATTATGGTAGTAAGGTGCTGGCCTGGGGCTGCTCTGCGGCTTCAGGACGTCACGGACAACTTGCCATTATTGACCAAAAATTCTGCTTTCCACCAGAAAATACTGAGGGCGACTGCCTGGCCATCAGTTCATGACTTATTAAAGCTCAAGCGCGGGTGGGTTTGCAGCAGGACAATCCATCCGAAGCAGACAATTAAGTCCACTGAATAACTACAAAAAAAGAAGGGTTTAGAGCAGCCTAATCCAAGTCCCGACTTAAATCTAATTAAAATATTGCGGCATGGCCTTAATCAGGGAGTTCAAGCTCAAAATCCTCCAATGTGGCTGAATTAAAACCATTCTGCAAAGAAAAGTGGAACATAATTCCTCCATAGTGATGTAAAAGACCGTTATGGCAAATGTTTCATTGCAGTTTTTTTGCCAGCCAAGGGTGGCACAACCAGTTATTAGGTTTAGGGGGGCAACTATTTTTTCACAAGGGTGATAACGGTTTTGAATAACCCCTTACCTACAATGAATGAAATGATCAAGCTACATTTTGTGTTTACTCTCATTGCCTTTGTCTCATCGTCAGCTGAGAATTAACAAGGTCCATCTACATATTTTCCCAAAACTGAGTTATATGGGTCAAATGGGTCAAAGTTAACAAGGTCTACTGTGAGCACTTAATCTCCTGATACATGCAGCAGATAGCAGTCAAAGGTCAATGTAACAAAGGTCTAACTTCATATTTCCTGCTCCTAAGTAACATAAAGGTCCATCTACAACTGGTCAATAGTAGGACAGCATCTATGGCATGAGGTTGGAAAATCTACAAAATTCTGTAAGGATCTGTCAAGCTAAATTCTATTTTAGCTTTACTTTAAAAAGTTTCAATTGCTTCACTGTGTTCTACACGATCTCTACAATGTATGATCTTTAATCCACAAGAGTTAATAAAAATAGGACCAAGGGTCCTGTAGCTTACTGGCAAGGAATCTTATAGGGATGATACAAGTTATGAAAATTCCATGTGAAATTGACCTTCAATGATTCAAAGGTCAAATGTCAAGGTTACTAAATAAAAGTTCACATACATTTATAAGACCTCCTGTAATACTTTGTACAATCATAAGCTCTGAATCAGTTTTGGTGATGCAAGTCATTGAAAATTCAATATGTCAATTGTGAAATTTAAAGGTCACAAAAGGTCAAGTTGAGGTCAGTGAATGGGCTTCATACATGACTTCCTATAAGTCTCTAAAACAAACCTAGGCTCCATCTGTAATCATTTTGGCAATACAAGTCATTGTATTATGTCAAGTTTGACCTTCAAAGGTCAGCAACAGTCAGGTTGAATGTCACCAAATGAAAGACCAGGTGTGACTTCCTTTCAGTCTGTGATACAAACTTAGGCTTTATATGTGACCTATCCAGTGATAGAAATCATTGAATTTTCACGAGGTCAAGTCTGACCTTCTAAGGTCAATATGAAGGTCACCAAATGAAGGTTCATATATGACTTCCTATACGTTGCCAATAGAAACCTATACTCATACGATTTTGCAGATATAAGTAATTGAAATTTCATTGTGAAGTTTGGCCATTAAAGGTGACTGAAGGTCAAGTTTAAGATAACTTAGATAAATTCTGATAGTAAATAAATTCTGAAGTTACAATGGTCTATCTGCAAAACTGGGTTTCAAGAATTCTGGGAAGATGCCTTGATAGGAGAGATATGACAGGCTCATTTAAGCCGCACAGTACACTGGTCATTCAAAAAAAAAAAAAAAGACTATGCAGCCTGACAAAAAAAGAATGAAAAACCACAGAGTTCTGGATTTAATTGGATTTTCTGAAAAAATCTCATATAAGTGCAGACAGACCTTGTAAATTCTCGGCTGACATTATATTAACATGAGCTGGAAGGTCCGAAATATTAGCCAATGAAAAAAAGACTAAAACTAGCAGAAATCAGGAAGGGGACAAACTTTTCACAGCTCTGTCTCATGATACCTTTTACTAAATATTTCTGCAATTTTACAGAAATCTATTTTACAGCAAACTGTGACATTTAGAGTTTTTCTCCACTTAATCCAATGGACTAAAATATTTACTGACAATAACCTTGCTGAAGGGTAAAATGGCAGCACCATACCTGGGAGGCAAAGCTGCAGCCACAAAACCAGTTTCCTTTTCTCAAACCATAATTATACACAATACTCTTAATACCACATAATACTACAACACTACACTGCAGCTCTCGAGATCGGGAGAGGCTTTCTAACCACCTAGCTTCCCGAAACACAGCCCAGGCACAAGAAAGAACAAGTTACCCCTTTCAAAATGGCGTCAAATTTGTCCTTTAAATCATCCATAAAGTGCCACTACCTCTTCACACACTTCCCGAACAGCAGCCATATTGGGCTCCTCTTCCGGCTCCATTCCGCCTCCAGGGACGATCCACTTATCCGGATATCGGCTACTGCTCACCAGCAGCACCTGTGAGGAGAAACAAGGTCATGTGACCGGACACAACAGAGGTCACGGCAAGTAACCGTTCCGCAGTTTGATCAATTTTCGCTCTTCAGATAACTGCAACTTGTGAGTTCAGTTCACGATCACAACCAAAACCAAAACTGGTTTTTCGGTGGGATTCCCCTAATTTTGCATTTATGAACATGAACAGCTATTAAGCCACAGACTGCCTATTCAAATACAGCCTTATTTTATGCCAAGTTCCATGAACAATGTAGAAAACAACCAAATCAGATTTAAAAATGCCATCTGACACATTAAGATTAATGTAGGTTGCTTCTGAACACGAGCAGAATACTCGTTGAGTCTCATGCCATTCCTCAACATAATCTTTACATTCTCAGCCGAGATTCATAAGAAATGTATGAACTTCCTGCGGTAAGTTAATGGTGAATATTTTTATTTACGTTTCCTTAGAACCCATCATTGTGAAGGCTTAAATGTAGCAATTCCGGGATTCAACCCAATAACCTGAGGACGCTAAAGACGATTCTTTTGATGTTTACTTGATAAATACTGCAGCTAGCTAGCGCCCTTCTGGGGAGATAAACCACTCATATTCTGTCCCAGTGGTTTCTACCGCTCCAACAGACTCTAGACACAGATTAATCTAACCACAAAGTATGCACAATCTGCTTGATAGATGTCATGTGAAAGCGATAACCTTAGCTCAAACGAATCACACGCGGACATGTTCACATAAACAACGTTAGACTTTTTACAAACCAGATAACTAAGCTGAGGTGGACAGCTAGCAAACCAAGTCTAATCGGCCAAATTCAGAGACCTATAGCTACATGGCAAATTGTAATGGTAAATATATGCAATGTGACCAAGTTAGTCTGACATTAGCATCAAAAACCTGAACCCGCCAACATCTCCTGATCTGGTGTCACGGATGGCTTTCAAAACGTTAGATTTAACTGACGGCCTGACAAGACCTGCTGCGTAATACTTGAAGTTCCCTTGTTCAAATTTTAATGGTAGCTAAGCAAAATTAAGTCAGTTTTGCAGTCTATGCAAGGAATATAGATGCGAACTCAAAGGACGATTCAGGGGCAGTTCGTTTCATTGCTGCGTGCGAAAATAAGCAGCCCAAAATTTCTAACATGACACCAACGTCTGGTGCGATGCAAAGCCTTTCAGCAAGGGCATCTTTTAGAAATTGCTGTAAAGAGCCACTACCAAAGAAGAAGACATTCCATCTCAGGAGCAATTTTAAATCCTCTTCTCTGTCTTTCTAAGCATCCCAATGAGGGAGAAGTTTGCATAATTTAAGACTGAACCCACAGGCGACATCTATATGCTTATGCAGTCCTTGCATGGATAATGTAATGGGCCCTACACCGCTACATGAGGAAGCTAGCTAGGTAACAATCGTCAGCATTTACAATGATAATGCTAGAAAGGCACCTGGACTGCTAACCAGACATTGCTCACATATTTGTAAATGTGAATCGTAGTGCAATTCGGACATAAAACAAACTTTGCCAAGGTGTGACTTAACGAACGAAGGTAGCCAAGTAAGTTACTCCTACAATGTTTTCAGGATAGCTACTGACTGAATCCTGATATAGCTACATAAAAGCAGAAACATAATTGACACAAAAAAAAAGATTCATACCCATTTTAGACAAGAATGAATGGGACCGTGAGCAAACATTTCCGTGCCAAGTGCAGCATAAATCTGTACATAATCAAGTGTGCAAGCGTGAGACATTCGGAATTCTGGAGTAACCATGAAGACATGACTTTAGCACCAATATATTCCACAGGGTGAATCCCGACACCCTACATCCTGAGAAGCCACTTTCCTTTGAAGTGAAAACTGATGCGGAGCAGGGAGTAGGTTCTAATAAACTGTTTGGAATGCCCTTTCACATATCAGCGCTGCCGCATTCGGTTAAAGCAAACAGAAACAAAGGCAGCCAGTCCATGAAAGAACTGCACTCAGTGAATACATATCAACATCAAATTGCCTCTGGCAAGTAAAAAAAAAAAAAAAAACTAGTTATATCTAGAAAAGTTAGTCTGTTGTCATTAGTAAGCAATCTAGCTAGGTTCGTTAGCTTTCTTTGTGCCAACTGGTAGCCACTGCTGTCATCACCCTCTTGAATGTTGAGTCACACACACACGTAACTAGACTCAGGTCGTCGCACAGAATTGTGGGAGAAAATTGACCATTGCCTGCTCACATTGGGAAAAGCCCCATAGGCTTGAGTGTCAAACACTTTGGATTGGAATGCCCAACAATATGGGTTCAGTGGGTATAACCTCTTCATACTCACTTCAAAGTTACCAACCCTAACTTCTGAAACACACCCTTTCAAATTGAACTCAAGGTCCTCTGCACACGCCCTGAGTGCTTCTCAGAGCATGGGCTGCATGCTTTCAAGCCTGCATTCATCACTTCTCTTCACCTGCTAATCTGACATAGGGTAAGGGACAAAGATAAATGTAAGGTTAGGTTTTAGGTTAAGGGTTGGAAGCAAGGTTAAGGTTAGGGGAACCAGTGACAGCTCACTGAAACCAAAGCTGTTTAACGGAGATGGAACGATGTTACGTCAGTTCGGCAGATGGAGTTACGTGACGACCCCTAAAAATGCAGCCTTCAAAAGGATGCAGCCTATTCTTTAAGATGCACCCCAAGTTTGATTACTACTGCGGCTATGGAAACTCTCCGATTAGCTCTACATCGCCCCCTTGAGGACTGACGTTTGTTACCAGTCCCCATACGTGAGGGCGCACGTCAAGCTTGTTCACCCGGGGCGTGCGTATGTACTGGCTGGGCTCGGCTTTGTCATCTGCGGTCGCATAAGTGCGTGAACAGGGTTTCTGCCCAGTTAACTTTGGGCCATTTTGAGTCTTCGATCAATAAACGTTAACGTAGATTAGAACTAACTACAATGCGAGACTTAAAGCAACAAACTTGGCTGACTGGCCAAGTCGCACATTAAAATAGACTGTTGTGTCGCCAAACTGTCGCCTGTTCCAACAGCCCCTCGGCTCCTTAACGTCCGATCAAACACTCATTTCAGTTATTTGAGCTCGTTAAGTCACCGACCCCTCAACAGTCAACGCTGACTGAGATTGTGGCCAACGTTTGCTCTAAAACGGACCAACTGCCATAAGCTACTGCTAACAAGCCGCAATTCCGTTCGCTTTCACCCTCGTCATCGTTGACACAGAACAATTAGCACTTAAAAAACCCCGAATATTTTAAATTGAACAACAGAATTGCCACCCACGCCGGCGTTAAAATGCCACCAGCCGCGGTCCATTTGCGCACCGCCGGCCGGCCGGCCTTACCTCCTCCTCACTCTCCGTCCTGAAGCACAGGCAAGCGGCCCGCTTCTTGTAGCCTTCGCCGTCGTAAGTCCGCGTCTGGTTCGATTTCAGCTTCATCGTTACAGGTCTCCTTGGACCTCGACTTGAATCCGAACCGGGTGGAAAGAACGCCGCGGATTTTCTGCGAACGGCCCAATGAAAGGACAGCCCTGGCGTTGTCTTAAATGCCGCAAGTTCTTCTCCTTTTCATTTTCTCAAAGCCGAGTGCATCGCAGACACGGACGCCGTTAACGAGACCGCTGCGTGATTCGCGTAGAAGGCAGCTTCCGATAGGAAACTACCCGCATTATCCTACTTACTTTCTGTTGGAGAATGTCACTGAGCTGATGAGATAACGCAGCAGTGGTCTGCTCTTATGGCGCCGGTTACGCAGTTAGATCAAGGGAGTCAATGTGGATCACTTAATCCATAGTTCGGGCATAAACCGCACGTCCTGCACGAAGAATTCCCGCAACAAGTTTGCGGACGACAATGGCGAAAAGGCCGTTTCCACGCATCATTTCGCAAAAATCACGTGTTTTAAAGTCACAGTTCCTGGGTCTAAGCCAGTAGGACAGGCTTTAAATAACATCGCAGTTGGTTGTAAATATTACGAATATGCATATCACGACAAGTAAAGCACTAACAGTTTCCAATGAACATGAGGTATCGCGATGTTCGTTACTAGTTTCAGCCCAAGTAATCACACCAGCCTGGCGAATCCAGAACTGAATCCGTGTTCACTGTTCAGCGTGTGGTAACGAAAAGCACAATCTGCCCCAACCAATCCTCCTCTGTTCCTTCATTTTGTCTCATTTAATCGTTACAGTACAGCAATTGAGAGAATATATATATATATATGACAGTAGATACCCCGGGAAAAAAACACATTTTCGCAACTTATTGCTTGATGTACACAATGAGGGTCGTGATCAAACGCATGTTATTAAATTGCTCCTTTCGCTCATTCAACCAGGACTTGTGACTTGAAGCCAGGATTGATAGTTGTCACTTTGGCCTGAGCTAAACTTTTCTCAAATTGAACCTGACCACCAGAGTGACTTGAGCACCATGAAGTTTCGTTAGACATATTTTATCGCGATCATAGGAAATGCTTTTGAAGTTATCAGTCTGGAAAAGAGTGAAGGTTAAAGCTAGTGATGTTACCGCTGATAACAGGCCTCCGAAGCATGTTTCAAACTCGACAGGGCATTTTTCTGAAGCACTGCGTCGGACTTTGCTTCCTATCGGGAAAAACCACGTGACTGATGACGTTCGAACCATTTCACCGCTTCATTTAGACTGAATCAGCTTCGTTTGGTTTGGTTCGATAGGTGGGGCTTTGAGACATTGGGGCGATTCAAATGTAGCTATTTAAGATGGATGAAACAGCGCTCTCCTATTATTATTTTTGAATAAAAATGTCTAGGTAGCACAAGCACACCCAGTAAACACCAAGCACAATCAAAAAACAAAATAAAATATACGTAATATGTTTTTTGGACAGAGCAAATATTTACAGGATGCAACGAGGTTGTGGATGTAATTAATATTATGCTTATATAATTATTAAGGTGAGGAAGAGAAACAAGAAGAGAAACAACAGACCCATTTGAAACGAAGTTAGATTTCAGCTTTAAGGATTTTTCACAATATAACAAAACCCAAAGAGCACGCGCAAGGTGCGTCAGCGTCACCTTAGAAGGTTGTACAACAATCTCTGTGCCAGCAGATGTCACCCACGTGCTCAATGAATGAGGCTTCGAATAGTGAACTAATTTTCAATACAATTGTCCAAAACGGTTGATAGCCTCATAAAGCCTCGTTTGGCCATCACTAGTGAAAGCTTTGGGAACCACCCATACTGAAGAACAATAGTTAGTGATGAATCCGCTCATGAGTGAGCAGCCTACAAAAGCTTTGCTGAAGGCACAGTTACCACTCACCAATTAATTCAGAAAAGATCACAGAACATTCAAAGAACTACACTGCCCGGCTAAAAAAAAAAATCGCAAACTCAAATATTTAGTTGGAACCCCTGTAGCTTTGATTACGCATATTCGTCTTGTCATTGTATTGAAAACTTTATGCAATGCCAGAACATTTATTTTCGATCAGAAATGCCATAATTTTTGGCCGAGGTCTCGTCTTCTCGACATAATGGTTGGACCACTCGGTGGTCTTTCTTGAGCACATCCCAATAACTTTTAATGTGTTTAAGGTCAGGACTTTGTGGTGGCAAATTTGTTTGTGAAAATGATTCCTCATACTTGTTTTTGTCATTCATGGTTCTATTTGCTAAATACAGACCAATAACTTGCCCGCTCTTAAATACCGTAAAATCTTTTCCACCATCAAGGGATGTGTCTTCCGGTGTAATTTTTTTTTTTTAAAGAAATGAGTAGCGACGCGCTAAATCAGTCAGGGTAAAATGATTATTGCCAGATGAAACATATTAATAACTGCAATAATGATGCAGTTATAGAATCTGTTCATTAATTTCCAAACGGTAACTTTTTTTTGGCCGGGCAGTGAATATGCCCCTCTATCTTCACCTAAGGTCAGAATTTATGACTCCGCAAGAGGAAAGCAGGTGCATCCGAATTCTCTGGAAATGCAAGAAAGCTTCGCATCTTCTTCTTACTTTAAGTTATGTTCAAAATGTAACCATTAAGTGAATTACCGCCACCTACTGAGTATAATAGTTAAAAATTATGAATAGTTATTTCCTGTTGCTAATATGCAGTACATGCACAAATTGCTCCTATAAGTAGGCTATCCTTGCCAGCTGGTGTCTTATGCTCTACAAACCCTCTCACCAATATTTCCCCTATTACATCCCCCTTCACATCTGAAATGCCGAGAATTTCCCTGGCCTCGTCCAGTTCCACCACCGTCCTAATCCCCAGCGACCAGGTTCTCATTTTTCCAGTGCAATTAAAAAAGCCTAAGCCATCGCCCCTGTCGGCAAAGAGTACATCGGCAAAAGCCCCCACGCGAAAGCTGCCCTAAAAGAGGTGTTCCAGGAAATAAATGAGTTAATTAATTTATTATCATTAACCCTGGTCCTGCCTCAAGGCTAAATGCTTATCAAGGAACAACATGCAGGGAAATAGCTACCAGGGAGCAATATATCGATGACTGGCACGAAGGGAAGCAAGTGTGGGTTCCCCATTTATTGGCAATTGCGGCTGCATGGAATTGTGGGATGGTATTATCTCCTTTCTTTTAGTAAAGGATGGTTCGATGGACCCTATGCTAAATGAGATAAGTTGGAAAACATTGAAAGACCTTTCCTTAACATTTGGAGACTGTGAACACACTTATCATGGATGGCATGTGAGTACTTCCCATCATTTCCAGGAGCTTGGAACTTTCCTAAGCGAAAAAGACTATTTGAACCCAGCCCAGGTTTCAGGGGAAAGCATTGAGGAAACCATTACTTCTCAGCAGAAATATCGGCACTGGCTGCATCCAAATTCCCTTTATCATGCAGCCTTTTTCCTTTTCTCTACACTTTTCCTTGACCTCCATAGAAACTGTGACAAAGGTGAAGAGAAAGTTGCAGGGAGAATTTTTTAGTTACCTTGGGACATGTTTGAGAAATTGGAGACCGTTTCCTTCAATACGTCATGAGTCTGACTGCAAAGATAGCCTTTCATCCAAGGTTGGTTGTGTTACCTTGCTGGAGGGAGGCAAGAATTGTCTCCTTTCCTTCATGAAATAGTCACTTTGGATGACACTCCTTGTCATGGCTTCCAGTCAAACAGATCATGTCCATTTGCGAGGAAATTCCCTAGCTCTTTTTATATTCAGATGAGCCCACAGTCCTTCATCTGCATTAAGCACCTAGATGACGTTCTTAGGACAGATTATATCAAAATAATAATAATAAAAACATTTTAGGATGATGCAGGGCCCATTGAGCATATTTCAGGGCAAAGTCAGCATTCCATAAAAAGAGTAGCGCATACTGCAAACACTTGTGGGATGGTGCAGATATACGGATGCTTTGCAGTGTCAGGACTGGATGATTTATGGTAATATCCTACATTATATACTGCTAAAAATGAGGAAAACTGTCCGTCTGTCTGAATCCATTTTTTATCCTCAATCTGCCGGCCAATCAATCGCATGTGAGCAATGGCATAGGCAAGGACTGACGACGCTGATTTTCCCATTTTCTCAAATGAAAGCTGTTTACCAGCATGTAGGGATAAGACCGCCCTAATCATTTTAGTGAGCAACAGTTTTGACACTGTGCCCAGTGAAATGTAGACTACTAACTTACAGGGTCATTACCGCCATTTTACAGCATAAACTACTTTTACCTTTTTCAGTGCATATGTCGCTGATGTTTAAGTGAATGCATTTGCCCGTCAAATTATAGAACTGACACATTTTGCACGGGGTGACACACACCCCGTGCAAAAGCGAGCAAGGATTTTTTTTCTGAATAATCCATTCATTTCTTGAATTTACACAAGGAACACTGGAACTAGGAAAGTGGCGATTACTACTGTATAATCGTTTAATGAACGTGGAGCAAACCATTTACAGCTAGCGTTGGCAACCCACTCCCCCTCACTCTAGTCTGTCGGCATTGCAAAATTTGACCAAAAAAAGGTCGTTGCACGATAAAGTTCAACTGCGGCGTAGCAACGTGGCAACTAGTAATGCACTGCAAACTCGGCGAGCAAGAAGGGCTAAATACGTACCAGCCGCTTGATGGACCGGTGCCTGGGTGAAATGTCAGCAGAATGTGTTTGTATTATCGCCAATATTTCGTTATCTTGCGCAGCAAATTTGCACGTGCCAACAGATCATTAGCCGAGCAGCTGCGAAGCCCCAAATTCCCAGTGAGAAGAAAACTGCAGAAGTCAGTGCGCGCCAGATGGGTGCGGTGATATTTCTTAACACGCACACACTTTTGATTGCGCAGATAATATTAGTCATATTAATTACACAGTGAATTTAAGTATTTTCGCGCACCCTAGCGTGGAAACATACAGTTTACATACACCCACTGAAACAATGGTGCTGCAAAGGGGAAGAATTGAAGGGTTCGCAATATACAATGTCCCCAAATGGCAATCAAGCAGGCATACAATTATGATACTTGTCGTGGGACGTATGGTAACACACTTCATACTGAAGGATGGGCTTTGCATTCTGAGACCGCGTCAGGAACAAGTCGCGTCAATTCGTCTCGAATGGATTTTATATTATTAAAAAAAAAAACAAAAAAAACGAACAGCAGTGCATCCTCCCGGGAGAGTAAACGGTGCACTCAGTAACCTCTCTTCTGGGTCGGTGGCCCGATGCCAGAACAAAGACAATGCCACGTGACTAGCCTTTCTGAGAATGTTCCTTGAAAGAGGTGCGCTGTATCCCAGAAAACATCCAGTTTAGAGAGAAGCACCGAGCAAATTTGGAGTCTTCTGACCAAAACTGAGGACACAATAATCGCGCTGCATGTATGCCCTGAACTTCGTTATTTTATTTACAAAAGAAATATGTGACCCATTGTTGGTCAGAATAGTTCATTTTGCTCGTAAGAGCAATGTGCCGTGGAAGCCCTGTAATGGCCAGTTAGCCGTGAATTATTGCTTCCGATGCAATAAGCCAAATTAAATTTAGGACATTCGTCCTACATGGTTCAATACAATTTACATTTGAATAGTTAGTTCGAAGATTGCGAATACATAATTTTGGAGGCAATACTCCGGCTCCGTTCTTTTAGTCCGCTGATTATTTTTTTCAATTAGCGATGGGTGAAAATATGCTGAGTGTGACGTGAGCTTACATGAACAAATTTGAAGACGTTGTGAATGAACCAAAATTCGTCTCTCACATCGGAAATCCTATCACAGGCACATCATCAAGCAGATTAAGGTGAGAGCGACAGCTTTTTTGAGGTTTAATTTTCAAACTATGTGCTTTTCATGCTAGAGTAGGCTGCTCAAAATCTTAATCATATTATATCAGAAATAGCGTTGTTTGATATGTTCAGTTACATTTCTGAGGAAATGTAGCGCTTATCGGGCTACATTTAAGGTATATACTTACATTGAAGGATGCAAATGATCTCTAATCAAACTGACTCTGATCTGAATCAGTGGGAAGTCCAGACACTAGGACACCAATTAAGGCCATTTGATAAATAATGAACAATTCAAAGACGAAGTAAATGATCATCAGGCTAACCTGCATTGTATTGATTTTAAAGGAGGGAAAAATAATTAATAGGCTACCATTCAATGTAGGAGCCTATTTCCTAGAAGTGGTTTAAGTCATCTCTTTTATGTAATTCTTTTGACATTTTGCAAAAAGTATAGTATGAACTTGGGGGCTGAATATCTTGTAATGCACGTGGTGTTGCATTTTTCTTGAATAATGTTGATCAATACGAAAGGAAATCCGTCGAAAAATTAAAAGTACATAGTCAAGAAAAATTGGAGATTGTTAAATTTCTTTTATTGAAATGGTGGTTGGAACAGAAACCAGCACAGGGGCAGCAGGGGTTACCCAGGACGGCGTTTGGGAACCACTGGAGTGATCGTGTCGCATTGAGACTCTCATTTTGTCGGATAACGTGTCATATTTATAATTCTCCAGGCCAAGCATAGATGTTGATACAAAGGTTTTCTTTGTCTATACAGTAACAGTTTTGATCTTGTTCAGGAGGAAAATAAATTCTGAAATAGATGGGATAAAGTGTGAACTGTGAATAAAATCAAAACGCAATGACTTTCAAATCACACCAGCCAGTACATTATTCGCAATAGAACAGAGATAACATAGCAAATGTTGAAACTGAGAAATTTTATAATTTTATTCACAAAGTGAGCTCATTTCAAATTTGATGGCTGCTATAAGTTGGGACAGGAGCCTGTTTACAATGCTCCAGCATCCCCTCTTCTTTTTAACACAGAGCGGAGGCGTCTGGGCATTGAGAAGACAAGTTTATTGAGTTTAGCCATTGGAATTTGATCCCATTCTTGTTTAATACAGGCTTCCTGCTGCTGGAGAGTTTTGGGTCTGCTTTGACGGACTTTTCATTTAATTATACGCCAAAGGTTCTCAATCGGTGAAAGATTAGGACTGCAGGCAGGCCAGTTCAGCACACGGACTCTTTTACTAAGAAGACATGCTGTTGTACTAGCTGCAGTGTGTGGTTTTGCATTGTCCTGCTGAAATACACAAGGTCTTCCCTGGAATAGATGTTGTCAGGAGGGGAGCATATGTTGCTCTAAAACTTTATAAACCTTTCAGCATTAATGGTGCTTTTTAAAACATGCAAGTGTCCCATACAATATGCACTAATGCATTCCCATACCATCAGAGATGCTGGCTTTTGAACTGATCACTGATAAGAGGAGGGGTGTTCTTTCTCCTCTTTAGCCTGGAGGACACAACGCCCATGATTTCCAACAAGAATGTCAAATTTTGACTCGTCTGACATCAGGACACTTTGCCACTTTGCTGCAATCCATTTTAAATGAGGCTTGGCCCACAGTACACGGCGGCGCTTCTGGATCATGCTCAACAATGTCTTCCTTTTTGCAAGATAGAGTTTTAGGTGGCATCTGTGGATGGCACGGCGGACTGTGTTTACAGACAGTGGTTTCTTGAAATATTCCTTGGCCCATTTAGTTATGTCAATGAGAGAATCATGCCGGTGAGTGATGCCTTGGCGTCTGAGGGCCCGAAGATCATGGGCATCCAGGAAAGGTCTTCGGTCTTGTCCCTTATGTACAGAGATTTTTCCAGTTTCTCTCAATATTTTGATGATGTTATGCACTGTCGATGATGAAACCTTCAACGCCTTTGCAATTTCATGTTGAGGAAGATTGTTTTTAAAGTATTCCACAATTTTTTTTACGCAAGCCTTCACAGGTTGGAGAGCCTCTGGCCATCTTTACTCCTGAGAGACTCAGCCTCTCTAAGACATCCTTTTTATAGCCAATCACGTTACACACCTGATGCCAGTTAATGTAATTACTTACTAAATGTTCTTTCAGCTCATTCTCTTATATATTAATTGCTTAATTTTAATTTCAGCCCATTTTTGCATGTGTCCTAACTTTTTTGAGAACTGTTGCAGCCAGAAAATTTGAAATAAGCTCATTTTGTGTATAAAAATGTAACATGTCTCAGTCTCAACATTTGAAATGTTATCTATGTTCTATTGTAAATAACATATTGGCTCGTGTGATCCGAAAGTCATTACATATTGATTTTATTCACACTTTGTCCCAACTATTTCAGAACTGGAGTTGTATATATAAAGTTGTCGCAACCACCTTCAAAGCAACATGCTGGTTAAGCAATGAAATCACGACTGTTTCTGGCTTTTACCCTGCTGGTCAGTCATAAAAATAGCATTTTGTTACATGC
This sequence comes from Gymnothorax reevesii, assembly GCA_029721435.1. Lineage (NCBI taxonomy): Eukaryota > Metazoa > Chordata > Actinopteri > Anguilliformes > Muraenidae > Gymnothorax > Gymnothorax reevesii. The sequence continues at coordinate 93,856,730 of CM056581.1, read as the reverse complement.
TGCTTAATGTGTGCAGATTTAGTGTTTTTAACAAAGACATATGTTATATTTCAGTTAGTGTCATGATCAGCAAATGCCCTGTCACTCTCAGTTATGATAATGTGCAATACAATGTCACTGTACACATCACGAACAGCTCAATGTTTGTTATTACTGAAGTGCTTGGCGCGCTCACGTGGCATCAGGATTACACTACCACACGCTTTTCTTTATTTCCTCTCGTGCCTCACTGGAAAAGCAATAAAAATCAATCGATTCTTCAATTTGCCGCAAGTACAGTACGTACCTCACCGTTGCCTTTTTTTAATTTTACATACTGAAGAGGAGACTGAAGGCGAAGTATTTCCTTGAACGAGCAGGAACTGAAGATGGCATGATGCTGCATCACTGGCTTCAAGCAGTCATTGCTTCAAAGAACATGCTACTAAATATTAAGAATAATACATTTATTCTATATCTTATTAAACTGTGCAGAATGTTTAGTTGTGCCTTAAAATGGGTGGAAGTGGATGGGCTATGTGCTAAAGCCTTGTCATTTCTAACCAGCTGCTCTGATATGGATTAAAACACCCTCCAATTAAAGCTGACAGTGTGCACCACAGCCTCATTGTCATTGTGTCCTTTCACGCTCTAATGCTCGAGTGCAGCGCCAAAATGGCGTCATTGTTCAGTGAATTATGGTGCTGACTGTGTTTGTGATGAAGCACATTCCTGAAATAGTTCAGCTGTAAGCTGATGTCTGTGTTGCAGTGTTTGGATGGGGCATGTGCAGTGCGTCTCCCGAACACCGGAGAAGAGGTCAGACAGTCATCAGGCTCGCGGGGGCGGCCTCGACCGCTCCAGATGCCCCACCTCGAGATCCCACGGCGCCTCCCTGATTCTTCCCACCCTGATTCCGGAGAAATCCCCAGCCTCCATCAGGCCAAAGGAGCAGAGTGTGGAAGCGAGGAGGGGAGGCTCGGCCGTGGATTCAGCTCAGGTGGAGAGAGCTCTGTCACACCTTCAGGAATCCGGTAAGTATCTCTGTCTCACTCTCATTTCGGAGTTCAGTCAGTGTCTCTGTTTCTCTCTCCATTAGGAATCCGGTCAGTGTCTCTGTCCGCCTCTCCTTTAGGAATCCGGTCAGTATCTCTGTCCGCCTCTTCTTTAGGAATCCGGTCAGTGTCTCTGTTCGCCTCTCCATTAGGAGTTTGATCATTGTCTCTGGTTTAGGTTTTGATCTATTAATTGCATTGCAATTCCAGCAGAGAAAGACAGAGGTGACTAAAACTGCACAGACAAATAGAGGGGTTTGGTATTGTGTTAGGGGCGCAAATGGCTAACACTGGCGATGATTCTTCCACTCGCAGGCTGGTTCAGGGCTGTTAGCACACGGTTAATTTTGGTGATGATGCGTCCTCCTCTTGCAGGCTGGTACTAGGTTGTTAGCCCATGGCTAATTCTGGTGATGATTCTTCCTCTCCCAGGCTGGTTCAGGGCTGTTAGCGCGCGGTTAATTTTGGTGATGATGCCTCCTTCTCTTGCTGTATTTTTCCTGGCTGTTAGCATGTGGCTAACTGTGGTCATAATGCTTCCTCTTTTTGCAGGTTGGTTCTGGTCTATGTGCATCTATTAGCAAATTTTGGTGATGTCACAGCTACCTCTTTCAGGCTCTTTCTGGGCTGTTAGCTTCTGGCTAATTTTGGTCTTGATGCGTCCTCCTCTTGCAGGCTGCTACTAGGTTGTAAGCACATGGCTAATTCTGTTGATGTAGCTTCTTCCTCTCATTGGCTGGTACTGGGCTGTTAGCATGTGGCTAATTCTGTTGATGTAGCTGCTTCCTCTCATTGGCTGGTACTGGGCTGTTAGCATGTGGCTAATTCTGTTGATGTAGCTGCTTCCTCTCATAGGCTGGTACTGGGCTGTTAGCATGTGGCTAATTCTGTTGATGTAGCTTCTTCCTCTCATAGGCTGGTACTGGGCTGTTAGCATGTGGCTAATTCTGTTGATGTAGCTTCTTCCTCTCATAGGATGGTAATAGGTTGTTAGCACATGGCCAATTCTGTTGATGTAGCTTCTTCCTCTCATAGGCTCGTACTAGGTTGTTAGCACTTGGCTAATTCTGTTGATGTAGCTTTTTCCTCTCATAGGATGGTAATAGGTTGTTAGCACATGGCCAATTCTGTTGATGTAGCTTCTTCCTCTCATAGGCTCGTACTAGGTTGTTAGCACTTGGCTAATTCTGTTGATGTACCTTCTTCCTCTCATTGGCTGGTACTGGGCTGTTAGCATGTGGCTAATTCTGTTGATGTAGCTGCTTCCTCTCATAGGCTGGTACTGGGCTGTTAGCATGTGGCTAATTCTGTTGATGTAGCTTCTTCCTCTCATAGGATGGTAATAGGTTGTTAGCACATGGCCAATTCTGTTGATGTAGCTTCTTCCTCTCATAGGATGGTAATAGGTTGTTAGCACATGGCCAATTCTGTTGATGTAGCTTCTTCCTCTCATAGGCTCGTACTAGGTTGTTAGCACTTGGCTAATTCTGTTGATGTACCTTCTTCCTCTCATTGGCTGGTACTGGGCTGTTAGCATGTGGCTAATTCTGTTGATGTAGCTGCTTCCTCTCATAGGCTGGTACTGGGCTGTTAGCATGTGGCTAATTCTGTTGATGTAGCTTCTTCCTCTCATAGGCTGGTACTGGGCTGTTAGCATGTGGCTAATTCTGTTGATGTAGCTTCTTCCTCTCATAGGATGGTAATAGGTTGTTAGCACATGGCCAATTCTGTTGATGTAGCTTCTTCCTCTCATAGGCTGGTAATAGGTTGTTAGCACTTGGCTAATTCTGTTGATGTAGCTTTTTCCTCTCATAGGCTGGTACTGGGCTGTTAGCACGTGGCTAATTCTGTTGATGTAGCTTCTTCCTGTCATAGGCTGGTACTGGGCTGTTAGCACATGGCTGATTTTGCTATTGGTGCTTCCACCTCTTGCAGGCTGGTACTGGGGTTCCATCACGGCCGCTGAGGCAAAGCATGTGCTGAGTGAGGCGACGGAGGGCTGCTTCCTGCTCCGGAACAGCTCCAACCCGGCGTACCTGTTCACGCTGTCCGTCCAGACCAGCCTGGGCCCCACGCACCTGCGCATCGAGATGAGCGGCGGGACGTTTGGGTTCGACTCGCTGGCCCTGGCACGCCCAAGGCTGCGCAGGTTTGGGGGAGTCGTGGAGCTGGTGCAGCACTATGCCCTGGCGTGTGCCCACCCGGCCCCCCCTCAAAACCACCCCATACACACCGGGGAGGAGATGGAGGCGACCCGTGACCGGTCACTGCAGCTCCGGCTGCTCCGCCCCCTGCCCAGGACTGTGCCCCGCCTCCAGCACCTCTGCCGCATCGTTATCAACCAGCTTTCCCAATCCCACCCTCCGGATCCACCCGTGCCCACCAGGCTGAAGACCTTCCTTCAGGAGTATCCCTTCCTGCTCTAGAACCCAGACCAGGTCTGGCCCTTAAATCCAAATCCAGCCCTGAATTTTTTCTCCCAGCTAAATAACTGAACAGTTATTGCTATTGGTTGGCCTGACTGGCTTTGCATATGACTTTCTGGGAAAGAAGGGTAGCAAATCCATTGCTTTTCACCAGTTTTGAGGGCCATAATTTGATGATTCCTGCTGTGGAACAAGTGAAAACCAGCCCTTTCCCCAAAGATCTACTTTTCTGCAGGTTTTCGTTCCTGTCCAAGCAAAGCACACTTAATTCAACAGCTAGAGCGGGGCTGCCCTAACCTGTTCCTGGAGCTCTACCATCGTGTAGGTCTCACTTCATCCCTAACAAATCACACCTTACTCAACAGCTAGAGCAGGGTTGCCCAAACCTGTTCCTGGAGATCTACCATCCTTTAGGATTTCACTCCAACACTAACAAAGGACACCTCATTCAGCAGCAAGAACAGGGCTGATTAATACTATTCCCAGAATTCTACCCTTGTATTTGTCTGTGCAGGTATTTCTTCATGACAATTATAAACGGTGCTCAGCGGATGTGATCACCACTATTGGTCTGCAGACTACAGTTTAGGAACAATAGCTGTAGTTTTTCACTCAACCCAAACAAAGCACATCTCACTCAACACTTGGGGCTGCCTGACCCTTTGACTGGAGGGCTACCGTTCTCTTGGTCTGTGATTCCCACAAATGCTCCTGCAAGTCTTCAGTTTGTTATCCCCACAGCTACTAATTGGTAGTGCCTGGTCAGTCGAATTATGTTTGGAGTGAAAACTCTCAGAACGGTAGATCTCCTGGACCTGTGTTGAGGAACACTACTGTTGAGAAAGTTCCATACTCCTGCTGTCAGGGATGGTGTCCATCTCTTCTCATCCAGGACCTGCTTTTACTGTGTCCTCCATTACTGTTGGCATCTTTGGTAAATGTAAAATAAAGTGGTTATGAATGAATGCCTTTAGTGTTTTTCCTTTCAATACTTCATTAAAATGTTAGCAAAAATGTAACCTTTTAAGTGAAGTATTGAAAGTGAAAAAAAAAAATCATCATAAAACAAATATCTTTCCCAAAAATGTACCACAAGTATTAAATAGCCTTCAATTAATACCTCTTCACCCTCTTTTTGCCATAATAATAGCTCTGAGTATTATTAATGGTGAGTAATGAGGTTGGAAAAGACTCCATGCAGAGTCTGTCAAGAAACCATCAGATTCCTCGGGTCTTATGTATGGACTTGCATCAAGCTCATGCCAAAGCTTTCCTTTGGGTATGGGTCATGGAACCGGGAGGGCCATCACAAAACTTTGATTCTGAGGTTTGTGAACCTTTTTTGTAAATTTTGATGTTTTGGATCATTGTCTTGTTGAAAGAGCCAACCATGGCCCAGTTTAAGCTTTTTCGCAGAGATAGTCATTCTTGTAATATCTGCAGGTACATCATGGAATCCAAGATACCGTGAATCCAAATAAGTTATCCAGAAAAAAGTCCATCACCATACCTCACAGTGGGGATGTGTTCTTTACAGATTGGCTATCTTTGTCTTTACATCAAACCTTCCTCTAGTCTTCACTACCATAGAGCTCTGTTTTGATCTCATCTGACAATGGAACCCAATTCTATTGGAAGTTCCAGTACTGTTTGTCAAACTTTCAGTGCATGAGTTTGTTTTTTTGATCACAACAGATGCTTTTTTTCAGGAAAGCCTTGGAAACATTTTTCATTGTTTAAGATGGCGTCGGATCATTGTTTTGGAGATTTTCTGACCCCAAGACATCATTATCGCCAGTAATTCTCCAACTGTGATCTTCAGTGTCCTTTACCAGTGGAACCATCCTCCACCCAGAGCATTTATTCAGAACAGGCACAAATCTTGTTCCATGTTTACTTTTAACTTTACCGTTTATCATAAACTTTTTGGTTATTGCCCTGTCATAATGGTTATTTTCAGCTTTCTAACTACAACGCCAATTCCGAAATAGTTGGGGCGAAGCATTAATTGTGAATAAAATCAAAATGCAATGACTTTCAGATGACATGAGCCGATATGTGATTTACTATAGAACATAGATAGCATTTCAAATGTTGAAACTGAGACATTTTACCATTTTACATTTTTATCCACAGAATGAGCTTATTTCAAATTTTCTGGCTGCAACAGGTCTCATACAAGTTGGGACACAGGCATAAAAGGGCTGAGAAAGCAATTAATTTATAAGAGAATCAGCTGAAAGAACATTTAGCAAGTAATTAAGTTAACTGGCATCATGTGCGTAACATGATTGGCTATAAAAGGGATGTCTTAAAGAGGCTGTCTCTCTAAAGTAAAGATGGGCAGAGGCTCTCCAACCTGTGAAGGCTTGCGTCAAAAAATTGTGGAATAATTTAAAAACAATGTTCCTCAACGTCAAATTGCAAGGTCTTTGAAGGTCTCATCATCAACAGTGCACAAAATCATCAAAAGATTCAGATTAACTGGAAAATTCTCTGAGCATAAGGGACAAGGCCGAAGACCTTTACTGGATGCCTGTGATCTTTGGGCTCTCAGACGCCACTGCATCACTCACCGGCATGATTCTGTCATTGACATTACTAAATGGGCTCAGGAATACTTTGAGAAACTACTGTCTGTGAACACAGTATAAACTCTATCATGCAAAAAGGAAGCCATTGTTGAGCATGATCCAGAAGCGCCGCCATGTTCTGTGGGCCAAGGTTCATTTAAAATGGACTGTAGCAAAGTGTCCTGTGGTCAGACGAGTCCAAATTTGACAAATCTTGTTGCAAATCATGGGCGTTGTGTCCTCTGGCTTAAAGAGGAGAAAGACCACCCCTCCGGTTATCAGTGTTCAGTTCAAAAGCCAGCATCTCTGATGGTATGGGGATGCATTAGTGTTTATGGTGTGGGACACTGGCATGTTTTAAAAAGCACCATGAATGCTGAAAGGTATATAAAGTTTTTAGAGCAACATATGCGCCCCTCCTGACAACATCTATTTCAGAGAAGGCCTTGTGGATTTCAGCAGGACAATACAAAACCACATACTGCAGCTATTACAACAGCATGGCTTCGTAGTAGAAGAGTCCGTGTGCTGAACTGGCCTGCCTGCAGTCCTGATCTTTCCCCGATTGAGAACATTTGGCGTATAATTAAAAGAAAAGTCCGTCAAAGGAGACCCAAAACTCTCCAGCAGCTGGAAGCCTGTATTAAACAAGAGTGGGATCAAATTCCAATGGCTAAACTCAAGAAACTTGTCTCCTCAATGCCCAGACGCCTCCACTCTGTGTTAAAAAGAAGAGGGAATGCTTCAGCATGGTAAACAGGTCCCTGTCCCACCTTTTTTGAGACCTGTAGCAGCCATCAAATTTGAAATGAGCTCATTTTGTGGATAAAATTGTATAATTTCTCAGTTTCAACATTTGCTATGTTATCTCTGTTCTATCGTGAATAAAATACTGGCTGGTGTGATTTGAAAGTCATTGCGTTTTGATTTTATTCACAATTTACTCTTTGTCCTAACTATTTTGGAATTGGGGTTGTATTTTCTTGTGACCATTTCTGCATTTATGAAGCTCAATACTTCTGTCATTATTGCTCTATTATTTTGCCTTTACCATGGTGATCCGGATGTGGGCTAATTTATCACCTCGTATTGAAGCTCAATAACCATATGCCATGATGACCTTGTAAACTCTCTTCTGGTCAACCTATAAAAAGTGAACTACGAGTAGGAGAGTACTTCAATTACACTTTTCTTAGAAGATTTTTTAAGGGTGCCAATAATTGTACACAGATTTTTTGGGGGGAAAAAAATAAGATTAAAAATTCTCTTCAAATTCTAGATTAGATTTTTGTCATTATTTTGAATGAAGGATTGGGAAGATATATACCAACCACAGTTTTTCATAGCTTTTTGAGCTAATATATACAAAGGGTGCCAACATTAATGGAGAAGAAGACTGATTTCAGCTTTTTGTCGGCTGTTTGCAGGCAGCTGTTACTTGTGTTGTAAATGTGTCCCAGCCGTTTAATGCAGATGCTGTCCAGCCAGGCCTGATATTGCATTGCTCTGAATAGCGAACAGACTGAATCAGTTTCAGGTTCAGTGATGGTAATGACTCACAAGAAGAGTCATTCCTCTTGTGATCGAGGGGATGTGAATCAAATCCTTAATCACCCATCACATTTTAAATATTTTGCACTTTGATTAATTTATACTTGTTGTGCCTGTTAGAGAATAATTAAATCACTGTTGCACTTATACACAAGAATAAATAACCGTCTTCATCCTTTGTGACGAGATTTAAGCATTAAGACGGTTATTGTAATGCCTGGACAAGAAGTTAAAAATGATGGAAAAAATTCATTATGATTAACAAGGATGTGTCTCAATTGGCCAAAATGGTGCAAATAAATTATTCTGAATTGTTACATTTGCTCTGCGGAATAAACTTGAAACTTCTTTCGTGATTAAAACTTTGTCTTTAAACTTTTCATCTTTAAACTTGGAGATTACTTCAGTTGAACCTCAAATCTGGGACAAATTATATTTTTTACAAAAAAGTTGGGAAAACATGGAAAATGCTAATTAGAATCGTGCTTTTTGAATTATATTATTTTGATACAAGAGGCATGATGATATTAATCCCTGACAACAAATATTTGTTGACCCCCGTATTATAAACTTCAATTAAGCATATGGTTCTCGGGCCGTTACAACCTTATAATATTGCGGTCATGATTTGTTCAAATAAGCATCAGTAAATGAAATAAATGAGTGTAATACTGTAGCCTCAACTAACATCATCTCTACAAATGAGTCATTTAAAGATTCTGGTCATGTGATTAGTTCCAGTGAAATAAATATTATGCATAAGCCTTTCCAATTCATGGGAGAAATACTGCAGAATGTGGTTTGGTGCCTGTGAGCTGTTCGATCGGACCGGTCCCTCTGTTCCTCAGGGGAATGGAAAAAGAAAAACAGCAGAGAGGACCGGTTTCTAGGAACAGAGGATGAACTGCTGCACAGGTTTCCTGGAAGCCGAGGTCAGAGAGAACGCTGCAGGCACTCGCTTGCTGAAGGTTTCCACCACATGACCAAACTCACTTCAGAAAAATGCTCTTCCTTTGTCTTTTTTTTTTGGAGAATAATCAAGTTCATCTGTGGAAAAAGGATGTAGTACTTCCATGAACCAATGCTTGCCTAATGTAAATATACTGTGTGGCTTTGTATCTTGCGTGAGTATGCACTTTATTCGATTGTAAAGCACAGTGGTTGTAAAAACAATTGGCTCCCACTTGACTGTAAGATCTGCCAACCCCAATAAAGGTATTTATGCTCAAGTGAATCATCAGTCTTCTGAGACACTTTGTGCATATCCATGGGTAAGTCATTAGAACTATAAAGCATTGGTCTTGTTTAGATTCTGCTATCCCTGATATACGAACGGCTTGAGACTTTCTTACAAAAAGCAGGCATCACTGAGCTTTTTCCTGCCATCAAGGACCACTTGTGAGCCAGACTGCCCAACCCTCTTCCTGGAGATCAACTGTGCTATAAGGCTTTGTTTAAGCCCTCAAACACTTATCACTTCTGTTTTCCCTTAAAGGAGCTGTGTCATGATTATGGAGCATGCTCAGAGCTTACATCCCTAGAAAGTGAATTTGCTTGACTGCAAATCATAAGTGGATTCCATCCCTGCCAATTCATCTTGTTTTTTTAAAATAATAATAATAAACTAGAAAAGCACTCAGAGAGCGCAGACCTCCGCCAGGGGGCAGCAAAACCCAAAAGCACGGCGATTGTAACTCCGGCCCATTGGAAAGACTTGAAATCTTGAACTTTGGCGTATATCTCAGCAGTACTTTGGCCTAGATATGCCAAAATTTAATCACCTGTTCCTTGACTTAATACCCACCTTCTCTGAAAATTTCATCAAAATCTGTCCATAAGTTTTTGAGTTATTTTGGAAACCAACAGACAAACAAACAAACCCAGGCAAAAACATAACCTCCTTGGCGGAGGTAAAAAAACATTTAGCTAGCTGGCTAGCTATTTCATAACAAAGTTTCAGTTGAGATAAGAGGTGTTTGTGGATATCTGTGTAGCTAACTACATGGTGTAGCCATGAAAGCCACATAGGGAATGTAGAAATTACTAGAAATTAGTCAAATTATCTGATGATGCTATTTAAGTGAGGCGACATAACTCATTCCCTACGCCACGGCAAGCCGCTGCCAACGACGCGGCGAATTGTTCCATTCCCTGTGGTAAGCCGGTGCCAGCGGCACGGATGACCATTCTCAGTCCGATGAACACGAAATCAGATGATGATCGCGGTGAGGGGCTGCCTTCAATACTTTATATTATGTAATTTTCGGGAAAAAGTATTCCGTACAATCGCCACAATTTTATATAAAAGTATTTTGTCAGGAATGAGTTAAGTAGCTAGCTACTTAGCTAACAAAATATATGTGTGAATAGAAATGTTATTACAGAGATCTGCATTTGTCTGCTACTTTAACTTAATATTTGGTAGCAGCTTCCAAATCATGCTTGCATGCTTCCACTTCGGTAGACCTGTCAGTCATTTTAACGAAAAAATGTCCAGAAGCGTCCGGCAGCTATTAGCTTTCAAAGTTTTCAAAGTTCTGAGCCAGCACAGTAGTCGTGACACGGCTCCTTTAAGTAGGTTCAAGTCAGAAAAAGCATTTTTTTTTCATATCAGGGTCACACACATATTCTGTATCTAGTGATTGCAACGCTTCACTAAAGCTACCTCACACTTATATTTAGAGAAATGTTTGAACACCCGATGCCACGTTTTTATGACCGCAGCATTACATCAAATGGAAAAGATCTAGGTCTTGCACATCATTTTACACACACTCCAGCAGAACATATTTGGTATTGTTTGAAACCTTGAGCTATCCTCTAGAATCTAAAGTAGGCCTGAAGTTCCACAAATTTTAGTACAGCAGCTGCATTTGATGTGCCCTCATATGGGTCTGTAGGTTTTATGGGGTTAAAGCTTCACAAAGCTTACCTCATTCAACTGCTAAAGACCTTTATTGAGCTGCTAAGATAAGATAAGATGTAAGTATCTAAGTAGCTGGGTCAGGAAATGCACAGGTGGTAGGCTTCCTGGAACATGTCTGATTACCACTGCTGTAGGGATTGGTGGACTGCAGGAAGTGCCATTCTATGGGGGCAGATGCTAACATCAGGAAAATGAGATTTTGGGGGCGGAGGCATTGGCTGGGTATCATGCTGGAGCGTGTGGAGACCAGGGAGCTCCAGTTAATGGGAGAGGTAACTCAGAGACCAGGAGAGCTCCAGTTAACGGGGAGGTAACTCAGAGACCAGGAGAGCTCCTGTTAATGGGAGAGGTAACTCAGAGACCAGGAGAGCTCCAGTTAACGGGGAGGTAACTCTGTTACAGTGCTGGCCCCCTTAGGCATGGAGCACAGACTTAATATGGTGCTAAATTCAGTCAAGTTACTCCATTACATGTACTCTGCTGATCTGCTGATAGCTGCCTGATACTGTTTAAGTGAAAGCCTCAGTACCTGCTCACTGCTGATGAATATAACAGCCACGTGCGCAGCAACCAGTTTTGTGCATGTCAGTAACTAGGTGCCTGTTCACTGAGTCATGATTTACTGAGACACTATATTCACTGCTCACAGAGAACCCTACACATTTTACATGCTTATGGTGATCTCTCAGTCCTGGCTTTGTTTTGTCAGGATTCGGCCTCACGGGCCAGGAGCAGTGAACAGAAATACTGGAGTCATGATATTGTTGGTTTTCACTGCAGTGATCCGCACCCTTTCATAATGGAGTCTATGGTTCTAGTTTTTTTGGCAATCCAAAGCCTCCATAAACACTGGTTAAAGGTTCTCAAGCTCCACAGAATGAGGGCTCCAAGCCAAACACTCTTTGGAAGCATTTAACCTCCATTCATCCTGGAAAATAGCCTGTAAAGTGACTGGCCGATGTTGTATCATCCACAGCACGAGTGCAGCTGGGGTCAATCGAGTTCGCTGGAGGTTTAGCCTGAAATCAAGTGTCCGTGCTTAAGCAGCAGCATGCTCTTCCTGTGCACATCAAGAGGCGGGGGGGGGGGTTTTGGTGTGGGATTCGCAAACGGATTATCTGCTCCTGGAATGAAGATTCTGGGAAACTTCTGGAAAAAATCTACCACCCCCTCCCTCCCACCGACCCTCACAGCCTTACGACCTTTAGCACAGAATGCACAACAGCATGTCCGCAGAAAACTAACCTGTGTTCATAAATGAAACCAATTAGTCCACGTTCATGTCCAGAACCAACTAGCCTGTGTTCATATCCAAAACCAACAAGCCTGCGGTTATATCGAAAACCAACTTGCCCATGTTCATATTCAAAGCAAACTAGCATGAGTTCATATCCAAAACCAGCTAGCCAGTGTTCATATCCAAAACCAACTAGCCTGTGTTCATATCCAAAACTAACTTGACATATTCATAACCAAAACCAACTAGCCTGTTTTCGTGTTCAAAACATGCTAGCCCGTGTTCATATCTGCAACTAACTAGCCTGCATTCATAACCAGAGCCAACTGTGTTCAAAACCGAGACAGGTTGTATCTCTAATTCACACTCAACAGGACCTATTATGATGTTGTATTATGAGGAAAATAAATGTGCATTGTGCTGTTTTAAACATGGAATAAAGCAGTATTTATTCCATATGCGCCATATAGACCCGTGCAAATCCAAAAACACACAAGACAGAGTGTTTTATAGTGCGCTATTGTGATACGTGAGTAACCGACCACTATTATTCCAGACAGGAAGTCTGGAATATTTAGTCCTATTTCCTGCCCCCAAAGTCCTAAAATCAACCCAAATCTTCACCGCTTCCCTGGTCCTAATCTTAAGCCTAACCTTAACCTTATCTTACAAACCCCAAAAATAACTCAAACTTTAACCGTTATTCAGCACCAAACCTTAACCTGGACTGTTACACTAGACTAGGGGTGGCCAACCCTGGTCCTGGAGAGCTGCAGTGTCTGCTAATTTTTGTTGTTACTCAGCACTTGACTGATGGACTAAAGTAGTTAATTACTCACTTAACTGATCTCACCTGGTGTCTCAGGTTTAATTTGGTAATAATGAGACAAGCAAGCAATTTGCAGGAACAACCCACAAGACTCCTAGAGCCAATTAAGCAGACTTGCAGGTTGTAACAGTTGTTAACCAAGATTTGTCAATGTGGTTGGATATTTAGCGTAGTTGTAATGCAGACAAAGTAGAAGCACAGAGTACAGATAAAAGTTTATAGGGGTGGATAACGCTGGTCCTGTAGAGCCAGAGGGTGAGCTGAGTTTGGTTTTCTCCACCCGATTTAACCTAAGACACCAGGTGAGATAAGTGAAGTGTGTAATCAACTGCTTTAATTCATCAATCAACCGCTGAGTAACAATAAAAGCCAGCAGACATGGGTGTCCCGGCAGCTCATCGGTCTAAGAGCGCGCGCCATAAAGGCTATGTCCTCGCGGCGACCAGAGTTCAATTCCAGCCTGGGTCATTTGCCACATGTCTTACCCATTCTTCTCCCCAACTTTCCTGTCTATTTCTACTATATAACTGTCAAATAAAGGAAAATATCTTTAAAAAAAAAACCAGCAGATACTGCGGCTCTCCAGGACCAGGGTTGGTCACCATTGCCCTAGACTAAAATTTAGCACTTGGCCCAGAATGAACTATCTTCTTTGTGGACACCCAAAATATGTCCCCACAGTGCCATTTTCTTCTAACATTATTTCACATTTTAATGAAATGCATGAATTAAATGTGTCTTTGATGTGACTGACTGTGTTACAGTAAATATGCACCCATTAATCTTTGAACAGAAATCATTTGCTGGTTTTCTTGAGGACAAATTTTCCACTAAGGGGCAGCGCTGATTCAGAAGGACAGACGGCACCTCCCTCTGCTCATTTGCTCTTTTTTCTGTTCTCAGAAACAGGCAGCTCTGGCTAAACATGCTCACTGCCTCCAGCACACGCTCCGGGAATCCCTGCTGTTACCCCTGGATTACGGGCAACACGGTGACATCATCATGTGTCCCTCCTCTCCTTTTTGTTAAATAAATGCTATTAAAAGAGCGAATGTGGACACAGATGGGGCTGTCAGGCACCATCTGGCGCTCAGATTCTGAGGCCTGCAGCAGATTAATGTTCAAAGCTCTTACATTATTGAATTCAGCCAAAAGCAGGTTACTCAGGTTGAACTTACCTTCTACCTTATTTCCAAAACAAAATTGGTGCTCGGCCTAGAATGTAAATAAAAACAATGCAATGACCTGCACCTCATTTTAACTCTTGTTAATTGTACAAGTATAACATATCAGATGTTAAAACTGAAATTTTTCTGTAATTGGAAAAATGTGTTCATTTTGAATTTGATGCTAGCAACATGTTTCATAAATGTAGGGATGGGGGTATGTTTACCCCTGTGTTGCATCAACTCTTCTTCTACTGTCATATCGCTCGGTGAGTGTTTGGGAACTGAGGACACGAGCTGCTGTATTTATAAAAGCAAAGTATTTTCTCATTCTTGATTGATGCGCCCAACTCTTCATGGCCTCCTTGATCATATTTTTATGCCCCCAAAATCGATGATTTGGGGGCATATAGTTTTTCACCTGTCCGTCCGACTGTCCGTCTGTTTGTCTATCTGTTTGCAGCGGGAAAAAACTTTAGCCTGCAATACTTTAACCTGCCACCGGGGGCATCAGTGTTCCACGAACACAGCTTCTTTGTTTCATAATGCGGCAGGTCTGGACTGCAGGCAAGCCAGTTTAGCACCAAGACTCTATAACTTCGGAGTCATGTTGCTGTAACGCGTGCAGAGTGAGGTGCTTGGCATTGTCTTGTCGAAATAAGCAAGGGTTTCCCTGATGATGTCTGGATGGCCGTATATGTTGCTCCAAAACCTGTATATATCATACAGTCTTAATGGTGTCTTCACAGATGTGCAATTTACCCATGCTATGTGCTGTCATGCACCCCTCCCCACCACCATGGGTGCTGGCTTTTCAACTCTGAGCTGATTACAAGCCAAAATGTTTCCACTTCTTTTTAGCCTGGAGGACTAAAATTCCATACAGAATTTCACATTTTCATTGATCAGTTCACAGGACAGATTTTCACTTCCCCTCAGTCGATCATAAATGTGCAGGGGATAAATTGCATTTAAATTTCTTTTTTCTCGTGTTCGCTGAAAATGCCACTCTATACTAACAGTAGTAAATTAGACAGGTAATCTTCAATAAAAAATCAGGTAAGTTTGGATCTTCCCAGTGCTTCTAATAGCACTGGCAAGAATCCACCGTGTCTGAGCAAAATTAACCAATCAGAACCTGGAGGACTTTCTAACACTATGTCAATCATTTCTTGTACATATGCTGTTTTGCCCCCTCCTCCCGCATTTGCTCTCTCCCTTAGTCAAGACTATCGTCTGCACCCAGTTCCTGGTGGAGCTTAAAGTTGCTCTTGGTTTTAATTGTCAAAAATGTCATAAAGTCTTTTGCCCATTGAAATGCTCTGACAGTAAATTTGTATCTCTGTTTGGTGGACCTAGACAGTGATGATTCAGAATCATTGAAAAATCTCCATCTACACCTCCAGCTCCACCATTGTCAACAGTTGCATTACTCTTAAACTTGCTGAAAAAAAGCCCAAAGACATCAGCAGAAAGGCAGTCAACCGAGGGGGCGGAGTATGGTTGTCGTAAATGCAACCCGCGTAAACCAGGCATAAGTGTTTGGAAGATCTGCTGACATTGTGTTGTTAAGCAACTGGTTAGCATGCTTCTATATTAGCACTGGTTTGCACATTTATTTAGCTACGGCAACTGCACTCCAAATTTAGCATTGCGTTAGTTCAGACTGGCAACGGAGTCACGCCATAAACTTAAATCCCCTGGCCGATGGCCCATCTGGCGACCGGCACAGCCGATCGCTCGGCCAAAGCGGTTCAGCATAATTAGCCATTGGTTGAGGCTAGTGCCATTCGCCCAGCTGATTGCCTCGGTTGATTGCACGGCCCAAGCTGCCTTGCCCGGCTCGCTCATTGGTTGAGGCAAGCGCCTCTGGCTCAGCTTGATCGCCACAGCTGAGTCTGCAGGTTAGCTAACTACCCAAGCTTCCTGATTGGATGAGATCAAGTACAGGGCTTTATTTAAAGTTACCTGCTGCATCCTACACCTATGCCTTTGTCTACCTGCACTTTTGCAGCCCAACCCCTCCCCATCTCCACCGTGTTTTTATCCATGCCTTCTCTGTTCTGGGGGGTTTAATTTGCTCCGCTCTCTGCCTTGGAGCATTCCATGTGTGCATATGGAAGGGCGGGGAGCTCCTGACCAGAACCATACCGCCCAAATGTATTAAAGCTGCAGTTGGTAACTATGAGGAGAGAGAGGACTTAGCATGAAAAAATGAAAAAATGCAACTTTCAGATCCCCTCCCCTCTCCACTGCACTCCTGCCCTAAGACCCTCCCCCAGAGGAGACTGCCGTGCACATGAAGGCACGTGATCTGTTATGCATGGGACTGTGGAGAAATTTTGCATGTTCACATTATGAAAACGGCCAAGTTGCCAAGGCTAAACATTGCTATTGTGAACAGTCAACATTGCTGGCCAACAAACAAGCAGAAATAAATCATGTCAAGATGAAAAAGTAATCTACAGCAGTATGTATTCAGTAAAAACCCAGCACACGCTTATTTCAGTAAGTTACCAGTTATTTTGAATACAGAAACTGTTGTGAATCCTGCTGAATGGCCTGTAAACGTGACACATATTTATGAGGAAAACAACTCAACTCATAAAACTTCATAAAGATATTTTTTGCTACTATCTAATAAAATGACGCCAGTAACGTTAGCCCTAGCATCGGAAACAAGCCAACGTTAGCTTGACTGCAACAGCACAGTAACATTACATGCACTACGGAGTAGAGTAACAACTACAAGACGCTGGCTATTCGAACAGCGACTGTGATTGAAAGCAAGGTTCACTCACTTATTTGCAGAGCGAAAATGAATTAATGCCGGTTAGGGCTGGGGTTAGTAGCAGCTGTGCATGTGAGCGACGCCAACTCGCTTATTTGCAGAGCATTGCAGAGCAAAAATGAACCAACGAATAAAGCAGGGGTTTACCTGTCAAGCAGAAAAGTCACCAGCTCGGCGTCGATTTTTAATCCTTCCAGATCAGGGAGTTCCTTCCACCTTTGAAAAGCCACTCTAATGTTCACTCTGGTTTTATCCCGGGCTTCGTCTAATTCTTTCTTTCGTGCTTTTTCTTTCTTCTGGCTTCCTCTTCTGACTTGTCTTAGCCGTGTGTGCTGCTGTCGGTAACGGAGGCATCGGTATTTTTTTCCTCACTGATGGCTGTTGTTGCGCCATTAGTTTCTCTACGCTGCTGAACCTTCTCCCGGAGATTTGAGCTTAACTGAGCACTGGCGTGAACTGAGGAGGAAGGGGGAGGAGGCTGTCCGCAGCGTATGCATGTGCAGTGTTTGACGGCTGTCAGACACCATCCTGGCTCTGATTGGTTCTTTTTGGCCGGTCCGAACGATTCTGCAAAATTGCAGTAGGAGCTGTAGGTGGGTTTAAAGGAGTCTTTTTTAATTACAGAGTACTAGTTTTATGTAATACTGTCTGTACACAGTGATAGTTTTAGCAAATATGACAAAAAGTTACTTTTTATAAGACTTTTTTTATAAGACCAACTGTAGCTTTAATGCCAGTCTAAATAAATTTTCTATATAGACAAAGTTGTCCTGACTGAATTGTAATTGTGTCAAAGAAATTTGTCTGTGACAGAATAGTCAAGGGCAAGCAATACTTACAAACTTTTGCTCTAATTACCGGTGCCTATATGTGTTTGATAGCCCCCCTGACTCTGACCTAAATACCTTCAGGGTCAAGCTGGACGAGCTTTTGTTCTCCATAAACAATAAAGATAAAGAGTGCGTCATCCTTGGGGATTTCAATATAGATATCTTCAAAGATGATGGTGCAAAAAATTACTTCATCAATACTTAACATTCATCCTCTTTTTTTCCTACTATTAATTAATACACTAAAGTAACACTCCACCCAATCAACCATTGACAACATTATCACAGACATCCAGAACACTTGCCTAAATTCTGGTGTGGTGCTCGGTGATATTTCCAATCAATGTCCAATATTCTTTGAACCTGTTTGTACGATGACAGATCTACATGGCATAATTAAAACTAAAGTCCTAAATCAGAGGAACCTGCAGAAATCATGTGAAAGCCTGCAAGCCAAAACATTTGACTCTACTGTTGCACAGATTCTGAAACTGCACATGACTCTTTGATAAAAACTCTTAATGATTCCATTTGGAGTTCTATACCGGAGAAGGCTGTCAGATGCAGTGCTACTGATTGGAACCCCTGGCTCACAAAGGGGACTTTAAAATCAATTAAACACAAAAACCAACTCTATTGGCACTACTTAAAGAACCCAAGTAACACTAACAAGGAAAACTACACTAAATATAGGAACAAACTGACACACATTATGAGACATAGCACAAGGTATCATTATACTGAACTCATCACTCACAAAAAATCTTGGCAAATGCTAAATAAAGTCCTTCACAGAGGCCAAAAAAACACTATGTTTCCCAATACCGATGAACCCGTAAATAGTTAAATGATTTCCTTTCTGTCGCTGGGAATCTATCAAGTAAAATTAGCCTGCCATGTGCTGCTTGGTTTAAACATCATCTGTCCGGCAATCACTTAAATTCATTTTTTATGAAGCCTACTGACAAAAATGAAGTCTTAAAAATTATTCTGAATAAGAAAAGCACTACCTCAGTTGGGGTAAATGACATCTCCGGCAAAATTATGAAGGCCATTGCAAATTTAATCATTGATCCTCTCATTCGTTGCATAAATCTCTCTTTATCATCTGGAACTGCCAAAAATGGCAAAGATCGCTAGAGTCATGCCAGTATTCAAGTCTGGAGACAAAAACTACCGACCTTTATCTGTTTAGTCCATACTCTCTAAGGTCCTAAAGAGAGTAGTTTATAATTGACTGAATGGCTACCTTGATAAATTGAACATTTTGGCGCCTTCTCAGTATGGACTCAAAAAAATGAACCACACGTATGGCAGTTTGAAATCTCACTGAAAGGATAAATGATGCCATTTAAAAAGATGAATGTGGCATAAGTGTGTTTTTGGACTTATCTAAGGCCTTTGA
The DNA here is from genome assembly GCA_029721435.1 of Gymnothorax reevesii. Lineage (NCBI taxonomy): Eukaryota > Metazoa > Chordata > Actinopteri > Anguilliformes > Muraenidae > Gymnothorax > Gymnothorax reevesii. The sequence continues at coordinate 93,837,962 of CM056581.1, read as the reverse complement.
CACAATTGATTTTGAGATTTTATTATACAAATTGCAGTATAATGGTGTTAGTGTCGCTCTCCGTTGGTTCAAAAGTTATATGTACAGGAGACAACAACATGTATGCATCAATGGTTACAAATCGTTATGGAAATTCATCAAATATGGGGTCCCACAAGGTTCTATACTGAGACCACTCCTATTTCTTCTGTGTGCCAATGATTTTCTCCACTTTTCTTCCGTTCTTCACAAAGTATTGTTGGCTGATGATACAACTCTGTTCTTGCCTCACAAGAATCTAAATACATTACAAGCCATCCTGAATAAAGGGGGGTTCATATCAATTAATTTTTAAATTTCAAAGACCATATTGATTCTGTAACAAGGGACCTGTCTAAATATGTTGGTTTGTCCCACTCTCTGCACTACTTACCTTTTACAAAACTTTATTTGAACCTCACATAAATCACTGCAATATCATATGGAGCAACTTATTCCTGATCACCGACAGAAATTATTTGTTCTCCAAAAGAAAGTCCTACGCGCATTAAGATGGTCACATTTTCTTGCACCCATAAAACCGCTTTTTTCTGCTCATAGTTTATTGAGACTAACTGAATATAACATCTTCCATAATGCATGTACGATGGATGAGGTAATTAATGGATTAAATAGTCAACTATGTGACCTTTTTCCAATATGCTGCCCACTGCACACACATGGCACCAGTAAAAAGCATTTTATTTTTGGTCAGAAACGCCGGCTAAAACGTACCAGTCTAAGTGTCGTATGCAGGGGTCCACAGATTTGGAATGAGCTCAACGACAGTATTAAAATGTCACGATCATTCTCTATTTTTAAGAAAAGGTTAAAACAACATCTTCTCTTGTTGTATAATGAAGTTGGGTAATTGATTCAGGCTGCTGCTCATTCCACTGTACTGCATACAGTAGGCTACCCTCTCTTCAGGTGGTTTTGGTGCTCTCACTTTTATTCTTTTTGTGATTCGCAGCCACAACCGGGAACTTTTGGCTGGTTGTCATCTAGTCTCAGATTAGCGCTGATACCTCTTTTTAAGATTCTGTTTGAACTTACGAGGCCATTAACAAGAAGATTGGCTCTCTTCTATTTCTTCTCATTTAATTCTAGTGTCAGCCATTGGGCTGAGTCCTATGGTGCTACCGTTGGGATCCTGAGGTAATAATTGAAGGTGGGGCTGTTTTGTCCAAGGGAGCCACTGAAGCTGACAGTCCTTTAATTGATATTTTTTTTTTTTTGGATCTGAATGACTGCTGCAGAGATGGTTTCTGGGATTTATGTTTGTTATTGTCATGTGATTGTTAATGTTTGTATTAATTTTATGTTAATTTGGGAAGGACTGGGCCCCTCCCACAAGCTTATTTAGCTTTCCTGGGGTGATCCCTTGTCACATGTCATTTTGATATGATTCGCAAACTGTGCCTTCTTGTCTGATACTTGTGAATAAACTTGAAACTTGAAACTAGCCTTGTATAGCATCTTAGCTTTGCCTAGCCTAACCCGGTGAAACGGTGAAAATAAAAATTCGCATGAAGCCAGATCAGTCGGTTGGTAGCTAGCAGCTGGGAAGCAGACTTTAGTGTAAACCAGCTTGTATTTTTCCAGTCAATCCACATCCCTCATCCTGTGGGTGGGCCTGGAGTGTAGATAACGCCAGAGCTAATGCTTTCATCCTGATAATATAGAAAATATAGAAAAAAGTTTTCATGTTATTCGTCAGATATGCATATGTTGTAATACCTATGGCTAGTTACCTAGGTTGGTCGCTAATGGTAATGATATGTAGGTAACGGTAGCTTGCTCACTTGCTTGACTGATATACAACCTTGTTTCGCAATCATTTTTCAATTACCAAGCTCAATTACAATGGCTTTGAGATGGCGTGGTACCTGTCTGTAAGTATCATGTTAATGCTTAATGGTTACTTTTTATTACTTGTGTTTCTCAGTGTATATACCCACTGCAGGTGAACTGAACCCATGAATAAGCATTAGGGGCTGGGAGGGAGGGGCTACAGGATGGAGGACAGAAAAAGAGAGGGAGGTGTGTTGATGTTTATGATCAAAATCTCTCCCTGGCTCTTTTCTCCGAAGTTCCCGACTGCAGCTTTAAATAAGCTCGGGTCCAGAGAAGGTGACAGCATGTCTGAATCTTGTTTATTGATTTGATTTGATTTGGCCGCTACAATGTGCACATTACCGGTGTTCTTGACGAGCCTATGGTACAGGCCTAAAGATGGGGGTTACAGAAATTTCTCCGTCTCAACATCTGATATTTGAGCACATCTGAGCACCAAGACCTTGTTTAACCTGGCTGTGGCTCTCTGAGGTCAGAACAAAAAGAGTTTTGTCTCTCAAATGTCATTAATCATATTCAGGAAATTAACAGGAATATTTTTTTAAATGATATAAATAATGTCCTGATCATTTTGTTTTCATTTGTCTGGGGGTATGGCATGAAAGCTGAACAGTCCTGTATTGTGATTGAAAGGCAGACAAGCATCCAAATGAGAAAATTGTTTTGTTTTTTTTTTCTTCATCGAAAGTGGTCCTAATGATGCTCAGGGCTTACTTTTCCTTGTCGCTGAGGAGCAGTGGGCATGCAGCCACAATGCAGCGCCAAGGGACCAACTCTATTCGTGAAACCGGAGAGTAGGTCAGGGCCACAAACTGCTACTGCAGTTCGGCGGCCTGCCGCTACCTGCCACTGCCACATGAGAGGATCCTGGCCTTGCGGATTGTTGGGGTGCTTCGATAGAATATCGTCGGGCCTGCTGATAAAACCTCCTATCTTCAAAATGAATAACTTTACAGGAGAGCAATAAAAAAAGTTTAATTTCGCATGTAAGAATGCAGCTGAGCTGTGTTCGGGTAGGATGACTATTTTTCTTCCAAGAATGTATTTTGTATTTGGCAATGTTTGTGTTATTATCGTGGACATACGAGTTTTTGTTTCTTATCAAATTTAGAGATACGAGGTTTTATCAGCAGGCCGACGATATACGTCTAGGGAACTAGAGAACACTGAGGAAACCTGCGCGTACATGGGGAGAACAAGCAGAGAGGTCCCCATCACTGCACTGCCACCCATCTCCGTCATTTAATGTCTACGGGGTTAATTTTCCATCATAAAGCAATATTATGTTCCAAAGTAGCCTACGTGTTTGAAGCAGACTAATTCATGCCACAAAATGCGTAATTTCAGACGCGTAATTATCAGGAAGTACACAGCCCGGCCAAAAAAAAAGTCACCATTTGGAAATTAACGAACAAATTTTATAATTTGATCATTATTGTGGTTATTAATATGTTTCAGCTGGCAATAATCATTTTACCCTGACTGATGAAGCGCGTCGCTACTCATTTCTTTTAAAATCATGTTGGAAGACACATCCCCTGATGGTGGAAAAGATGTTACAATATTTAAGAACGGGCAAATTATTGGACTGTATTTGGCAAAGAAAACCATCAATGACAAAAACAAGTATGAGGAATCATTTTCACAAACAAATTTGCCACCACAAAGTCCTGACCTTAAACACATTAAAAGTTATTGGGATGTGCTCAAGAAAGACCACAGTGGTTCAACCATTATGTCGAGAAGACAAGATCTCGGCCAAAAATTATGGCATTTGTGATCTAAAATAAATGTTCTGGCATTGCATATAGATGTTAAAACAATGACAAGAAGAATATGCACTGTAATCAAAGCTACAGGGGTTCCAACAAAATATTTCAGTGTGCGACTTATTTTTTTGGCCGGACAGTGTATTATTATGCAGATGACCACTGAATTTCAGAGCGGAGTATCTGATAGATCTCGCCGGGACAAATGATTGAACGGCTGGATCAATCACGGCTGGATCTGTTTACAGTTTTAGCGGGCGAGGCCGTCAGGAGGATGTTATAGGCAGCATGTTTGGGGCTCGGGGATTGGCAAACTTTGGTCAGGATGAATGAAAGTAAAAATTCTGAAAAACTTTTTTGTAGAACCTTGGATTGTTAAATGGCATAGTTATGCCGTCAAGAGGTAGCCTATAACTTATTAGTAAAATCACATGGCTGAGTTCGTAGGTGGAAGAAAGACGTGGCAGGACCTTTTTCTTCGAGCTCCAGGATTTCCACGTCCGAGATATTACCTTCCGGTTCGGTCAATTAATACTCTCGCCTGTCTCTCATTTTATCCATTCAGCCAAAGTTCGTGACATTTTTGTTGCTGAGAAGTGTCGTGTCGGACCTGAGGGTGAGCTCTCGAACTCATCTCCTTTTCCGGGATCGCTGTTTTTGGTGGGCAGGTAGGCTGATTACCGCGGTTCCCGCGTCCATTAGCGAAACAGAACAGTTTTGTGACGGGTTTGATTTGGCCGCTACAATGTGCACATTACCGGTGTTCTTGACGACCCTATGGTACAGGCCTAAAGATGGGGGTTACAGAAAACTTGAACGTTTAAGTCTCAGCGCTGTCCACTAAAGTGAAAGGGTTTGCTTACTTTTTAACGCATTGATGCATGTCTAATAATTAAATCGGCGTATGTTCTGTGAAATCTAATATATAAAAATTTTTTTCGCTCGATTGCAACTGGTCTATTTAACTAATGTAGGCCTACTGTTTAGTTAAATGAGATCCGTTTGAGAGAGTGAAAAAAACCCAAATGGCTTTTTTTCAATCCTGAAATTTTATGCTTAAATTAATGAAATCAAAGGGAAAAAAACATTCATATAGTATATCTTTTTTTCCTTTAACCATTGCGACTTATTTTTGTACGTCGGGCTGATCTGGGTCCATTTTTATCCGTATTCCGGAAGTGGCTATTCGCTTGACTTGCCTTGAAGCTAATGTCCAATCGACTGTTTGCAAAGCAAGATCCTGGTGGTGAAAATTGGAACTGTTACTGACAAACTACACCGTCAAAGGGTGACCCCGCCATCATGGGACACAAGTGTACACACTCACTGTACTCTTCAGAATTGTCTGATTTTAATGAACTCGGTGTCATTTGAAAACTTTTAACCTACAGATGATACATCCCTGAAGTTTACATGCCTTTTAACAATGTGAAAGTGGCAAAATTCATAGTTCCCAATCTGGCCACCAGGGTCTTGCCGTGCGACTAGCCAGTTGAAAATTCACCCAAGGCTGCCTTGCGAATGGCCACGGCTGTCTTTTAAATGGATTTTTTGCTCATCAGAGGGAAAGTGGTTATTATGGGGATTCTTTAAACTGTGACAATTAGCATTGGAATGTCTTTCTATGTCTTCTATGGGCCAGTGGGCCCAGTTGTAGAGACAGGCCTCAACTGACTACATTTACCTGCTATAAGTGTGCCGACTGGGCCTGCATTTTTGCCCTTATTCCGAAAATGAGACTGTATTCCTACCGGGTTGTTTATATAATTAATTAAAATGAATATTTTACCAATATTCTCGTTTACTTGCAACTGTGCTTTCTCCAATTAACTTTTGAAAATTCCAATATTTTCTGCCAGTGACGGACTTGTTCTGATTTGCTAACACAGCCTCCCTCTGTCATTTTTCAACCTCCTTTGGAAGGGGGCATTGCGGTATTTTCAAATATCTGAAAACCTGTTTAATTCAGTCTGAATTTTTGTTTAGCGCTTTTCTTAGCTGAAGTTGACCTTAAGCACTTTACACAGAACAAGGTCTGAGGCCCTCAAGGAGCAAACCAAAATTCAACAGGGGCAAGGAAAAACTCCCTGGTTGAAAGGAACTTTGGGGAGCACCTGGGTCTGCTACTGGAAGAACCCAATTTCCTGAGGTCGGCACTGGAGAACTGAGGAGCGAAGGAGAAAACTGGTGAAAGAACGGGATAAACAAGGAGGGTGAGAGTGGAAACGGGCAACGTTTCACAGGTAATGGGAGAAGGCAAACCTTTTAGAACTATCAATTGCATAATACAGCATGCAAGTTTAAAGTTTACACAGCTAAAAATACAAAATGAGGAACAATGCCAGCAAGGGCAAAGGTTTTGAATTTGACTGGCACAAAAGAGACTGTGGAGAACAGAAATTCAGATAGAATTCGGGGTTAAATGGGGCTCGGAGCATTGATAGTCCAAGTGCTAAAATATGGGCCTAGCTTTAGAGCATGCATCCCTACCCTGCCCTGCAAACTGTTGGCTAGTTTGTTCAATTACAGTGCACGGAGCTGATGGTTAGCGACACACAGCCGATTTACAATGGTGAAAACCCAACTGAGACACCTTTCCCAAATGTGCTGTTGTGTGCATGTCCAAAGAATGCCCCTGAAATCTGAATAATATTGGCTTATCCCTCGTGTCTTAATAGAATATACTACATGCAGAATAAGGTCAGAATGTCCAAATGGAAAATGCTATTAACATGATCGTATCAAATTCGGAATGTTGTCATGTGGTAATAATTGTTGAAAATAAGTGTGCATGTGAATGTAGTCACTGTCCTGCAAAGTGTCCCCATGTCCTCTGTTACCCCCCCCCCCCCCCCCCCGCCCCGCCCCGCCCCACATTGGCTAGTTGGCCAAAGTGTCATGAATATTAAAAAAAAATCTCGCTCCACTTATGCCCTATGGCAGTACTTCATAGTGTACATCATTGCCAAATTGGTTTCTTAAAGAAGGAAGATCAAGCTCTGTGTGATTGATATTTCTCTCAGATTTAGGTCCTCTGCAGAAAGCACCATACTGGAGAGAGGACTCTGGATTGAGTGATCGGGTGACCTGCTGAGTAGAAATTGAACAGACCATAGGGGAGTGGCGTCTGTCAGATTTCCTGCAGTGTTGGGGACAGCGCACACTTCTGAACAGTCATCAGTACTGGAGATGAATGCAACCGCCCCCTTTGTTCAGGGCGAGAGCGCCATTCATTACATGTTGCTGCCAGTCTTCATCGTGGCCGTCATCGGATTCTGTGCTGCTGGGGTAGGTTATGACAGGTCAAGGGTGTGTCCCAGTAATTGTGGAACATGCTTTTGTTTCCTCCCCTCATCTCCTGCTCCTGTGTGGATGTATGGGGTTAGGAGAGGACTGACGGAAAGGAGCTACAATGTTGAAAATTGGGACGTGCTCCAATAAGCAACTAGTAGCTGTATGTAATGTCAGTGAGACACAGAGCTCACACACAGTTATTTACACATCAGTCACCAGAGTTGGGTTCAAGTACTTTCAAGAATTGGATGAAAATAAAACAAAAGTGCTTGCACTTGTATTGGAGTACTTCCTAAGTACTTGCACTTGTCAAGAACTTTGAAAAGTACTTGACAGAAAGGTATTCTCCTAAATGCTGACAGAGATCGGTCAAGTACTTGAAAAGTACTTGGATACAAGTACATATACTCATTATTAGGTATTATTTAGGCATAATATTATTAGGCCTAATGCCTAAAATTTGTCATTATTAGGTAGTACTTAGATACAAATACAAGTACTATGGTATGTAAAAAAAAAAAAAATGCTGGCATACAATTCTCAATAGTACTTGGACCCAACTCTGTCAGTCACACAGTTCCTTAGTGTATTATACTGAAGGGTAATACTTTTAGGTTTAAGAATTAGTGGGAAGCTGATGTAGTGATGTAGATCACTCCACAAGTACACCGGCAATTATTGCAGTGTTCTTTATAAAACCGATGGTTACTGGTAACTGTAGTTTTTGTGCAGTTAAGTGGTGTAGCTGTTGCCACACATTGTTGCAAAAAGAAAGGGACTAGATAACAAATGACAACCCAAATTAACTGATGTAATGTTGGTCCTGTACAGATGTGTTGTTCATGTAAGACTGAAGTTTCTCTGAATGCTCTCTCTTTGTAGGTAATGTACGTATCCAGACAGCGAAGGTAAATGTTCCCATGTCATGTTGGCTGAATAATGTCTTTGCTTGAAGTGCTGTTAGCCCCTCAGAGAGTGGCCAACGATGCAGCGGCTCCATAGACACCAATTGAAAAGCGCACATTTTTTTTTTTTCTTGCCAAATAAAGCGAAAATGATAAATGTATTCGGAAATCCTTCATTATTTTGCTCTTTGTCTGACACTTATTCAATGTTTTCTAGAGGGCCTGTAAAATCAGAACTGATACGTAGAGCTGGATGACTGCTCCTACACAAGTTTGGTTGTCCAGCTATTGCTTTGACTCCAGAAATTCACTAAAAGAATGATAAGTGCGCATTTCGGATTAACAGCTTTGCTCGTCATTTCCCCTCAAACATTCGCCAATCCGCATAGCCGACACACTTTCTTGGCCATTTATGCTGTGTAATTAGATTGGCAATCTTATGAAATGGCGCTGGAAATAAGCACCCATCGAACGCCATTTTTATTACCCCTCAGCCCTCAAGGCTGACGGGGTATTGCTATCCTTTGTGCGGTTGGGCGGGCGGGCAGGTGGGCGTCTCCAAAAACTTCGACTTCGGGCTGAGGGGTATTCCGTGCATTGCATGCCTATTTTTTTTAGATTGCATCAGTCAATTCCATACTTCCTGGGCTGAGGTAGCTAACCTAGCATCTCCCATTGAAAGTAACAGGGGTTGTACTTCCTCGCTGTCTCCAGTTCTATTATATTATCACCATGGTTTGGCCATACTCACTCTGACCAGAGTACTAGTTTGTGTTTGATAGTTGTGTGCGTTTCTGGTGCTTGTGAACAGTATTATTCTTGGTGAAGTTCTGGATATACTATCAAATTACTCAAATTAATGGATATTTTGGCAATCGGACTGAAATCATGTCTGAGGAGATCATTGGGAAACACCGGCTTTAATCACTATTCTGGATATTGATTCATGATGTGCTCTAAACAATTTTTAAAACTGACAATTCATAGCAAATGATATTAAGTCATTTTTTGTAGTAGTAGTTTTGTAATCCTTAATTACCTGAAAGCACCATTTAATTTTGTGCATGTATATCTGTGTTAATGAGAGAATGTCTTTAATGTGGGTGATGGTTTGTTTCAGGTTGGATCGATTACGGCACCTGCTGGTGCCTGTCTACACCTATGACCCGTCAGAGGGAGGCGAAGAGGTGGAGCAAGAGATTCTGCTGAGGAGTCCTCACAGTGAGGTACTGAGCGCTCCAAGATTTACCTTTCCCTGTGGGGCCAAAGGTCATTTCTCAAAGCTTAGACCAGAGCACAGGGAGGCTGCATTTCTGGGCTGCTACATAATTGCAGTCTGTTCTGCTGTGAATGAACTTTGGAATACAGGTTGCAGATCAGTTTAAAACGAGTTCTTATAGATGATATCTGGATGATCAGTTAAAGGCGAGAGCAGTTGAATGAATCATTCTGCTTTGATGAAGCTGACAGCAAGCAAATTTATAAAGGGAACTTGATACGAGGATATTATAAATATAATATTATCAGTTTCCTCCTGGATGTTTTACCACATGATCCTTTAAGATCCTCGTTGTGTCACCAGGTGCACAGCAAAATTGGTCATTACAAGCCATTTCGAAATCTGTTCCCTTGTGGCCTCACATAGGGAAGTGACTGCCCAAAGGAAAGAATAACTGACCAACAGTTAACCAATCAATCACTTATTTTATTTGTGGTGGTCTCAACCTGATTTGATGTCTGCAAGTAACAGATTTTGAAATGGTCTGTAGTGGCTGATAGCCTGTGTACCTGGCGCAAAAAATAGGGGACCATTAGAATTGTATGTATGAAATGATTGGTCGATTTCTGTTTTTCCGTGGATCTGCAGGCTGTGCTGGGCTGGGCTGGACAGGGTGTTATCAGCATCGGCACCCCCTGCTGGTGAAGAACGGAAGTGTCTGAGAACCGGGTATTGCACAGAATCGAGCAGCGGAGCATTATTCAGGAGTATTCACCTGCTGGTCCAAATTATTGCATGAGCATATTTTAAGAGCTGCTAGACTCTCTTCTCCAAACCTCGCATAACGAGCGGATTGGAGCATTTAATGCACATGAACCTCATACTGGGGGATTGGCTGTCAGTATTGCGAGAGAACAGTTCAAATCAGTTAAACCATTGTAGAGCAGCAGTGTACTTGCAGTTATTTTGTATATATATATTTTTTATCATACTGAGTATTTGTTTGATGCGGTAATATGGGTTGCTGAGACAGAGCATGCGTACGGATGAACAGCCAGAGTTTCTGTCGGTCAGAGTCGTTAGCAGTGACAGGATAATGGTCCTGCTGCGGAACGAGCCTCGCAGGGTCAACTGCGTGATTGTTAAATTAGGGCTCCAACTCAGGACTGCCTTTCACCACACACACATATCCTGTTCCAGCTGTGGGAACTCGTCCCCCTTTCACACCACGCCTTCCGTCACTCAGCCCCATCGTGAATGTTCTGATTCTGGTCGTGTTCGGAGTCATTACCAATATCGGAATCAAGGACGCTGTCATTTGTTTTCCTCGAACGCTTGATTCTGTTCTGATGACCATTAGAATCCGCTAATGTTTAATACATTTTTAGACCAGTGCCAGTTGCATTCTGATAGGCAATGCTTGCTACCTTTTTTTTTTTAATGAAGCCAGTGCACGAAGACGTTGTGAAAGTGTATTTTGAATTGTGTGAATATTAAGTATTGCGGTTACAAATGTCAATAAATGGGTTTATTATATGACGCAAGGATTCATTCTCTCCTGACTAGTCGAGGCGAACGCCGCCGGTCACTGCAAACCGTGATATTCACCTCGCGGAAGTGTGCAAGGTGAATGAAGCAATCCTCAAGCTAAAAAACAGATTCGGCTTCCCGGAGGAGCTCCTGACTGCGTCCGTATTTCGTATCGCTACGTTACGCGTATCGCCCTTCACTTATTTTATATTTTCAAGTAGAGTCATAACTGAAATCAATAACTCTTTCATTCTATCAGTGAATCCAATGATTTATAAATCCTGGACAAGTGGTGTTTACCTCGGCCGTGCCTCGAATCAATCACTCAAGGTGGATGAATCTTTAGGTTCACCTCAGCTGAAGTCAATAATTGTATAATATGTTCTTTAAGATTGTTGCCATATTGATAAATTTGGACTAATCCCTGGGTCTTCATGTAGCACTGATTCTAGTAGTGTCACCTAGGAATTCTGCAACACACACACACCACTGTAGACGAATAAGAACCAGCAGCACTTGAAAAAAGAATGTTTTTATTACACACCTGGTTACACATTAAAACACAGTAAAAGGGTGACTGAATTAAAAAGGACGTCCGCAGTATGCGCTCCCCAGCGTCTCCGGGGGGCTCCCAACATTATAGACCCCCACCCACCTTTTCAATAAGTTTCTCTGTAGTTGAAAACATTGAACAGGAAACCCAAACGACAGGCGGCATGTATTGCTGAAGCCAATGCATCATCCCATTTCCTCATCCATCTGAATGTAAAGAGTAACACATTCATGCCTTCAGCTACTGCATTCCGACATCCAAATGTCAACTCATTTTCTCCCGATGGAGCAGGTCTGAAACAGATTGTGGGGAGAATGTCGGGCCGCCCTTGATCTGTGTTACACGGAAAAAGCGAAAATGTGATGCGCATCTGCGCCTGTAACACTAGTGTGGTTACATCAGCGGCTTCTAGAGCAGTTTACGGCCAATGGACCTGGCGCAAAAGAGCATGGTAAATTATCAAAAATATAATGCGCAAGGGTGGGGGGGGAATAGTATATATAGGTCATTATGAGAACATTTTCAAAGGGGGCCAAAAGGCCCAAACCCCACAGATGGGACGTGGCTTTTGCCTGGCATATATAAACTACATTTCCCACAAAACTCTTCAGTGAGAAAGCCAACGAGCCAGATATATGAGCACTGTACAATTACGAAGCAACCTATTGCGTAACACCAGTTTCCCATTAACCAAGGCTATAGACTCATCTAGAAAGATAAAGATCATCAATGCTAATGCTAAGAAACAGCACACACGCGGAATATATTTCAGTGCACCACAGAAAACGTTTAAAAACTGCACCACTATCACAGTCAGTGAAGGTTTACAAAATCTGAAAAGTTACTGGGTTCTCCCTGACATTGACGTACTGAGTCACAAGCTTCTGCAGAAAGGAGCCTTCCACCAACGCCCTCTCTGGGCCGATTTTCCCGTGTATACGCGTGTATACATGAGCAACTCCAGCCAGCTCAAATCTTTAAACCCCACAATTATAAAAAGACCAAACACATCAAGTCTGCACTACTAAACCAACAGATCAGAAAGTCCCAAAGTACAGTGAATGACGATTGGCTCGTCCGCTCCCATGCCCTTCCCAGAGGTTATGCGGAACCGGTTAAGTGTAAGACATTAAGTCTGCTGTCTGAGCGAGGTAAGCGGTTTTCGGGCCGGGTTGAGGATACCGACCCGTTAGCAGTACACTGGCGTATGAGTGAGCTGTAGCAGCACTAGAGTCCCAAAAAGACCCAGGAACAGGTGCGTCCGAGATCAGCAGTAACCGGACATGTGGGGGAGAGGAAATCCCTCCCAGAGAACGTCAAACCCATCAAAAGCAGCGAACAGGATCTGAGATTAACTCTCCCAGTCTGAGTGATCAGATATTAAACAGCAGCACATCCCTCCATAATCTAACCCGCCCCTAACTGAGCTCCACCAATCACAGGAGACCTTTACAGGAAACCCACACAGGGTGCTGGGGGTGGGAAACGCCCCTCGTTTTATCCTGGCGAGGAGAGAGATGGATACTTGTGGAGAGAGCCGTCCAACTGTGAACAGCGTTACCACCACACAGAGTACACACACCCTGTCCATACGGACCTCAATTTAAAACCATGTGCAATATGAATAAGACCTAGCCAGAGAGTGTTTAAAAATAAACGGCCGGTTTTGGTTGTTGTGGATTTACCTTACGGCTAAAGCACCACGTTAGCTTACCCTGGGAATGTTTCTAGTCAGCACCAGACTGCCGGTGTTAGCACAGGCCCCCACTGAAAACACAGCAAACGCTTCAGTCCTACACACACACACACACACACACACACACACACACACACACACTTACCAAACCGGGGACAGAGGACCAGAATGCAGAGCTACACAAAATGGAAAAGTACACAAAACTACAAAACATTAGTGAGCCGGGCAGGAGCTCTCCTACTGCACCTTCCACTAATCTACCACCAACCAAACCTAACAAAAACTGGAGACCAATTACTCTCTTATGATCATGCTACAAAATAACATTCAAATTACAAAAGAAGGGGGAAAACAAACCGCAAACTTTATCCAGTACAAAAAGACCACCGTTTGTGAATTTTTTTTCAACCCGTTAGTAAATGTTAACGGGCAGTCGCCGAGTTTCCCCACTGTCCTTTTTCTGTTATACATAAATATGGACAAGCAGACTATAGTCACTCGCACATGTATATACGCCACATACATACATGTATTATTATTATTATTATTATTACTATTATTATATATAAAAATCTCATTCCAGTGCTGTTTGCAAGTTTGTGGTGTGACCGTCTCGCCCCCTGAGCAGAGGGCGTGGGGCTGAGAACAGTGTGGCATTTTGGGGGGGCAGATTTGGTGTTTCAGTCCAGTTTGAGTTAACAGGAAGTCAGCATGATGAGTGAGGTAGTAGCTGGCTTTTACTGCTCCTCGGCCTCCTCCTCTTCCCCTGAGGATGGCTTGTCTTCCGCCTCCTCTTTCTCCTGTGAACAGAATGAAAGGGAAATGGTGAATTCCACCTCCATCAGGGAAATTCTTCACTGAAAAAGGTTTCTCACGTGTTTTACTCGTAGTGACAGGACCTAAACCCAATAAAGTACTGAAGTGATGATGTCACAGCTACTTAGCTCCTGGTGTCGGAAGTAAAATCCTTATAGTAATTTATGATGGGGTTTGGATACTTTCTGGCATTGCTCGAACTCGTATTAAGTTTATGAGCTGGCTCGCTCTGAGACTAGCCGACGGGGTATACGGATGCAAATGTTCACATCAAATTCATTGTTTATTGCCAAAAATGACATGCTTTTGCACTTGTAGTCCAGTTTGTAGTCCATTTTTGCAAACTTCATATCCATTACACAAATGGGCGAGTATCCTGTGATTTATTCCCAGCCAATGGGGTACCACAGTTTCAGCAAACTTTAACAATGTACCTCAATGGAAGCCCATCAGTGACCTAAATTGCTTACTACACAGCTGGTCACTATCTGCTAGCTAGCTATATGCCTCAAAATGAATAAATAACAGTGAATAGCCATTATTATGCCATTTAGGTAAGCTAGGTAACTTACATTTATGTACAACGAATTTGACTTACTACGCCAGCGAACCACCTAACTCGCCAGCTAGTTGGCCAATTACTTCTTATACACACAGCTCAATCATTAAAAACACTAAATGGATAGTTTACCATCCCTTGCTTTTATTTAGCACACTAGCTAGCTTCTTTATTTACTAAATATAACTAGCTAAGGAAGCAACATGGCTTGCTAGCTAGTTTGCTAGCCTAGCCTGCAAGCTAGAAAAGTCAATAAAAATAGTGAATAACCACTATTTGGCTGCTTCACTAGCGTTGAGTCACAAGCATTTCAGTGACTAGCATTTAGCGACATGTACCAAACGTGATCTTAGCCAAATATCAAAGTCTGTAAACTAGCTCGTTGGTCAAGTTAGCCAACTAACAATGTGCTTGCTCAGCTAGCCTTCCTTGGTGAATATACATCACTAAAAACAGTGAATAGTAATCATTTTGGAGCTCGTCTGCTTGGTTTAACCCTAGTCATGAAATAGCTACATAGTTAGGTCAGTCATGCATTGACAAGGCTGATTAGCTCAAGTATTTAAGCAAATAAATATTCGCCAAAAAATGCTTACCTATTAAAGTAAATTGGCGCCAGTTGTAAAACTTGCAAGATATCAAGTGTGTGAATGTCTAACTAAGTAGAATGTCGAATGCCTATCTAAGTAGCTGAGTCTCACCAGGCTAAGTAAACAATTAGCCATAACAAGGTACAAGAAATTTCTAACGCTTTGTGAACTTGTTCTGCCTGGGAAACAGGAGGGTCATGGGACGTGTAGTCTCAAGACTACAAAGAGGATTAGCATGGTGGCTAAAAATTCAAATGATTTAAATTATCGCTGACTCTGGTCAAGAAAAACAACATTCGTTGTCACAGTGATAATGTGATGCAACAGTAATGTGATGCAGTGGTAATTTACACAGTGATGATGTGATGCAGCAGTAATGTGATGCAGTGATGATGTGATGCAACAGTAATGTGATACAGCGATGATGTGATGCAGTGGGAATTTACACAGAGATGATGTGATGCAACAGTAATGTGATGCAGTGATGATGTGATGCAGTGGTTATTTACACAGTGATGATGTGATGCAACAGTGATGTGATGCAGCAATGATGTGATGCAGTGGGAATTTACACAGTGATGATGTGATGCAACTGTAATGTGACGCAGTGATGAAGTGATGCAACAGTAATGTGATGCAGCGATGATGTGATGCAGTGGTTATTTACACAGTGATGATGTGATGCAACAGTAATGTGATGCAGCGATGATGTGATGCAGTGGTTATTTACACAGTGATGATGTGATGCAACAGTGATGTGATGCAGCAATGATGTGATGCAGTGGGAATTTTTCACAGTGATGCTGTGATGCAACAGCAATGTGACGCAGTGATGATGTGATGCAGTGGGAATTTACACAGTGATGATGTGATGCAATAGTAATGTGATGCAGCAATGATGTGATGCAGTGGGAATTTACACAGTGATGATGTGATGCAACTGTAATGTGACGCAGTGATGAAGTGATGCAACAGTAATGTGTTGCAGCGAGGATGTGATGCAGAGGGAATTTACACAGTGATGATGTGATGCAACAGTAATGTGATGCAGTGATGATGTGATGCAACAGTAATGTGATGCAGCAATGATGTGATGCAGTGGGAATTTACACAGCGATGATGTGATGCAACAGAAATGTGATGCAGCGATGATGTGATGCAACAGTAATGTGTTGCAGCCATGATGTGATGCAGTGGGAATTTACACAGTGATGATGTGATGCAACAGTATTGTGATGCAGTGATGATGTGATGCAGTGGGAATTTACACAGCGATGATGTGATGCAACAGAAATGTGATGCAGCGATGATGTGATGCAACAGTATTGTGATGCAGAGATGATGTGATGCAACAGTAATGTGATGCAGCGATGATGTGATGCAGTGGGAATTTACACAGTGATGATGTGATGCAACAGTAATGTGACGCAGTGATGATGTGATGCAACAGTAATGTGATGCAGCGATGATGTGATGCAGTGGGAATTTACACAGTGATGATGTGATGCAACAGTAATGTGATGCAGCGATGATGTGATGCAGTGGGAATTTACACAGTGATGATGTGATGCAACAGTATTGTGATGCAGTGATGATGTGATGCAACAGTAATGTGATGCAGCGATGATGTGATGCAGTGGGAATTTACACAGTGATGATGTGATGCAACAGTGATGTGATGCAGCAATGATGTGATGCAGTGGGAATTTACACAGTGATGATGTGATGCAACAGTAATGTGATGCAGTGATGATGTGATGCAACAGTAATGTGATGCAGTGATGATGTGATGCAACAGTAATGTGATGCAGTGGGAATTTACACAGTGATGATGTGATGCAACAGTAATGTGATGCAGTGATGATGTGATGCAGTGGGAATTTACACAGTGATGATGTAATGCAACTGTATTGTGACGCAGTGGTGATGTGATGCAGTGGTTATTTACACAGTGATGATGTGATGCAACAGTGATGTGATGCAGCAATGATGTGATGCAGTGGGAATTTACACAGTGATGATGTGATGCAACATTAATGTGATGCAGCGATGATGTGATGCAACAGTAATGTTTTGCAGCGATGATGTGATGCAGTGGGAATTTACACAGTGATGATGTGATGCAACATTAATGTGATGCAGCGATGATGTGATGCAACAGTAATGTTTTGCAGCGATGATGTGATGCTGTGGGAATTTACACAGTGATGATGTGATGCAACAGTAATGTGATGCAGTGGTTATTCCTCTCACCTCTTTCTTAGGCCGGCCTCTGCGCTTCTGCCCTGTCGCTGCAGCTGTGTTCTGCAGAACAGAAACACACAAAGCCCATTTCTACAGAAACACTAATGCCAGTTTGTACAGAAACTTAAAGTTCAGAGAAACTAATGCTGATTTATACCGGAGGCTTCATTCAACAGCTGCCATCACAGGGACAGCTTGACATCCAGCCCGGTCAGGCACCGTTTTAGCCAATCTGCAACTTCAAAACATAACGCGTTGCTGAATACCCCTCGGCCCGGACATGATTTCCTGCCTCAACATCACAGCCTTAAGGTCTAAGGCGGGGGTGTCAAACTGACCCGTAAAAGGGCCAAGAGGCAGCAGGTTTTCACTGCAACAATGCAAAAGCACACCTGAAACCACTGATTTAATCAACTGATCGAGGCCTGCAAACCTGATTAGTTGTATCAGGTGAGCTTCTGCATTGTTGGAGTGAAAACCTGCAGCCTCTTGGCCCTTTCACAGGTCAGTTTAACACCTGTGGTCAAAGGTCAAATCCAGCAAAAAAGGTGATGTTGCATATCTGTGTCACATTGAGTAACCATACCAAATTTGGTGAAGCTGCGATCAGTAGTTGCTGAGTAATGACCCATATAAAATTTCCTGCTTAAAGTCACCGTGAAAAGGTCAAAGGTGAAATCCAGCAAAAAACATGGCATTGCACATGTGTCTGACAGTGAGTTACCAAACCAAATTTGGTGAAGCTGCGATAATTAGTTGCCCAGTACTGACCCGGACAAGATCTCCAGGGTCAAGGTCACAGAGCTAAGGTCAAAGGTCAAATCCAGCAAGAAACCTGACGTTGCACATCTCTGGGTCATAGGGAGTTATCATACCAAATTTGCGGAAGCTGCGATCATTAGTTGTTGAGTACTGGCCTGGAAAATGTCACCCGGACAAAATTTCCAGGGTCAAGGTCACAGCGCTAAGGTCAACAGTGAAGTCCAGAAAAAAACCTGACGCTGCACATCTATGGGTCATAGTGAGTTACCATACCAAATGTGGTGAAGCTGCGATCATTAGTTGCTGAGTATTGACCCGGACAAAATCATGGATGGACGACATACAGACACGCAGTTGACGACAAAATCCCTCGGGGCCGGAGTCGGCCGAGGGGTAAAAATGGTTCAACTCCTTAAAGTGTGAGATCACAAATATGCTTTTCAGAGTGCCCTTAAATGTGCATCAATTGCAATCACTTCCGCTTTATTAATTCAATAGAGGAGCGGAACATGAACTAAAAAGCATCATCGCTTCAGAAGGTAAAGAGCAGCAACCTTAAAAAACAAACAAAAAAATTAAAAAAAACATTGCTCAAGGCTCTTGAGATTTGACATCCTCCCGGTAAGGAAACCTGGCAGCCAGCAGATGTCGCCATTGGGAGATTGTGGCCGATGTGAGTCAGGCTGAGAGATGACCGAGTTTCTGGAAGCATCATTAAGGAATTTGCCAGGTAATGACGAATGCAAAACATCCCCAAATCCGGAACACTGAGAGATTAGAGCCATTTGGAGCTTTGCTCTGGTTTAGTACAGTTATCCAGCAAACTCTGTAACACTGCATTGCGAAAGTTTCATCAATCTTAGTTTAAACACATATTCATTAACCAAAATGGGGTTATGTGCCCCAGCATTTGAAGGAGCAAGATATCACATTTATCCCCATCTAGTGGCTGATATGGAGATTGCATGCACAATCACAGCAGACCTCAGTACATGTCCCCTCTGGTAGCTGCCGGCTGTAGCTGCATCAGCTTTTATTTAGGCAATTTCTATGTCAGTGAGGAGACCCCAGTCATGGATGAATCCAACAGTGAGAAGTAATGAATCCAAATGATGTGAGCAATGAATTATCACTGATGATTTAGCTTACGCACTGCGGTGGGGATTCAAGATTCATATAAAATTACGGCACTGGGAGCTAATATTGGTTGAAGGCTAACATTAGCTAGTTAGCTAATGAGTTTGCATGCATCTCATCGCTGGGCGGGTGCCAAGTAAAAACTCACTTTTTGACCAATGCTTTGTACTGCGTGCCATTTTTTCTCCCAAATGCACCTTGAGCTAATACCCTGAATACCAACAGATCTCCATCCCTGCACGATGTCTGTCTGAATGCCCTCTGCATGCCTCTCGCTGTAATGTTACATGCGACATTGGCCAGGAGCTTAGCTGAGTTCGCAACCACCTGAACCCAATGCATGAGAGATGGGTGTGGTTTCAGTGCCCTAATTCTACTGGCTCAGAGCTCTGTTGAAGGCAGGAAGCCAAACAGACTGACGGAAACACTGGAGTCGATCTCAGTCCCAAGAAAAATGTTTATAACGACTAATTTATGCTCAATTCTTTTACTCAGGAAAAGCTACTTTCAATTTCAACCGACCAGGAAGATCTAGGGAAGTATTTTTTTTAATTCTTTTTTTTTTTAAAGTGGTACATGACCTTTAACCCTCCATGGTGACTTGGCAACAGCCACAGTGCAGCACCAAGGGCCTGGACCAATGGCAAACTGCACTGATCTGATGACAAATGTTCAACACACAACACATCCATAACCTCAAATCTAAAATACATCCATGGGCCCTGATATCATGTTCATTTTCATGAAGTGAAAATGTGGGACTACAAACATGGCCATGACCAAGTGGCGGCTAGAACTACAAACATAGCCATGGCCAAGAAGCTGGAACTACAAACATGGCCGCAGCCGAGAAGCTGTTGAAACAGGACTCACTTTGCTCTTGCTGGCAACCCTGCTTTTGCTTCCCTTGGGTCGGCCGCGTGGTCTCTTTGGGGTGGGGGATCCGCTGGCCTCCTGTGGATGGGGGGGGAGTGTTAGGGTCAGGACTGGGGTACAAGTACAGACACATCCCTCAGTAACTGTGAAGGACTCACCTGCAGGGCTTTTTCACCCGTCTCACCTGCGAACCCTCCATCTTACTGATGTATAAATAATTTTATAAAGGTAATGATATCTTAAAAACAATGTGTACTACTCCAAACTTGATAGGGATCATTGGAATTTTTTTGTGAAATGACATGCAAATTTGCTAACTGCCACTGATGAACAATATATTGGATAAATGACATGCAGTCAGACACAAAACACATTTGCAAGAGCCATGTAAAAAATGAAACTTTTTGAGGCACTCCTTAGTAAGGTTAAAAAGCCTTTATTGTTCAATAAAGGCTTTTTAACTTTACTAAGGAGTGCCTCAAAAAGTTTCATTTTTACATGGCAGTTTGGATACCCAAGTTTTTTGATGAGCACCCGTTTTTTTACTAAACTTGGACATCTGACCCAGTGAAGCATTCCCATCTCTCTCTTTTGGTTTACATCTGCAAGTGCATTTAATGACATTAAATGAGCATGCAGCCTCACACTTTTGGCTTTCACGAACCCTTCATGGTTTCACCTCTGACATTGAAAATGAAAACAGACAGTGTTCGTTTGGTGTTTCATTACCACAGTTAATGTCAATAACGGGTATGGCCTCCCCTAGCTTGAATGACAGCTTGACAACGTCGGGTCATACTGTCCATCAGAACCCGGATGCTTGCAATTGGAATGTTGTTCCATTCTTCAACAAGGGCATTTCCGAGCTCTTCTAGAGTTGTTGGTTGTGCCCTACGACTGGAAATGGCGACCTGCAGCATGTTCCACACATGCTCGATAGGGTTTAGGACCAGCGAACGCGCGGGCCAGTCCATGCGGACAATGGTCTCCTGCTCTAGGAATTGATTCACCACCCTAGCACGATGGGGACGGGCGTTATCATCATCAAGATGAAATCAGGGCCAACAGCACCAGCGTATGGTCTTACATACACATTGAGTAACTCATCCCTGTACCGTTCCCCTGTCATCGTCCCTCTCCCCATGAGGATCTCATCCCTGTACCGTACCCCTGTCATCGTCCCTCTCCCCATGACATGCAGGTCCGTTCTGCCGTTCCTGCATATTCCTCCCCAGACCATAATTGATCCGCCACCATAACGGTCGTGTTCGTTGATGTAGGCGTCATTCAATCGCTCACGTCGTCTTCGCCACACCCGTTGCCTCCTTTCAGTAAAGTCCAGGCAATATCGGGACTCATCAGTAAAGAGAACAGGAGCCCAATCGTTGCGTGTCCATGTGACATGATCGTGAGCCCAATCCAAACGGTCACGCCTATGACGCACGGTCAGTGGGATTCAAACACATGCCCTTCTTGAGTTGAGGCCAGCAGTGTGAAGAAGATTTCGTATCGTCAGAGTGGATAACCTGACGCCTGAGGTGTTATGAAGGTCATTTTGTAGGGTGGTGGCTGTCCAGAAAGGATGACGTCGTGCCTGAAGTGTGAGAAAGTGGTCTTGTCGTTGTGTAGTCGATGTCTGACAACCACCCCCATGACTGTGTGCTGCTGTACCAAACGTTTGATGCCGGTTCCACGCTCTGTTCACAACGCTTTGGCTGACGTTAAGTGCATTAGCAACGTGAAGTTGTGAGAAGCCAGAGTCAAGCATTCCGATGCATCTTCCCAATTGCTCTGAAGTCAATCGACGTCTAAGATGTTGAGGAGACATTGTTATTGCTAAATATAATGCAAAAAATTTGGGACCAAAAAGTTTCACCAACAAGCAACACACGTCTGATTTGAAATGGTGAGGTGTTAGTCAAAGCAAAGTGAGGCTGCACGCTCATTTTATGTCATGAAATGCACGTGCAAATGCGTTGTGTGTCTAACTGCATGTCATTTATCCAATATATTGTTCATCAGTGGCAGTTACCAAATTTGCATGTCATTTCACAAAAAAATTCCTATGATCCCCATCAAATTTTGAGTTGTATAATTAACCATTCAATATTGTTCTAACCAGTTATTAATGACAATGGTCTTACAACACATGAACGGGAAGGTAAAACAAACTACCAAAATGAAAAATGTTTCGCTTTAAATCACTGTTTTCCCCAAAATATCCTTAGCTTGGACAGGCGGAGATAAGATTGAAAATCAGTGAAGTGTCCCTTTAATTATCACAGACTCGTGATTACATGCAGGACAATGGGTCTGCTGGGCGGGCCAGAAAAAACCCACGTTCAGCTTCACAACTTCACACACTGAGGTTAATGAACGTCTCACTCCCGCGCAACCCAGCGATGCAATGCTAGTGCAAGGATAACACCGTGTATGCTTACCCGAGAAAAAAAAAAAAAAAAAAAAAAAAGTCAACACAAACTGTAAATTCCACGCAATCAGCTGCTCAGTGTGGATCTGCCAAATGAAGGCTACTGAAAGGCATAAGGGTCATTCCGTGCAAACTCACCTAAATTTCAAAAACCTCCCCAGGTCGCCTCCTCAGATTTTACTGGAAAGAATTCTTAAATGTATATCTATAAAACTCTACCCACCATGCAAAAGATTAGCTTTCAATTCCTCATAGTTTAAAAAATATAGGCCTTTGAAATTTGGGCCTAAAAATGCCACGTGAAAAACGCATTTTCTTCCAACTTCAGGGGCTTATAATTTTTTAATGGACTCTTTTAGAAAGCTAATATTGCAAATATTTACTAATTGGCTTCCAAGTTTTTCAAATATGGCATCAGATAGCTTCTGGGATACATATTTCTCACGCTATAGGAAGCTAAAAATGGCTTTTTGGCCAAAATGAGCTAAAATAAGGTGAAACGATAGGAGCCCTCCTGAAAATATCGAACAACTTAGAATTTTTTCCTCATAACACAGTGAGTATAATATATATTCACATATATTCACAATAATATATTGTACATATATTCACATGTACAAAACCCAAAACCAGTGAAGTTGGCACGTTATGCAAATCATAGATAAACTGAATACAATGACTTGCAAATCCTTTTGGAACTCTTTCCCATTCTTGCTTGATGCACAGCTTAAGTTGTTCAACAGTCCGGGGTCTCCGTTGTTGTATTTTACGCTTCATAATGCGCCACACATTTTCAATGGGAGACAGGTCTGGACTACAGGCAGGCCAGTCAAGTACCCGAACTCTTTACTACGGAGCCATGCTGTTGTAACACGTGCAGAATGTGGCTTGGCATTGCCTTGCTGAAATAAGCAGGGGCGCCCATGAAAAAGACGTTGCTTAGACGGCAACATATGTTGCTCCAAAACCTGTATGTACCTTTCAGCATTAATAATGCCTTCACATATGTGTAAGTTGCCTATGCCTTGGGCACTAATACACCCCCATACCATCACAAATGCTGGCTTTTGAACTTTGCGCCTATAACAGTCCGGATGGTTCTTTTCCTCTTTAGTCTGGAGGACACGACGTCCACAGTTTCCAAAAACAATTTGAAATGTGGACTCGTCAGACCACAGAACACTTTTCCACTTTGCTTCAGTCCATCTTAGATGAGCTTGGGCCCAGCGAAGCCGGCGGCGTTTCTGGGTGCTGTTGATAAATGGCTTTCGCTTTGCATTGTAGTTTTAACTTGCACTTGCAGATGTAGCGACAATCTGTAGTTACTGACAGTGGTTTTCTGAAGTGTTCCTGAGCCATGTGGTGATGTCCTTTACACACTGATGTCGGTTTTTGATGCAGTACCGCCTGAGGGATCGAAGGTCACAGGCATTCAATGTTGGTTTTCGGCCTTGTCGCTTACGTGCAGTGATTTCTCCAGATTCTCTGAACCTTGTGAAGCTATTACGGACCGTAGATGATAAAATCCCTAAATTTCTTGCAATAGCTCGTTGAGGAATGTTGTTTTTAAACTGTTCGACAATCAGCTCACGCATTTGTTCACTAAGTGGTGACCCTCGCCCCATCCTTGTTTGTGAATGACTGAGCATTTCAGGGAAGCTGCTTTTATACCCAATCATGGCACCCACCTGTTCCCAATTAGCCCGATCACCTGTGGGAAGTTTCAAATAAGTGTTTGATGAACATTCCTCAACTCTCTCAGTCTTTTTTGCCACTTGTGCCAGCTTTATTGAAACATGTTGCAGGCATCAAATTCCAAATGAGCTAATATTTGCAAAAAATTACAAAGTGTACCTGTTTGAACATTAAGTTACTTGTCTTTGAAGTGATTTCAATTGAATATAGGTTGAAAAGGATTTGCAAATTATTGTATTCTGTTTTTATTTACAATTTACACAACGTGCCAACTTCACTGGTTTTGGGTTTTGTACATTTCTGCCAGGATGACACTGTTAGGTGATGAATTATAAAAGTTTTAACATAAGCCCTTGCCTCGGAGGGCTTGAAAATGGGCCAAATTTGTCCCCTGGTTTGATCATGTGGCTAGGGGTTTAGGATCTTCATATTTTTTGTGATGATTGCCTCATATAAGATATATCTACTCACCAAATTATTTCATCTAACGCCCATGACTTCATATTAAAATCAATTTTTATTTACATGCAAGTTTTTTATAATTATTCACTTTTTCCGTAGTCAGGAGCTTATAAATCTTGAAGTTAACTCTCTAGCAAAGGGATACTGCAGATATTTGTAAACTGGCATACCAAATTTAAGAATCTGTTAGAAAAATATTCTTTTTTCAGGCATTCGTATATCTGCCAATTTGACCAAAAATGGTGAATATGCAGGGGGCATTAACTGAGGTTATGTAACATATAATTATTAATTTATGAGAATAATCATCTTAAGTACATTTTCTATTCATAAATAAATTCTTATAATGACAATCCAAAACATATGCTTGAGACAGTATCAACTGTCACAGCATGACTCTAAGCATGTTCTAGACTTGTTTTCTAAGATGTAAAATTGTGCCGCTGAGTGCTTGGAAATGAATGTCATAAAAGATGAAAGGGCATTAAAGAGTTTTCTAAAGTATAAAAAGGACTAATATTCATTGTCTCTCTATATATGTAAATAAAAGAGCTGCTACTCAACTAGTCAAATTTGTCCTAATTTATAATATGCAGTAACTTACAAAAGTAATTATTAGCATGTATTTATGAATAAATAATCACCTCATCACCATTAATGCCAAATAAGAAGCATAATTTAGCCTCATGTGCACCCCTGCACCCACATTGTTTTGTACCAAGCGGGCCAAATTGCCTTATTTGGCTTCCTCAAACTTAGGGCCTGATTTACTAAGACCTTTAGCACATGCAAAATTTTTTGCCCATGCAAAACCAATAACATTGCCCATGATTGGCCAGGGTACTTGCCTTGCACCAATCAGTGGCAATGTTATTGGTTTTGCATCAGCAAGAAGATTTTGCATGTGCTAAAGGTCTTAGTAAATCAGGCCCTAAGAGTAGGTGCTTTCTAGAAACATTCTGATAACCATGATAACAGATTCTTAAATTTGGTATGCCAGTTAACAAATATCTGCAGTATCAACTTTGCTAAACAGTTAAGATTAGGATTTATAAGCTCCTGTATAAGAAAAAAGTGAGTAATTATAAAAAACGTGCATGTAAATAAAAATTATTTTAATATGAAGCCATGGGCGTTAGATAAAATAATTTGGTGAGTAGATACACCTCCTATGAGGCAATCTTTAGAAAAACAAGTAAATCAGAAGGATCTGATAGCTGCGACCTCACCTAGCATCCGTCACGTGGCCTAGTGTCCATGACTGGTGGTTTCTTGTGCAAATGCGATCTTGAAATTGGCAAATGACCATGAAAAATCAATAGGGGACCCTTCCTCTGTGCCAAGAAGCTTGTTCTAAGATGTAATAGCCATCCATCAAGTTAAACTGGAGTTACGGTGCGAAAACTGTGAAATCGGGGCAAAAATCGACACTGTTTTGACTGGTGTGACCTTGGGATTCGACAGATGACCTTGAAAATCAATAGGGAACCCCTCCTCTATACCAAAAAGCTTGTTCTAAGATTTCATAGCCACTCATTGAATTAAACTTGAGTTACAATGCAAAAACCGTCAAATCGAGCAAATTTGACACTTTTTGCCTTCGTGACCTTGGGATTTGACGGATGACCTTGAAAAACAATAGGGAACACCTCCTCTATGTCTAGAAGCCATTTCCAAAATTTCATAGCGATCCATGAATTCTAACTGGAGTTACAGCACGAAAACCCGCAAACAAGGTTGTGACCTCTGACCTTTGACCTCGACCTTGTGCATGGACATCACTTTGATGAAGGTCAAAAACTCCTAAAAATTTCATGATGATAGGATGACAGGAACATGGTCAAAAAAGTGTCACAGACGGACAGAGACCGACAGACAGAAGCATTCATAGAGCTGCTTGGTCGCAGCTAAAAATGAAGGTCCTAAACCCCTAGCCACATGGTCAAACCAGGAGACAAAATTGGCCATTTTCGAGCCCTCCGAGGCAAGGGCTTATGTTAAAACTTTTATAATTCATCACCTAATAGTGTTATCCTGGCAGAAATGTACATGTGAATAGATAATGACCCTATACTCAGTGTGTTATGAGGAAAAATTCTAAATTGTTCCATATTTTCAGGAGGGCTCCTATAGTTTCACCTTATTTTAACTCATTTTGGTCAAAAAGCCATTTTTAGCCTCCAATAGAGTGTGAAATATGCATCTCAGAGGCTATCTGATGCCATAATTGAAAAAACTGGATGCCAATTAGTAAATATTTGCAATATTGGCTTTCTAGAAGAGTCCATTATAAAATTGTAAGCCCCTGAAGTTGGAAAAAGATGCGTTTTTCACATGTGGTATTTTTAGGCCTATATTCAAAGGCCTATATTTTTAT
This sequence comes from Gymnothorax reevesii, assembly GCA_029721435.1. Classification (NCBI taxonomy): domain Eukaryota; kingdom Metazoa; phylum Chordata; class Actinopteri; order Anguilliformes; family Muraenidae; genus Gymnothorax; species Gymnothorax reevesii. Next base: position 93,811,172 of record CM056581.1, on the reverse strand, counting down.
CCCCCCAGCATGTAATGCGGGGGATATAGCAATAGCCATGTCCGTACGTCCGTCCGTAATCCTTTTGTTTCCGGAGCATAACCCAAAAACCGATCAATATTTCTTCACGGAATTTGGTGTGTAGATCTGATATGCAATGTAGATGTGCCTTTTGGTATTTAGGAATTTCTTGAGCCGTTAATCCATGAATGTGGGGGGCCGGGGGGATACGCCATTGCCAGATGGCTCTTGTTTAAACTATGAGGAATTGAAAGCTAATCTTTTGCATGGTGGGTAGAGCCATAAAGATCTACATTTAAGAATTTTTCCAGCAAAATCTGAGGTGGTGACCTGGGGACCCCTAGGTGAGTTGGCATGGAATGACCCATAACTGACCAGTCACCAGCAACTACACACATCGGCCAACATGAGCTGGACGCAGACCCCAGGACCTCAGCGAGGGTGTTGCACATAACGGACCACGGGGGTCATGACTGGGACGCTGTTTGGACCCAATAACAGAGGAACACTGCGACAGAATGTTTCAGGAGGGTGGATGCAGTGTCCTGAAAGCCTCGGTGCATCTGTGCAGGTTATTTGGTTTAAAGAGCCCTTCTGGTTCCGTCGAGCAGAAGAGACTGGCTTTGTTTAACTTTTAACACAAGTTTTACTTTCCCCATCAGCTTTTTGAAGTTGCCCTGGGCATTCGGGCTTCCATTAATGTCACGCCCTGCTGAGTCAACTCATCCTTGGACAACCACCTATTGTCCTATCAAATTTTGTGCCACTGTTCATAACGGAGTCATCCTGCTAATAGACAGACGGACAGAGAAGCAAACGGGTGAAAACATAACTTCCTTTGCTGGTAAAAATAAAAACTCTGAAACAATGTTTTATGGGGAAGAGCTGAGAGCAGAGCATGACACAAAGATTTCACACAAAAAGATAAGGGCAACTTAGTGAAAATTTTTATTTCTCCTTTGCTGAAGGCAACATCACAGCATAACCACAGGAGTGAGAGACTCCGAACGCACGGGGGTGCCTTTGTGTTCTCTAAACGGAGCACAGGGACCCGACAGCGCAGGGTTGGCAAGTCCTGACCCCCTCCACAGTAAGAGTCCCCCCCACCTCACCTTGGGCTGTTTTCGGGGTCTCCCGCGGCCCCTCTTCTCCGCTCCATCCTTCTCTTGCTGGGACACGGCCTGATTGCCCTTAGCACCGGAGTCACTCATGTCCTCTGCTTCCACTGCAACAGGAGGACAGAAGCATTTTAACACGCGCTACACTGAAGAGGAGATAAACAACCCAGCCGAGAAGTCAGCACTCACACTCACACTCACACTCACACTCACACTCACACTCACACTCACACTCACACTCACACTCACACTCGCCCCCACCACCCCCTGGCAATTCTAAAGACTGCAGAAAAGGTCAATGAGTTGAGCTTCAATTCCATGTCTTTTGTTTGCATGAGAAATCAGATCTGCTCACACACACTAGCTTAGCTCCCTGTTCTGAAAGCCATTAGGTTATCGATGAAACAGCTTCGCTTAGCAGAACCATGTGGCTGAAGTCCAATCATCGCAGCGTCAGTGCGCACATCTGTAAGTGTGTGCGTGTGGGTTTATCTATACTTCTGAGCACCGAAATGCCTCGTCGGAACTTGAGACCCTACAAGTACAGTAAAGTGGGTATAATGGGCCTGTGGTAAGCCGTAAGGAAGCGGGCCTCTCTCGCTCTGGGGTGACAGAGCTGCACATAGCAGCACCACAGCACCACGGACGGGTGGAAGGACAACGCTCGTTCCTATATCCCCTTCCATTCTGTGGCGGAGATGATAAACCTTCCAACATGTCTGCATTGTGATTGGTCAGAAACAACGACAAAAAGTGGGGGCAAAATGAAGCAGTTGAATGAAGATCCACATCTTCCTGATTGGCGAAAATAAATTGGCACAAGGTCAAAAAACAAACCATTTATGAGCTGAGCGAATGATAGTCAAACCTGTTTCATGATATTACGTTCAAGCAAAGTATTATGAAATCTAATCCTCTGATTCCAGGGGGTGCACTACAAAGCTGGCTTTGTGACTAAGCCTGATTTTAAGCTAAAGTAAAACCCGGAGCAGCTCATCTAACTTTAATCTATGTACCAGATTTAAAGCGGTTGCTGGTTTTGCTGAGTGCAGAAGTTAGGCTTAATCACATAGCCAGCTTCGTAGTAAACCCCGAAATTATACCAAAAATTATACCCTTAGAAGACCCTTATTATACCATTATACCCTTATAATCACTGATAAGCATTACTCAACATCAACGCTACTCTTCTCCAAATGGTCGTTTCCACTAGCCATTACTTTTGCGCACGCTCTGGTCACCTCCTCGAGTATTGAAACTGACTGCAAAACCCTAAATAAACTATATAAACCAGGGGTTCTCAATCTTACCCAGAAGGAGCTGGTTTGATTGTTGGCTTTCTTTCCAACCAAGCACTACTACTACTATGACTATTATTACTACCTAAGTGTTTTACGGCGGTTGGCATCCTTAACGTAACAAAGCAGTTACACACATAATTCTACAAATCAAGGTCTTCAACAGACAAAGGAGGTTGATTATTAGAATCAGGTGTGTAATTGCTTGGTTGGAATGAAAGCCTACACCTACCTTAACCCTTTTTGGCCGAGTCTGAGGACCTCCGGTATAAAACAAGCAGAAAAATCACAAGATGTATTCAGGAAAGAGCACGAATCTGCGAGCTAATGCGATTGCGAATTGTTCAGAGAAGCCAGGCTAAACATTGTTGTTTGGTAAGCAAAATATTTGGCTTCACGTATTAACGAGTAAAAGACAAACGTGATTGCAAAAGTGAGAGCTGATGCGGAGTTACAAATGCAGCAATGATAAGCGGGAAACGCATGATTCTCAAGTTCCAACTCACGTCGTTTTCCCATGTTACGTAATTTTCATACATTTACATGGTAACTATGAGCTGCCAACTGGGCACTGCAGTGTTTGGCCTGGTAACCTGCGAAGCGTGAGAACGAAAATTGCTGCATTTAGAATCGTTAGTTTCAGCGCAAGGCCAAAGTCGCCAAATGGTGTTTCCGCTTTCAGGTAAATATCTTTCCAGTGTAAATACTTTACCACCGTTACCACACAAAGTCAGCCACCTGTATCGACTCTGCACTTTTTTTTGTATTACAGAGCAGCTATATTAGAATGATTGTCCAACGGATTTGAGTAATTCAGCGCACCATTGGTACGAGTATTAAGTTGATCAAAGCCTTCGCAAGGCGTAGCGGCAGTCGGATTGATTTCAACATAGTATTCATCTTTATTTCATCCATCTCGAATTCACGTTCCTTTCCCTCACGGTTCACCGTTCCGGGCTGAAGTCGCGTAATTAAGGTGTCCGGGCTGATGGCCGCCTGTAAGTGCTGGTAGTCACGCCTCGAAGAGAGCTGCACAGGTAACGCGCTTTCCTTCCCAATAGGAAGTGGATATTCGCCCTGCTGCGGGGTGAATTGGGGGGAAAAGATCGGCTATCTGCCCCGCGACGGAGCCCACAAGAGAAGCACTTCTGCCGTTTGCCCCGCAGTTGGGCCAATAAGAGACTTCATCTTATAATCCGCCCCGCTCTCTGATCTTTCGCGCTGAACCGCCGCGGGGCGAATATCCTCTTCCTTTCCGATAACGTACTCGACTCGTTCCGAGGGCCTTGGAATGTACAATCGATTAGTCAATGTACTATGTACTTCCGAATATTCACTGGAATGAACTCCTGTTTGTGTAGCCTACAGGCCTTGCTCTGCGTTTACTTTTTATTTTGGCAGCAGTTCGTTTGGGAGCGGTTTGGTTAAATCGCAGTAATAACGGATAGGCTAAAAACGGTACATTTGTTGCATCTTCTGTGTTAAAACTTGTCATAATAGTCGAACATTCCTTTGGGGGTGAAAACAAGTTTCAATCTTCAGTGACCACTTTAAATGCTCTTCCCGGCAGAAGGAAATGACCGTAGGCCAACTTGGACAAAAACCTGATTCAAAATACATATATTGTGGCGAGTTGATTTCTCAGGACGTCTCAATGCAATTAGATACGGAACAAAAAGGCGGTTTGACTTAAATCGCCTCCCCCAGACACACTCACATATCGACGGGTTTTCCCAGTATTTATTTACTGGAAAGGAGGTTACGACAGTCTTGCAAGTTCGACCAGCGACCTCCAGGCGCGTAAAGACAGACTCGCCTACTGTAATGTCACCAAGCGCAAGTAGTTCAACCGCAAGCATAATTCTCGTTATATTGTTGAATTTCCTCGTACAGAGCAGCAGGATACGGAAACAAACAAAAAGCTACTTGACCAGAGTGAAGGACCGTTTGTGTCCACAGCAGAACGAGGGTACTTTTAAAGCAGTTCATTTAAGGACAACACAAAGTAAACGGACGCCATTCCCGAACACGCCGCAGGGAGGACGCTCTGTCATTCGGAGGATAAAGCCAGCCAACAACCCACCAACATGGCAGACGTGTAAAGTGAGCACATTAAACTAAACAGAGGGAAAAAAACAGCAATGCATTTGAGACATCAACTTGGAAAAATACATGCGAATCGCACAATTTATCCCCGTTAACCCGTGGGAGGTGGAAAATGTGCGCTCTTTCGGATGTGCTCTGGCGGAAACTTCGGTGCATCAATGCGATTACATTGTTTCATAATGAATTCATTAACAGAGTAGCGACGTTATTGCTGCACAGTTGGCTACGTGTGAAGTAAGCGGGTAAACGGAATATCCCTGGTAACGTTAGCGGTGGATATTAGCCAGACATGGGCCAAAAGGAAAGGAAAATCAGGTGGGGAAAATTAAGGGCACAGCATGTACTCGCTAAATGGCGCAAATTCAGCGGAGGTTAGTCCAAGATGACATGGGCGAAGACGACGATAGTATGTAGCGGCATTACATGTCAACGTACGTTTGCATTCAACAGCATATCCAACGTCCGACAGCGGGTGAACACTGAATACAAACGCTTACGACTTAACTCCGCTTTCAGGCTCAGCGCTGTCTTTAGAGATCCAATCTGAAACGAGTGCAACAAATGGTTGAATGCTTACCGACAGGAAAGGGAGAATGCAATGGATTAACTAACGTTAAACGTTTACCAAGTTTACAACCTTGATTTGACTGAAACGGCGGATGCAAAAGAAAATCCTAAATGCCTTGGAAAAACAGCAGCCCGAAGCCGCTTTCACACCGGACGCGAAACGAATTTTTTGCACGACAGATTACATTCAAAGTCAATGTAAAGACGCGAATACACGCGTTTTCGCGTCTGTGCATTGACTTTGAATGTAATCAGTCGTGCAAAAAAAATAAAAAATTCGTTTCGCGTCCGATGTGAAAGCATCTTAACTGTAAGCGTTATTATGATGTAAACTGGGTGTCAAGCAACAACAGTCAAAGTAAATTGATTGCATCTTTCAAAAATATCTCTGCGGAGCACACAAAAGCATGCACTGTTGCTAGCCAGTTAGCAAGGCTATTTTCAGGGGCGGCCATTCTCACACACACTATCTAGGCCGTAGTAGCCCTCACAAACTAACAATGTTGCTTAGCTTTTTTGGCTCTCCTTCCCTTCCCTCAACAGTATATCCACGGATTTAATATGCCAAAAATACTTGACTAGTAATATGATCGTCGGGCAAACGAGTGGGTTTAAATCCTGAGCTGCGGTTGCTGCAGGTCTGATTATGGCTGCGCCAGGGAGCGCGCACGCCAGCCCCTTTAAATACAGCCTAATGCCATCATTTCGACGGTGGAAATCAGAAATACAACTGTTAGCAAAAGAGAGAACGAAGTAACGTAACATTACCAAAAAATGTCGGATCCACGGACCGGCTGAAAATCAGTTTAAAATAAAAAAGTGGCCTGTTGCGTCTTTCGAAATGAAATAAAGATAGTGGGACGCGGGCAATTTAGGACAATTTTAAGAGGTGTTTAGGGGCGGGGATATTGGAAGGACGGCCCACCGCTCCTCACGTCTCACCGGGAGCCATGTGGCAAAGTTGTTATATTCACACTCCCATAAAAATCCGCACGGCTGCCTTTGAGCTAATTTCTACAATTTGTAAGGAGGGGTCCCTGAAAGGCTAATCTCGATATGTTTAAGTCGACAAGTACATATGTTGTGATTACTTGTTATCATCCTGCTTTTGGTAATAATGGCTGCAATGGACTGTAATTTCTTTGCATTGGATGATGCACATGGTTCCACGACAACTAAACGTGGCTTTTGTTAACCGACTGTGCTAAACAGTTTATGTTGAGAAATAATGCTTTTATTTGCGTTCAAGTTTATCTGGGTAGATATTATAAGAAACACGACGCCGACAAGTACATCAGTCTGTTTCAACCTGGTAAGACCTATAGGTCACGTGACGTTTTTACCAAAACTGAAATCCCACTTTACAGTGATGACCGTGCAATCCGTGCGGGCAATATGAGTGAAATAAGGGAAAAAGGGTGCAAACTGCATTACAATGCCCGACTCGACAAAACCAGTGTCAGTGGGTAGGCTGCAACCCTTTTGTTTCCTTCCAAAGCAGCAAACCTCCTTCCCTGCAAGCCCTTGTCACGAGAATTTCACTGAAATGACTCCTTAACTTGATAATGAAGTCAGCCTTCCTCTACCCTCTCCTTCTGAACATTTTCACATATCTTTCTCATATCTTGTCAAAAATGAGAAAATACAAACACGCTCATTTTCTACATTTATTTTGAATAAGACAGCATTCAAAATTTGATACTGGTCATCTAAACTATTCCTTTTGTATATTTAGAATGAGGTTATTCCAAATGTAGCATTCCATTTCCATTCTGACATGTACAGTGTCATCAAAAATTATTGGCACCCTTGGTGGCACTGAGCAAAACGTAGGCTACTATGAACAAAATGTCCCTGCTGTTTATAATCTTGGTCCTTCATTCAAAATATTCTCAAAAATCGAACCTTTTCATTAAAGTGAAATTATTAACAGAAAAACGTAGCCACATTGCAATTTTTTCCCCAAAAATGTGTGTTAAAATTATCGGCATCCCTAGAAAATATCCGGAATTTAATTTTACTGAACTATGCTTACCGTTCTATTGAACATTTTTAAGTTCACCTATTTGAGTAAAAACTCTTAAGTAATCAATCATAATATTAGTTACCAATATTAGTGGTGCTCTTACTGAGAAAAAATTCTCATGATAAAAATGGAACACTGCGGTCAGTACCTTGCCAAATGTGGGGGGGGGGGGGACCGCTAAAATGCCGCCTGTTCTAACCCCCGTATCTCCAGGGGCACACCTTGGATTTTCTTCAATTTTTTTTTTAACTGATTCCTCTATTATAGTAGAAAGACCACTCCAAAAATTGTTGATGTGTTTTGATTAATATAAATTTTGCAGGTGTCTGAACAGGGGTGGGGTAACCTCGAAAATCACTTGGCATTTCCAGCTTCTTACACAGCGTTAATGATTATTGAATCACAATAATTGTAAGTTCTCAATTCATAAATGCATGACACACTCACAGAAAGGTCAGTATATGCAGGTTGGTAGATCATGCTGGCATTATTGATCCATAATTTCTAATTAAACGGGTATTAGATCACTTTCTTCTGGAACGTTGTGAACACAGCAGCTCATGTGGGCTGCCATATTGGAAATCCCAGCTATTTTAATTGGCTGGCTGAGTAGTAGCCACCTAGTGCACAAATGAGGAACCAATTCGTACAAGTGTCATCACCTATTGTCAAAGTACGGAACTAAGAGAAATTAAATACATTTCAGAGGACAAATTTGTAATTAAGGAGCAATTTTTAATGTGGGAACTTTTTCAAAAATGCTGTAAAATGATATATTCTAAAAAATGGCACAAAAATCAGGTTGCCCCTTAAAAGTCTCCACGAAGTGACACGATATAAGATTTGTCCCATGGCCAATGGGAAGTTGAGGAAGATGCAGCTGGCTAGCAAACTGCTAACTGTGATGAATACGAGTGCCTGTTAATGCTATGTGCTCTGTTCATCTTTATCTCTCCTATATCCCTGAGTAGTGCAATGCCAATTATGCACAACTCTTTAGAAGCAATTATACTAATCAATTATTCTCTTCATTGTACTCACCCTGCCACTGGAGTCACCCAAGGTTCAATCCTCGGTCCTTGTAACTCCCCCTTGGTATGACTAATGAAATGCAGAGCATCTTTACACGTGCTGTCACTTTACATTCATCCAGTGCATTGATTTAAATTCAAGCATTGTGAAACCAATAATAAAATTGCAAGGTACAAAAAAAAGGAATCATAATTCATTTGTTAATAAATGTAAATTATATTTTTGGCTTGATAAAGCCTCTGAATGTACTCAAACCATACTGAATCCTTAAAAAAACTTTCTTTTCTGATTGCCAACTGATGCATTTTAGACAAACCCAAATTTACGATCGCAATTCTTTACATAGAAAATATCAAACACAGCAAAATAAGGCACAATTTATCATATCTTAATATCTTAAATGGGTAAAATTAAAGGCATCATACCCCTGATTTTATAAACATAAGCCACAGCTTTGAAAATTTCTGAAATGTTAACAAATTAGCAATTTCGTACTTTAGTCGAAATTTACCCGGGGTGCAATGGTAGAACATTTTGAGATCATGTCCATAATTTGAACTTCTCCCTCATGTGATTCTGGACATACGATAGCCAGCCAATAATAAAATGTATTGTGATTTATGCACTTAACTCTATAATTATTGATCTGATAAATCAGAATGAGTAATTCAAGTGTCATCTTATTTCAATAAATACTCATCTATGAAGTCCAAAGCAGTCAGTCAACCCAGCTCTATCAGGTCTTTCATTCTGCACTTGCCGCAGCGCCTTTCATTAATAATTACCATCAAATTCATCATTTCACTGCAGCAAACTGCAGACCGGTGAGGCAATAACGACTGCATATACAGTCCTTTTCCTTTATCCCCAGACACAAGTCCTCTGGATCCTGTAATGTCTGCTCAAGGTATATCCTACCACTGCTGTTAACTCTCTGCCCGACATGCAGGTCTTCGCTCTATTCTCTGGTTGCCGGAGATGGAACGAGAGCCACTATCTTAACCCCTCTGTGCATAATAAATGGCAATGTAAACAAAATTTAATTGCTAAATAAGTCCATGATTCAATTTCCAAATGAGACAAATGTCTTGCTTCATTTATATAATTTTCCCTGTTCCTGTGACATGAATATTGAGTCATGAAGACTTAAATAGGGTCATGCATGACAGGTATTGGCATTGGCTCTAGGACTCTGTCCCTGGATGGTTCATCCCCAATAATGCTTTTTCCTCTTACTGCATTATACAAACCCAAAACCAGTGAAGTTGGCGCGTTATGTAAATCGTAGATAAAAACAGAATACAATGATTTGCAAATCCTTTTCAACTTATATTCAATTGAATACACTGCAAAGACAAGATGTTTAATGTTCAAACTGAGAAACTTTTTTTGCAAATAATCATTAACTTAGAATTTAAAGGCAGCAACACATTGCAAAAAAGTAGGCACAGGGGCCTTTTTACCACTGTGTTACATCGCCTTTCCTTTTAACGACACTCAGTAAACGTTTGGGAACTGAGGAGACCAATTTTTGAAGCTTTTCAGGTGGAACTCTTTCCCACTCTTGATTGATGCACAGCTTAAGTTGTTCAACAGTCCGGGGTCTCCGTTGTCGTATTTTACGCTTCATAATGCGCCACACATTTTCAATGGGAGACAGGTCTGGACTACAGGCAGGCCAGTCTAGTACCCGCACTGTTTTACTACGGAGCCATGCTGTTGTAACACGTGCAGAATGTGGCTTGGCATTGTCTTGCTGAAATAAGCAGGGGCGTCCATGAAAAAGATGTTGCTTGGATGGCAACATATGTTGCTCCAAAACCTGTATGTACCTTTCAGCATTAATAATGCCTTCACATATGTGTAAGTTGCCCATGCATTGGGCACTAATACACCCCCATATCATCACAGATGCTGGCTTTTGAACTTTGCGCCTATAACAGTCCTGATGGTTCTTTTCCTCTTTGTTTCCGGTGGACACGACGTCCACAGTTTCCAAAAACAATTTGAAATGTGGACTCGTCAGACCACAGAACACTTTTCCACTTTGCTTCAGTCCATCTTAGATAAGCTTGGGCCCAGCGAAGCCGGCGGCGTTTCTGGGTGCTGTTGATAAATGGCTTTCGCTTTGCATTGTAGATTTTTAACTTGCACTTGCAGATGTAGCGACAAACTGTAGTTACTGACAGTGGTTTTCTGAAGTGTTCCTGAGCCATGTGGTGATGTCCTTTACACACTGATGTTGGTTTTTGATGCAGTACCGCCTGAGGGATCGAAGGTCACGGGCATTCAATGTTGGTTTTCGGCCTTGTCGCTTATGTGCAGTGATTTCTCCAGATTCTCAGAACCTTTTGATGATATTACGGACTGTAGATGATGAAATCCCTAAATTTCTTGCAATAGCTCGTTGAGGAATGTTGTTTTTAAACTGTTCGACAATCAGCTCACGCATTTGTTCACTAAGTGGTAACCCTCGCCCCATCCTTGTTTGTGAATGACTGAGCATTTCAGGGAAGCTGCTTTTATCCCCAATCATGGCACCCACCTGTTCCCAATTAGCCCGTTCACCTGTGGGATGTTCCAAATAAGTGTTTGATGAGCATTCCTCAACTCTCTCAGTCTTTTTTGCCACTTGTGTCAGCATTTTTGAAACATGTTGCAGGCATCAAATTCCAAATGAGCTAATATTTGCAAAAAATCACAAAGTTTACCTGTTTGAACATTAAGTAACTTGTCTTTGCAGTGTATTCAATTGAATGTAGGTTGAAAAGGATTTGCAAATCATTGTATTCTGTTTTCATTTCCAATTTACACAACGTGCCAACTTAACTGGTTTTGGGTTTTGTAACTATAACCCTAACTCCTTAAAACATGGTTATCTGTCCGTTGTCCATTGGTCCATCCGTCTGTCAACAATGGTGGCACTTTTGTTTTATCATTAGGGGACACAAAAGTCCGGGAACAAAAAATGCTGGGACGAAGAGTCCTGTAACCGTTGGCATTATTTGAAATGTGCATTGAGGGGTCAGGCTCTACCAAGGTGAGGCAGGGCTGATAATCACTCCTGCTCTTTCCTCTCCCGCTGAGACTTTTCAGTCACTGGGCATCTTGGTATTGTTATCCAGTTTTAGGAACTGTAGTTATGGGTTAAAGACTCTCCCTCTCTGAGAAGTCTGTAGGGGTGAAACGAATGTGCAGATTCTTCCTGTGTCGTTTCCTCAGAATCCGCACCTTTCCCTCCAATCGTTTGTCCTGCCTCTGCAACTGAAACCCTTGGCTGATCCTCCAGTATATGCTGTCAGATTCCTGCAGTAAATCCAGAATGCCACATTTTGCATGACCTTCAACCTCCCAGATATTTCCATGTTACCCCACTTCTTGCTGACCTCTTGTGACTGCCTGTTACGGCTTACACCAAGTTTAAAACATTGGTGCTGGCAGACCAGGAGTGTAGAGGCACAGTCCTGGCTTATCTTTAAAAGATCATGTGACCCTACACACCTACCTCTGTGGTCTGCAGCTGAGGATGCCTGACTCCTCCCTATTCTGCATCTGTACTTCCTCATATCTACAGCCTGTTCAGACTCCAGCGTAATGGAATTACCTTTCCTCTGTGATCATAATGATGGGCTCTGACCATCTGTCAGTAAATTATCTCTTCAGTCTGTACCACTCCTTGCTAATTTTAGAGCAGCTGTTCAGGTTTTGCATTGATTGCAGCAGTGCTTCTTTTGGTACACTAAGTTTTTTTTTGTCTCCCCTTTTTTAAATTTTATTTATCATTTTTTTTTTTCTTTAAAGGTTATCTCTTGAGTCCAGGGCTGCGTCCAAACTGTCAAAAAAAAAAAAAAAAAAACGACATCCTATCCGCTAACGTAATTCCTGACCACGTTTCTTTCACCTTTGTGGAAAATGTCATAACGTAATGAAAAGGCGTAAAAGGGAATTCCTAACGGCTTCGGAAGACAGCTGTCCCCAGCCCGTCTCATGCGTTTCTTTTTGCGATTGGCCGGATGAATGGTCGTCGCTTTAAGTATTGTTGCCGTGCGGAATTGTGGGATAGCGTTATCTCCTTTATCTTTTTGAAAAGGACAGTTCTGTGTACCTATGCTCACGGAGGTAAATTAGAAGCACTGAGACACCTTTCCTTCACAGTTAAAAAATAGGAATGCACTTATCATGGCTGCCTCTTAATTACTTCTGAACAATTTTTTAGGAGTTAGGAACTTTCTTAGGCAAAAAAAAAGACTTCCGATGCAGCCCTGGTCCTCTCGAAGCACAATTTTTGCCAGTTGGATTGTAATTTCCCTCTTGGGACTTAATCAATAAATGTTGAGTCGTACTTTGTCCTGTATAAGAGGTCTGGGTGGCTGTGTTGCAATGCAGTTAGCATGCTGGCCTAATAATGTCATGGTCCTGCGTTAATTTTCCAGGAGGTGCACTGTGGTATTGAGCTCTATTATAAGGACAGACGGGATTATTTAAGGATTAAAAGTGGCTGAATATCTGCGGGTTAAGTCGCGGTGTTAAATCGCTCGGTCTGAATATGGGTATCGATGGTGCTGTGCTCCTCTGCGAAGAGGAAGTTATCCTCTGGAATGGCTAAGTCAGTGATACGCTTGCACAGCAAGAACACAGATGGAATACAGTCGCTGTTTAGTGCTGGGTTTGTTCTGTTCGGTACCTGTGACCTGGGGACTGCTTCAAGAAGCAGGATTACGGAGTTAGATGGAATGTAAAAAATGTTGGGTGCATATGTGAGTGAGATGTGTGAATTGTGTACAGTGAAAGGCAACATTGTGCAAATCCAATGTTAAATAAAAGAATTATGCATATGGAGTCAAGATACTATGACTTTGATTTTTTTCTGATTTTTATTATTATTTTTTTATTATTTTAATTTGTATGTTTCAGATAATGAGTATGCGGTGAAACAATAAAATAACTGAAGGTCACCATCTTTCCATCCCTGAAAAAGGTTTAGCCCATGAGTATGGAATGCCATTTGGGTCTAAATTAAATAAATAATACATAATTTATTGCATGATCACATTTAATTTAATTTCCCTAATAAATAATTAATCTTGTAATAAATAATTGGGGCAATAAATACTATATCAAGAGCCATTGTCTGAGAGAATAGCGCGAGGTGTGGAAATGACCCCCCCAAGATTTGAACAAAACTTTGCCTGTTGGAACATACTCTTGTCTCACGGAAAATATCCAAATTCTTTTTGGAATTGGTTGCTTCATTTGTTTGCAGCGCGATCTGGAAACCAAAAAGTGGAAAAAAAACCAGTCTTATGAGATGCGTTATAATAGGAAATCATTTAAATCTGCCGAACTATATGAGTGCAAATTAAAACGCACCACTTGAAAAAAGTCAATATTTAAGTTCAAATGAACTTCAATATAATTTTAATACAACAACAACACTACAGTGATGTCACCCGACGTGCCAGGTGCAAGAAATGCGAGAATTTCAAGTTAACTGTAACGCTAGGCAATTTTTTGCAAAAACACAACATCTTGCACGCACACCACGGGAAAAATGAATTTCACTCTGAATTTGTGCACACATTGCCTTTAAAAGCATGTGAATCCGAATAAAATTTCACTTCTTCACTGACACTTGTGAAACGTCGACACTATGCCGCGACTTACAGCCCCTGAACGGGAACGTGCCATAGGCATGCTTCAAATTGGCGCCAGCACCAGGGAAATTGCCAGACGACTACACTGCGCACACACAACGATCGCAAGACTCCATCAAAGGTTTCTGCAAACGGGGAGCACTCGGGACCATCCTCGACCGGGTCAACAACGCGTGACAACAGCACGTCAGGACCGTCAGATCGTACGGGATCATGTCCGAGACTGAACACTACCAGCGACAAGAACGGCTGCTCAAGTCCAAGGACGACGTGGATTCATTCACCCCAACACTGTACGGAACCGTCTGCGAGCTGCAGGCCTGTGTGCACGACGTCCTTATTTTGCCCCATATTGACGGATCGTCACCGAAACCAGCGTCTACAGTGGGCAAACAGGCACCAGAATTGGCGACTACGACAATGGCACGGTGTCATCTTTTCTGACGAGTCACGATTTCACTTAAGGAACGCAGATAGCCGTATACGTGTTTGGCGGAGACGTGGTGAACGTTATAACGCCGATTGTGTTGTTCAAACGGACCGTTGAGGTGGTGGCAGCGTTATGGTGTGGGGTGGAATAAGCTACCGTCACAGAACCCCTCTCCATATCTGCAGAGGAAGGGTGAACGGCGTCTACTACCAGGACCAGGTGCTGCAGAACCATTTTGTGCCGTTCTTCAACCAACACCACGATGTCCACACGTTCCAACAGGACAACGCTAGGGCACACACTGCAAGGGTGTCCATGCAGTACCTTGCACAGCAGAACATCCCCGTGCTTCAGTGGCCAGCTCTGTCACCCGACCTCTCCCCTATCGAGCACTTATGGGATGAAATTGGACAACGTCTTTCATTTCGACGCCAGATGGACAACATCCGAGAACTTGAGGTTGCCCTTGTTCAGGAGTGGAATGCTATCCCTCAGAACACTATCCAGAGACTGATCAACTCCATGCGATGACGATGCACCGCATGTGTCAATGCAAATGGCGGTCACACCCGTTATTGACTTTCCTGTTTGACCCCTACACCAGTTAAATCTCTCTCGCGCGTTAACATTATCGTGAATGAAATTGAATGATGTTTACATGTCTTCTTAAATCATTCATTATCTCAAATGCATCATACGTATATACTTCACATATCAATCCGTGGAGCTATTCCAGATTTCGTGAGTGGTGCGTTTTCATATGGACTGAGTATATTTCTGATGGATACGTATACTTGAACTTTCCCGTGAATCAGTTACTACCTCATGGTCGCTTGGAGATTCGTGTGGCAGGGGCTTAAAGTTTTGTGGAAAACAAAAATGAAAATCAACTTTTTGGACTTAAATCTCAAATTTACTCCAGCAACATGCCTTGAAAAACTATGCTTTATGGTGTAAATTCAGCAAAGACACGTCCAGATGAATGATTGTTGTCCTACCTAATTGGGGAGAACAAGCAGCACCTGTTAGGAGTGGAGTGCTCTCAGGGTGAACCTTTTGTTAATCATGAAGATGACTGACAACAGGTCAGGACTAATAATTGTTTAAAACGGATGTTTTATCCTCCCCAATTCTAAGTTATACTGAATTTACCCCATGATTTCATCTCTGTTAGATCGCATATGGAGAAAAACTGTCTTCAGTTACCAAATGGAAAATGCATCAATATAGGAAAATAATTGAGAACTAGCTAGGACTATCCTTATTGTCATAAAGGGACACCTGTGCTCCCCCAATCCTTGTTCTAGCACCGGGCCTGAATAAAGCAAAGGCAAACCGAAGTCAAACAAAAACAAAAGCATTTAGACGCTGGTTGGGATGAGTTTAGGTGAAGCTTAGACCCCGAGCAAGTCTGGGTAGGGCTTTTATACTACAGGAACGCTTGGCCAAGGTGCTCCGAATCTGGTCGGTAAAAATATCATGCCAGCACTGTCGTTTCTTTTCAATAGTGACCTCTTGTGGCTGAGGAAAATCATGATTTACCACACAGATGGCCGTTATATGAAGTTTGGAATGAAACCTGAGATGCGTTCATTTCAAGGCCAAAAAGATCTTGCGCTAGGTTTCTCGAGGGAAAGACGTTCAAGTCTTAGGACCGCGAGCTCTGGTCAAACAGGTTTGCTGTGCGAAAGTGTGAATACCGATGTTTAGGATGCTGACCGCCATCATGGAGAGCAAGGCGAGGCTGATGAGATTGTTTAACAGGCCTCTGGATTTCAGACTGCGGTATTAAACCTGGCGCTAAAAATGAAACTTTCCTTGCTCTCTTATATTTGTTTTATTTTCAGGACCTCCATCCAATACTTTCCCATTCTGGTCCTTCACTTGTTTTCTGTCATGTGGCAGTTCGGACTTCACACCTTCTCTGAATCATATGGTAGGCTTGTTGGCTGGATAAATCAATTGTTTAATTAAAGCCTAAACCCTTGCAATTATTTATTTTTATTGGGAAGTCTTTCATCTTTCTCAAAAAAAAAAAAAAAATTCTGTGTTTCAGAGTCTTATACTAAAGAGATACAGCACAAAATGAGATTGCCACCCATAACACATTTTTTATGTAACAAATCATACTTTAAGCATTTTATGCTGCTTGTCTGAAGAATGTGTCAAAACATATATGCCTATCTCAAATTAATTGTGAGAATATATGCCATATTTTAAAAGCACAGAAAGTTCATATTTGCTTATTTAGCAGGTAGAAAATTAGAGGGCCTGTATGAGAGAGTAATTTTTTCCCCCTACACTCTAGTTCAGGTCCAATCAACAGAAAAGAAACATAAATCTGCCGTCGTTGACTCCCTTCTGTAATGAGTTGATGTTTAGGGGCGCCTGTGTCATGGCCACAAGAGGGCTTGGGGTTGGAGTTATTTACACGCATAGCTTTGAATAAAAGTAAGAACAGTATGGTACATTAAACATAAGCCTGCTGTAGGCTGTAAAGAAATTGGGTCTGACAAATGAAACTGGCTTGTTCTTTATGGACTCAAGTATGACCTTTTGAAAATGGCAGTTGCTACTGGTAATGCATCAACCTTATGCGAGTGCAGCCAGTAATTTAAATAGTTTCCGGTAGCCCACATTTGTAGGACAATTCCTGCTTGTACAAGCGGCAAACACTGGCCACCAGCGTGTGACGGATCAATGGCTAAAGCAAGTGATTTCACTGGTTTTAGTGATGCCAAGTCGACTGTAGTCCATTAGAAGTCTATTATAATTACACAGATGGGTAGGATTTCACAAATGACTGCAAATGAAATTGTTGACATGAAAATATCAATAGAGGGTGATGATAGCATTGATGGCTGGGGAAGGTTGGGTGTTTGGAGGTATCCGGATCTCCAGGGTGTGGACAGGCAGGGGCGTGAGGAACAGGGATGAAGTTGTCCTCGGACCCTCGGATCAGCTTAGAGTCTGACACAATCCCTGTGTCCTTATTTAACTTTAAATCGAGTTTCTAACCCAAAGTGGAGGATTCAATAGAGTGGTCCTCCTCCTTCTGCGTGACATCTCAGCCCATAGAGCTGACATTCTCCATACTCCATACTCACACTCCAGCAGCACATGGTGTCTAAGGCTACTGCTAACCCCACTGGCACTTTAAAGGCCTGCTCGGCGCCATTGGCTTTGCATCAATTAACTGAACACAGCCCACCACCCCTGCCCCTCTGTGACTAAGGTCATAGCTAGCGCCTGATAAACCATTGATGCATGTGCGTAGCCCCATCCACATTGTGCAGCTATTCATACACTGACAAAGATTAGCTGGTAGTGATCAGAGAGATGATTCTCCAGTCCTATCCCTCAGCTTTACTACGCAAGTGCATTTTGACCTGGATAAAAGTATGGACTCTGCTTTCTGGATCTCAGGAGGGAAACCGTTCCTTTGGAGGGGGGCTAGATATGAGCATTTTATTGCTGACAGTCAGACATCCTGCTCTTCGACAACTACGAGATCATTGGAGGGTATGAGGGTGAAAGGAGGTTAAATCTCGGTGTAACAAAAGCACAGTCTGTCCTTTCAGTCCCACACATGGACAGGTTTTTTTTTAACGTAGATTTAATTTTACACATTGAGAAAAAGGAGTCCTGTTCTTAATTTGCACATCATGGAATGAATCGTATCGAAAGTGACACAAAGGTTTTTAATGGCAGAAACGCCATTGAGGTGCAGAGTGATGTTAATGAATTTGTTCCTAATAAACTCTGGCCATACAACCAGCATTTATGCCATGTCTGCGCTGAAAAGAAAACTGAGCCGTCCACATCTTCATATCAATGCGGCAGACTTCCATATTTGGCATACTCTGTGACATCAGGGTCAGCAGATGTGGTCAGCTGAGCATCGTCTCCATAGCGGAGGAAAACAAGATGGAGGTCATCTTCATCAATCTTCAATCAATCTCCATCATCAATATCCCCTGCAGCCATGGAATCCCATTTTTCAACCCAATCAAGGTCATGACTACTGGCATACGTGCAAAAAATTTCAATCATTTAGGTAAAGTAGTTTTTTAGGGAAATTGTGTGGATGGACAGACAGATAGACAGACAGATGAAAGAGCTCTATTGCAATATCTCCTCCTCCACTTCATGTCAGGATGGAGGTTTAATATTGTTATGTTTATGGATAATATTGCCAAGACGTAACATGCATAAGGAATCCTTGTGGCATTCTATACCTCACAATAACGCAATAATAACGCTCAAGAAGCCCAAACTCTAACAAAATGTTGCGACGAACAGGTTCCCAGAACAACAGTCGTTTCATAGACATTTCTCAAACTTGTCAAGGATGAACGCAATGAAAACAGATTGAAACTCCAACACTAATTCCCCAACTGAACTGAAATGGTTTACCTTACGCTTTCAGTGTGCTTTTGCCCAAAGAAATATGGATAGATAGAATAATTTATTTGTCATGGGTTTCAGCAAAGATTAAATGTGGCTACTCCACTTTCTCGGTGTTTGCGGGCCATCCTCTGTCTTTAAAACAGCGATGAAGGTAACCTTCATACACGTACAAATAAGCTTGAGGCTTGCATTCTTGGTCCCTTGATATCGTACTGCATGTCTGTAAATGCTTATCGACCGGACTCTACTACACATGTGCCCCAGCTGATATAGTCCCTTAAAACTGCCAATTCGAAAGACGGCGTTACCTGTCTGGACATGAGGGATGCTGTGATCATTTTTTACTGAATAGTGCCAATAGTAGGTAGCTCTTGTTTTGGAATGCTGTTTTTATTGGGTCCAACAAGCATCTTTAAATTCAATGGAGTCCATCAAAAAAAAATCTAGGCATGTGGCTGGCTTTGGAGCAATATATACTGTATTGTAGACTGGGAAAGCTAGGCTGGAGGCAAGGTTACAAAGAGTATTTTCTTTTCTGTAGTTGACTGTCAAAATGTTAAGATTTTTCTAATTAACAGAGACTTCATATTCTTCTAATCTTGAATGGAGGGAATGCAGTGGTCATACAATGTACTGCTTTTAGTTTGCTGGGCGATCCGATAATGTGGATTGTCTATTTTTTAAAGCAATGCAGAAACATATGAGTGACTTGCATATTGCAGAATTTACTTTACAGCTTGATAATAAAATGAGATTAAATTGCTCAAATGACAATAATTTACAAAGATTTTACTTGGCTGTATATATAGCAGTTCAACTCGGTCTTGCAACTTGACCATAATTGACTAGAAAGCTGTTAGTTCGTCTTTTTTGACCATTGCTATTGTTGATAATGAATCAATAGAAAAAAGTGTGCATATTTTGCGATCATGTCAAAACTTAAACAATTGCTTATGGGTCAAGCAAGGTTTTTGGCATTACGCAGTTCCATGTCAAAATTTAGGTGAGAAATAACAGATTCTCATTGGCTGTAATAATGGTTGATCTCGTTTCAGCTTTTGCAGTTTTAACCGAACAAATGCAGCTCCTAGAAAAAGGTGGTAGCGCTAAAACAACCCAGATTTTTAAACTTTAAAACCTTTTCTAAAATGTAGCTCAGGTCCTTCCCTCTGCACAATTGCCAACATTCCTCATGCGCCACCGTATACCCCCACAGAAACTCCTATCTGTGAGGCTATCATATTCCTCCTCAATTCTGTCAAGCTCCTTATGAAAGACCAGCCTCACTGACTCCTTTGTGCCCAGACAGTGAAGACAGTTTGGCCTTCTTTGATGACTGGAAGAAAAACTCCTTGGAAAAATGAGAATATTTTTGGATTTTATGTTGGACCTGTAATGTGTTCCATCACTTCTATTCCAAAATAAGTTGTGTTCCTCTCTGCGGAAGAAGCACTGGTCTCCTTGATGAACATGTCACCCTTGACCTTATGTTAATCTCTCTTTCAGCTAATTGCAAGGGGACTAAAACTCAGCGAATGAGATGAATGATGTTGAGATGCGGTGGATGTCATTGGCTGCTCTGTACCTGGCCTGTTGTGAAATCCAGCCCAGCTTTCGTCTCCTCATCTGCATTAAGTCTTCATTACTGGTTGACCAGGTAAGTGAAAACACAGGTGTCATAGATCTGCTCCAGAGTCAGACAAAACTGAGCAAACATTTATCAAAATTAACTTGGTTCACCATCAATCTATTTGGAATTGCCAATATGTGGGCTATTTCATCATCATCAAGGGTAATTTTAATGATTGATTTAAAACGATGCATTTTTCAATGCTTTTATCGAACTGAATTTGAAAGATTAATTCACCCGTACACCTCTGTCCTTGGCAAAGAGCCAGTCTGATTCCTGTCAGCCTTTTCAGTTGAATTGTTGTTGATGCCAACATTATAGTCCCGTCTGGGAGAGGGAATTTGCATTATTTTCAGTGTGGAGAAAAGTGCCGTGAGCTTAGGCTACCGGCGGTAATGTAGTTCTCTTGTTTACTTGGCCTGGTGTTTGTTTTTTTTTGTCTGGTGTAACATTGTCGAATGCACACAATCAGTCACCTAAACATAATGACTTCCTTAAATCCGGGAAGGGGGTGGGGGCAGGGGCGGGCCGGTTCCTTCCTGCTGGGCAGGTGTGTTCGATTTTGTTGCCCTTTTCTTGCACTTGACTCCGCCCCCTTGTTGCACTCGCCTTTGTTGCCATTTTGTTCACTTGTCCTCGCCCGTTTGTTACCCTTAATTCTGTTGTCCTCCTCTCGGCTTTGCTGCCGGTCTACTCAAGTTTTTTATACTATTTTAGTTGAGTTTGTTTACTTGATTTGTTGCCCTTTGATTCTGTTGTCATTCTACTCGGTCTTATCAGTATTTTTGGTGATTGCTTATTGGTTTAGATCTGTAACAATGGAAAGTGTTCTGTCACTTACTGTTAGCACTTGTACTTGTCTCCTAGGAGCTCTGCACTTTTGTACTGATCTTGTGCAGTTTTGTATGTCGCTCTGGAGAAGAGCGTCTGCTAAGAACCTGTAATGTAATGATGGTCACATATTACTCTGGCGAAACATCCGTATGGCCCAACATACTCTGCTAATCAGGATTGAGAATTGGTTAGGCCACAACATGCTCCATGTTGGGACCCAGGATAATACGGGTTAGACCACAAGAGTCTTCGTGTTTGGACCCAGGATAATACAGGCTAGGCCACAAGAGTCTCCATGTTTGGACCCAGGAGCGGTCCTCAGATGTCATCCACAAGAGCATCAAGAAGGAAGCTAAATCATCAGTTGCTAAATGTTTGGGCTCATGAATTTAATAACTGCAACTGATTGTGCTAGTCCAGGAAGACTTGCAGGCTCCCGATTGGCCACCCTCATCTCTCTGTCCATCCCTCTCTCCTCCTCATCCCTCTGTCATCCTTCCTTCTCTCTTCTACCTTCCTCCCTCCCTCTCCCCTTCATCTCTCCATCTCATCCATCCACTCCTGAGGCTGCAGGACTCAGAGTTGCACAGCTGAGGCTGACCCGTGTCCTTGGAAAGTGCTTTAGCAAGATGAACCAAATGTCCTGCTTCAGTAATTGCCTCCCAATATTTTAAAGTTCTTTCAACGTTTTTATGATTTTCTCTGCCTCAGCCCTTTTGTGACCTCACAAAGGTGTTAATGATTTTGCGCATCAGTTCCTGCTTCACCCAGCCAAATATAGGAACTCTGCTGCCCATTACTATCTGCTGGTTACACTGATGAGAGCCGCTGACCTGTCAACATACACCTCAGCGTACCAACTTTCTGTACGGACTGGATTGTGTTCTCTTATAGAACTGCTTCCCCTGGCCTTGCTCACTGAACAAGCTTTTGCAGTTTGGGCTTAAGACCAGTAGAGGGTGGTGTTACCCTTCTAAGAATGCCATTTTTTGAAACTGATTGTGCCTCCGTTCCCCCCTCTAAAATTGTTCATCTGCATTCAGCTGGAGTTTGATCTAAAGAAGAGGACTCAGAGTGGCCATTTTTTAATCTGTAGATCCCTTTCTAAAGTGATTAATGGAAATGAGAAAAGCATGACATGATGCAGACCATCGGTTCCCAAATTCAGTCCTGGGGGCACCCCTGTGTACAGCGCTGAATATAAAGTATTTGCCCCCTTCTCAATTTATTCTATTTTGGCTTATTCATCATTTTTAAAAAATGCTCATTTTAATTTAAGACAAAGATAACATGCGGCTAGACAAAATGCAGCTTTTAAATGATTACTTTATTGAAGGTAAACCGTTTTATTCAAGTGCTAATAACACCCATGGGAAAAATATAATGCCCCCGTTTCACCCCACCCCCCCCCCCCCCCTCCAAACAGGAAATGAGTCTTTTACCTTGATATGGAGGATTTTTGGCCAGCTCTTCCATGCAGAATTGGTTTCATTCAGCCATATCTGAAGTTTTTGTGCATGAACTGCCTGTTTAAAGTCATGCAGCATCTCAATCATATTCAAGTCAGGACTTTGACTGAGCCACTCCAAAACCTTCATTTTGCTTCTTTTAAGCCATTCAGAGCTGGAATTCCTTGTGTGCTTTGGATCATTTTCCTGCTGCAAAACCCAACTGCGCTTGAGATTTTGAACACAAACTGATGGTCAAACATTCTCCATCAGTATTTTCTGGTAGAGAGCAGAATTCATGGTTCTATCAATTATGGGGAGTTGCCCAGATCTTGAAGCAGAAAAGCAGCCCCAGACCATCGCACTACTGCCTTTGTGTTTAACTGCTGGTGTTCTTAATGTAGAATGCTGTGTAAGCTTTATGCCTGGTGCAATGGGACCCAAGTCCCCCAAAAAGTACCGTATTTGAGTCATCAGTCCACAGAACATTATCACAAAAGGTTCAGGAGTCATCTAGGTTTTTTCTTGGTGCAACTGAGATGAGCTTTTGTACTCTTTTTGGTTAGCATTGGTTTTCACATTGCAGCTCTCCCATAGATGATATTTTTGCCGCCTTTTTTTCTTATTGCGAAGTTCTGAAGAACTGACCAAAACTGAGGCTAGTGAGGCCTGCAGTTCTTTAGATGGTAATAGGAGATTTTTCGTGACCTCTCCTGAATGAATCGACAATGTGCTTTTGGAGGAATTTTGGTTGGTTGGCCACTCCCGGGAAGGTTCACCTCTATTCCAAGTTTTTTCCATTTGCATATAATGGCTCTCACTGCAGTATTCTGGAGTGCCAATGGACTTGTGACATTTTCCAGACTGACAGATGTCAACAATGCTACTACGTTCACATTACGAGGCTGAGGTGACTCTCATCTGATTTTATTTATTTTTGCTCAAATTTGACACAGAGATGATGTCTTCCAGGCTGTGTGGACATAGAAATTTAATCTTGTATCATATCTTCAAGCTAGAATTTATCCACTTTCATATGAAGTCCTAAATCCATGGAGCTTTCTGCCGGCACGCATCCGGTAAGCCCTGCTAAAAACCTGTGAAGCTCGTTTTCTGGCGTTCTTCACCAGGTACTGCTGATGAACTGATTGCGGTCCTTCAGGGCAAAAGCCCATCCATGTGCTCTCTTGAAGTGCGTTCATTTTTTTTGGTTTGAATCCCGTTTTAATGCCATGAGTGCTCTCACAAACTAAATTTTTTTTGTTGTTGGTGACATACATGACTCGCGCAAAAACGCATCGACGAGAGCATGCCTGCTGTGTTGGAGGGAGGATTCGTTCACATTACAGATACAGGTCACTTAGTTGTAATTATGAATGTGAACTGTGAAAAAGGGTAAATCTGATCTGAGGAAAAAAGTAGTGTGAACGTGTGACATTCTTGTTTTTCATCTGTTCTTGAATTTTTTTAGATTGTGGCAGCATGTGCTTTTTTTCTACCTCACATTGCCAGAACGGTTTGATTTAAGTTATCTTTAGAATCAGTAGGGCTGGCAGTAATCATTCCTGGGTGTGTCAAGTAAAATTAAACCCAGTTATCATTTAAATTTGTTTAATTGGTTGGGCTAGTAACAAATGGGCAATTACTTTTTCGCACTGGGCTCGACTGGGTTGGATAGGTTTATTTCTTCAATAAATGAAATCTTTTTTTAAATAATTTTGTGTCAACTCAAGTTATCTTTGTCCAATATTAAAATTAGTTTGATCTGATAAAATTTAAGTGTGATCGATTCTTAAATGTTTAACAACACGTTCACCAAATTTTCAGCTATCATGTCAACATATGAGTCATGTCCTTCATACCAATTTGCAATTTACAGCCGCCAATCAGCCAGGCATACATGCCTTTGGACTTTGGGTTGGAACTGGAGTGCCCTGAGGAAACCCACACAACCCTGGGGAGAACATGCAAACTCCACACAGACAAGCCCCAGGCTAGATTTGAACCCACAACTCTCTTTTTGTGAGGCAGTAGTGCACCATGTGGCAAATGCGTGAAAATAAAAGACTTTGGATGAGGGAAAATCCTCTTTCACAGCATTATATCCAGGTTTTTGTTCCAACCACAACTGTGTCAGGGTTGCAGTAAGCTGTTTATTTGCCCTAATTCCACGCATTTCACGTTTAAAGCATATATTTTACAGTCTTAAGCTTTACTTTAGCAGAAATATCTCAGTATGCACTGAACATCTTGAGCTTATTTTCTATATTGCAGGCAACTTCAGGGAATAATATTTTTCAACAAATCAAAATTCGGCATGGAGTAAATCTGTGAGCTCTGAGTTAGGCTGGTGAACACAGGTGTTTAAAGTTCCTTTATGATAATTAGCTTGAACTTAAAGACACAAAACAACTATGATGCAAATGCATACCTTCCTGAGTAATTGTTCCTTTTTGCAACCATCCTCCAAACCCTTAGACACAGGGCCACTGTTACGGGGCCACATCCCCGAAATCCTTAGCTGTGTCCCTGACCAAGGCTCTGGCTTTAGAAAGACATGCTGTATAGAAACACTCCTACCAGTGTCCCTGACCAAGGCTCTGGCTTTAGAACAGGAGTTAGTCCCCGGGTCTGACACTGTGGCTGCCCACTGCTCCAAGCAGTAGTAGATCTAAGTAGATTAGGTCAGTACAGAGGAATGTTCTCCAACAGAGCTCAGTAATGTGTGCTGTACTTTATGTTCCCCAATATTTTTGAGATAAAGCTCACCAGTTTGCTCTGCTCCCGTCGGTGATATTAAGTGCAGAGACCCGCCGTACAGAACATTATGTTTTATTCATTCAAAATCACGATTCTACATCAATCGCTGCAGCCCAGCTGACAGGTGCCACATAGCACTCATCGTCAGCAACCCCCCCCAGCATTCCTCTTGTGCCTCCCTGCCCCTGATTCCCGTTTGCTTGTTTCTCCAAGTTTTTTATTCTGCTTTGTTTCTGTGTTCGGTGTGAGTTAGTACAGTTGATTTTGGTTGTAAATCATCTTTTTCCCATCTGCTTGCCTGCCTGTTTTGTGTTCTGACCCTGTTTGTCCCAGTTTGTTTCTTAGATCTGCCCTGTTCTGACTTCTGTAGCTGCTGGACTTTGAACCAAGACCTGTTTTTGATGTTGAGATTTTGGATTGTGTTTTTAGGTGCTTTGTTCTGCTCGCCTTGTTTTGTAACTAGGTTCCACATTCTCGACCCTGCCTGCCTGACCAAAAAAAAATTTGGCATCTCCAATCCCCTGCGAATCTGGAATGTCCAATTGGGGAACTATGTACAAGGCTTTTTGCTTATGCGGCCCCCTATTGCCAAGTCAGGAGAGCGAGACGGCTCGCAGCTCTCCTCCAAAGCACGCGCCCGTCGGCACCGCTTCTTATACTCTCATTGGTTCAAATTTTGCTTGCTCAGAACGAGGGCGGAGGATACCCGAACATGAATGAGCTTAGAATCTTCCTAACGAGCACCCGTCTGGCCAACAAGAGGTGCCAGAGAACTTATTATTTGCAATACCCTATCCTGGCAGACCAATCCTAATTTGCATCCCTGTAGCGCATTGGCCAATGGCGCGCGACTGAAGAGAGCTGCCGACCACTGCCGGCTGGAACGAGGCGGGGATCGAACCCGCGCCGTGATAGTCACTTCTGCTTTGCAACACGATGCTTGACCGACTGTGTTATCCAGTAGCTCTGACTGTGTTTTTTGAATGAATAACCTGTGGTTTATCTTTCACTTATCTGGGCCGAAGTCCCTGAGTTTACCCGCCACTTATTTTAAGTTTTTTTAAGAAGTAGTGCTTGATGAGGCATCTTCCACAAGTGCTTTGTGCATTATGATTTTCTGCAAGATTGCTTATTTACTTGTCCTCAGCATGCATTTGTTCTATTTCTCAGCTGTTCGCTATCTAGTAGTTGGACCTGTGCTAGCTGGCTGTAGTCAAAAAGTAGATGGAGAGATGTTGACCTAAAATGAGTAGAAGGATGAATTTTGAAAAAACTGCCTCACTCAGTGCTGGTGAGGTTTCTTATCCAACGGGTGGAGAAACAAACAGGGCTGCAAGAGTTAGATTCTGGAGGGAGTCCGAACATCAGGCTAATATGAGTCTTTAAATCTCTAAAATGTACTATATTTAACATATGGATCCCAAAACTAAAAATTATTTCTTAGTTAGTATGAAAAATTGTATTTGATACAAAAACTGTGCTGCATAAATCATGGAGCTAGAGAAACATTTGTATGCCTGACATTAGAGTCAGGACTTGGGCTTGTTCCACTGGTCACATGACCCAGCTTTGGTGTTTTGATTGGTTTATTATGAGCGAAGACTCTGTCTGCTGGTGAATTTCTCGTGCTGAACTCCAGAGATTACTGCTTTCAATTAAGTGAAAGGAATAGAAAAAATTAAGCTGTGCTAATGCCAGTTCTTATCATAATCCAATAGAACTGCTAACCCCAGGAGCACTGTGCAATACTGGGGCTAATTTCATGCCTATTAATGTTGAATATATTGGACCCAACAATTCTATACTTGTTGCAATGTGAAATTAACACATTTATGTATTTAGCTTTACATAACATTACAAAAAAGGGGTCTTGGGGAAATAGATGCCTAATATAAATGACTCATATTTTCAAATGCATGTTAAAAAATAATTTGCAGGAAATATTTTATATGTATGAAATATTATCAGTGTGTAGTAGCTTAATGGCTTTGACTTGCCTGGGAATTCTGAACAAATTAAGTAAAATTGTTCTGTCCCTTGAATGAGATCATGCATCAGATCAACACCTGTTGTTCCATCATACCTAAACTGAATTAATGAATGTGTTTGGGATCTGTGGTAATCTTTAATTTTATCCTTAGTTTAGCAGCTTAGGCTTCTCTAAGTTTGGCAGGCTGTGCATTTATAAGAGTTGTTTGGTAATCAGGCCAAATAAAGTCTAACATTTGTCAAATTTGATTCCATTTCACCATGTATTCACATGCAATTAGAATGCGATAGAATTTTGTGGCTTTTATACTTGGTACTTTCTAATTGTAGACTCTAATACCTGTGATTAATTAATAGCCTTCTGATAGTTGTTTTCATTAAGATGACTAAGAGCTAAAGATGGCATAAAACCAGAGAACCACATCTAATGGCCCCACCTTTCATTACAAAACCACTGAAGATGCTAACCCTGCATCTACTCCTGGATAAAGATGTGAAGGAATCT
Organism: Gymnothorax reevesii; assembly: GCA_029721435.1. Lineage (NCBI taxonomy): Eukaryota > Metazoa > Chordata > Actinopteri > Anguilliformes > Muraenidae > Gymnothorax > Gymnothorax reevesii. The sequence goes on along the minus strand of CM056581.1, from coordinate 93,783,365 downwards.
CATAGCAAACCCTAGCCCTGCTCCAGCACATATTAGCCATAATGTGTGACTGTGAGACTTGGGGTGCTGGGGCAGTAAAGTTTGTCAGTGAGAGACTTGTGATGCTGGGGCAGTAATGTTTGTCAGTGAGACTCAGGGTGCTGGGGCGGTAATGTTTGTCAGTCAGAGACTCGGGCTGCTGGGGCGGTAATGTTTGTCAGTGAGAGACTTGGGGTGCTGGGGCAGTAATGTTTGTCAGTGAGAGACTTGTGGTGCTCAGGCAGTAATGTGTGTCAGTGAGAGGCTCGGCGTGCTGGGACGGTAATATTTGTCAGTGAGAGACTTGGGGTGTTGGTGCAGTAATGTTTGTCAGTGAGAGACTTGGGGTGCTGGGGCAGTAAAGTTTGTCAGTGAGAGACTTGTGATGCTGGGGCAGTAATGTTTGTCAGTGAGACTTGGGGTGCTGGGGCAGTAATGATAGTCAGTGAGAGACTCGGGGTGCTAGGGCAGTAATGTGTGTCAGTGAGAGGCTTGGCGTGCTGGGACGGTAATGTTTCTCAGTGAGAGACTCGGGGTGCTGGGGCAGTAATGTGTGTCAGTGAGAGACTTGGTGCTGGAACAGTAATGTTTGTCAGTGAGAGACTTAGGGTGCTGGAGCAGTAATGTTTGTCAGTGAGAGACTTGGGTGCCGCGGCAGTAATGTTTGTCAGTGAGAGACTCGGGATGCTGGAGCAGTAATGTTTGTCAGTGAGAGACTTGGGGTGCTGGGGCGGTAATGTTTGTCAGTGAGAGACTTGGGGAGCTGGAGCAGTAATGTTTGTCAGTGAGAGACTTGGGGTGCTGTGGCAGTAATGTTTGTCAGTGAGAGACTTGGGGTGCAGCGGCATTAATGTATGTCAGTGAGAGACTCGGGATGCTGGAGCAGTAATGTTTGTCAGTGAGAGACTTGGGGTGCTGGGGCCGTCATGTTTGTCAGTGAGAGACGTGGGGTGCTGGAGCAGTAATGTTTGTCAGTGAGAGACTCGGAGTGCTTGGGCAGTAATGTTGGTCAGTGAGAGACTTGGGGTGCTGGGGCGGTAATGTTTGTCAGTGAGAGACTTGGGGAGCTGGAGCAGTAATGTTTGTCAGTGAGAGACTTGGGGTGCTGTGGCAGTAATGTTTGTCAGTGAGAGACTTAGGGTGCTGGAGCAGTAATGTTTGTCAGTGAGAGACTTGGGTGCCGTGGCAGTAATGTTTGTCAGTGAGAGACTCGGGATGCTGGAGCAGTAATGTTTGTCAGTGAGAGACTTGGGGTGCTGGGGCGGTAATGTTTGTCAGTGAGAGACTTGGGGAGCTGGAGCAGTAATGTTTGTCAGTGAGAGACTTGGGGTGCTGTGGCAGTAATGTTTGTCAGTGAGAGACTTGGGGTGCAGCGGCATTAATGTATGTCAGTGAGAGACTCGGGATGCTGGAGCAGTAATGTTTGTCAGTGAGAGACTTGGGGTGCTGGGGCCGTAATGTTTGTCAGTGAGAGACTTGGGGTGCTGGAGCAGTAATGTTTGTCAGTGAGAGACTCGGAGTGCTTGGGCAGTAATGTTTGTCAGTGAGAGACTCGGGATGCTGGGGCGGTAATGTTTGTCAGTGAGAGACTTGGGGTGCTGTGGCAGTAATGTTTGTCAGTGAGAGAGTTGGGGTGCAGCGGCATTAATGTATGTCAGTGAGAGACTCGGGATGCTGGAGCAGTAATGTTTGTCAGTGAGAGACTTGGGGTGCTGGTGCCGTAATGTTTGTCAGTGAGAGACTTGGGGTGCTGGAGCAGTAATGTTTGGCAGTGAGAGACTCGGAGTGCTTGGGCAGTAATGTTTGTCAGTGAGAGACTCGGGATGCTGGGGCGGTAATGTTTGTCAGTGAGAGACTCGGGGTGCTGTGGCAGTAATGTTTGTCAGTGAGAGACTTGGGGTGCAGCGGCATTAATGTATGTCAGTGAGAGACTCGGGATGCTGGAGCAGTAATGTTTGTCAGTGAGAGACTTGGGGTGCTGGGGCGGTAATGTTTGTCAGTGAGAGACTTGGGGAGCTGGAGCAGTAATGTTTGTCAGTGAGAGACTTGGGGTGCTGTGGCAGTAATGTTTGTCAGTGAGAGACTTGGGGTGCTGTGGCAGTAATGTTTGTCAGTGAGAGACTTGGGGTGCAGCGGCATTAATGTATGTCAGTGAGAGACTCGGGATGCTGGAGCAGTAATGTTTGTCAGTGAGAGACTTGGGGTGCTGGAGCAGTAATGTTTGTCAGTGAGAGACTCGGAGTGCTTGGGCAGTAATGTTTGTCAGTGAGAGACTCGGGATGCTGGGGCGGTAATGTTTGTCAGTGAGAGACTCGGGGTGCTGGGGTGGTAATGTTTGTCAGTGAGAGACTCGGGGTGCTGGGGCAGTAATGTTTGTCAGTGAGAGACTCGGAGTGCTGGGTAAGTAATGTTTGTCAGTGAGAGACTCGGGGTGCTGGGGTGGTAATGTTTGTCAGTGAGAGACTCGGGGTGCTGGGGCAGTAATGTTTGTCAGTGAGAGACTCGGGGTGTTGAGATGATAGTGTTGGACAGATAGCAGCCTCATTTTAAAAAAGTGCAAGAGCAGTCGGGTGGACAAAGAAAGCCAATCCAGATAAAATTTAGAGACTTTTGTCTCGGTTTCTCTTTGCTGACTTTCTTCCATTTCATAGTTTTGATGAAATAATTCAGTGGCTTTTGCCTGAGATGAGTGATTAATGTCTGGTGATTCTGAGTGAAGAACACACTCCTACTGGGTATATGGTGAGACGATGCAGTCTGGGGAGGGTTTGAAGCTGTTTCATATGAATCAACAAAGAGAAGGCACAGCACTCCGAGGTTTTAACTCTCTTAGCAATATGCTAATAGCACTGGGCTAAATCAGACACAGCTGTGCGATAGTGAGCTCACTGTTTGACTCAACGCCAGGATCATTCGTGCTACACCTCTATGAGATGGTAACCATTTGCTCTGGATGACACAACACCAAGGTTCATTGGTGCTATTCCTTTGTGCAGTGTCAGAAGAAAGGACATGATTATCTCTTGAATTTGTCAAGCTGTTGACCATATTGGGTATGACTAACTTGCTGCCTGCGACTGTTCCATGACCTGCGTAGAGTTCAATGGTCTTATCTTTCTGATGCCACTGCTGTTTACATCAGAAATTCAGTCTAACTCAAGATTGTGAGAATAATAAGCACATCCCACATCATAAGGACCCCATGATACTGTCCAAACTACGGTTTTTAATTCTAAGGCTACAAAGCGAAAGTACTCCTTGGAAGATTCACCACTGTGTCAAGTTTTGTCCATTTCTAGATAATGGCTTACAAAGTGTTTGCTTGAGTCTTAGAGACTTGGACAAACTAGCTTTGTAACCCAATCCAGACTAATACCGTACATTTAAATAACTTTTTCTTCTCTTCCGAAATTTTTTTTGCTACTGAGAATTGTGCATGATCGTGTTTGTCAAAAATAGCAAAGGTTCTTCTACTTCGATTGCAGAGTACCACGAACAATGCTTAAAATGTGAATTTAAAAAGCTAGCTGTAATATGCGAATCTCTTAAGCTGTGTTCAATTGGATTCAAGAGCAAAGACAAAAAAGTTATGCTTTAACTTCTAAACTTGTTTTTTTACTGAGTGCTGTTTTTGAATGTTACGTCATGAGCACGGAGCAATGAATTTTGGACAGGTGTATGCTTACCACTGTGAAACATCACCTTTCCTTTTAATATCGCTCAGCAGTCACATGTACTGAAGGCACTAATTGGTGGAGTTTTGAAAATGGAGTTTGTTCTAAATCTCACCTGATATGGGACTTCAGCTGCTTAACACTCAGAAGTCTTCATTGTTACATCCTGCCCTTCATTATCTGGCTCAAGTTTTTAACTGGAGACCGGTCTGGACTTAAGGCAGTACACACTCTGTCCGCAAGGACACTGTGTCGTGATGCATGCAGAGCTTGGCTTGGCATTATCCTGCAGAACAATTAGCGGCATCTCTGACAAAAAAACACATCTGGACGGCACATATGTTGTTCTAAAATGTGTGTGTGTGTGTGTGTGTGTGTGTGTGTATACCCTTCTGCGCCAATTTTATTTTCACAGATGTCCAATTTACCCTCGCCGAGTACACTAACGTAGACTGTGACAGACAATGGATTTGAACGTGTTGCTGACAACAATTTGGATAGTCTCTCCACTCTTTTGTGCTGAAAGCATGACATTTATTTTTTCCAAAAACCGTTTGAAAACTGGCCTTGTCAGACCACAGCACTCCTTTCCACTTTTAAGTCAGTTAATTTCAGATGGAATCCATCCCAGAGAAGTCAGTGGTGTTTCTGGATGGTGTTGATATTCGTGATGCGCCATCACAGTTGAATAATCAATTTAATCACTTGACTGCTCTGAAACCAATTAAGATGGCTGGTTAATATGGATTTTTGTAATTATTTTCTTTTTTGCAACTGTTTTAATCCCGCTGTGAGCAAAATTTCTGTCTTGGGTACAAATGTGAATTGAATGTTTTAATGGAATTATTAAGTGACAGATACTCAAAAATAACAAAATGGGAAGGCACCAGTACTTTTTACAGTGCTGTAACTTGTACCTTAGTTTGATCAATATTTGTGCAGTAGTTGTTTGGATGAATTTAAGGTATTTGTTTGTTTACGTCTATTTTATGTATTGTTGTACTGATTGCACTGTAATGTCAGTTTTCTTTAGGAGAGGGAAATATAGGTTTTGATATATTTTCTGCATGCTGTGATCGATTCAAAATTTTGTAGGCTTACTTCTCGGAGGGTACTTTTTGACTGCTAATTTTATTTTGCGCTGATGATAATATAATATTCAATAACAGTTGATTCGATTGGCAGTAACTGGTTGATTCTGACTGGCTGATTAGCTCAGTCGCTGCTCTTTTGACATTCATTGGCTACATGCAGCGCAGAGCCCTTATACTCAGTATACCAAGGTGAAAACCAGTATTTGTTTTCAGCAATTAATACCCTGTTTACAGGAGGTTGGGTCTTTCAGAACTGACTTTGTCTCATCCGCCGTAGACGGTGGTACCGCAGTTAAGAGGTGACATATTCGCAAGATTCTCTGCCGTGAGAGCTGGGGAGGTGAAAAGTCAGCATGTTTCACAGCGGGGGCTTTCAGGTGTAAGAGTGTTCAGGGTGAGCGTGAGCTTTCCCCGCCCTGGTTAAAGACCCTGTTATCTCAGCTTGTTGCCTGGCGCGCATCCTCTGCACACAGAGATGAGATGCATACTCGCATTTGTATGGATGTTTTTGATGTCTCTTTTTTTATGAAAAAGGCGAGTCCCACCATTACCCGGGGGACGTGCATTCCCGTTTATATGACAGTCATTGCTGTACTTCTTGAATGTGAATGGAGGCTGGAGAATTCGCTCTGCTACCCGCATCAGGCCGGGCTGACGTAAGCAGCGTGTAAAACTGGTTGTTAACATACTCCTACAATGTACCACTGCTTCAAAACTGCCCGCATCTCCTGAGAATTTGGACCGATTTACAGTTTACATGCCTCAAAGGACATATCTCGCCTTGAAAATGCAATCTCTCAATGGCAGAAGAAACGTAATGCTTGAACAAAGGCTGCTTCATGCACTGTGCTTGACTCCTTCCCCAGCATGCAAAGCCAAGAGGATATATGCATGCTTTTTTCCCTTAATCTGTTATGTTTATACAGCCTCACAGTACGTCTGAGGCGACTCTCTGCTCCTCTCCGCTTCTGTATCTCAACAAGCCTGTTTTGTATGGAAAACCATTACATAACCAAGTGCCTCCACATTTAAAGGATCATTTCTGTGCTTTTTTTTTCCGCCCTGCTGTTCATGAGATAAAGATGCTGCCTTGACTTTATGAGCAGGATGACAACAGTAAGATCACTGTGACTTTTAGGAGAACAACTACATTATTACAACTGTGACTTTGAGGAGAATGACTTCATTATGACTACAGTGACTTTATGAGGTTCGTGAGGATAGTGAAAATATGACGGCTACTTTGACTTTAGAGGAGCATTACTAAAGTAAAACTACTCTTGACTGATGAGAGATTTTTATAAACAGGAAACTGGCTTCTTGTGCGAGTTTCACATTATTAATTGAATGTGCAGTGCCTTCGCTTTCTCTCCGAGCCTCACGACCTCGGCTCAACTGTAGTTTATGCAAAAGAAGTCGGAGCTGATGGGGTATAGGTTGCGGTGCGGCATCATACCATAAATACAGGCTTTGCATCGCAATGAGACTCATCATAAGTGCAGGGCATCAGCTGTACCCAACATCTAACCTCCATCACTGTGGTCATCCAATCGCTGTTTGTCAAACTTATAACAGTCCACGAGGAAGTGTTTTGACAAAAATGGACGGCCATCAGAGTAACAGTTAAAAAAAAAAAACTTGATTTGTTTGTAGTTATCCCCTCAATTGTGATATTTATGTTGCTGAAAATTAGATGCAAGGCATAGTGAATGGTGTGGTGTCACACTATTTGTGTTATAGAACAAGAGCCAATTACTTTGTCCTAATATTGCTCTGTTATTGAAGGTCCAATGCAGAGACTTCTGAACCAGGAGTTTTTTAAATGACTGTTGCTGCTTTGAAATTCATAAGTCAGTTGATTGGGAATTTATGTTGACACGTAGAACAAAACATTAACCGCCAATGAGTCTACGTTGACCACAGATTCTAATTTGGTGGAGAAGTTGAATACCTCGGCAAAAACTTGTTGGAAATCAGCCAAGTGAGCCCTTCTGAGAGGAAGCTGCCTGTTTAGCCAACAAAATGGGGTCATGACTGCTGCACTCCATGAAGGGGACCAAAGCTTTAAGTTTTCACCCAGAGTTGACTTCACTGTGCCACTGCGTATAGAATTGCACTGGTGGTGGGTTCGCAGGTTTGATTCCCGGGTAGGACACAACTTATAATCCATTTCAATGACATTTTCCAGTATGAATGGGCCCTATTTAAATGAGCAAACTGCATGCAAATAACCGTGGATGACAGCATCTGCTGAATTATCTGTGGATAAGAGCGGCTCTCTCGCTGAGATCATGCTTTATTTGCTGAAGAGTTTAACGATCCCCTCGGCATTTCCACAGATTGTTTTGGAAATCACTTCCAGCGCCACACAGATGAGGACTCCAATGCCCAGTTGATTGGGGCTGTTTTGGAACAAGAAGAACTGGTGAGGAGTCAAAATTAACAAGGCTGCATGACACTCCATAGCCTGAGGAAAATCTTTATCGTGATTGGTGTGAGTAGCATTTTCTAAATAAAACGGACATAATCAACCATGCTGCAATTCGATCTGCTCCAGCTGTGTGGCTGAAGCTAAGCAGGTGTGGGCTTGGTTAGTACTTGGATGGGAGACCAGGTTGGAGTTTCTGCTGGAAGGGATGTTGGTGGCCAGCAGGTTGCAATCTTCCCTCTGGTGGAATAATCCCCAGTGCAGTGATGAGATATTAAACTAAGGTCCTGACTCTCTGTTGTCACTGAAGATCCTATGACACTCATTGATATCAGTAGAGGTTCCCCGGTGTTATGGCTAAAGTCCAAACCTGGCTCTTTCGACCTGCCACCTAATCAGCTGCTGATCTAGGCTATGGGCTGATGCTCGAGACCCTCCCCCTTAAGGGGGATTTTTGGAGACAGGTATTGTGGGAAACCTTACCCGTTGAAGTTTTGAAATCAGGTTGTCTGCAAATTGGCCAGCGGTGGGTGAGCCGGTCGAGGCGCTTTTTTCAAAATGGCTGCCAAAATCACTTAAAATCATCATAACTTGGTCTGTGAAGCTCCTAGCAGCACAATTCTGATAGCTATACCCATGTTTTCAGGGTCAAAGAATCCAATAGAACCACTTAGAGCATCACATCACCTAAAATACCAAGATGGCCGCCAAAATTTCAAAATGGCCGCCACCGAAAATGAATATTGCATATATTTCGGTCCCTGAAACTCCTTGAAGAGTGGTTCTGATCACTATATATCTATATCAATGTTTCAGGGTCACCGAATCCAGTCCCCAGACACAGATGTGTTCATTCTTCTACTCCACTTCATGTAGGATGTAAGGCAGAGAGTTCTGTTTGACACTGGTGTTCGCAACAAGAGACGTCTTATAGACGTACACAAAGTTATAAGTGATCCAGGCAGTGACATGTGCCATGCTCTTACAGCCCTGCATGCATTCATCGGATGTGACACTATAAGTGCATTTGTACGCAAGGGGAAATTGACAGATCGTAAGGTCCTCAAGAAGCATCAACAGTATCTTGGTGTTTTCCTACCCCTTGGAAGATCCCATGAGATTGAAGATCATATCTATGGCAGAGTAGAGAGCTATGTTTGCCGTCTTTACAAATAAGGGTCAGCAGTAACAGACATAAACGACCTGCGCTACTGTAAATTTCTTGAACAGTGTGATGTATCAACAGGGGAGCTGCTTTCAAGCGTCGATGATATTGATATGAGCATCATTCCCCATGCAGAGATGCCCTAAAAGCACATGTGAAAAGGACAGATTATCGAGCCCTCATCTGGTACACAGCAGATCAAGCTAATCCAAACATTCCGCAACCAAATGGTCATGGCTGGAATATTGATGATGGGAAGCTCGACCACCAGTGGACTGAAAATACTTTAATGCTGCAGGAGTTGATTGACATACTGGTTGAGCAACCTGAAGAGGAAGAGGAGGAAGAGGAGGAGGGCTATGAAATTGCCGATATGAGAGACATTGTGCTCAAATGACTTAATGATTTGTTTCAAATAGCAGCACGTGAAGATATCAAAAAGACTAATAATTGTTTTATAGTAAGGGTGACTTATTTGGTACAGGAATTGCACTAGTTATGAATTTTGAAACACAACGAGAATTGGGTACTATAAGGCTAATGGGCTCACACTCGACTCGAAACCAATCAAAATTGATTTGATTTGTTGACCCTAAATTCGAAGCAGTCTCCTATGAATCTTAGGGATTCATATATATGGTAGAAATGTAGACTTCCCTCGGTAGCCATTTTGAAATGTTGGTCTCCATCTTAAAATGAATGATCAAGGAATCTTCTAGAGGATCTCCTTCATGAATTATTGGATTAATTGACCCTAAAAACACAGGAATAGGCATCAGAACCATGCTTCTAGGAGCTTCAGGCACCGAGATATAAGCAATATTCATTTTCAGTGGTGGCCATTATGAAATTTTAGCAGCCATCTTGGTATTTTAGGTAATGTGATGTTCTAAGTGGTTTGATTGGATTCCTTGACCCTGAAAACATGGACTTAGCCATCAGAAGGGTGCTGCTAGGAGCTTCACAGACTAAGTTATGATGATTTTAAGTGATTTTGGCAGCCATTTTGAACAAAGTGCCCTCACCGGCTCACCCACCGCTGGCCAATTTGCAGACAACCTGACTTCAAAACTTCAGTGGGTAAGGTTTCCAACAATACCTGTCTCCAAAAATCCTCCTTAGGGGGGAGGGTCTTGTGCGTCAGCCCATAGCTTATAATTGGCTGAGCAACTTGCCCTCTCTCTCCCCACCTCAAGCCCCAGGGCTCCCTTGAAAAAGAGATTTCAATCTCAATAGGACTTCCCTGCTTAAATAAAAATAAAAGAATAAAATAAACATAACACAAATTCAGTAATAAAATCATCTGCTTTGGAGGTAAATAAATGGGTGAAACGATCAAAAATATTACATAAACTGGACTTACACTCGCTTGTATGTACACTTCCGTGTGCATAATAGCTGCCTGGTGTATTCTGCATCGGTTTGGAGCGTTGGATGTGCATGTTGTCAGAAATGAATATTATGTGTACGCCAGATGTAAGATGCACATTCGCAGCAAGGCCAGTTTTGGCATGTGATAGGGTCTGCGGTTTACGTGCAAATTTGGTAGTTGTTCATGAACTGGGCTTTACATGCAAATCCAGAGCTTCTATATGGCCTGGTTTATCAGTTTTCCCTTTCTTCTTTTGTGAAATCCTCCAGTAACACGCAAAGTACATGGACAAGTATGTGGACTATTCTGCTCACAACACAGCCGGCTGTCTACACGGACGCTTGGTTACAAAGTCTCTGGCCTTAAAGGTACAGTAGTTTGGTCCTTGCAGATATAACTTCCATTTACAAGCAAAAAAGGTACAAATATAAAAGAATCATGGAGACGGGCGTGATTTATATACCAATAAGGTAGCACCACAGTATAGTGCTGAACATCGTTCGAAACTTTTTCATATCTTTTTGCTGTGAGAGTACAGGGATAAAATTAAGATGGGAAGGGACTGGAATCTGACTCGCGTGCAAGGTTTCACATTGAGCATGAATCAGCTCATGCTGAAGGTGGTTCTCAGCTCATGCTGAAGGTGGTTCTCTCAGCTCATGCTGAAGGTGGTTCTCTCAGCTCATGCTGAAGGTGGTTCTCTCAGCCCATTTTGAAGGTGGTTCTCAGCTCATGCTGAAGGTGGTTCTCTCAGCTCGTGCTGAAGGTGGTTCTCTCACCCCATGCTGAAGGTGGTTCTCTCACCCCATGCTGAAGGTGGTTCTCAGCTCATGCTGAAGGTGGTTCTCAGCTCATGCTGAAGGTGGTTCTCTCAGCTCATGCTGAAGGTGGTTCTCTCAGCTCATGCTGAAGGTGGATCTCAGCTCATGCTGAAGGTGGTTCTCTCAGCTTATGCTGAAGGTGGATCTCAGCTCATGCTAAACGTGGATCTCAGCTCATGCTGAAGGTGGTTCGCTCAGCTTTATGCAGCAGCGATATGCAGAAGTGATTTTATTCAACTCGTTGCTTTTTTTTTTTTGAAGAGTTCGTTTACAGGATCCTGGCCTGGGTGCAATTACCCCCAACAGAACTGGCATTCAGAGTCAATAGATACAAGATTGTGCCCCCATCAAGAACAGCCATGCACAGGGTAAATCAGAGTGACTGAGAAGGCTGAACTGGGAATGCGGTTGCTCATTATCCCAGCTGCTGAACTGGGAATGTTGTTAATATCCCAGCTGCTGAACTGGGAATGTTGTTACTCATTATCCCAGTTGCTCTATCCCCATCAGGGACTGCAGTCTGTCTTACCCCTTGCCCTCTACTTAATTTGCAGCCTGTTTTCTGGCCGGATCCTTGAGCGGTCTCCAAATGGTGATGCCACATACTCCTAACCACCCCACCCCACCTGACGGCCCAAGTCACGGTCTTCTTCAGACTCTCCTGCTTGATTAGTAGTATCAGGTGTGTAACAGCACGGCTGGAATAAAAGCCTGCACCCATACTGGCCCATTCTGGACAGGTTTATATTCCCCCAGTGTAAATGCTCCATGCCTCTGTTCCTCCAATCACAGCCCTCCAAGCCCGAGGACTGCAAGGGCTCCACCCTCCCTTTACCTGTGAGTCAGATGGGAGGACAGTCTGGCCAATCGATTACACTGGTTATTCAGTTAAATTCCCCTGCGAGGAAGGAAAACCAGGCCTGGATTTAGATTTGAGTTCCAGATTTGAGCCCGGTGTAGTTGTGTAAAATTACAGCCCACCGTGAGCCACACGATGCGTGTGAAAGGAGAGATTCTCTTGAGCAGTGCTGCTGCCCACCCATTATTCATTCATTTTGGTTACTAGTTTTTGCGCTGGGAACTATCCCGAGACACCGTGAGTTTGCAAAACTGGGCTGTACTGTCATTCCTGAAATCCGATATGACCCTGAGTTGGCCTCACACTTGCGGAGGTTAATGCGGGTCAACTGCTCTCTGCCCCAGATCCATCATCAAACTGATAATTACACAGTGCTTCATTGAACTCTGTGTCAGGGGCCATAGCTCTACAGTGATATTGACTGAAGGAGTTTTAATAAGTTTGCAATACTTGACGGCTGTAACGAGATGCTCGACGGTGACTGCAGTTCTGAACTCTGATAGGTCGGGGATGATGTCACCACCCCAGCCCCTGGAATGCACCAGTATTGATGATTCAGATCAATAATGGGGCAAATGGAGAAATATGAGGAATATGCATTGTGCTGAATCAGGTCAGGGACTGCATTGTGGAGCTGGCCTCGCAGACAGGAGGTCATGGGTTTGAGTCCTAGCCGGGTGTTTGTGGGGTGTCAGGTTCTCTCCTCTCCTCTTGTTTGAGTTTCCAACCATGGGAGGACACTGCGGTCCTGAGAATCTTCCATGGAACAGAATGACTTGAGTAATCTGACGTTATGACTGCTATGTTCTGCAGAGCTCCGTCACAGCGCCAGCTCTCCCTCCCTGTCCTTTGGAGGGACATTATCCTAATTCACAGATTTTCTGTGTCCGAACACAGTGATGGTGTATGCTGCATGCACATTGTAAATGGTTTATGTTATTAAACTATAAACTCTTATTATATAGCCAAATAAGGGCATTTTCCGGCTATCTGTGTCATCTTACCTTCATATTAGATGAGGTTATGAGGCAGCCATTACCCCAGCAGAGATGAATAATTAGTCAGTTTTTGGCCCCTGAATGAATGCCTCTGTGGGTCCCTTTTCTACCCCCGAACAACATCCCCCCCCCTCCCAAAACACACAACCGCAGCCTGTCTCCCGTATGTGGTGACCCTGCTGTTAACAGACAAAAATACTCTCCAGTATCTCTCACGACCAACTCTTGACCTGTTTCACTTAAGTTTTCTGGTAACCAGGTTCAAGGTCAGAAAAAGGGTGTTTTCAAATTGTTGAATGATGTCAGGTGCAGATCGCAGCACTTCACTGCAGCGACATCACACTAATTCAGATTTAAAAAAAAAATCAAACCCAAGATACCATGTTTTTTATGGCCGCACCATTATATCGCACGGAAAACATCCAGATCCTGCCCATCGTTTGATACTCATTTCCCTGTGACTCAGCGCGATTTATTTGGGATCGTTGAACACCTTAGGATCTGCAGTTTGAATTTGATACAGGCCTGAATTTCCACAGGTTTGAATACAACAGCTGCATTTTGTGGACCCATACATGGTCCGTAGGTTCTATGGGGTTAAAATCGAACTGAAAAGACCAGCCATTTTCTGAAAACTCCACAGAGCAGATATACTTGAATTTCCATGCTTTCTATTCACAAGGTTGATATGGTGTATTTCACCCATTCACCTGTGCTTCACAATGCAGTCAGCACAAAGGGCATTAAGGTCTCTGACTTACTACAGGAAAAAAAAAAAGGTAAAACCAACTGATTAATTTAAAAATAAATATGATTATTGAATATACTTTGAAGTACTTTGAAATTTTCTTGTGAAATATGGCTGGTTTGGATGGCATCAATGGCATAATTTTGACTAGAGGCACAATATCATGCACAAGTAATCATAAACTCATTATCTACACGGCTCTAAATGACATGCTGCTCTTGGTAATGATGGGAATTCTTCCTGCACGATTGAACACAATTTCATGTAAACACAATGAGCACTTCCCATGCACCTTGTTCCGAATCAACACAAAGGTTATTAAATGCAGTTTTTAAAGAGTGTTGCTGCGAGCAGTTTCATCGGCGTGTGTTTTTGGGATTCTGTGCTCCTGGCTTGTGATGTCTGTCTTAGCTTGAGGTGCGAGGCGACTGAGCAGGCGAGAAACTCGAAACGAACTGACTGCGCATTTAGTGAATGGGTAATAACTGGTGCTTTCATTAAGAACACCCCGTGGAGAGCCCCACTGAGCAGGAGAAGGCTGTGCTGCGCTCACCGCTCATTTCTCTCGGCTGGGCTCGTTTGCTCCAGCTGCAGTGGACTAGCTTTCGGCTCAGGCCACTTTCTATTGTGAAGCTGAGTAAATCCAGACTTTGAGCCGTGTGCATACTCTGTTTGATATGAACTTGCTATTTCCTCAGTTGGTGTAATTATTGTATGTGGGCTCTTACAATTTTTGTGTAGCTGGTTACCATCTCTTTAAGTTTCCCTGCACGTTCGGTACAGTTTAGTGTTGGGGAAATGCTGGGTTGATTGGCCTGTTTTCCTCACTTGGTTATGTTTTATATCTCTTATTTATGCTATATTTCACTAACTCATATCATATTTTTCTCAATGATGCTATGTATCAGTTGATTATGTTCTATTTCACTTGTTTGTGTGACATTTCTCTTGGTTATGTTATATTTGTTATGTAATACACTGGCCAGAAAAAAAAAGTCACCATTTGGATTGCAAATCAGCCAATGATTGAATCATTGCAGTGATGAATATGTTTCCACTGGCAATAATTATTTTATTCCTGACTGATTCAGTGCATAACTTCTCAGATCTTAAAAAACCGTGTCAGGGGATTTACAGTGCTGTGAAAAGTATTTTCCCCCTTCCTGATTTCTTTCTCTTTTTTTTTTTTGCATATTTGACAAACTTAAATGTTTCAGATCATCAAACAAATTTCAATATTACACGATCATAACCTGACTAAATATAAAATATAAAAACACTGTTCTGCCTCTCACTCTGTGCACTTTAGATCTCCCTAACTAGAGTCGTCTGTTTGTCATAGGTTGTCTGTGTAATCCCTGTCTGTGTTTTGGCTTTCGCCAATTTCATGTGGTTAGGAACTTCCTCTTGTTCATTCATTTGTTAATTAGTCTGATCCAGCTCACCTGTTCCCTATTATAGCATGTGACATCCCGTATGTGTATTTAAGCAGTCAGTTCACCACCAGTGCTTGTCAGAACGTTTTTCTTGTGCTGTGATTGTTTATGCCTTGTACTCTTCATGTTATACATCTGACTGGAAAGTCCCCGATCCCGATTTTGGCTTTGTCTTTGATATTCCTGTGCCCGTGTAACGAACCTGCTTTGCCCGACCCTGAGTAATGTATTTGCTGCCCTGTTTACAAACTGGATTACGACTACTGGATTTTGGCTTTGGCTTTGTCTCTGACATACCTGTGCCCGTGTACCAAACCTACTTTGCCCGGCCCTGAGTTTTGTGTTTGCTGCCCTGTTTACGAAATGGGTTATGACTCCTGGATTCTGATTTCGGATTGTAGACTCTGTACCATTGTTTACTGCCCTGCAGGGGTTTTCACCCCAGAACCAATACAGAACAAGTTGACTGGATATTTTTGGTCTCGCTTCTGGTTCCTAAACACTACCTCACACAATGCAACAAGAACTTGAAGGGTTGGGTCTAAAAAGCTGTTAGCAAGGTTACTTGTGGCAAAAAAAAAAAAGTTCAATTTATAAGGGAGCATGAAGCTTGGATTGAGGTGCAATGGAAAAAGATCATGTGGTCTAACGAGGTAAGATTAATTCTATTTCAGAGTAATGCACACATCAGGGTAAGAAAGGAAGCCCATGAATCAATTCACCTGTCATGCATAGTGCCCACTGTATACAGCAATAAAATGATTTCAGCAGACAACCAGAATATACTGAATGACCAGTAACCCATCAATCCACTTTTTCATCCCCGATGGCTCAGGCATATTCTAAGATGACAAAGCCAAGATTCATCGGGCTCAAATTGTGAAAGAGTGGTTCATGAAGCATGAGGAATCATTTTCACACATGAATTGGCCACCTCAGAGTATGGACCTTAACCAACTGAAGGTCTTTGGGATGTGCTGGACAAGGTTTAATGAAATGGTTTGACTCGCCTATTATCAATACAATATCTCGGCCAAAAATGGATGCAAACCTGGTTGGATATATGTAAATATTGTAATGTTGTATCAGATTGTCGAAACGGTTCCACAATGAATGAGCGTGATGATCAAAGTTAAAGGTGGCCAACAAAATATTTGTGTCATTTTTTTTTTTTGGACAAGCAGTATATAACACTTGGTAAAGTTGGCAAACTTCATAAAGGTTACAGTATATTTCATTCTATGTTATATTTCACTTAATTATGTTATATTTCTTTCAGTTATGCTGGTTTTTTTATCTGATGCTCAGTTTGGCTGCAGTCTCTGACTGGATTTCTGTGCTTCCTGTCGTTTTATAATGTGCAGGTCACATGTACCACGCACCTGAGGCACAGGTATGACGGTCCTCATAAGCACATTGCAGCACTTCTCTTCGGCGCTTAAGTCACAGAGCACAACTCAACAAACACACCCACACACGACACGCACACTCACACAACATATGCATAGACGCACAAAACACACACACAGACACACGCATGAACACACACACACACACACACATCCCTTTAGAAACAAGGTTAGTGCACTACTTAATCACTACTTAATGATGCGTCTTACGTGATTGCCAAATAGGCATTAATTTGTTTTGTTTTTTGTTGTTTTTTTGCTGAAATAAAATGTACTGGTCTTACCACAGTTTAAATCGCGTCTTTAGAGCGAAGGATAGAAATATTGCTGAAGGCCATTTTGTAACATAAATCACTCGCAGCATATGTGACTCAAATTAATTAATGCAAGCTCTGCCAGCTCGCCCTCTCGCGCCACCCCTGAGGAGAGCAGTGAGTTAACTGTAATTCTCGCGCCGGTGAGACTATATTGATCCGTGATTTATGTGGATGCTAAATATTACATTACATGCAGCATACTGCGGAACACCGGCGGAGAACAGGGCCCACCCAACACATTTCCTGGCGTTTTGATCCATGAACATTCACACACGCTGCCACACCCCCCTCTCCATACCGACTGGTCCTTTTAGGCGGGTTCCCGAAGAACCTTCATCCTTAATAGCGTAGTGTGATATATGCATATACCGCGCCTCCATTTATTAGCTCTGAGTAACGTCTTGCCATTATGCAGTCGAGTCGAGCAGTAAATGGACTACTGAAATAAAATATGAACCCCTTTTTATGTGCACAGTTGCATTTGTGATTTAAAATTAATTAATGGATTTGGTTCTGAAATAACGTGCGCGTGGGGACAATGCTCTTCTGTTCCTGAAACCAGTTGCGCTAAAAAATGATCCATTCCCATTTACTGACTCATATGCTTTCAGGCGTTTTTATTCAGTTTTACTATCCACCTCTTGCTAGAAAGGCCTACTCAATCTTTCAACTCTTCGCACATTTAAAGGCCGCACAGCGATTGGAAAACGCGGTTTTGTGTCGCCTGTCATGCGCTGGAGGATGGACCCCAAACGGGCAGACGGCCTTGCACATGATTTAGCAGATTCAACAAGAACAACTCAAGCTTGTGAGAGAAGTGCGATTAAAGCGTTTTGTTGCCGTCGTCGATAAACATAATTACAAACGGATGATCGGTAGCCTTGAGAATACTAACCGACTGTAAAGCATTGGCGAGCAGCAGTGTCCCATCCTGTTTATATAACCTACACAGTGTTTAGAGATACGGCAGTTTTTATTGGTACGGCAGTCGATTCGAAGGGATTAGGCTTAAAATTAGGGATGAAGGTTAGGGGGCGGGTTGGGTTAGGGGTCAGGATTCAGGTTAGGATTAGGGTCTGGGTTAGGTTAGGACCAAGTTTGAAATTGGGACTGCCGTACCTCTCTGCGTTGAAATGCACAGGAAAACTTTCGTACCTGTAGCAACTGCCTTATATTTCATTAGTTGGAATTTGAGGCAGACGCCTGTTAGAGCTCTCGCAGATATCTGGGTGGCCAATGGCGGGAATGTGATTAATTACAATAGGGGGGATTTTATTTAAATATTTCCGCTGATGCCGCAGTTTGACTTTCTTTGATTGCTGCCTGAGAATCAAATTGTCCTTCGCGCGCAGTTTTCCGGGACATGCGGGATCCTCCGGCAGCCTGCAGTATTTTACCGCTTTGCCGGCGGCTGCATTATCTCAGCGCTGTAAGGGTCCACCTAACGCCGCGCTGTACCAGTTCTGCTGCAGTAGCGCTTTCCGCCCCTGGCCGAAGAAGCTGAGGTGGACTCCTGGAGTAGAATTCGCCGCTCTGTCCAAAAACATTCATATGTAAAATGACCGCGTTCAGTCTCATTAGAATCATCAACAGAAACGGACTCCTTAATGAGCCTGATTGAGATACTGGAGAAGAGTTGAAGGAAGGAACGCTAGATGTCATTTTACGCTTTAAGATCCTCGGCTTCTTGATGGAGTGTGCATTCGGGCTAGGCACACACGTCCTCCTACGAGGAGATGTAGTCAAGTAGTGTTCGATCCCTTTAGGTTAAGACTAGCAGTTTTTCCCGGGCAATTATCTTTATGCTTAACTTCAAAAAGATTTATTCAACAAGGCGAAAACGGGAGTCGACCATTTAAACCAGGCAATTTGAGCTGCCGGGGGTTCCGAGGGAAAAGAATCTTAGGACTGAAGCTAGCAGGGAAAGTAGTTAACCAAGCTATGCACTTCTATTATTATGGTTAAATCACTTCAAAAAGAGTTTACTTCCTCGGAATGTCAAATATTATGGTCTCGCAAGCCTGTATCGCAGTGGTATTGTTTATTTGAACTGGCAGTGATTTTTCTCCGTATAACTGCAGTTCACGTTTTCACAGCCGCTTTCGCATTAGCTTCGGATGCACTCATTCCGAAACGCACTCTGGGGGCGTTACATTCATTGCTTCGATTCAATACCGCAGCCTCCGAGAAGGCGGGGAGAGCGTTGTGTTCATATCAGTCATTCTCAATGCAAGCACATCGCAGACTAAGTAGGCAGTGCTGGCGTAGCCCTGGTCTCCTATGGTTTACCGCATAAAGACCACATTTCTGCCTTGCTGACCGTGGCTCCTAGGAGAAAGTTGGTGAGAGGGGAAGCAGAAGACCTGGTGAAGATTTTTTTCTGAACCACATTTCAATGGACAGCGACTCGCAAATGAATCTCTGTCCCGCTTTGGTTATTTAGGAGTACTTGGATTATTTTGGATTTTTTAAAACTGGGTTGAACGGATTCATTTACTTCGACGGCTGAAAGGAATCGCCTAAGTTATTTCGAGCACTTCAAAAACTCATTTGCCTTTACGTCAGGAGGCTTTAAGCGCAAATCTACGTCTGTGAAGCTAGAGAGGACCCGTTGAAGTGACGAAATAGAGCAGGTGAGGATTCAAATTCTCAGTGGTGAAGTACCTTCGTGGTCAATGCATTCTAAGATATCTTTATTTCTACATGTGGAGGTTTGAGTTCATGAACAGCAGATATATGTGGGTTTTCATTTATGTTTGTGTCCCTATTATTGTGCTTACCTCGTCGTACTGTTGAATTCGCGTAATAGTCTGCAGTGCCCAAAGGCGTAAGGTTTAGTTTCAATCAATTGGATTGCATGCAGATCCGAAAACCCGAGACTATGTTAAGCGCATTGTACCGTCCTCGTTATGTTTGGTCTCTGCAATATTTATATTCATCATACCAGTTGGAGGCCAACATTAAAAACGGATGATATCATATCTGTGGCCCAAATCGCCGTTATCATTTTAACCTATTGTAGAAATGGCATGCATGTTTTGGCTTTCTTGCTTCGACTGCGCTGTAGAGAACAGATTGGTGGTTAGAGGCGATTCATTTTTTCACCGGTGCTGTTGAAGTCTTTATGTTAATTGTAATATCTCCCTATGCAACAATTTTACATTTGTGTTCAGTGTGCTCTTATTTGTGTTAATTATGCACCATTGTATTTGGTGTAATTTATTTGTATATCCTTATTAACGGAGTCCTTTTTCATTTTCATGTTCCTGTCATTAAAAAAATGATTTTCTCCCGCATGATTTAGTTGCAGTTGGCTGATCAGTTGTGAAATGAAAATTTAGCGATGCTCTACACGCACATACGATACTCGGCGCCTGATTATTGCACAATCATCGAAGTTTGAATTTAGTTCACTTGAAAAAAAACTTGCTTCTGCCAGTCTCGCTCTCTCTCCAAACTTATTTTCTGGGGGGGGAATGGCACCATGGGGGAATAGATATTTAAATATGCTCGCTTTCCCGTTTATGCTCGAGATTGATGCTTCCTTTGCGTGATATCGGTCACCACTCTTTTTTTTTTCTCCCCTTAGTTTGCTCACGCGTTTGATCTTAAAATGATTGAAGGGTAAGACCGTCGACGCCAAGACCGCAACAGCCGTTTTCCCCTGTCGGGCGCGTGCCGGTGCTGACTCATTAATTAAGTGCTTTGGCGATGCCCGTTCTTGACCGTTCGTAAGTGGTGCGAGGAAGTCCCGCGCTCAGCCTGTCTGATTGGCTCACTCCTCGTGAGGCAGGGAAGAGCCTTCATTTCCTGTAGAGAGAGTCTTACCTCACGGGCTGAAACCCGCATCAGCTGTGTTGCCCTCTTCTGGGAGGATGGCGACAGTTTAGGGGCAGTTTAGGGGTCCAGCGCTGAGGAAGGTAAAGGTTTCAGGGTAAAGCTTTTTCCCAGCTTTGGTCCTGCTGATGAGTCTTAAGACCAGTCCTTCTTCATGAAATTACTTTGGCCAGTAGTTTTGCTGAAAGTCTCTGAAATATGTTGTATATCAATGAACAAAAAATTGCGTTTGTTTTCAGTCAAAGGTGAGGACCAGTGTGGATTGAATTCTCCAGTTGCCATTTGCATGGACAAAAAGTGAGCACTTATGACTGCGCACATAGAGCAGAGATCATCAGACTAATGATTTCCAGCAAGATGGAATTATCTGCATGATTCTAACGCTTAGCACCTGGGGTAAGAGGAGCTGAATATCCTACCGTTACAGGCGGTGATATCCGGCCGTTTCCCCTGGCTTCAGCTTTGCCACTTTGTTCTGTTGCAGATCTAGGGTGGGAGCTTGGCTTATGAGAAAAGGGCTCCTGTAGCGCTGGGCTTTGACCCCACAGGACCCTCCCATCTCGTTTATGACTCTGGTGCTCCTGTGCCTTGTGGGGCTCGACAGTTCACTTCATCAGCTCAACGCTCACTTTGCAAGAGTAAAATACACCTGAATTTCTTCCCTCCTACTGCGGCAAGTTTGTGCGTCACTGTGAGAGTTTCTGTGGTTGTCTCTTAATTGACTCCCTCTCCCTCGTTAGCTAACGTGCCCTGTGTGTTTGGGTCCCTTCCACTCTTTGGGTACGTGGTCCCAGTGCCCGCCGGCTTGTTATCCTCTGCCACGCGTTTAGTGCGAAGCGGGGATATAGTATTCAGCTCCGTCCGTACGTCCCTCCGTCCGTCCGTCCGTCCCGAACATCGTCAGCACAATATCTCAAGAAGGAGTCAACCTATTTCAATTCTTTTTGGTGCCAACCTTCCTACTCGGAATGCGCAGACACCAGTCGGTTTTGGTGACCTAACGGCAGGGGGATATAGGCACTTTAGTGACAAACTCTTGTTGTCTTCAGCCGGCGGAGCGAAACCATGACAGCCTTGTGTCAGACAGGTGAGAGGAAGACATTAGCGGAGTTAGAGGTGAGATTCTCGCCTTAAACTAGAAGTGCTTTGAGTGAATGCAAAGGCTCTCTCACAGTACGTATTGACTGAATAAAATATATATATATTTTTTTTTACCATAATATTGAGTGGACCCGACTCTAAAGTACTGGCCCTCCCTTTTTGAGAATGGACATGCACTTGGACAGTATCCTTAGCCACTCAAACCCTGTTAACACCCTTCAGTCAGTCCTTTCCTCAGTGGGAAAGGGTTTTTACAGACAGTCAGATGAGCAGTAGAATGGTCCCACGTAAAGCTACAGTTTTATGGCACCATACTCCTCTACCTGTGGCTAAGGATTAGGGGTCGAGGTCAATGAAACTGCGTTTGTACTTTAGCTCCACAGATGGGTGTTGCTAAAACTGTGCTCTGCATCGCTGGGCCTTATCCCTGATCCCTTTTTTTGAAGACTCCACAGTCACTAAATAGTGATGACTGTGGTTCCCAAGCCGACTGAAGCAGTTGTGCTAAAGACGACAGGAATGTTTGTTTATCTATTTATTTAATTTTTAAGTTGCTTTTATATCACACGGGAAGCTCCATTGAGAGCACGTTTATCTTTTTCAAGGACACACTGGGAGATCAGGTATAAATACGGAGGGATAGAGGGAAACCGGGTTAAAGCCCTGAAGTTTTTTTGGCATTAAGGGCCTTGCTCAAGGGCCCAATGGCAGAGTTCATCCCAACTCCTTCTCTCTAGATACCTGTTTGACTTCACTGGGGACTTGAATCAGTTCCTCTGCAGTAAACAGTCAAGCAGCTCACCGCTACTGCTCCTTGCTACTCGGTTTGGTGTCTAGGTTTGATGTGATTTTGTGAAGCTCATCCCTCTACCAAAGAGTGGTGCGTTAACCGAAGATCCTACGGGTGCTGGAAATCCTGGAAAATACTTGAGTTTTTATGTGGTGTTTTCAAGGTTTGAGAAATGCTTGGATTTTGAATGAAGTGCTTGAAATGGTTTGAAATGGTAACATTAATTGCATCACTTTCATAAGAAGTCGCTTTCTGACTGAGTAGTTTGATAAGTATGTAATTCACTGCAGCTGTACTGGAAAAGCTCGAAAATGCTTGAAAAAGTGCTTAAAATTGACTTTGTAAATGGCATTGGAATCCTGCATAACAGAACAAATCCTTCATTAGCATGCAGTATAACTGGTGCACTCATCTGCATAACCCAAACCTCAAGTGTCTTGGATAATGAAAGCGCTGGATTTGTGTTATTGATTTATGATGCTTTAAACCATTAAGACAATTGTGAAATTGGGCCTGAATCAGGGTGTGGTGGAGTGCTTATATGCTCAAAAGCTTTATTTCAAATTTTACCATTAGTACAGCTACCTTTGTCAATAATTGCTGTTTTTCTCTTGATTTAGATTATTACAGGTTTCTCTCTCCCTCCCTTTATCTCTCCATCTGTTTTCTCTTCCTCTAAATCTCCTTCATTCACTTTATTTTCTCTGGTGGTAAATTGCTCAGCAAAGTTATGTGACCTTGACGGTACATCAAAGGAACAAAAAAGGCACTGCAATCTTCAGCCAACATCAAAGGGTCACAGCGCCTTCTCATCTTCGGGCGACACTCAAACAAGCGGCGCCTCAATTATTTCCTTCCTCACTTACATTCGTGGATTTTTGAAGAAGCATTGGTGCGATTGGGAATTAATATAGTCTTACCCTTTAAATATTTAAAGTCTTTTTTTGCCATCTGTAAAATCTTGCAGCTCCAACGAACAGCTGATAGTGTGCGAGCCAACAGTGGTCTGTGTGACTGTTTTAGATACCAGACCATGCTACGGTCCTCATGTTTACTGGGGTAAATAAAATGCTAAAAAGGAGAAACCTTAAATCTTTTCAGATCTCTTGGCGGGTGAATGGTAACGGTAATGGCGGGTGAATGGTATAAGTGTGGAGGTTCAGGGTAATGGCGGGTGAATGGTACGAGTGTGGCGGTTCAGGGTAATGGCGGGTGAATGGTATGAGTGTGGCGGTTCTGGGTAATGGCGGGTGAATGGTATGAGAGTGGCGGTTCTGGGTAATGGTGGGTGAATGGTAAGAGTGTGGCAGTTCTGGGTAATGGCGGGTGAATGGTATGAGAGTGGCGGTTCTGGGTAATGGTGGGTGAATGGGATGAGTGTGGAGGTTCTGGGTAATGGGAGGCGAATGGTACGGCTGTGGCGGTTCACGGTAATGGGGGATGAAGGGCATGAGTGTGGCGGGTCAGGGTAATGGTGGGAGAATGGTATGAGAGTGGCGGTTCAGGGTAATGGCGGGTGAATGGTGTGAGTGTGGCGGTTCTGGGTAATGGCAGGTGAATGGTATGAGTGTGGAGGTTCTGGGTAATGGCAGGTGAAAGGTACGACTGTGGCGGTTCAGGGTAATGGCAGGTGAATGGTAAAGTGTGATGGTTCAGGATAATGGCGGGTGAATGGTATGAGTGTGGCGGTTCTGGGTAATGGCGGATGAATGGTACGACTGTGGCGGTTCAGGGTAATGGTGGGTGAATGGTATGAGTGTAGTGGTTCAGGATAATGGCGGGTGAATGATAAAGTGTGATGGTTCAGGATAATGGCAGGTGAATGGTATGAGTGTGGCGGTTCAGGGTAATGGCTGGTGAAGGGTATGAGTTTGGCGGTTCAGGGTAATGGCAGGTGAATGGTATGAGAGTGGCGGTTCAGGGTAATGGCGGGTGAATGGTGTGAGTGTGGCGGGTCTGGGGAATGGCAGGTGGATGGTATGAGTGTGGAGGTTCTGGGTAATGGCAGGTGAAAGGTACGACTGTGGCGGTTCAGGGTAATGGCGGGTGAATGGTAAAGTGTGATGGTTCAGGATAATGGCGGGTGAATGGTATGAGTGTGGCGGTTCTGGGTAATGGCGGATGAATGGTACGACTGTGGCGGTTCAGGGTAATGGTGGGTGAATGGTATGAGTGTGGTGGTTCAGGATAATGGCGGGTGAATGGTATGAGTGTGGCGGTTCAGGGTAATGGCGGGTGAATTGTATGAGTGTGGTGGTTCAGGGTAATGGCGGGTGAGTGGTATGACTGTGGCGGTTCAGGGTATTGGCGGGTGAATGGTATGAGTGTGGCGGTTCAGGGTAATGGCGGGTGAATGGTATGAGTGTGGCGGTTCAGAGTAATGGCGGGTGAATGGTATGAGTGTGGTGGTTCAGGATAATGGCGGGTGAGTGGTATGAGTGTGGCAGTTCAGGGTAATGGCGGGTGAATGGTATGAGTGTGGCGGCTCAGGGTAATGGCGGATGAATGGTATGAGTGTGGCGGGTTAGGGTTATGGCGGGTGGATGGTATGAGTGTGGTGGTTCAGGATAATGGCGGGTGAATGGTATGAGTGTGGTCGTTCAGGGTAATGGCGGGTGAATGGTATGAGTGTGGCGGTTCAGGGTAATGGCGGGTGAATGGTATGAGTGTGGCGGTTCAGGGAATGGCGGGTGAATGGTATGAGTGTGGCCGTTCAGGGTAATGGCTGGTGAATGGTATGAGTGTGGCGGTTCAGGGTCATGGCGGGTGAATGGTATGAGTGTGGCGGCTCTGGGTTATGGCGAGTGAATGGTGTGAGAGCCCTTAGATGAATCAAAACTGGGTTTACCACCAAGCGGGCTGGACGGTAGCCAGTATGAGTGCCATTTTTCAGGCATGTTTTCTATAGGCGGTCACGGCACGCCGCGCTCTTTCAGTTTTTCTCAAACTGTGGCTGTGGTTCCTGTTATACGCTGCCCTGCTCAGTCCTGACCTCTGCTTTTTCCTCGAGCCCTGATGGAGGCTGCAGCGAGGGGCAGGAATCCTCAGTGTTCATCTGGCATTTCAGCGGACGGAACTCGCAGCAATATGTAGCGCATGCTGTATTCCCCACTTTTTTTTTTTCACAGTCGGAGACTGAAGTTGGCAGTATGTAGGGCCCTTCTGTCTGAGTTCTGGTTTATCTCACAGAGAGCAATGAATTCACAGCAATGCAATGTGCTTTCCTTTATTTATCTGGTGTTTTCCGTAAGAGGCGGTGTCAGAAGTCACAGCTCTCCTGTGTTTATGGACTTTATTCCTTGCTGAAGGCAGCTGAAGTGGATGACCTGCTGCTTCAGCTGTAGAATCATTTTCGATGCCTCATGACCACCGTTCGTCCGTCAATCTGTCCTGCCGCTTGTGTCTGGCTTGTGCACCCAGGGACGTATTTAATATTTTTTGGGATTGAAAACAGTCTGGTTTCTCATGCCCTCAAATGTCGAAAAAACTAGCTAATTCAGTGCCACTGCTCAAACCGGCTAAAACCTTTGGTGTCTTTTCAAATCAAACTTTTTCTGCTTTTCTAATCAGACTCTGGCACAGGGAATTTTAAAACATCATTCCACTGGATGATTAGCTGGCTGGATTACCCCCTCTTCATTCAATAGCTGTGCCATGCTTGGGACTGGAACCGGCGGCCCCCAACACTTGATCTCATCATACAGCGCTGCCACTTGAGTGGACGTAGGAGAACAAACTAAACTCCTCCTGATTCCTGCCACATGTGTGATAAGTTTGAGTCCTGACGCGATGGGTC
The DNA here is from genome assembly GCA_029721435.1 of Gymnothorax reevesii. Lineage (NCBI taxonomy): Eukaryota > Metazoa > Chordata > Actinopteri > Anguilliformes > Muraenidae > Gymnothorax > Gymnothorax reevesii. The sequence continues at coordinate 93,757,502 of CM056581.1, read as the reverse complement.
ACACACTCTCCATGCACAGCACGTACTGTTCACACCTTCCTGCTGCCCGCCTCCATCTCTCTCTGGGTGACGACCATCTGCTCGCCAGAGACCTGTTTCAAGCAAGCAGGAAATGGAATCTCATCTTTGGAGGCACGGATAGAAAACAATGCTCTCAGAATCCTGAACAAGGAGCCTGTGGTGATGTTACTGTAGCTTTAATGCCCCGGAGAGCCTGTGGTAATGTTAATGTAGCTATAATGCCCCGGAGCGCCTGTGGTGATGTTACTGTAGCTATAATGCCCCGGACAGTCTGTGGTGATGTTACTGTGGCTATAATGCCCTGGAGAGCCTGTGGTGATGTTACTGTAGCTTTAATGCCCCGGAGAGTCTGTGGTGATGTTACTGTAGCTTTAATGCCCCGGAGAGCCTGTGGTGATGTTACTGTAGCTTTAATGCCTCGGAGAGTCTGTGGTGATGTTACTGTAGCTATAATGCCCTGGAGAACCTGTGCTGATGTTACTGTAGCTATAATGTCTCGGAGATCCTGTGGTGATGTTACTGTAGCTATAATGCCCCGGAGAGTCTGTGGTGATGTTACTGTAGCTATAATGCCTCGGAGAGTCTGTGGTGATGTTACAGTAGCTATAATGCCCAGGAGAGCCTGTGGTGATGTTACAAAAATCAAAATGTCCTGGAAACTTGTACTGGTGAGTACTGTAATTGTAATGTCCTGGAGAGTTTTTTTGTGATTTTACTGAAATAATAACACCCTTCAAAGTCCATGGTGCTGTTTCTTAGGAGATAAACCTACAGGTTTTTTCGAACACGAGTTATTTATTGTAGGCTAGATACCTGGAAATTTCATTTGAAACCGAGGTTTAAATGTAAATATCTAGGTATCTAGCCTACGATGAGTACATAGTGCTTGGTTTATCTCCATTCTCCCATGACTCTTGTCAACACCCGTACGAGAATATTTTTTACCCAGTGCCAGGTAGTTTACCGGTGAAAAGATACCTGGTGTTAACCAATCAAAAATGCAGAATTCACTGGAATGAATGGTAGAATGTCATTATAACACCAAAAACTAGAGTAGACCCATTCTTTGTATGGGTTGTCAATCCTTCAAAGAGAACTTGAATTAAAAATACGTAAAGTTTCTAGCCTGTACTGAATCTAAATGCAGCTTGCTAGGTAGCTAGCCAGCAAAGGGTAGCAACTAGACTCTAAAAGCCAACATGCAAACTTTTGTTAGATTAGCTGCACCTTCCTTAACAAACAGGGCACAGAGTTAATAAGGGCCATTCTCTCCCACCACATTAACGTGCAGAGGTGAGAGTGAGATGGCTTGCAGCACCTTACACAATAACCTAAGAATCAGACATGCAAATTTGTGAGCCAACGTTAACCAGTCAGCCTTCTCTGTCAACAAAAGTCTGTTACCAACTGGCTAGCTAACCTTGCAGGGCAGATGCCACTAATACAATCATTGTTTTGATGGCCAAAGTGAAGATAAAAGTAATGAGAATTTGTGTGGCTTTGTCCTGAAACCCTTTGGGTCTCTTAGCAAGTTGCTACTAGCAACAATCTTCCACTGGCAGTGGTCAGATGAGCTGGAAACAGCTTTTAAACGTAGATGAACATTATCAAAAAGAAACTGCCAATTCAGGATTGATTTTTCGCCTCACTTATTTCTAAGTGAAATTCAGATGGTTTCCTTTCATCTTTAATGACGGTATTATGTTCTCTGGTGGATTAAATGCCCAAAATCCTGACAATTTTCTTTGGGATATGTTCTTACGGTGAATGATTGTAAGCTGATGCGTCTGTCAAGCAAGTTGATGGACCTCGACCAATCTTTGCTTTTTAGGGACTTGGCCCTTTTTGGAGGCTTCTTCAGTACTATAATACAATTTGGTCGCCTGGTTACCATTGCCTGTCTCACATCACCTTAACATCGCAACTCGTCTGTTCAATATTAGTGCGATAATCATGTCTCCCCCCCCCCCCCGGAGGCAGCGGGGAGACATATCGTTTTAGGCTCGGTTCGTGTTCGCATTCGCGTTTGCGTTTGTGTCGGCATTCCCACTTTGTTTCCAGAGCGTAACTCCAGAACTGTTTGCATGATCTTATCAAAACTTTGCGTACGTTTGGTATGTGCCTGTCTGTCCATCTGTCTGTCAGTCCGTTCGTCCGTATGTCATCAATTTTTTTCCGGAGCATAACTCCAAAACCGTTTGCATGATCTTAACGAAACTTTGCATACTTACTTCTCACGTCCTGGAGTGGTGTCGTTTGGTATGTGCCCGTCTGTCTGTCAGTCCGTCCCTCTGTTCGGCGAGTTGGGCAGGGAAGGGGGCCATGGGGGAGACGTCTGTTTTTATGAGTAAAAACACACTCTAGTCACCCCTGTGCCAGCTTTTTTGGGAGTCTCTTACAGTCATAAGATTTGAAATGAGCAAATATTCTCCATAACCAATTGAGGTCAGAGGGTAAAGCCTCAAATATGTTGCGCCATTTTCAGGGTAGTAGATTTCATTAGATTTTATTTGCATGCTTCATAATGTGCCAACCTCTTTGGGATTGGGGTTAGTATTTGAATGTTTATTAATCTACATTGTCTCTTTTGAATAAATAACCTTCAGTCATTAATATAAGCATTAATTATGGTGAGTACGGATCATATGATTGTTGGGAAATTTGGTCCCAAATCTCCATTAATGGGCACTGTCACATTAAAAGTTAATTATTACAAATTATTGCATGAGTATATGCTCTTTAAAAATTATTTGGGCTGTCAGCGTTCATGTGTAAACTTAATGAGATCACGCCAAATATAACGTGATTAATAACATCAAAGTTTAATACATTACTCATCGAGCATGAATCATGAGTGGGGCCTGGCAGCCGTACTCATTCATTAATTTCATTTGGAGTTTGCCAGTTATTAGGCTTGTGGAATATGGTAAATGAGGACTAAAATCTGATCCAGGTGCAGGATGGGAACATGGCGAAACGGTTTCTATTCCCTAATAAACAATCTGTAATGAAGCCAGTCCATGGTTTCAGTCTGTGCTTTAAGAGAATTATTGACGTTTCATAACAAATACTTGTTTATACACAAACAGCATTGAATTGTGGAACTGTAACATTGGAAACTACTCACTTTACTGGCCTGAGCAAATCAATCATGGACAATACTAAAAGATATGACTGACAGAAAAGTTCCTATGTGCTCATATTATACTGTTTTACTTGATATAACTAAAGCTAGTAAGACATTGCCTGTTTTAATGCGAAATAAACATTAGCTTTGGTACTATGCCAAGTGAGGAACAAGAAAAGATAATGGTTTGTCAGCCTGTGATGTTCAGCGGCTCTGACTCTAGAGCACTGAAGTTGCTTACAAAGAGCAGCTCTTTCTCAAGAAGTGTCTCTCAGCAAGGCTGCAGTAACGTAAGGACATCTCTCTGCATCACGCAAAAAAACTGCCACAAATACCCCAAGCGCAATCCATTACACGGAGACAGAGGTGCGATTATTTACCTGTGATTAAAAATGTATGGCCTGCACCCTGGTGAGCTCCACAGTACATCTCTCTCACCCTCCCTGAGGTGAGGAGGGCCGGGACAGATGCTAATGGCTAATAAACGGGCTGCAGCAGCTTTAAGCCCTGAACATATTCACCTGGCACAGGCCAACTGGTGGGGATCCAGCCAGTCTGACTGGGACTAATTACCTGTCTGTGAAGTGCGGGGCTCCTCAGGTCACTCCGCTGAGGAGGGGCTGGGACTCAGTGAGGCGTTACAGGGTCTGTTCACCTGCAGCAGGGGCCCCCTGTCGGCGGCAGCAGGCGAGGCTAATCTATCGGCCTGCAGTGCAGCTCTCTTCCGCTGTAGCCAAAATGCTGTGCAATATTTCATTCTATAAGGTCAATGTTGGCGTGTTGACACGAGTGACAACAGTGGTGTAGCTGTCCAGGAACTGGCCGAGCAAGTTAAGGTTTGGACGTTTAGATCCCGCAAAGGACTTTGCTGTTGTGGCACTGGTATGAATCCAGCCCTATATGCCCTTACTGTGGCTGACAGGGCCTGCTCAATGCCTCTAGTTTAATACGATTTGATTGGTAAAGTTACGGCTGAGGGGGTTTATGGGCCTTTTGGACCCTAAATCAAACCGTACTTAACTGCGAGGGCGTGTACTGCCCACAGCTGACCAACTTCCTGTACTTCGCAGTTCAGTGCTGTTAATGCGAGACTGCTGATTACCCATATTACACTCTGGGTTTACAGTGGCGGCATGTTAGGCATGCGTACATTTATCACGTTGACGGTCATGAAAACGGTAGCTTTAACACAAATCAAATTACGAAAATGCCTGTTTCAGCAACAGGAAATGATGCAAACTGAAGATATTAAATGAATACCCTAGAAGTATGTACTAGTTGTATACTTACTAAAGCAAACAACAATCGCCAAACTACTGTGTATATTAGTATTTTTGAAGTCAACTCAATTGGATACTGTTAGACTGAGTCTATTATGTGGAGACAAATTTTTTTCTCAGAAGTTTGCCTCAATTTAATAAGAAATAAAACAGTGATGACTTGCAGAATTTTACCAAACACAAGAGTTTATAACAATTAGCATAATTACTGCTACTTCTTCTGTTCCACTCTGTGTCCTCAGCAGACCGAGAGTTTTACTTGTGAAGGAAAGCCAGCCGTAATTTAGTTTTCTCCAGCAGCAATGCATTTTACTGAGTTTGGCACTTGCTGAGTTTAATATGCCAAACGGTTTGTAGTAAATGACACCTATCACATGGCCCCTACAGTTCCAACCGGCAAATAAAAACTTCTTTAATATATGGAAAGTTTCGTTCTGTTGTGATTTTTTTTTCTCCTTGTAAAACCAGAACACGGCCTTCCCTCTTGTGCTAATATCCCCCTCATGTCCCTGTTTTCTAGGTAGTGAAAACGGGCTTGGGGCCGCTGTGCGGTGTGAAATACTTTTACTGGCTTGGATGCAGTGCACGTAGTTTAGGAAAGCAGAATGTTGTCCCTCTGGGGAGAGGTTTTGACTGTGAAAATGGCGCAGAAGGGCCTTTAGTACGCTTTACTTACCTCTCACTGACTAGCTATGAAACTGTGGAGGAGTCGCAGTGCAGATGCCCTCTGGACTTCACTGGAAACAACAGCATGCTGACAGGGAGATGAGCACTGCATTATGGGTGTGACGTCATGTTAAATGAGACTGTTATGTTCAACTTTTGGGGATTCACATCCATTTCATGCAAATCATAGAGTTGCAATATCTTTGTCTTTACAATATCATTGTCTAAGCAGGAGCATCTCTGTAGACTTTAGTGAATTGAGAGCACCAGTCAGACCTGCGTTCCTTTAACATGCAGGGCTCCGTCAGCTGGTGTCCTGTCATTACTGATGATCTCAGGTGCTCCCATCCGTCAGTCATAGTTGACTCCTGATGAGGCCCTCTGGTTACTGCAGCCATTTCAGCTCTGTGGATTTATTGTGATTTATTTTTGTTCGGTTGGTAACGATCTATTAGGGAACATGCATGAACCCTTTAACCCCTTTGTGCAGAAGCCAAATTTGGCTATTTATGGGTTACCCACTTTAATGCTGTATAATTCAAGATTTAAGCTTCACAAAGAAGAAAAATGTGGCTCAATTCAGGAAAGACACTTACAGCATTTAGAATTACATTGTATTTCAGTTTATTTTCATGATTTTGGTAGAGAAAATGAGCAGCAAACATAAAAAATCTTCATGAGAATTCACCATTGAAATTGCAAAAAAAATAATTCTGACGATTGAAAAACTGCTGGGGCTGAAAACTATACATTTATGGTATCATAAACTCCTTGAGCACAAGTATAATTCATCTTCAAAATTACATTCTAGATTACCTACATGCTATTAGCCAAATTATACAGCTACCCAAGTGTCTCCCCAAAGTCTCAAAATGATTTGCTGTCAAATCATTAAAAAAGTCATGTATTTAACACAATTAAAGCTTTAAGGCATGAAATTTAATATGAACGAATGATTTTCTGGTTGAGTTTAGTATGAATTTATCAATATCAGTGCAGTTGAATACCAATGGTCACCAGTAACCTCTCCAAATATGAACGTGCCTTTTCTCCATAATAAAGTTTAGAGTTTTGGCCATTTTTCTTCAAAGCCAGCACAAACACGCATTAAATAAACTGCTAATTAAACGGTCAGAACATTCACCCTGTAATGAAAGCTACCAGTCCCCTCTTCGAAGCTCACGAACCCATTTCAACACTTATAAGGAGCAAGTACACCTCACTAACACAGTAATATCTGAATTCTGAAATATACCTTATTTTAACTGAACAGACACTCCACTTTCAGGGAATATCAAATCCATTGCGTCTCCCGATTCAAAAGAAACGTGCAATGAACGTACCGGGGGTCCACGCCAAAATGCACGGGCAGTTCGCGTTTTAAACAGGAAAAAAACCTCGACATTCGACTTAGTTGAGTACATATACATTCCGAAACCGAAAAAAAAAACTAACAAAAATAGCAGCCTGACCTTTTTCGTGAATCCCTCCTCCAGAGACATTGACTGTATAAAATAGAGAGCGATGTACCCAGTAGCAAATACCCTCCGGTCCTGTTTCATTCGAAATAATTCCAATAGAGCATATCGTTCTCATTTAGATCCTGTAATGTAACTGAACACTTCAAGGCCAGTTTTGCGAACCGATTTTCTATAAATCCCGTCTATTTTAGCCGCGTAATGTGCATAACGTAGACAGGATACAACAGCGCATGCTGATACGCATTGGTTTGTATGCTCTGTGTTTGTCCAATCAATGTGTTTCACTTACTCTCAAATGTTTAAACACTCGGGAATTGGATAAGAAACGAGCCATTCAATACATTGTTATCAGGGAAACTTCAGGAGGCCATGAAGTGTAACTCTACAATTACGCAGAAGAGCTTGAGTGTATGGTTGAGTGATTGGCTATGAACGCCAGTACTCGGGTGGATATAAGGAAGCGCTGGATTTGGCAATGAAGGAATCTACGCGTAAATCCACGGTAGGGAACTACAATTTTTTTTGTATGGGACAACTGTAATGGGCAATAGAATGTGAGAGAATTAACACCATGTCGATTTTTTTGCCTCAGAAAACTGATTTTTATGAACTACTAAATGGAATACTGTTAGCTCACTGTGGCTAAACTGGTTGCTACAAAGGATAACGATTTTTTCTGTGTCAAGATATCGTTTTTTCAAACTGCTGAATCGACACTATGGGCAAGGATACTGACCAGTTTGCACATCAGGCTTAGCTGAGGAGTTAAATTCATGCAGCTCTCGAAAAACAGGGAGTGGAGTGAACTTCACCGTATTCAGAACCGCGTTCGAGGTCTGCTTGCTTGTGAACATTCAATAACTGATCCGGGGGTGCTATCTAGTGATCGAGTACAGTAACAGCGTACTTCCAATTTGCAGGTCTATAGACGCGGGCATCTACATCTGCAGAAAGGGGTTAACTACATGGTGAAGATCAAGTTAGAACAGAACATATTCTACAAGTTGATATTTGCCGATGTTCTGAGCAGTAGAGAAGGAACCGGGCGCAGGTTCAAAGAAAAGCCGCCAGGACACATTGGTGAATGAAAACTTACTTTAGCCACAGATGGCACTTAAGCCGAATATACTAAGAACTGAAAAGCCACCGGGATGAAGAATCATGAAGGGACGGTCACATTCAAGCAAGAGGGGATGGGAACACAGGAGAACTCAGGCAAGTCATCATAGAGACAGATCTGAGGTCAGTATCAGGAAGGCAGTCCGTCAGAAACGGGCACGCGGGGCTGTGCACACTCTCAAGCCCCAAGGCCTGGAGTAACTGGAGGACATTCGGCTCCTGGGGCCACCTGGCACAGGGACAACAATCCTTAATGCAGTTACTGGTGAACTTTACTTCAATATAATACTGAAGATGGACCATTCAGATCTCTTCGACTGAAAGGTCATGAAGAACCATGAAGAGTAACAATCCAGTGAAGGAGAATTGAAGCTCAGAAACTTAAATTCGCACAGTTAACATAATCAAGAAATGAAGAGGGAGGAAGCGAGTACGTGGAGTCACAGAGGGAGGGGAGTGAAATCATAACATTATTAATTAATGAAACGGGACAGAAACTGATACAGATGGCTTAACTGCGGGGGAAAACACTTCAGAAAACACTTAGGACAAAACAACTGGAACAAAATCAAACTTTCAGGGAATTTTGGACCTGAGTTGAGTTTGATTGATGTTAACTTGGCTATCCGTTCTGAACTGCAATGGATTTGGTGACAGAAAAGACCTTGACTGGAATGCAAACGGGTGATTTCCAGAAGTATTCAGTGAACCTCTCAACTGCTGGCACTCGATGCCATGACATCAGTGAAATTGTTTTCTAGAATGTCTCTAGACCTCTCTAGTCAGTGTCTCTGACCAAGGCTTTGGCTTTAGTAAGACATGCTCTATAGAAACACTCCTACCAGTGTCCCTGACTAAGGCTCTGGCTTTAGAAAAACATGCTCTGTAGGAACACTCCTACCAGTGTCCCTGACCAAGGCCCTGGCTTTAGAAAGACATGCTCTATAGGAACACTCCTACCAGTGTCCCTGACTAAGGCTTTGGCTTTAGAAAGACATGCTCTATAGCAACACTCCTACCAGTGTCCCTGACTAAGGCTTTGGCTTTAGAAAGACATGCTCTATAGAAACACTCCTACCAGTGTCCCTGACTAAGGCTCTGGCTTTAGAAAAACATGCTCTGTAGGTACACTCCTACCAGTGTCCCTGACCAAGGCCCTGGCTTTAGAAAGACATGCTCTATAGGAACACTCCTACCATTGTTTCTGACCAAGGCCCAGGCTTTAGAAAGACATGCTCTATAGAAACACCCCTACCAATGTCCCTGACCAACGCTCTGGCTTTAGAAAGACATGCTCTATAGAAACACTCCTACCAGTGTCCCTGACTAAGGCTTTGGCTTTAGAAAGACATGCTCTATAGAAACACTCCTACCAGTGTCCCTGACCAAGGCCCTGGCTTTAGAAAGACATGCTCTATAGGAACACTCCTACCAGTGTCCCTGACTAAGGCTTTGGCTTTAGAAAGACATGCTCTATAGGAACACTCCTACCAGTGTCCCTGACTAAGGCTCTGGCTTTAGAAAGACATGCTCTATAGAAACACTCCTACCAGTGTCCCTGACCAAGGCCCTGGCTTTAGAAAGACATGCTCTATAGGAACACTCCTACCAGTGTCCCTGACTAAGGCTTTGGCTTTAGAAAGACATGCTCTATAGCAACACTCCTACCAGTGTCCCTGACTAAGGCTTTGGCTTTAGAAAGACATGCTCTATAGAAACACTCCTACCAGTGTCCCTGACTAAGGCTCTGGCTTTAGAAAAACATGCTCTGTAGGTACACTCCTACCAGTGTCCCTGACCAAGGCCCTGGCTTTAGAAAGACATGCTCTATAGGAACACTCCTACCATTGTTTCTGACCAAGGCCCAGGCTTTAGAAAGACATGCTCTATAGAAACACACCTACCAATGTCCCTGACCAACGCTCTGGCTTTAGAAAGACATGCTCTACAGAAACACTCCTACCAGTGTCCCTGACCTGGGCTCTGGCTTTGGAAAGACATGCTCTATAGAGGCACTCGTATCATTGCTTGGCTAAGGCTCTGGCTTTAGAACTGGAGTTGCTCCCCAGGTGCTGCGCTGTGGCTGCCCACTGCTCCTAAGTAAGTAAGACGGGTCAAGAGCAGAGGCACAAATTACCCCATGAAGTTCAATAAAGTATATCTATCAATCTATCTGTCTGTACTCTGGTGCTGATGTAACATTGAGTGCTGGTATTGATAGGCAGTGGAGCCCTGTCTTAAGAAAATGGGTCGGATAAAAGCGTTTTGAAAGGCTGCATTTGAGCCCTTGTTTTTTGTTGGTTTGGAGCAGTAGAGATCAGGTGGATCTCCCGTACACAGCAGGAGATAAAGCAGAGAGCTCCCGGACGTCTCGTTTCACATTGAGTGCCTGACTGCGATAAGGAGGGGGGGCTCTGCTGTTTTATACAGGAACTCTACGCCACACTCAGCTCTGTGATTCATGTGGTGTGCCATCTTTATCATGGAGGTGTGTTTTCACTGGTGATTAGGCCTTACGTGCAGCAGGGAGATGCGATTAAGATCTCGGCACTGCAGTCTGATGTGTTTGTGGTTACTCGCCTGTGGCGCTGTTTTTGTACCAGCTGGAGTCTGGCGCTGTTTGGGGTTTATTAATCCCCCGCCACAAAGTGAAGCGGGGGATACCGCAGCGAAGCTCGTCCGTCCGTGCATCCGTCTGTTCACTCGGAAAAGTCGGGAGAAATTTTTCCAGAAACTACTTAATGTAGATGAATCAGATTTTGTGTCTGTGTATGCCAACAGTCATGCCCTTGATTGGGTTTGAATGCGGGACTCCATGGAAACGGGCTATTGATGACGATTGCGTATTGTTTCAAGGTTTCCTGCTTCAGAGCACTTTGTAAACAGGGGCTATTGATGACGATTGCATATCCTTTCAAGGTTTCCTGCTTCAGAGCACTTTTGCAGAAGAAGTTTGACAGCAACGTGCTCAGGTATATTTATGAGGAACTATAGGTTCGTGGTTAAACTATTTCAATTGGGAAAACGTGCATTGACTTAATATTCAATCAATATGTGATCACTTTTTTCTGGATTGCCACTGAAAGGATTAGCACACTGTGCACACCGGCCTATTTAAGAGGAAGTATGGTGCATCTCCCCTTCTAAACCCGCAACTCGTCCACAGAAGCACATCCGGGCAATAGGTGGTCGCAAGTATAGTGTGGTGGAGGGTGAGCACTATTCACATCGCCGTGGGGGCAGTGGGCGCGGGAGTTCTGAGAGACTGTTATAGACTGGAGCATCCGAGTGATGCGCGCATGGCTCAGCTCCCGTGTAATAGGAGAGAGTGAGACAATGACCTGAGCGCGATTAGCCAACAGTGGAACTCTCTTTGTGTGTGACTTCTTCTGCCTGTAATGGCGCATTACATAAGCGCCTCTCCTTTAGTGTTGCTTTATTCTGACTTTATACCTGGGCATGTAGACGGTAATTCTCCGACAGCAGTAATTGACCATCTGACGTGAGCTCTGTTCATGGAGAACGTTAATGGAAAACCATTTTCTCAGACTCCGATTCCTAGAGATGTTCCTAGAATGCAGAGTAGGAAGGAAAGTGGCCTTTTGTTAGCATTGCTAATCATCAGTAATAATGTTCAAATCGTGACTCGCTGTAAATTCGTTATATTTGAGCACGATAGAGTGCAGGAAAACACGATTTATATGGGGGGAAAAAATCAGAAGTGAGTGTGGATACGCATTTGTTAGCTTTCTCGCAAAGCTACAAATTAAAATAACGTTACTATGAAATGGTGAATTCGCCACAACATCACATACATTTTTTTTCTTTTAAACTAAAGCGGCAAAAAAGAACAGTGCGAGGCTCAAGGCTTTAATTCTTTCTAAAGCACTTTTCTTTTGCTTAGTAGGCCCAGTTCGTTCTCATTACTTTTCAGTTGCGTAGCAAAGCTCATATTCTGGCAGCGAGAAAAACCACACGCTTCCAGGGGCGCATTACAGAAATGATGAAAAGAGCCGGTATGGAGCAGTTTATTCTGCGCTGGAAATTCATACAATGCCTCCGCGCTCAATAATTTAAAAAAGTTTAAATTTTGAAGCAAAAGGACTCGGCGCGGAAGCTGAAGGCAAAGCATTTGCCTTGGTTAAGCAGTATAAAATGTGCACAGACCACATTTTTGTGCAAATGCTGCCCTGAATTTGAAGGAGTATCAACTTAAGTCAGACTGTTGAGTTTGCCATCTCAGCGGGGACTGTGTGGCGATAGAGCAAATGGAATAGAATAGAAAGCATGCTTCTAAAATCAACACTTCTCATGACCGACCTCCTCGACTTTGGATGAATTGTTGAGTGGAACTGGCGTGCCCTGATTGGGCTGAATTGAGCATTTTCAAGTGACATGACTCATAAGATTAAACTGCAATATTATTGATGCGTTCAGGCCCAAATACAAGCGAGGCTTTATATCCACAGAGTGAGTCACTGTTACGGTGAGCTGTCTGCCGCGCTGTGTCGGTGATTTATGAAGGTGCTTTGCATGTACAATGTTTCCAAACATCCATGGTGTCTTTCAACTTCAAATACAAGCTGTATTAGCCTTGGATATGAACAGAAAATGATAAAATCTAGTCATATCAAAGTTTTCAATGATTTTGGATGGTTTTTCTGTCCTAATATAGACGTACACTGAATTCCGTTGCTACTTAGACTGTAAAATCGTTACTTTGTTTTGGCTCTGTAGCTGCTCCAAAGAATTGAAATTGAACAGTGATAAGCTTGCAGTGCAGGCTGCCACGTTAACTTGGGATGACGCAGCCATATTCAGTGACATTCTGTGGAATGATGGTCTTTTCATACAGTGACTGCCCAAAAACGTATTGACTGCGTCGGTAAAGACTGCACTGGTATACAAGGGTGTTTTTAGAAAGGACCTGCGCCTTTACTCTTCCCAAAAAAAAAAAAAAAAAATCTCCATCCACGGGACAACCTAATTAAAACGCTGTCAAGCACATGTCAAACCAACAGGCAGCTTTAATTTAATGCACTCCCAATCACAAGCCTAAACAAGAGGTTTGAGACGAGGCAAAGCCCGTCCCTCACACATACTACCTGCTCAATGGAGTACCCACTTTTTGGACACGTGCTGTTGGGTTTGACCTTTTATGGTCCACTCAAGGTCCAGGGTCATGATGTCATTTTACTCGGCTTATGAGTTCCTATTTGTGATAAATAGTTAATAAGTGGCTATCTTCAGTAGTTTTTGACACACAGCCTTCTGAAATCTTATTACCTTTGGTTTGCCCTTTCAGGGTCACTCAAGGTCATGGTGTTATTTTAACCCCTTTCTGCAGATGTAGACGCCGGCGTCCGTGAATTCCAAAATTTAATTCCTAAACAATTCTGTAATTGAATTTCCAAATGTCTAGCTTCACTTGAATAATTTTCAAAAATCTCTGTGTCACAAATCCTGAGTTCTAAAGCTTAAATAGGCTCATGCACAACAGGAAAAATTGGCAAAATTTTGTATTCCGCGCAAAGGGGTTAATCTCCATATATGATTTCTTATTTGTGTTTAATTGTAAAAAAAGTGTCCATCTACAGGGCATTTCCACAGAAATGGTCCGCAGGTGCAAAAAATAAAATTAACCACAAACCACATGTCATACATACACTCTTCGACAAGAGTAGGAGATTCCCCTGCGTCATGGCTAAATTTCCAACCTGGTTCTTTCAACCTGCCACCCAATCATCCCCTGATGAACCTCGTTGTAATTGGCTGTGCAATTTGTCCTCTCCTCGTCAACCTCAACCCCCGGGGCTCCCTTGAAAAAAAGATTTCAATCTCCACGGGATTTCCCTGGTTAAATAAAGGTAAAAAAATACATTTTTAATACGTAAATAAGAAAGAAAGAAATAAAGCTGAGAAGTTATATATTCAGGAACTATAACATTTATGAAGATGATGTGCAAATGTCATAAACTCTTGCATCAGGTGATATTTCGTATCAAGAGTAGGCCCACCCTTTGCCTTCAAAATCTTTAGTATGATTTCTGTGCTGTGGCCGGTTGGATATTAAGCCATTCTTTCAGTACAGTCTTCGGTGTTGTGCCATTTAGAGATCTTGGAAATGTATTCCTAGTGTCACCTGCTGTTGAGGAGGGCAAATAATTTAGCTAGGACATGTTTGCAAATCTTTCGGACATTTGTAAATAAATTGGCATCACCGATAGAAACGTGACAAAGGTCGCATGGTTTATTTGTACTTGTAGGAAAAATTTTCTCGTACGAATTGAAGCGCCTTGTATTTGTGAGATACGTTTTGCATTTGTAAAACAGAATATATTAGTTTGTTAATGGTGTTTTGTATTTGCAAACCACACTTTGTTTGCACATGAATCCGTTTTGCATTTGCAAATCACATTGTGTTTGTTAGTGTTGTGCAATAGTAAAATGTGCTGTTTGTATATTAGATTTTGGCAGTAATTTAACTCCACAGACAATCCTAATGGTTAAAAAAAAATCGCTATGAGGCGCACACACTCTGATGTCACAGGCCCAAAACCGTGCTTCCCCTGTCTACTCGTAAAAACAGTGAAAATGGAGTTTCTTGAAATCTTCACTCGGGAAGTCATTTTCCAAAAGTTCTGTTCTCAGTTAGCCCATTGAAAACACAGTTTCCATGCAGACAAAAGGCCGATACGCATAGAAAGTGCTACGATTTAAGAAGTATACATATGGACGGGGCCCGAGAATGAGCCCCTGTGCTCCTGCAACAGTCCTGTTGAAGCCTGGCAGCTTGACGCTCCACTGTTAGTGCTAAGCCCGGCTGGGCTGTTATATTTAGAACTTCCCATATTTCTCACGACTTAATGTGAGAATGTAGCAGTTTCAAAGCGGCGAGAATTATCTCTTTCCCTTTGGGGTGAGCCTTGTATTTTTTGACCATCTGTTTCACTTGCTGCCCTAGCAGAAACAGTTTTGCGATGAGCTCAAATTAGTGTACCTGTGGAGGGGTGAAATGTCTGGAAATAGAAGCAGTTAACACAACGACACAAATGTGATGCAAAGGCGCTCGGCTATTCAATGCTCAAGTCAGCGTTCTGCTTTTCCCCCAGGTGCCTGCAGTTTACCTGCGGTGCAGTAGGATAATGCAGTCTGAATCAACACTTCCGTTGGCCCCAGAGTTACGCTGGTGTCCAGAATTGTCAGGGGGTACCATTGTTATTGAGGAGACTACAAATTGTACTGACACTGGGGTCCTAAATTGGAGAGTCAGCTCAATGTGCAGTATTATGATGTATCATTCTGTAATGTAGTGTTATAATGCAGCATTCGGTAATGTAGTGTTATAATGTAGTCTTCTGTAATTTAATTTCTATAACATGGCATTCTGTTGTTCAGTGTTATGATGCTTTATTCTGTAATGTAGTGTTATAATATAGTGTTCTGTAATGTGGTGTTATAATGTAGCATACTGTAATTTAGTTTTATGATGTAGCATTCTGCAATGTTGTGTTATGATTCTGTAATGTAGTGTCATCATGTAACATTCTTAAATGTGTTATAATGTAATATTCTGTAATTTAGTTTCTATAATATAGCATTCTGTTGTTCAGTGTTATTATGCTTTATTTTGTTATGTAGTGTTATAATATAGTGTTATGTAATGTGGTGTTATAATGTAGCATACTGTAATTTAGTTTTATGATGTAACATTTAGCAATGTAGTGTTATGATTCTGTAATGTAGGGTAATTATGTAGCATTCTTAAATGTAGTGTTATAATTTAGAACTCTGCTATGTAGTGTCATAATGAAGTATTCTATAATGTAATGCTATAATGTAGCATTCTCTTATGCAGTTTTATAGTGTAGAATTCTGAGTTGTAGTGTTATATTGTGTCATAGTGTATCACTCAGTAATGTAGTGTTATAATGTAGCATTCTGTAATATAGTACTGGTTAATGTTGACCTTTAAATGAAGGACCCAAAGACAATTAGCAGTGTAACAACTTTACTATAATTTTTCAGACGGTAAGATCATGTGTACAGATACAAAAAAAATGAAAATGGGCTTCAAACCATCAAATGATACAGAGACCCACATACAGATGACGATCTTCAGCCGAGAGTCAGACAGAAGAACACTCAGGTGAGGAGAAGCTTCTTCGAGCGCAGAATCTCTGGTCGTAGAGGAGCAGAGGGATAGCAGAAGAGCCCCCAGTTCTTGATCACTTCAGTTTCCTTTGTGAGGTACAGTTCAGAAACCACTCGTGAGAGACAGAGATCCAAAAAAGGTATGCCTTTAATGGAGTCCGAGTCAAAGCCAGAAAGCACAGGAATTGCCAAGCCACAATACGAAATCTAAAACCAGTGTCGACTAGACAGGCAGGGGTCAGAACCAGTAAGACAGATGAGCAAAGGTACAAAAATGATGAGCAAAAAGTCGTAGTCGATGAGCAAAGCCAAGGGTCATACAGAGGGCATCCAAACACAGAAATCATGGTCATACAAAAATGGGTCGATAATCCAGAAAGACAAAAACACTACCAAAGGGCAATGGCAAGAATCAAGGTCGGACAATCCAGTAGAAGAGAAACAATATTCAATGGCATACGAGGTGCTCTGCACAAAGAAATATTGATCAACGTTCTGACAAGAGCTGTGAGTGAAAAGACTCCTAATATACACACAGGAAAGGTCACATGCTATACAGGGATTAGCTGTGGGGAATGAGGCTGATTACATCCGGAGAATCACAAGAGGGAAGCCCTAACCATGAAAATTGGCGAAAGACAAAATACAAACGGGAATCACTCAAACAGCCTATGACATTTAAACAGCTCCGGTCCAGGAGTTCTACATGCACAGATAACAAGCGCAGGAGAGTGATTAAGCACGTGCGAGAGATTCTTGCTGAAGCTCAGGAGAGGAAAGCGATAGACAAGGGGCGGAGAATAGAACAGGGCGATTGCGGAGAAGTTATTAGTCTAAATTAGTAGCGGTGCAACTTTGCATATTAAACCTGAGTGCTCATTAGTAAGTTAGTAATCTTATATACATGCATTAGTTGTGTTAGTGGACTATGATACAAAAATACAAATGTTAGTAATCAGAACAGAGAGCGAAGGAAGAAAACGAGATTCAAAGGAATATTTTAAACACCGGACTTCAGTTAATTCACCCGAAGTCAGTGGGCACGCAGACAGGGAAGACGGACTGAACCAACTAGATCACAAGGCGGGAGACAAGTGCAATGGAACTGAAACATGGAATGAACCAAAAAACCTGAGGGTTACAATAACCAAAAAGAAAAAATAAAAGACAATAATCATGAACACAAAACCAGCACATAAACATGACAAAAAACCATAACCGTGACAGCCTTATTCTGCTGGGTGGGCTTCTAGCCATCCATTCACTACACAACACATCACCCTGACCAGCTCAGTATTTCCCATCAAAACTAAAAGTTACACCCCTTCCTCAAACTAAAAATGTTCCGTTTACTTTACCTTGACTATACATAGCATTACATAGCATAGTGGCTTAGCAGCAAAAGTAAAAAAGTAACCTGTAACATTAAGGCTGAACAGAGTGATATGATTTAAACCCCACCTTTCAGGGGCTTTAGCTAATCACCTTTTCAGACTATTATCAATTTACCTCTGAAATAAAGACAGCAGTTTTCACAGATGAGTGGATTTATGAAATGTCCATTTCAATGTACAAATGCAAATAAATTGACAAATTAATTAAATCAATGGCCTTGGCAACCAGGATAGGTTGAGTAATATTTTCAGTGATGAGGTATTTTTCATTTGAACACAGGCTACCCATACGGTCTTTCTTATTCTAAACGTCTGATTCACCAATCAGATTGCTCGGTCGGATCTATATGTTGTATAATATAGCATTCTGTAATGTGGTGTTATACTGTGGCATTCTGTAATGTAGCATACTGTAATGTAGTTTTATGATGTAGCATTCTGTGATTTAGTGTTATGATTCTGTAATGTAGAGATATTGTGTAGCATTCTTAATTGTAGTGTTATAATATAGAACTCTGCAACGTTGCGTTATGATGAAGTATTGTATAATGCAATGCTATAACGTAGCATTCTCTTATGTAGTGTTATAATGTAGCATTCTGAGTCGTAGTGTTATAATGTGTCATATTGTATCATTCTGTAATGTACTGTTATAATGTAACGATCTGTAATATAGTGTAATGATTAGCTGGTTTTGTAACCATATGGCTGTAGGTTTGATCTCCTGGTGGAACGGCCAATGTGCCACACTGAAACGGCTCTAAATCTGAATTGCTACAGTACCCTTCCTGACATGTGAAAAGGCTGTGAAGTCGGTATAGATCAGTGCTGAAAGGGTGTCATGTGGTGACTGACACAGTGTGCCCTCTTGCCTAACTCTCCTGTGATCTCACTTCCTGTCCTATGAGAGAACAGGATGTAGGAGTCAAAGGGGCAGCTTCCATTCTGGCACGTTGACACGTGCATCGCCACTCGATGCTTTAATCTCTCCCTCTGGGAGACTACGGCCTGACTGTGGCGAGGGACGGAGATCAGACTGTAGGTAGAGCTGGGTAATGACTCAGGAATTGACTTTGTCGCCTAACAGCCTGTTGGTTTGATTATCATGCAGGACAAGATGCCTGTGTTGCATTGGATCATTACATGGTGTGCTATGTGGATTCGGGAAAAAAAAATATATATATATATATATATAGCGTCCATGTAAAAAAAAAAAACACACATACACAAAAAAAAAACCCCACACACGCACACAGGGACATACTGTCCCATGTTTAATTAAAAAAAAAAAAACTCAGATGTAGCTCCATCCATAGTGCACCAGTACTGGGATACAGGCTTCATGTTTTATATAAAAACAGCAATGAAGTGCCCATGTTTATTCTAAGCACAGAGATATAGACTTAATATTTTACAAAAAAAGCAGGGATATAGTGTCCATGTTTAATGTGCAAACAGGATGGCACAGACTAGCTCATGGTAAGGGGTGATGTAATGCAGTGCATTATTAAGTATTGTGTACTGAGGTACTGAGCCTGGCTACCTGTGTTCTGGGCTGTCGAATGACATTTGGCCCAGATGTCTCAACATTTCTGAGACTGATCCTCCCTACCACCTCTCTGTAGTTCTGCACGGGCCAATCATTGAGTTTTTCCCTCTTTTAATTATGGCCCACTTTAGGAACTCAGAAATCATTGCCCTTTCCCATACAAAGGCGGGCTGAATACTCAGCTAGGGAAATTGGAAATGAGGCTGGAACCAGAAAGTGGTTGTTTCACATATTCAGGCTGTAAGCATGTGTGCATACGGCACCTGCCCCTTATACAGCTGCATTCGCATGAACAGACAGCACTTGTGTTTCTGTCATGGTTTAGCCCCCGCTGGCAGAAGGCATGAAGCCGGCGGGCACAGGGACCATGTACCCCAAAGCAGGTTTAGGGACCCAAAGGCACAGACTGAGAAAAAAGTATCAAATTCTTTAATTTAAGTAAAAGCAAATAAACAAACCAGAGGGGAGCAGCAGCAAGACAAAACATAGCAGGACGTCAGGAACACTATCAGAATACCGCTGCACCAATATAAGGTGCAGCCAACCCTTAAATACTAACACCTCACCTCCACCTTAACGAGCCACACATATTGCTCGTTAAGGTGGAGGCGAAGAATGCAGCAGGGGGAGGGGCCTGCAGGCACAAGCCATAACAGTTTCTCCCCTTTTTCTCCATGAATGACATGCTGCTGTTAATGAAAAACCCTCACAGGTCTGTGGGATTCAGTACCTCCTCCTGCACAGAGGGATGAGGGAATGAGCGATTAAGAGCCATGATGTGTAGGCCTCGGGACAGATGCGTAACATTTCTGATCCCACAATTTATCACAGCTGCTCAGGGAGAACACCCACTCGATTCGGCAAGCTCTGTACGGCAATGTAACTGAGACTTGATTCTGTTCTTCACTGATGTACTGCAGTGTATCTGGGACTCGATTCCGCATACTCTGCTCTGTACTGCTATACTGCAATGTAACTGAGAGGCAAGGCAAGGCAACTTTATTTGTATAGCGCATTTCATACCAAAACAGCAGTTCAATGTGCTTTACAGAAGATTGAGGCAAAGGCAGTCTGATGCATCATTCAACATAATACAGATTTAATAATATTGACAGCAGAGAAGGTAAAATTTAGATTAAAACCAGACAGACAAAAACAAAATAATAAGAATAATGATAATTATAAGACCGATAAATAGAAGAGAGATATTAAAAACAAAGTTGAGGATAAAAACAAAGGCAGATAATGTGAGATATGTGCATATATTTATACATAAGTTACATACGTGACTTAGCATGCTCTACTCTTTACTGATATACATGTGTCTGAGACTCGATTCAGCATACTCTGCTCTGTACTGATATACTGCAGTGTATCTGAGACTCGATTCAGCATACTCTGCTCTGTACTGATATACTGCAGTGTATCTGAGACTCGATTAAGCATACTCTGCTCTTTACTGATATACTGCAGTGTATGAGACTCGATTCAGCATACTCTGCTCTGTACTGATATACTGCAGTGTATCTGAGACTCGATTCAGCATACTCTGCTCTGTACTGATATACTGCAGTGTATCTGAGACTCGATTCAGCATACTCTGCTCTGTACTGATATACTGCAATGTATGAGGCTCGATTCAGCATACTCTGCTCTGTACTGCTATACTGCAATGTAACTGAGACTCGACTTAGCATGCTCTACTCTTTACTGATATACATGTGTCTGAGACTCAATTCGGCATACTCTGCTCTGTACTGATATACTGCAGTGTATCTGAGACTCGATTAAGCATACTCTGCTCTTTACTGATATACTGCAGTGTATCTGAGACTCGATTAAGCATACTCTGCTCTTTACTGATATACTGCAGTGTCTGAGACTCAATTCAGCATACTCTGCTCTGTACTGCTATATTGCAGTGTATCTGAGACTCGATTCATTATGCTTTGCTCTGTGCTGATATACTGCAGTGCATCTGAGACTCGATTCAGCATACTCTGCTCTGTGCTGATATACTGCAGTGTATCTGAGACTCGATTAAGCATACCCTGCTCTTTACTGATAAACTGCAGTGTATGAGACTCGATTCAGCATACTCTGCTCTGTACTCCTATACTGCAATGTAACTGAGACTCGATTCAGCATACTCTGCTCTGTACTGCTATACTGCAATGTAACTGAGACTCGACTTGGCATGCTCTACTCTTGACTGATATACATATGTCTGAGACTCAATTCGGCATACTCAGCTCTGTACTGATATACTGCAGTGTATCTGAGACTCGATTAAGCATACTCTGCTCTTTACTGATATACTGCAGTGTATGAGACTCGATTCAGCATACTCTGCTCTGTACTGCTATATTGCAGTGTATCTGAGACTCGATTCATTATGCTCTGCTCTGTGCTGATATACTGCAGTGCATCTGAGACTCGATTCAGCATACTCTGCTCTGTACTGATATACTGCAGTGTATCTGAGCCTCGATTAAGCATACCCTGCTCTTTACTGATATACTGCAGTGTCTGAGACTCGATTCAGCATACTCTGCTCTGTACTGATATACTGCAGTGTGTCTGAGACTCGATTAAACATACCCTGCTCTTTACTGATATACTGCAGTGTATGAGACTCGATTCAGCTTACTCTGCTCTGTACTGCTATACTATATTGTAACTGAGACTCGACTTGGCATGCTCTACTCTTTACTGATATACATGTGTCTGAGACTCGATTCAGCATACTCTGCTCTGTACTGATATACTGCAGCGCATCTGAGACTCGATTCAGCATACTCTGCTCTGTACTGATATACTGCAGTGTGTCTGAGACTCGATTAAGCATACTCTGCTCTTTACTGATATACTGCAGTGTATGAGACTCGATTCAGCATACTCTGCTCTGTACTGCTATACTGCAATGTAACTGAGACTCGACTTGGCATGCTCTACTATTTACTGATATACATGTGTCTGAGACTCGATTCGGCATACTCTGCTCTGTACTGATATACTGCAGTGTATCTGAGACTCGATTAAGCATACTCTGCTCTGTACTGCTATATTGCAGTGTATCTGAGACTCGATTCATTATGCTCTGCTCTGTGCTGATATACTGCAGTGCATCTGAGACTCGATTCAGCATACTCTGCTCTGTACTGATATACTGCAGTGTATCTGAGACTCGATTAAGCATACCCTGCTCATTACTGATATACTGCAGTGTATGAGACTCGATTCAGCATACTCTGCTCTGTACTGCTATACTATAATGTAACTGAGACTCGACTTGGCATGCTCTACTCTTTACTGATATACATGTGTCTGAGACTCGATTCAGCATACTCTGCTCTGTACTGCTATACTGCAGTGTATCTGAGACTCGATTAAGCATACTCTGCTCTTTACTGATATACTGCAGTGTATGAGACTCGATTCAGCATACTCTGCTCTGTACTGCTATATTGCAGTGTATCTGAGACTCGATTCATTATGCTCTGCTCTGTGCTGATATACTGCAGTGCATCTGAGACTCGATTCAGCATACTCTGCTCTGTACTGATATACTGCAGTGTATCTGAGACTCGATTAAGCATACCCTGCTCTTTACTGATATACTGCAGTGTATGAGACTCAATTCAGCATACTCTGCTCTGTACTGCTTTACTATATTGTAACTGAGACTCGACTTGGCATGCTCTACTCTTTACTGATGTACACGTATCTGAGACTCGATTCATCATACTCTGCTCTGTACTGATATACTGCAATGTAACTGAGACTCGATTCATTATGCTCTGCTCTGTGCTGATATACTGCAGTGCATCTGAGACTCGATTCAGCATACTCTGCTCTGTACTGCTATACTGCAATGTAACTGAGACTCGACTTGGCATGCTCTGCTCTTTACTGATGTACACGTATCTGAGACTCGATTCATCATACTCTGCTCTGTACTGATATACTGCAGTGTATCTGAGACTCGATTTATTATTCTCTGCTCTGTGCTGATATATTGCAGTGTATCTCAGACTCGATTCATTATTCTCTGCTCTGTGCTGATATATTGCAGTGCACGTGAGACTCGATAAAGCATGCTCACCTTTGGAATGGAACTGTTGGTAAAAATGAGTCCTTTCATATGCTGTAACTTGTTGTTGACTTTGACTTTTAGTGATCACCTATCCCACGTGGTGAGATGACTCTTGAAGATGTCTTCGCCTAATTATCATAAAACCCATAACTCCTCTAGAGCACCAACGCTAACTTCTATTACGCCATGTCTTAGATATTAAATTGGTGCAGTTTTTTTTTTTTTTTTTGAAATTATGACATATCACATAATATTTGATGCTCAAAGGTGGGAAAAGAAAAAGTCTGTATTGAACAAACACAAGATTTTGGCTTCAGATTATGACGACTGGAGAGGATGTAAAATTGATTTGATTGCAGTTTTCAACGGAACTCAAATCTGTTTTTCCTCTCTGAAAATTTAATGTGAATTTCTGCTGCACTCATGAGGGCTATAAACTGCAAAACTAATCATGCAAATTAAAAAGCACATAATTTCAACTGACCCCTATGTACTTTGAGGGCCTGTAATTTGGAAAATATCCAAATTGTGTGCGTAAAATTTTGCTTGGCCTCATAACATATGCTGAAGTAATTGTACAAAAATCAGCTCATTCATGGGGGGGGTAAAGTAGGAGGTGCTTATTCAATTTCCATCATGGACCCTATTTTTTTTTCTTACAATAATGTGCAAATTCCTTCTTCACTTGAGAAAATGAGTACTTAATAGAGTTTGCATTGTAAGGCTTTGGTCATCTGCACAATCTTCGCTTCTTTGTGCTTCTGTGCCTGTGAATTGACGGTATTGCCAATACGAAAAATATGCTCCGATGTTTCATTCGTGCCCCGTTTCAGACGCATCATGGAATAGTTCGGTAACCCAGTCGCTTCTCTTTCGCGGCTGCAGGAAAAAAATCGAACGCTGCCTAGGTGTGCGTGGTTCCGCCGACCGCATAGGGTACTTGCTTGCATACTCGCACGTATGCTCGTGAAACTAGCTGGGCGCTTGGTGAGTGTTTACATTTTCCTCGGCTTGATTTACGTATGCCTGCATGCACGGCTGAGCCGCAGCTAGCTATCACTAAATGACAGCCATGACCTCAGTAAGGTACCGGAAGTAAGTGGGTTTCGGAAGTAGCAAGATATTTTGCCGAAAGTGCTACATCAGGGAATTTTTGGCGTATTCGCGATACCCTCAACTGAGAATGTTGGACATGAGGCTTAAAAAGTGGCTGTGAGCTGTAGTTTCAGGGTGTTTGCATTTCTGTGGTGTGAACCATGCTGGAATTGGGGATTTTTTTTGTACCATGTAAAAATCTAAATACGTTAAGTTTGCTCCTTCAGGCTTTAACAATGGAAATACTCCTTCATGACATAATTTACTTGGACAGAGGCCTTAACTTCAATCATTTGCTTTCATTGTTGCCATCAATCAGTTCCTTTAATGGCACGGTATAATGCAACAGGAGGACTGCAATGATCGAACTCTGTTACTTTTAAAACTCTTCCCTGATGATGTCTAAGTAGCCAGCTGTTCAGGTAGATTGTGTCTCGAGCTGAATAATGATCAGGGTTTAAGGTATGACACTGCAGCCATTTTAGTGACTACGGTCCTGCTGTATGATTGAGCTCATGTTATTCCTGATTTTTCAGTAGATGCTCAGAACATTTGTTGTATAAGTTAAACTTTAAAGATCTCCTATTATGTCACCTGGTGCGCAGCCAATTTGTTGTTACAAGCCATTTCAAAATCGTTCCCCTCTTGACATCACATGGGGAAGTAACCAACCAGAGGCTAGAAGAATTAATCAACTTCAGCCAAGAAGTCAAACAGATTTCATTATTCAGGGTGGTCACTCCCCCTTGTGATGTCAGGAAAGGGGGTCTTTTAACTGGCTCATAATGGCTAATTATTTGTACACCTGGTGGCATAATAGGGGGCCTTTAAATAAATATCCCAGATGACTCGTGATTGTTCCTGGGTTTGCCTGTTGTCCGGTTTTCACCCAAACAGTCCAGCCCTCAGATGTTTTGTCCAGGTTTAGTTAGAGGGGTCAATCAGATGCCTCAGTATTCAGTATAGTCATGAAGCCTAAAGCGCTATGTTTGCTGACGTAAATGGATCCGCATTACATCCTGCTTTTCTTGTCGACAGTCGGTGTGTTGCTGCATGTAACCAATGCATGCCGCTCCGGCTCGCTAAGAAATGCTTTAATCGTTGATAAAAACGACCTTGCCAGCTGCCGGGTTAGCTCACTCGGGTAAGCGCCACATTGCAGAGCAGTAGTGACAACCACGTCGTACCAGCCGGCAGTGGTCGGCAGCACATGGCCTTCGCGCTGCAGGGATGCAAATTGGGAAGAGACTTCCGGGTTGGGATATTAAAAATGGACGCTTTGTTCATTTCTCAAGCGCCTCCTGTTGGCCAGCCGGGCGCTACTGTAAGATTCTAAGCTTGCTGATGTTCGGACATCCTCCGCCCCTAACTTGCGAAGTTTTGACAAATGAGTGTAAAGAAGCAATAGCTGACGGGCGTGTGCTTCATCGGAGAGCCGCAAACCGTCCCTCTCTCCCGAGATGGCAACAAAGGGGTCGCATACATTTCTTAGATTGGGCATTCCAGATTCGGGTGGGATTGGAGATACCAAATTTATATATATATATATACATAAATGACCTATGACGCAGGACACACTCACACACACTGGGCGAGTGTTTAATGTAGAATGATAAGCCATGCTTTTCACATAACAAGCCGTAATATTAATAACTGCCTGGCGACGGAATTGGCAATCAACTGAGCGGCTGCGTGCTGCGATCAGTAAATTGAGGAAGGGAAGTGATGGGAGGATTTACAAGCAAACTTTATGAGCGGTGTTCAGAAGAGCTTTCATTACTCCTGGATTCTGGGTAATTTCGGCTGAGGAGGGGAGCGCCTTCGATAGCAATGCTTTGAATTCGGTGAATTAAGTTTCACCGGGAAAGTCTGAATCTCTGTGTGTGTGCACTCAAGCGTGCTGTGTTTGTCTGACACAGATATTCAATTCAATTTTATTTTATCTGTATAGCACTTTTCACAGAAAGGCCGTCACAAAGACGCTTTGCAGGGGTAATAAAGGGCAGAGCCCTTCTTAATTCTAAAAATATGTACTGTATGTGTACAACGTGATCTTGGCCTTTTGCAGTTATTACCTGCTGTATAATATCTGCTCTTTCTCTGTTTCTTCTATTTTTACATGTACAAAACAAAGTTTCGGCGCACAGAGCTGTTTTTTATTTTCTCCAGTTCTGGGCTTCCCGAGGTGCTGTTCAGCTGTGATGGGAGCATGTGGTGGCCTCATAAGATACTGAAATGACTTTGGACATCGTTTGACTTTATGATTTAATGGTCTGGACTTGGTGTGATTTTGGTTGTCCCCGTGGATACCCTGCTTT
This sequence comes from Gymnothorax reevesii, assembly GCA_029721435.1. NCBI lineage: Eukaryota > Metazoa > Chordata > Actinopteri > Anguilliformes > Muraenidae > Gymnothorax > Gymnothorax reevesii. Next base: position 93,731,202 of record CM056581.1, on the reverse strand, counting down.
GAGGTAATAAAGTTGTCTCATCAAATTTTTGCATGCATTTTGTGTCTTGGATTAGCTCCAATAATGTAATTAACACTTGGGGGTTACGTTCACTTTTAATATTTCACATACTCTGTTCTAAATGGAGTGGTCCTTAACTTTTTTTTTTTTTATAGAGTATCTGTCAGCCTTAAATATTCCAGATCATCAAACTAATTTTAACGTTAGACAAATATAATTAAGCTCAAAATGCAGTTTTTAAATGACCATTCCATTTATTGAGGCAAAAAAGGTATCCAAGCCTACCTGGCCCTATGTGGAAAAGTAATTGCCCTTTTACTTAATACTAAATAAAATAATTATTCAAAATTAATTCATATTGGGTTCAATGTTAATAGACATATCTAGGCATGATTACTGTAAGGCCTGTTGAATCTAAACATCCCTTACTTAGAACCTGTCTAGGAATGTAAAATAGACATAAAGCAGCACATCATGCTGCAAGATGAGTAATTTAAGAACAGATAAGAACTAGGCCTCCGCTGTCAGCGGCTGGCAGCAAGGGGTATATCCCCGAAATTCCCCAATCCTCGAAGCCCCCTTTATTAGACCTACAATATGAGGCAAATTTGAGGTCTGAGTAAGTAATTGTTCCAGAGATATGGTTAAAAAACTGATTTTTTCAATATATAGCGCCACCTGGTGGCAAATATAGGAGCGCATACTTGCCCAAAATCTAATCAGTTCATCATTTCTACCATATCTACCCAAACGCTAAAAATGAGAAGCCAATGTTAAGTATTTTGTGAGTTATCCGCTAAAACAGCTAAAATTTTCGGACATGGCGACGGCGGGTGGGGCGAAACCATGATATCCCTGTAATTTCGGAAAATAGTCATTTGCATTGATCAGTCTGGAAAGAGTTACAGAGCTAATTTACGTTAACGTTCTTATATTCTTATTTTCGAACAGAAAAGGTTTTATCCTACCTTGACATGTTTCGACGGGATACTCCCATCTTCTTCAGAAGAGTCACCGATGTTACGAGTGACGCGTCTTATCAGCTGATGTTAGCGAGGCGTGGCCGCCCTGTCAGATTTGACAGGGCGGCCACGCCTCGTGCTGTCCGGCCGCTCCTCCAGGATGGTACTCCAGGTGTGGGAAAGCGTGTATGCCCCCTCGTCCCGGTTCATGGTCCTGTGGGCCCGCTTCCTGATTTCAATTGCCTCCATGATCCAGCGTTCATGTCGACTGCTTAGGTTCGTCGCCACATCCACCTATTTCAAATTCCGCAACACAATATTCAGACAAAAAGAAGGATTCCCCATGGGTGACCCGCTGTCTGCCATCATGTGTGGTTTTTTCATGGAGGACCTAGAAACGAGGGCCATCGCATCGGCACCTGAAAGTAATCGTCCCACGCTCTGGAGAAGATACGTGGACGACATCTTAGAAAAAATAAAATCCGGACCTAGGCAACAACTCATTTCATTTAAACAGTATGGACCGCACTGGGAAAATACAATTCACACACGAAGAAGAGACCGACAAAACCATAGCGTTTCTGGACATAAATATACATCACACTAATGAAGGAGACATTAAAAATTAAAATATACAGGAAGCCCACCCACACTGATCAATACCTGCTTTGGTCATCTGAACACCCCATAAGTCAAAAACTTTCTGTGGTAAGAACCCCAGACAAGACAAAGGAAGAGGAACATATAACTAACGCACTGAAGAAATGCCAGTACCCACTATGGGCCATAAACACAGGCAAACTACAGGTACAGCAGAAACAAAACCCCGGGGCATCCAGAAAGAAACGTAAAAATGAAACCGAAACCAAAGGAGTCGTTACGTCACCATACATAAGAGGCGTCACAGAGCGGATTCAACGGGCTATGAGAAAATTCCACATCAACACCCCGGTAAAACCATACATAAAATTACGACAACTACTGGTACACCCGAAAGACTAAATTGACAACTGCAACAAATGTGACGTCATATACGAAATCCCATGCCGGTCTTGCCATAAAACATACATTGGGGAAACAGGTAGACCTTTTCATACACGTAAAAAAGAACACCAAAAAGAATGCGAGAAAGAGACAACAGCAAGACAGACACGCTCAGTTAAGTAACAAGCACTACAGGTTAACCTTAAATCAGCAATCACAGACCATTGCAAGAGGGAAAATCATATTATGAACTGGGACAAGGCCAAAGTCATCCGCACTCAGAACAATCGACATGAACGCTGGATCATGGAGGCAATTGAAATCAGGAAGCGGGCCCACAGGACCATGAACCGGGACGAGGGGGCATACACGCTTTCCCACACCTGGAGTACCATCTTGGAGGAGCGGCCGGACAGCACGATTCATTATGCTCTGCTCTGTGCTGATATACTGCAGTGCATCTGAGACTCGATTCAGCATACTCTGCTCTGTACTGATATACTGCAATGTAACTGAGACTCGACTTGGCATGCTCTGCTCTTTACTGATATACATGTGTCTGAGACTCGATTCAGCATACTCTGCTCTGTACTGCTATACTGCAGTTTATGAGACTCGATTCAGCCTACTCTGCTCTGTACTGCTATACTGCAGTGTATCTGAGACTCGATTCAGCATACTCTGCTCTGTACTGCTATGCTGCAGTTTATGAGACTCGATTCAGCCTACTCTGCTCTGTACTGCTATACTGCAGTGTATCTGAGACTCGATTCATTATGCTCTGCTCTGTGCTGATATACTGCAGTGCATCTGAGACTCGATTCAGCATACTCTGCTCTGTACTGCTATACTGCAATGTAACTGAGACTCGACTTGGCATGCTCTGCTCTTTACTGATATACACGTATCTGAGACTCGATTCAGCATACTCTGCTCTGTACTGATATACTGCAGTGTATCTGAGACTCGATTCATTATTCTGTGCTCTGTACTGATATACTGCAGTGTATCTGAGACTCGATTCATTATTCTGTGCTCTGTGCTGATATATTGCAGTGTATCTCAGACTCGATTCATTATTCTCTGCTCTGTGCTGATATATTGCAGTGTATCTCAGACTCGATTCATTATTCTCTGCTCTGTGCTGATATATTGCAGTGCACGTGAGACTCGATTAAGCATGCTTACCTTTGGAATGGAACTGTTGGTAAAATTGAGTCCTTTCATATGCTGTAACTTGTTGTTGACTTTGACCTTTAGTGATCACCTATCCCACGTGGTGAGATGACTCTTGAAGATGTCCTTTTCTTCGCCTAATTATCATAAAACCCATAACTCCTCTAGAGCACCAACGCTAACTTCTATTAAGCCATGTCTTAGATATTAAATTGGTGCAGTTTTTTTTTTGAAATTATGACATATCACATAATATTTGATGCTCAAAGGTGGGAAAAGAAAAAGTCTGTATCGAACAAACACAAGATTTTGGCTTCAGATTGTGACGACTGGAGAGGATGTAAAATTGATTTGATTGCAGTTTTCAACGGAACTCAAATGTGTTTTTCGTCCCTGAAAATTTCATATGAATTTCTGCTGCACTCATGAGGGCTATAAACTGCAAAACTAATCATGCAAATTAAAAAGCACATAATTTCACCTGACCCCTATGTACTTTCAGGGCCTGTAATTTGGAAAATATCCAAATTGTGTGCGTAAAATTTTGCTTGGCCTCATAACATATGCTGAAGTAATTGTACAAAAATCAGCTCATTCATGGGGGGAGGGGGGGGGTAAAGTAGGAGGTGCAGATTCAATTTCCATCATGTGACCCTATTTTTTTTTTTTTTTTTTTACAATAATGTGCAAATTCCTTCTTTACTTGAGAAAATGAGTACTGAATAGAGTTTGCATTGTAAGGCTTTGGTCATCTGCACAATCTTCGCTTCTTTGTGCTTCTGTGCCTGTGAATTGAGGGTATTGCCAATACGAAAAATATGCTCCGATGTTTCATTCGTGCCCCGTTTCAGACGCATCATGGAATAGTTCGGTAACCCAGTCGCTTCTCTTTCGCGGCTACAGGAAAAAATCGAACGCTGCCTTGGTGTGCATGGTTCCGCCGACTGCATAGGGTACTTACTTGCATACTCGCACTTGTGCTCGTGAAACTAGCTGGGCGCTTGGTGAATGTTTACATTTTCCTCGGCTTGATTTACGTATGCGTGCATGCACGGCTGAGCCGCAGCTAGCTGCCACTAAATGATAGCCGTGACCTCAGTAACGTACCAGAAGTAAGTGGGTTTCGGAAGTAGCAAGATATTTTGCCGAAAGTGCTACATCAGGGAATTTTTGGCGTATTCGCGATACCCTCAACTGAGAATGTTGGACATGAGGCTTAAAAGGTGGCTGTAAGCTTTAGTTTCAGGGTGTTTGCATTTCTGTGGTGTGAACCATGCTGGAATTGGGGACCTTTTTTGTACCATGTAAAAATCTAAATACGTTAAGTTTGCTCCTTCAGGCTTTAACAATGGAAATACTCCTTCGTGACATAGTTTACTTGGACAGAGGCATTAACTTCAATCATTTGCTTTCATTGTTGCCATCAATCAGTTCCTTTAATAGCACGGTATAATGCAACAGGAGGACTGAAATGATTGAACTCCGTTACTTTTAAAACTCTTCCCTGATGATGTCTAAGTAGCCAGCTGTTCAGGTAGATTGTGTCTCGAGCTGAATAATGATCAGGGTTTAAGGTATGACACTGCAGCCATTTTAGTGACTACGGTCCTGCTGTATGATTGAGCTCATGTTTTTCCTGATTTTTCAGTAGATGTTCAGAACATTTGTTGTATAAGTTAAACTTCAAAGATCCCCTATTATGTCACCTGGTGCGCAGCCAATTCATTGTTACAAGCCATTTCAAAATCTTTCCCCTCTTGACATCACATGGGGAAGTAACCAACCAGAGGCTAGAAGAATTAATCAACTTCAGCCAAGAAGTCAAACAGATTTCATTATTCAGGGTGGTCACTTCCCCTTGTGATGTCAGGAAAGGGGGTCTTTTAACTGGCTCATAATGGCTAATTATTTGTACACCTGGTGGCATAATAGGGGGCCTTTAAATAAATATCCCAGATGACTCGCAATTGTTCCTGGGTTTGCCTGTTGTCCGGTTTTCACCCAAACAGTCCTGCCCTCAGATGTTTTGTCCAGGTTTAGTCAGAGGGGTCAATCAGATGCTTCAGTATCCAGTCGAGTCATGAAGCCTAAAACGCTATGTTTGCTCACGTAAGTTGATCCGCATTACATCCTGCTTTTCTTGTCGACAGTCGGTGTGTTGCTGCATGTAACCAATGCATGCCGCTCCGGCTCGCTAAGAAATGCTTTAATCGTTGATAAAAACGACCTTGCCAGCTGCCGGGTTAGCTCACTCGGGTAAGCGCCACATTGCAGAGCAGTAGTGACAACCATGTCGTACCAGCCGGCAGTGTTCGGCAGCACATGGCCTTCGCGCTGCAGGGATGCAAATTGGGAAGAGACTTCCGGGTTGGGATATTAAAAATGGACGCTTTGTTCGTTGCTCAAGCGCCTCCTGTTGGCCTGCCGGGCGCTACTGTAAGATTCTAAGCTTGCTGATGTTCGGACATCCTCCGCCCCTAACTTGCGAAGTTTTGACGAATGAGTGTAAAGAAGCAATAGCTGACGGGCGTGTGCTTCATCGGTGAGCCGCAAACCGTCCCTCTCTCCCGAGATGGCAACAAAGGGGTCGCATACATTTCTTAGATTGGGCATTCCAGATTCGGGTGGGATTGGAGATACCAAATTTATATAAATATATATACATAAATGACCTATGACGCGGGACACACTCACACACACTGGGCGAGTGTTTAATGTAGAATGATAAGCCATGCTTTTCACATAACAAGCCGTAATATTAATAACTGCCTGGCGACGGAATTGGCAATCAACTGAGCGGCTGCGTGCTGCGATCAGTAAATTGAGGAAGGGAAGTGATGGGAGGATTTACAAGCAAACTTTATGAGCGGTGTTCAGAAGAGCTTTCATTACTCCTGGATTCTGGGTAATTTCGGCTGAGGAGGGGAGCGCCTTCGATAGCAATGCTTTGAATTCGGTGAATTAAGTTTCACCGGGAAAGTCTGAATCTCTGTGTGTGTGTGCACTCAAGCGTGCTGTGTTTGTCTGACACAGATATTCAATTTTATTTTATCTGTATAGCACTTTTCACAGAAAGGCCGTCACAAAGACGCTTTGCAGGGGTAATAAAGGGCAGAGCCCTTCTTAATTCTAAAAATATGTACTGTATGTATACAACGTGATCTTGGCCTTTCGCAGTTATTACCTGCTGTATAATATCTGCTCTTTCTCAGTTTCTTCTATTTTAACATGTACAAAACAAAGTTTAGGTGCACAGAGCTGTTTTTTATTTTCTCCAGTTCTGGGCTTCCCGAGGTGCTGTTCAGCTGCGATGGGAGCATGTGGTGGCCTCATAAGATACTGAAATGACTTTGGACATCGTTTGACTTTATGATTTAATGGTCTGGACTTGGTGTGATTTTGGTTGTCCCCGTGGATACCCTGCTTTGAGATAATAAAGTTGTCTCATCAAATTTTTGCATGCATTTTGTGTCTTGGATTAGCTCCAATAATGTAACCAACACTTGGGGGTTACGTTCAGTTTTAATATTTCACATACTCTGTTCTAAATGGAGTGGTCCTTAACTTTTTTTTTTATAGAGTATCTGTCAGCCTTAAATATTCCAGATCATCAAACTAATTTTAATGTTAGACAAATATAATTAAGCTCAAAATGCAGTTTTTAAATGACCATTCCATTTATTGAGGCAAAAAAGGTATCCAAGCCTACCTGGCCCTATGTGGAAAAGTAATTGCCCTTTTACTTAATACTAAATAAAATAATTATTCAAAATTAATTCATATTGGGTTCAATGTTAATAGACATATCTAGGCATGATTACTGTAAGGCCTGTTGAATCTAAACATCCCTTACATAGAACCTGTCTAGGAATGTAAAATAGACATAAAGCAGCACATCATGCTGCAAGATGAGTAATTTAAGAACAGATAAGAACTAGGCCTCCGCTGTCAGCGGCTGGCAGCAAAGGGTATATCCCCGAAATTCCCCAATCCTCGAAGCCCCCTTTATTAGACCTACAATATGAGGCAAATTTGAGGTCTGAGTAAGTAATTGTTCCAGAGATATGGTTAAAAAACAGATTTTTTCAATATATAGCGCCACCTGGTGGCAAATATAGGAGCGCATACTTGCCCAAAATCTAATCAGTTCATCATTTCTACCATATCTACCCAAACGCTAAAAATGAGAAGCCAATGTAAAGTATTTTGTGAGTTATCCGCTAAAACAGCTAAAATTTTCGGACATGGCGACGGCGGGTGGGGCGAAACCATGATATCCCTGAAAATTTCGGAAAATAGTCATTTGCATTGATCAGTCTGGAAAGAGTTACAGAGCTAATTTACGTTAACGTTCTTATTTTTCGAACAGAAAAGGTTTTATCCTACCTTGACATGTTTCGACGGGATACTCCCATCTTCTTCAGAAGAGTCACCGATGTTACGAGTGACGCGTCTTATCAGCTGATGTTAGCGAGGCGTGGCCGCCCTGTCAGATTTGACAGGGCGGCCACGCCTCGTGCTGTCCGGCCGCTCCTCCAGGATGGTACTCCAGGTGTGGGAAAGCGTGTATGCCCCCTCGTCCCGGTTCATGGTCCTGTGGGCCCGCTTCCTGATTTCAATTGCCTCCATGATCCAGCGTTCATGTCGACTGCTTAGATTCGTCGCCACATCCACCTATTTCAAATTCCGCAACACAATATTCAGACAAAAAGAAGGATTCCCCATGGGTGACCCGCTGTCTGCCATCATGTGTGGTTTTTTCATGGAGGACCTAGAAACGAGGGCCATCGCATCGGCACCTGAAAGTAATCGTCCCACGCTCTGGAGAAGATACGTGGACGACATCTTAGAAAAAATAAAATCCGGACCTAGGCAACAACTCATTTCATTTAAACAGTATGGACCGCACTGGGAAAATACAATTCACACACGAAGAAGAGACCGACAAAACCATAGCGTTTCTGGACATAAATATACATCACACTAATGAAGGAGACATTAAAAATTAAAATATACAGGAAGCCCACCCACACTGATCAATACCTGCTTTGGTCATCTGAACACCCCATAAGTCAAAAACTTTCTGTGGTAAGAACCCCAGACAAGACAAAGGAAGAGGAACATATAACTAACGCACTGAAGAAATGCCAGTACCCACTATGGGCCATAAACACAGGCAAACTACAGGTACAGCAGAAACAAAACCCCGGGGCATCCAGAAAGAAACGTAAAAATGAAACCGAAACCAAAGGAGTCGTTACGTCACCATACATAAGAGGCGTCACAGAGCGGATTCAACGGGCTATGAGAAAATTCCACATCAACACCCCGGTAAAACCATACATAAAATTACGACAACTACTGGTACACCCGAAAGACTAAATTGACAACTGCAACAAATGTGACGTCATATACGAAATCCCATGCCGGTCTTGCCATAAAACATACATTGGGGAAACAGGTAGACCTTTTCATACACGTAAAAAAGAACACCAAAAAGAATGCGAGAAAGAGACAACAGCAAGACAGACACGCTCAGTTAAGTAACAAGCACTACAGGTTAACCTTAAATCAGCAATCACAGACCATTGCAAGAGGGAAAATCATATTATGAACTGGGACAAGGCCAAAGTCATCCGCACTCAGAACAATCGACATGAACGCTGGATCATGGAGGCAATTGAAATCAGGAAGCGGGCCCACAGGACCATGAACCGGGACGAGGGGGCATACACGCTTTCCCACACCTGGAGTACCATCTTGGAGGAGCGGCCGGACAGCACGAGGCGTGGCCGCCCTGTCAAATCTGACAGGGCGGCCACGCCTCGCTAACATCAGCTGATAAGACGCGTCACTCGTAACATCGGTGACTCTTCTGAAGAAGACGGGAGTATCCCGTTGAAACATGTCAAGGTAGGATAAAACCTTTTCTGTTCGAAAAATAAGAACGTTAACGTAAATTAGTTACTACAGACAGTATGAACCTTTTTGGGTTACAGAGCTATTTCTTAGGCTATTGGGCTACAGCAAGTCACTGTGAGAGCCATTATCAACAAATAGAGACAACTTAGAATAGCGATAAACTGTCCTAGGAGTGGCCAGCCAACCAATTTCCTCCAAGAACTCATCCAGGAGGTCACAAAAGAACCATATTAACATAAAAAGAACTGCTAACCTCACTTGCTTCATTAAAAGTCAGTATTTACAATTCCATAGTATGAAAGACTGGGCAAAATTGATGTTCATAGGCCATGGAAGAGCTGCGAGGTGAAAAACCTCTGCTGACCAAAAAGCGCACAAAGGCTTGTCTCAGATTTGCAAAAAAAAAAAAAAAAATCTCTTTGCTAGTTATTGCTATTGCTTGACTGCAGTTTTTGCGGCCAGGGGAGGCTCAACCGATTATTAGGTATTGGGTAATTATTTTTTTGAAATGGGTGATAGAAGTTTTTAATAACTCTTTGCCTTCAATAAATAAAACAATCATGTAAAAGTTGCAATTTGTGTTTACTCATGTTGTCTTTGACTTATGTTAAAATTAATTGGATTTGAAACATTTTAACCCTATAATACCAGACACAGACATTATTGTAGGAAAAATATGACCCAGTAATATTTTTGAAGTTTGAAGGGTAGTATTCAGATCCACTGTTCATCATTAGGTTTTGTGACAGCAAAATATACATTGCTGAACAGAACTTCTGCTAATTCCAGGAGTATCATATGTGATACAGCCAAAAATCAGCACCCCTCTAGAACTCAACACTCGAATTTTCAAATTATTTATATGCTCTCTACTATCTATAGTTATCCCTTTACATGTATAAGATTAAGTTTATGTTTAATATTTACCTTGGAATGCTGAACTTCACTGCCAAAGTCCAAGGAAATTCCTGAATTCCCATTCACATGGGAGCTACTACCTTGAAGTGAGTGACTTGGGGAGAGACTACTCCTGTAATCTCACTTCTTCCCTTCAGGTGGCAGCACTGAGTATCAGATATGATACAGTAAGCAGTCGAGGTTGTGTTTCATCTTACCAGGTGGGCATGGTCCTTCAAATTTGGTGTATCATATATGATACAGGGGGCATTATAAGGTTAATATGAGAGAAGGCAAAAATAGAAGAAAGTTGGAGTGGGCAAGTACTAATGTTACAAGAGCTGCTTCAAATAGCTCCTGTCCCCAAATGGCTGTCTGTCAGCTAATGCAATAGATTATATAGACTATTGCAGCATTCTGGGACAGAACTTCGACAATATGGTACTGAGTCTGGTGGTAGTGAAACACAGAGCTGCACGCCCTTACACGGGCAGATATATGTATGCGTATGCATGCACAGGTGTACTGTTTCCCCAGATGGCAATCTGGAAACTCTAATACGCCACTTAAACACTCTCCGCTGTGCTTATCTGGTGGACCGGTTTATGGATGTAACTTCAGAACTCAGCTAGTGAATGGTTCTTGTCACCCAAAGTGGCCATATCATGAATAATGTGAGAATAAACAATCACTCTTAGGTGTTTATGAATGGATTTATCAAGGCTTTTATCATTGTATTTATATCATCATCTGTCAGGGCATTTTTCAAGGTATTTTTCAGGGCACATACATATACTGGGGCTTTATCAGGGCATTTATCAGAGGGCTTATCAATGTGCTTATCTGGGTCTCTATCAGGGCATTTATCAGGGTGTTTATCTGGGTATGTACTTACTGTAGGTGGTTATCAGAATTTATAAGGGCACATAATAGGGCATTTATCAAAATTTTTAGTAGGGCATTTATCAGGGCAGTTTTCAAGGTGTCTATCAGGACGCATATTGGGGCTTAATCAAGGTGTTTATCAAGGCGCATGTCGATGTGCTTATCTGGGCATTTATCAGGCCCTTCATCAGGGTTATTATTAGGGTATATATTAAAGTGTTCATCAGGGTGTTTATCTGGGCATTCATCAGGCCATTAGTTAGTATTGATCAGCGCATTTATCAGGGCATCCCCTGCGAACCGTGACCATGGTTAACCTTGGTTGACCTCGGTTCACCATGGTCAACCATGGTTAAAGCATGGTTTAAAATGGCCGAGCATGGTTGCACCCACTTGGGGAGTTTGTGCACCATGGTTAACCATGGTTGACCATTTTTAACCATGCTTTAACCATGGTTGACCTTGGTGAACTGATGTCAACCAAGGTCAACCATGGTGTTCCATTCAACAAAAATGTCAAAACCATGGTTTGACCAGGATTGACCACGGTTACTTGAACCAGGGTCAACCAAGGTCAACCACGATGATGGTTCACAGGGTATGTATTGGGGCATTTATCAGGGTGTTAACTGGGGAATTTATTGGAACTTGGAACCGGGTATTGATCTGGGTATTTATTGTGGCATATGTCAGGGCGTTGATAAGTGCATCTATCAGGGTGTTCATCAGGGTATGAAACAGGGCATTGATCAATGCATTTATTGGGGCATTTATTAGGGAATTGATGAGTACATTTATTATGGTCTTTATTGGGGTATTTATGTGGGTATTTATCAGGATGCTGATACAGGATGCATTTATCAGGGCAGTTATCTGGGCGTCTAACAGTGCATATTTATGTGCCTACTTCACCGGTTGGGCATATATTGTGATCGCCCCTATTCGTCCATTGGTCTGTCCGTCAGTTCGTCCACAATTTAATATTCACACTCTACAGACTTCAGTTTTTGTTGGATCCTTTTCATTTTTGCTTTGTGGGTCTGTATTGGTGATTGGAAATTTTTTTTTGTCAAAAAACATCTACAAGGCTCCGGGTGTTTTAGCGACTATCTTTCATTCTGTTTTGATGATGCTTAACTGTGCAATTTTCATGGGGTCTTTTCTACACAGGAATTTACACAGGCATTTACCGGTGCATTTATCTTTGGCATTTATCAGGGCATGTACCTGGGCATTTATCTGAGTGTTTATCTGATCAGCTCTGTGACAGGAACGCCGGTCAGTTCTCACAGAAACACTTGGTGGCCGGATGTTTTACAGAGCTGGGCCGTACCTCATCCCTCATTAAAGGTCAGCAATCAGACAGCCCCAAATCCGCAACGACATTTCTCAACTGCGTCGCCATGGCAACTGCATGCCTGATTGTGCTGCTGCGGAACTCTGGCCTGCTAACATGTTTTATGCGCGTGTCCCATCTCTGTTGCGTGCCCGAGCTGCATTCACAAATACATAAGGAGAATGGCTTCCATCAGTTACCGCTGCCTCAGAGCATAAACACCATGGTACAAAACCTCACAAAGAAAATGATTCTTATTCTTTTAAACTGACTGAGATCTTACGCAGTGGAATTACACAGTGGAATTTAAATGTAAAATATTGGATTCAAGGCACATAAAAATGCGTCTCTGTCTTTAACCACATGAGCCATCTAGCATTTTGGAAATCTACATGGGGGAAAAAAAAGTTATAGCAACAAATAAAAATCTACAACTGCAAAGGCGAAAGGGCCGTCCTCATAAAGGACAGTAACGATATCGGTGACTGTACATAAATAGTTACAAATATCATCCTAAGTCATGTGAATAGCAGCATTTGCACCAAGAAAGCAAGGGTAGTGACCATTTCCAGACCCGTTTCATTTTGGATCATGTTCAGAGATTTACTACAGCTGCGGGAAATGATGGAAAAACTGACTGCCAATCAGAATCCATTCAGATTTAGAACTAATTTTTAAAAGCACTCTCACTATTATTGGTCAACCTGTAACATAGTCAATGGATAGATGGATGTCGAAGGTTTGCACGTGCTTGGCACCACTGGGGACGACATCGTTTCATTATGTGGATGCTCCGACAGTTATTGTTATAGCGAAGGTTCTTGGTGTAGATGATCATCTAGTCTGGAAAAACAGAGAATGTAACTGAATACTGGGTTCACCTCAGTACTCAATAAAATATTATTGAAGCTTGTCTTTATTGCAGGGATGAAAGCAGTTTTTGATGGCTTTCGGGATGGTTGGCGGTGCACCAGTTTTGGAGTTGTAGGACAGATGTACAGCAGTAGTCCTGACTACAGAAGGTAAAAGAAGGTCATTCTTCATATGGAAGTGCAGGTTGGCCCTTGCGGTAGTGGTTTTAGCCGTGGTCTATTGGTCCGTGTCAGTCTTCCAACACAACAGTCTGACTTAAAGGTCGAGAAGTTTCACTTCGGCAAGGCATATTTTAGAGGAAAGTACGTTGTAGAATTCTTGAAGTGTCTAAAACACAAAGTTTTATTAATTTCAATTTGGTAATGATCTGTTCTGATGCATCTTAAACCAGCAAGTCTACAAATTAGCTTCAATATCAGGGGCAGATGTTGGGGAATCTAATTTTATCCAATCAAATGCCTTCATGAAAGGAATGAGTTTAACCCTTCTCCAGTGTTCGGTCAAATCTGACCGATTTTACAGCTTTCCTGAAGCATAAATTATGTGATTTTCATCCAATTGCCTCGAAACCTCATGATATCCTGCGAACTAGGCACCTGAAAATTGCTGATCACCCTTTTCATCGAATTTTGAGAGATTTATTCAACTTTGTTACACCCTTGGTGTTCCCAGTCAAAAAACACTGCCATCAGAAAAGAATGGACAAGACTAATAATAATCATAATAATACATTTCATTTAAAAGCGCCTTTCTAAGCCCTCAAGGACACTTTACAGAGTAATTAAAAAGACAATTGAGATCAGTGATAAAATAAATAAAACAACAGACAAGAGTGAAAACAAAGTTAAAATGGATGTGGGAAATTAAAGGGAATATGCAATTTGGAACAGATGGGTTTTGAGCCGAGACTTGAAGTGAGGTAAAGAGTCAATGTTCCTGAGGTCCGGTGGGAGAGCGACTGAAGGCCCTGCTCCCCATGGCGCTGAGCCGGGCGGAGGGTACAGAGAGGTGGAGGGAGGAGGGTGACCTAAGGGAGCGAGAGGATGTGGCAATGCTGAGGAGATCAGACAGGTGGGGGGGGGGGCAAGATTGTGAATGACCTTGAAAGTATACAGAAGAATTTTGAAGTGGATTCTGAATTTGACCGGGAGCCAGTGAAGCTGCTGTAGGATGGGGGTGATGTGGTGAAAGGAAGGGGTTCTACTGGTGATGTGGGCTGCGGAGTTTTGGACCAGTTGAAGCTTATGGAGGGATTTGTGAGAGACACCTAAGAGATTACAATAATTAATACGGGAGGTGACGAGGCTGTGGGCCAGGATAGCAGTAGTGTGAGGTGTGAGGGAGGGGCGGAGACAATTAATGTTACGTCGGCGGAAATATGCAGACCAGGTTATGTTATTGATGTGAGAGTGGAAGGATGGTGAGCTGTCGAGGATGACACCCAGACTCTTGACCTGAGGGGAGGGGGACACTATGGAGCTGGGAAAAACTGTTAGTTTTGGATAAAGTGAATTTGGTACCAACCAGGAGCAGTTCTGTTTTATCAGAGTTGAGTTTCAGGAAGTTGGAGGTGAACCAGGATTTAATTTCAGAGAGGCAGAGGGTGAGGGAGGAGGGTGAGAGAGTGGAGTTAGGTTTCCTTGACAGGTAGAGCTGGGTGTCATCCACGAAACAGTGAAAGTGGATACCAAATTTACGGAAAATATTGCTAAGTGGGAGGTGATAGATAATGAAGAGGAGGGGCCCCAAGACGGAGCCCTGAGGCACACCTGAAGTGACTGAGGAGGGGTGAGAACTGAAGGATTTGAGTTGGATGAACTGAGTGCGGCCTGTGAGGTAAGAGCGAAACCAGTGAAGGGGGCTGTGAGTGATGCCTATGGAGGAGAGTCTATTGAGGAGGATGGGGTGAGAAATAGTGTCGAAGGCCGCACTCAGATCGAGGAGGATGAGTATGGAGATCAAACCGGAGTCAGCTACCATGAGGAGGTTGTTAGTGATCTTGATGAGGGCTGTTTCTGTGCTATGGAGGGGACGGAAACCAGACTGGAATTGTTTGTAAAAGCTGTTATTGGTGAGATGGGAGTGAAGTCGAGAGGCAACAGTTTTTTCCAGGATTTTGGAGATGAAGGAGAGGTGGGAAATGGGGCGAAGGTTTTTGAAATCGTTGGGGAACCAGGTTTTTTCAGGATGGGACTGACTGCTGCGGATTTGAAAGGGGTGAGAACAATTCCAGTCAACAGTGAGGGGTGGATAATGGCTGATATGAAGGGGAGCAGAGAGGGGAGGCAGGATTTTACCAGGAGAGTGGGGAGGGGGTCTAATTGGCAGGAAGAAGGCTTGGACTTGCTGATGAGATTGGAGATTACTGAGGGGTGAGGGAGTTCAAAGTCGGAAAATGGTTGACATGGTGGGAGAAGATCAGAGGAGGGGAGTGGCGTAGAGCCAAGATGCATGTGGATTTTATTGATTTTGTCATTGAAAAACTGGAGGAGGGAGTTACAGGTGTCCAAGAAATACATGTGGGGGGGGGTTGGTAGTCAAGGTGTTGGACGATTCTGTTGTATACGGAGAAGAGAGTCTTGGAGTTGTTGGCAGAAAAGCGAAGTCCAGAATGATATTGTGATTTGGCGTGAGAAATGGACTCCTTGTGTAGAGATAACTGAGCTATGTAGATGTCTTTGTGTGTAGTGAGACCTGTTTCTCCGTAAAGTCTTTCAACTTGTCGATTTTTGGATTTCATGGCGCGGAGATGGGGGGTGAACCAGGGGGCAGACAGAGTGAAGAAGACAGAACGGTATTTGATTGGAGCGAGTGGGTTGAGAATGTTGTAGAGTCCATTATTGTACTGGGCGACAAGATCATCGGGGGTGGAAGAGGGGTCCGGAATGAGGGTGGTGATGCAGGAGGAGAGGTAGTCCAAATTAATGTTCTTAATATTACGGTATGAAATGACACGGGGGGCTTGAAGATGGAGAGGTGGAGAGTGACATTAAATGTGAGGAGAAAATGGTCCGTAATATGAAGTTCATCAGCAGTACAATTGGAGGAGGTGAGCAAATTAAATCAAGCGTGTGACCTTTTATGTGTGGAGAAGTCTGCAAATTGTTTGAAGTCAAAACTGTCAAGGGAAGAAGAGAAGTCCACGGTGAGGGGAAGAGCACTATGGTCCATGTGGATATTGAAATCCCCCAGCAGAATAACATTGGGTGAGAGAGTGGAGAGGTTTGTAAGGTTTAAATTCATTTAAAAATTCACTGTGAGGCTTGGGGGGGGCCGTAGATTGTGGCAATGATTTTGGGGGTGGGTCCGGGGATTTGACAGGCAAGACACTCTAGTGAGGCGAGGGGCGGCACCGAAACCGGAAGGACTTTCCACTTCTCGCGGTACAGTATCGTGAGACCTCCCCCGCGACCCGAGCCACGAGCTTTTGCAAATGTAAACAAACCCCGCAAGAGTCGTCATTCAGCTGGGAAAAATCACCAGGAACTTGCCAAATCTCATTTAAACAAAGGAAGTCAAGCTTACGGTCGTTAAGGAGATCCTGGATGAGATGTCCTTTGCCGGTGAGGGATCGGATGTTCAGAAGACTCTAACACATACACTGATATTTATTTACCTTTATCCACCACACTAGTTTATGTTAATAAATCATCATTATTGTTTAAACCTTGGAATTTGTGAGTGGTCTCCCCATTATGTTGTGTGACCGAACGATCCAGGGCTCCGTAACATCAGCTTCTGTGACTCAGCAATGCATAATTCATAAATTGTGGAGAGAACCCCTGCAGAACAACGGCATTTTAACAGTTAAACTACTACAGTTTCCAAACGTACTAGACACTGGGTGTATTATAATTGGTAAACACAGTATGTGTCCATGGCAGCATATGCAGGCAGTGTGGTGTACGGAATGATGAGAGTTAAAGAATAGCTGAAGAACTTGCCTTGAAGAATGAGAGGGACAGCTCAATCTGACCTTCCCTGCGATAAGATGGGACGGAGGGTTCAGACCAGGGCTGTGTGTGTGTGTGTGTGTGTGTGTGTGTGTGTGGGGGGGGGGTTGATTTGGGTTTGTGCTTCTGCTGGAGGGGACTCTGGAGACACAGATGTGGCTGCTCAAGTCTTAGTTTGCAATTAAGCTGACTGATTAGGCCTTCATAGTGCATCGCGCATGAGCCCGTCTGGGTCCAGGGAATACAGAAGCTCGGTGCTTTCCCTGAATCCGTCTCATCGTTCAGCTCAGACAAACCGCAAGGAAAAATAAGAGGAGTCCTAATGAAGCTGCTAATGATATCTGAGGAGAAGAGGTCAAGGAGAGGGGAGCCTCAGCTGATCTCGGAACAGCTGGTCTTCAGTCAAGGGGCCACTTCACCCATATTTCCTCTCTCTGTCAAGCGTGACCCACTGAGACTGCTGTTAACATTTAACGAACCCAATTAGTAATCGGTATTGACTCGCGCGGGCGTGCCCAACCTCACCCTTCTAAAACCCTTATATTCTTAATGAGGTAAGATAAGGTTCTGGTATTGATGGTGTGCGTCATAATATCAGTGCATTTTCAGTTCACTGCACACCATACCTTCTCCAACGAGAGGGAACACTCTAATGCTGTTGGCAGTTATTTTAGAATGTCGTCCTGGTATGTTCGACTTACTGCCGTGACACAAACATCCCCAAACAATTCCAAACCAGAACAGACGACCGTGGCGCACTAAACACACGTCTGTGTTTGTTGGAAAATGTTTCATTGGTGGGGCATGGGCTTTACAATACAGCCCCTCCTTGTCCAAGAGTCAGGCAATGTTCCATGGTGTAAGGTCCCAATTCTGTGATTAGAATAGTGTTTACTGGAGATTTTAATTCTATCACCAGAGGCATTATTTTACGATTTGTATTTTTGACTGAAGGCCGTGGATTTCTCACACTCTCCATCCATTATATTACTCACTTACTCCGTAGTGAAGGTGCACGGTGATGGGACTCCATCTGCATTGATCACATGATGCTCTATAACACGTACCTACATGGAATTTGGAGAATAAATTAACAAATAGAACCCCAAATCAGAATAATATGAGACTGCATGTTTGATTAAAATAAAAGCAGAAAGCAATGATTTGTAAATTACCTTTGACCTGCCCTCTGCTGAAAATGACTCAACAGCACATTATTTTCATAGTTTCGTCACATGAGTTTTCAAAATACACGATTAAGATTTTGATTCTTGCAACATATCCAAAAAAGTGAAGTATTTACCTCTTTGTAATGTTGCCAGTCATTCAATAAATATTGAATTATTGAAATATTGATTTGTTTGACCACAATGCCCACCGTGTGACGGTCCATTGCAGATACCACAAAGCCCAGAGAGGTCGGCAGCAGTTCTGGACACTGTTAGTTTATGGCTTCCTATTTGCTGAGTAAAGGTTTCAGTGGGAAGTGTTGAGGTAACTTCCTACTGTACTACCTGACAACGATTTGTCAAAGTAATCCTTGGCTCATTGGATTATATAAATGATAAATAAATGATGGTTCTTGAGCTGTGGTGTCTAAGTGATAGGAGATTGTGGGTATTCAGCTTTGGCTCGGTCCCTTGCCCTGGCAGAGCAATACTTTCATATTCCTTTAATCTTTTAATTGTCTTGTGCTTTGTTGAGGGTGAAACATCCAAATCCTTCCCTCTATTTCTTTGTAACTGTGTTGAGTAACTTTGTTTTTAAACCAATTATGTTTTCATGCGTTTGTGGGCAAATTAGTGACCTTCAGCCCATCTTTTTCTTGAAGAATTCGACCTTTCTTGGATTTTGCACCAAATCATGATTACTATCGCCTCCTGACGTCAGTTGTTTCAGTCCCATCATTATTCATATTTTCCACCTCACTACTAGTCGTACATTTCCCCATCCCCACCTTTTTGTTAAGCATCGCGGTTAAGAATGGCAGAAATAGATTTTCACATAAAATGAAGCTGACCAGACCAAACATTATACAGTACATCTTGTCTTCACCCTAACTGCAATGAAATGGAAGTCAAAGTAAATTTAAAAATCATTGCTCCCTGTTTTTATGTGCCTTTCACATACTGTCCATCCATTGCTCAAGTGCAAGCTTTAAAATAACACAACTATTCTAAGCCATCTTAAAAAATGCAATATATCACACCATTCGTATGTGCGTACAGTATACTGCACCATGGGTGTGAGCTCACTGTCGGATTGGCTGTCTGGATCTGCCTCTGTACGGGAGGGGATGAGTTTGCGGCCCATCTGGAGAGGTTACCTTGAGCACCGTGTTGGTAAGGTGTGATGCTGAGTTCTGATTTGTGTCGCATCAGAATTCTCTTGTCTCTTGAACCTTTTCTCTGACAGTGTGGGAGGAGGTGGGAACTGTAATAAACACTCACCAACTCTGTATAATTAAAAAGTGATGACTGAGAAAATAAATAAAGAACAAGTAAATAAATAAAATGTTTGGGTGTTTATCAATCAAATAAATAAATGAAAATCTGCAAGCGAAAGACGGTACCTAATGTGTGCTGGTGCAGGGTGTTTGTGACGTCAGACTTCATGAATTCTACTGACTTCATATGTCTAATTAAATACTAAAATTTGGTCCTTGAAAGCAAAGGGATCTCACCCAATCACAGTATGCAACCTACCACAGTACACACTCTTTCAGAGTACTCACCTCACCACAATACTCACCCAACCGCAGTTATCACCCAAACATAATACACACCCTACTAAAGCATTCACCCAAACACAGTACTCGCCCTAACTCAACACAACCTACCACAGAACACACCCTTTTACAGAACTCACCTCACCACAATACTCACCCAACCGCAGTGCTCGCCCAAACACAATACACATCCTACTAAAGTGTTCACCCAAGTACAATACTCACCCTAACACAACACAGCCTACCACAGAACACACCCTTTCACAGTACTCACCTCACCACTATATTCACCCAACCGTAGTGCTCGCCCAAACACAATACAAATCCTACTAAAGAACTCACCTCACCGCAATACTCATCCAATCGCAGTGCTCACCCAAACACAATACACACCCTACTTACGCATTCACCTAAACACAATACTCGCCCTAACGCAACACAACCTACCACAGTACACACCCTTTCACAGTACTCACCACAATGCTCACCCAAACACAATACACACCCTACCACAACACCACCTACCACAGTAAACACCTTACCACAGTACTCACTCTACTACAATATTCACCCAACCACAGTACATACCCTAACACAGTACTCATCCTACCACAATACACAACCTACCACAATACTCATCCGACCAAAGTTCTCACTGGACCACAATACACACCTGACTGCAGTACTCCCTCTACTACAGTACTCACCCTACCACAGTACACACTCTACTACATTACTCACCCTCCCGCAATACTCCCTCTACCACAGTACTCACCCGAACACAGTACTTACTCATGTTGATGCTAAAGCTGTGGCACACCTTTAAAGGAAAAGAAAACCCAGACACAAAGCTTCATTCCAGTGAATGTTTAGCTATAAAAATACACAAATACACATTTTGAGCGAGCATTCATTCCAGTGAATGTTTAGCTATAAAAATACACATCTGAGCCAAAACCAATGTTTAATATGTCATTATAAAACAACTATTGCATTTTAAGGCGATGATTTCATCAATTGATGCAGGGCGCCATTCATTCCTCGTCACCGACTTCTCACGTAAACCTGCATGAGTATGACATAGCGGCCTCCCATCAGGATCGACACATTGCGTTGCAGTAGGCCTATGCACCCAGGTGATTTTAAATGGGGAAATATAATGAAAGAAGAAGCAAACTCTTGCGAAAGAATTCCGTATCCAACCTCCACTTTTTTCTGGCTTTTTATTTGCCAGTAAAGGGGGGGGGGTTTATTATTGAGAAAGGGGTTTAAAAAATTAATATCATGAATGCATATGTTGCGCGTGCCCAAGCAACCCGGTGTGTCATCAGTAACATGAACTTACATGGAAACATGGAAATTAAACTGGATGCTTGATGTTTTTTATCACCCAAATCTTTCTCTGGGGATGCAAATATCAAGGTAAGCTGAAAAAGTACAGATTTTTTATTTGATGTTGATGGAGGCTGAATACGGAATTCTTTACCCCATGTGTTTTTGGCCGATTATGCTGTCCACTGCCTCATACCACGATAATTTCAGTATCTCATCACTTGAGCTGCCAGACTTTCGCATCGCGTCCTGTACTTCGAAATATCACAGCCGCATTTTCTTAAGTTTGTCAGTCGCTGATCTATTATTCTGTGATAACCACACAAATGTAACTACTCACAAATTATTCCATACATCACCAAATTTTTGCATGTAGTATCCAGTCGTGATTGTATGTTTTCATCGGCCTACATTTCGAGCAAGCATTGAATTTTTTCGTTTGAATGGAGTGATCCTTTCGCCGCTGCGTTTGTTTGAACAAGAGAGCTGTACCACATAACAGTGATCTTTTATGCTCGAGTACGGTTGCTTTCACATTTGTAGCTCCTCCTCAGAATACTCAGGCTCATACCGATAAGGTTTCATTTGTGGTTCGTGCGCCATGTCGTACTTTAATCGTCAAAATCACTGTATGTATGCTGCGCGTTGTGTGTCCTGAATGTACTGTGTACGAGGTTTGTGTACAATATGCTGGGTGGCCGCTATGTCACTTCCGGTTAATATAAAATGCGAACCCACGCTAATTTTTTAATTTGCAAAAAACACCAGTTTGATTGGATGAGCAGGCTGAGCTTCGGAAACATGATCTACATTAATATGAGGGTTCTGTACGTGCACTAAAATTCTGGGTATTTTCTTTTGCTTTACGTACTACTCATTGGGGTTTCTGGTGGCTCAGTGCTGCACCATGTGTAAACCTGAGGCCTTCTCTCTGCAGGCCGGGATTAAGTCTGGCACGGGCCCCTAGCTGCATGTCAATCCCCATCTCTCATGCCTCTCTCTGCTAAAAACTGTCCAATAAAGGAGAGGAAATCCCCAAAAATAATCCCATATGCAGGAAGAGTTGAGATATTATTAATATGAATATGAAATTGAAATACGACGCATGAATGTTAAAGTAGATGGGAGTATGCTGGATGCACAATTTTATGAACAGTTTTATCATTTCTTTGACTAGTCAGGGACTTTTTTTTTATAAAACTGCTTATGAATACCTCGAAAATCTAAAATAAACAGGTTACGGAATATATATGATGGAATAGAAATGTCTGCCTTGAAAAATTTCTCAAATTCACATTCCTCTGCCTGTATTTGTTTTTCTAAAATTAAAAACCATCAAGCTCCATCTGAAGCTAGTTAGTTTGGTTGTGACTTTTCGGAAGAGCAGGGATAGAACAGAACTGTAGTCATGCTAGTGCTCCCGAACTCTGTGCCTTTGAGGCTTTTCAATATCTCCTTTTAATTAGGAGAGAGCAATTAGGGCAGTGTGCTCTCTGTTTTAGTGAAAATATTGTCTTTCTGAAATGTTACTCGCTGGGGTTGCTAATATTATTTGAATCCGAAATAACATACAGAATCTCTTCACACAGGTTCAGCTGCTGTCTTATTCATGTTAGGTGCTCACATAAAGTGTTTGATCCAGGGGCTCATTTCACAAAGCAGGATTCGCTGAATAAGCTGGATAGCTTTACAGAAATAAACCTCGATTAGCTCTGTTTGCGTCAGCCCATGTTCTAAGTTTTAAAGGGATCTGGGTATTACTCATTGCAATTATATAGCTTACTCTGTAATTTTGCGCAGTGATTTACCAACCAAGTGGCCACTCTTTCAAATCAAAAACAGCATGTTCTGACAACGTTTCTCAGGAATTTAGCGGTGCGATGATTTGGTAAATGAGATTCTTCATCTCTGCAATTAAAAAAATCACAGTGTCTTGCAGCCAATAACAACAAAATAATGGCACATCTGTCTTTGGGCTGCACACACATTTCAGGATTTACCTTCTGGAACAAAAGAGTGCGAATGAGATGATTGTGATCGCCAGCGTTACTGACAGCTTGCGGTGATGTCATTCATCGCATGTGTGAGCCGCGGAGCGCTTTTTCTACGTCTGTCCCCTCGTGTGTCTGAAATGCAAATACACCCGTCTGATATCCCAGGGTCGCGAAACCATTCTTTCACAACTCTCATTTCTACACTGCAATAAAAAAAAAATGTTTTCAACCATTTTAATCATTTTTAGGCTTTATACTATTTTTTCTAGTACCTTTTTTTCCCCAGTAAAGCTAAAATTTTGCTACCGATGTGAGAGATTTAATTTACATTTGTCCATTTGGTAAGAAGATTTTGCTCAGCAAGCACACAGTAACTTAAATGAAGCAATATTTATCACTGCCAACAAAGTCAAGCAGAGGTTATGTATTCGCCCATGTGTGTTTGTTATCCAGATGATATCGCACAAATTTCTTGATCAATTTCACTGGTATTTTGTGAAATTGTGGGCCATGGGCCAAAGCACAATTGATTAAATTTTGGGATGGATTCAAATTAAAATATCGCTGCCACAGCCATGTCTGTTAGTTTTTTAGTGACAAATGCGTTGGTGGAGGTGTGTGCTCTCTGAGTGCTTTCTACTTTCTTCTTCTGAGAGGAAAAAAAATAATTTAACTTTATTTAAATAATTTAAGATTAAACTAATTGTCAGACTTGTCAAGCACATGGTTGCCTAAACCAGTACATTCTACCTGTGAGCTAAAAAAAAGTCAAAGTTTAGTCTTGTAGTAAGATTGAATCACTTATCAAGACAGACAATTTTTGCAGTGTAATTTAACCCTTAGAGCGCTAAATACAAATAGTGTTGCTCAGTGATGTAAGATATTAAATTCAAAGCTGTTGAAAAGTTGCCACATGACAGGTTTTCAACAGCACAAGATAATTTAAATTCATAATTCTTTGGAAATTTATTTCAGCGCTGTGAAAGTTGACCTACCCATCTATCCATCTATTGTCTCACCTCCTTATTCAGCTCAGAACTCTTGGCTATCTCAGGAGGTAGAAACACACCCTGGAATGACTCACATTCACACGCACTAACTCACTCTTGTATCTGCAGGTTAATGTTTGCGCTGTGATGTTAATGCTGAGAATGTAGTTTTTCTTTGCACTTGTTTTGGTCTGCAGGCACGCTGATTTAACAGAGCTGAGGGCCTGTCTCCTTGGTTACGGCCTCATCCTGAACACGCCTGATCTGCTCTGATCTTGGGCAAAGACCTGACCCTCTCTTTATGAACTGGGGGAGCTTGAGCTGAGGTCAAAATTAAGGCTGTTTAGGGAGGGAGGTTTCGCCTTCGACCAGAAGCGCCAATGATCATTCATACAGTCATCTGTGGTCTGCCCTTCATGATACAATTTTATTCATTTTTTTCTGCGTTATTGGACAGACACAGTTGAGAGAGAATGGGACTGACATGCAGCGAATGGCCCGGGCCAGATCGGGACCCTGGCTGCTTCGAGAGGGATTGCGTCTTTCGCAGTTTGCACCTCAACCCAGTGAGCCACTGGGGTGCCCAATAATTCATAATGTTTTAAAAATAAAAATTAAGGTCACGTTCAGTTCCCCGACATCTCTTTTTCTCACTCTCTTTGTGATGCAATTAGATGTAGACAAACACAAATACTTTTTGCTTTTTGCATAATACTAATCATTTGCTATTTTTGTTTGTTATGCATGAGCCTATTTTTTAAAAAGGCTTTAAAAAACTCAGAATTTGTGTTACCGGTACTGGGAAAAATTATTCCAGCAATGCAAGACATTTGGAAATTCAATTACAGAATTATTTAGCTGATGAATTTGAGAATTTATGGATGCCGGCATCTAGATTTCTGCAATGGGATTTATGTGATTGTATTTTTTTAACTCAAAGGCTAAATTTTCTGAAAAAAAATTTGTGTGCTTGCTTCAGCGAGAAAAGTTGAAGAGGTTGGCTTATAAAATGAAGGTGCTTAGAAACCAGAGAGGCAAAGGAAACTGCTGAAGAAATGTTGAAAAACTGCTGAAATATAAACAGAAGACTTTAAAGCTGAAAGTAGTTGTCTAAGGAATTCTGTATTTTAAGCTGCATCATGACAGTCTACTATGTTTCAACCCAGCTGTTAAAAAAAAAAAAAAAGGTCAATTGGAAGTCAATGAAGTTGATGCATCTCTCTCTATGGCTCTGTGCGTATATCGGTCAACGCAGTGCATGCTGAGAAATTAGCTTTATGGCGGAGCAAACATGGCAGGCCACATTGTCAGACTGCCGCAGCTGCTGTTGCTTAGAGCTCATTGTCAGTGTCTCCCCCGGTCCCAAACTGTACAACGCTGACCTCGCCAAGAAGTAAAATGCTACTATTCACAGCTCTCTGTTCATTTCTGTGCACTGTGTGTTCGCTAACCGAATAGCTAATAATGGCAAGCTGCATGATATCGTTAACACATATTGTGATATTACTCACGGCTCTCTTTTTATTTCTGTGCTATTATTAGCTAGTTATTTCGCAAACGCACAGTGCACAGAATGTGTTCGAAATGGGTCGAACTTGAGCGTTGAAATCGTCATCACTGCAGATGACACAATCAGGAGCTAGCTAACGTTAACTATTTAACTACTCAATGAGTATGGAAAAGTTACGTCTGCTAGCTTAGCAAGGATGGTCGCTACGGTCATTTTGATACCTATATTTCACCAGTTTTAGATACGATCATAAATACATCTAGTTAGTACAAACAGTTGCTTGTAAATACTGGAATAGGAGCTCGAGCAATTCTTTTCTGCTTTGACATCTTTTTCCTGTAACGTGTTCTCATGGACCCACCCCTGCAAAAAGTCCGGTCTTTGCTGCCATAAATGTGCTGTCTTGGAGCTGGTTTGAGCGACTGTACAAACCACGACACTTTCGACTTGAGGCAGAAGAATGAGATTTCAGTCGAATCAATCTTAATCCAACAATGATAATGCTTAGGCCAGGAAAATATCCAGCTTAGGGCAGAATTGAACCGCAATACCGCTATGCCACAATTCCGCTGGGTCAATCCGAGCCGTTTGAGTTCATGGTTAAA
The DNA here is from genome assembly GCA_029721435.1 of Gymnothorax reevesii. Lineage (NCBI taxonomy): Eukaryota > Metazoa > Chordata > Actinopteri > Anguilliformes > Muraenidae > Gymnothorax > Gymnothorax reevesii. The sequence goes on along the minus strand of CM056581.1, from coordinate 93,705,056 downwards.
GCATTTGGTCCGATTGAGCTTTTAGCTAAGGCGTCTCTTACATACTACTGCCTCTACCTCAAAGATAGTAAGTCCAATCTACAAAATGGAGGTACCATACCGAATAGGAGAGTCTGCTGAGAAAAATATGTCAAAATTGTGTGTGCCGTGCCAAAAATGTGGGAACATGAGCAAGTTATAAAACTGTTTATCTGCTTTCCAACCGGAATTTTCTTTGCTAATTTAATATAGGAGTAAATGGAGTTTCGATGAGTGCTCCCGTCGCTTTTCGGCTCATACAACTAAAATCATCTGTTTGATTGCTTGCATAGTTACATTTCCGTGACCAGCACAACTTTTGCTACAACTTGGATATAAAAATATTTATGTGTAGTAACAACTGTGAGAATGAGAGCAAGTTGAAGATAAGATTTTTTGACAATTTTACACCTGTTCGCTACTCTAACAATGACGTCACCACAGTGTCAGTTCCCAGAATTGATTTTAACAAAAATTATTTTTAAAAAATCATAGAAGTTACGAAGAATTTGAACAGTGAAGAAATTATGCAAGCTTAACTCAACATTGTGCAGTTTGAATTACATTTCCAGCTAAAAGTATGACCGAGTAAAAAAATAGCAGAAAATAGCTGAAACTACTGAATCAGCACAAAAATGGCCTGATTTGAAAGGACCCCAAAACATTTAAAATTAAATATCTCAAAAATAAAAAGAAAAACAAAATCAAACATCTGTTCATACGCAATGTAATTCAGAAGAAGTTGAATTTTTTAAAAGTTTGAGCGGAATCATTAGCTTAAACGGTGTAGAAGGAGTTAGTCGGCAAAATTTAGGCGGAAGAAGATAAAGTAGTAGTAGTAGTAGTAGTAGTAGTAGTAGTAGTAGTAGTGGTGGTGGTGGTAGTAGTAGTAGTAGTAGTAGTAGTAGTAGTAGTAGTTGGAGAATAGAGTATGCTGCTTCACTGAAGCAAGCATAAATGAAACTGAATAAAGGTTTTGTTGGGGCTCCAATATTCCCACAAATAGTGCCCCGAAAAAGTGTTACCTGTGTGAACGGAACAGTGTGCTTGCTGCTGTCTGCTTGACATTGTGTGGTTGTCGCTGTGTGGTTGTTGCTGCGTACCGTATGGTTGTTGCTCTGTGGATGACACTTAGTGTCCAAAATCACTCACTACTTACTGTATAGTGCACTATATAGTGGGGTTCTCCATTTTGTAGCACTGTCCAAATTGTTAGTTAGAATTATTATCCCCATGTATAGTGAACTCATTACATCCCACAATCCATCGCAAAGTGTATTCACCAACCGATGATCACTAATCCAGCAATAAGTCCTATTGTGCATTGAACACAAACCAGAGAGGAGCAAGAGGACATCATTGACAGTGTCAACAAAACGAGCCGGGTAGTGTCCCTCTGCTCATGAGCTCACAATATAGTCACCTAAATATGAGTCCATTTATAGTGAGTAGGGGATAATGAATGAGTGAGTGATTTCGAACACAGCTGCAGTGTCTGTGTGTGATAGAGGTGTGAGTGTATGTTTGTGTAAAAGAGTGGTGTGCTTGTGCACAGAGTTTGAAGGGAGTGAGAATGCCAAGGGAAATGAAAATTTGTTTCAGAGAGAGAGAGAGAGAGGGGGGGGGAAGATTTTCAAAGTTTCTCTTTGCATCCACTTGGCTTCTGTTGAGAGAAACAAGAAGAGCTGAGACCTGCTAATTATCTGGTGATTTGAAGCTAAAGTTGTGAAGCTGAGATGTGATCGATCGTTTTTATTTTTTAACTTCTGTTGCATTTCGTCCATTTTAAATGTTCCTCTCTTCCGCTCCGTGTCACGAAAAGCATCGCTGCAGTGGAAATCCGGGAACATGTTCCGCACTGAACTTCCTGACTTCGGAAAGACTGAAATAGAGCAACAATAGCCTCCTCTTTCCTTTATGACCTCAGATTATGTAACATGAATTTAATATCTAAGAAAAGCTTTAATTAAGTCTTGAACATGAATAGCTGTGTTAAACCTCGACAGAGGTCTGTCTCCGGTGATGTCACTCACAGTGACGCTGCTCGGATGTCTCCTGTCAAACAAATCCATCCCTTACCTTTGCTGTTTCCATAGAAACTCATCCATTCTGGATTTATTACTGTGCATGGGGGAGGGCTTAGACAAAAGAAGTTTGGTATGCTTCTCAATTTCTGAGCCAGATCTGTTAGGGCTCTCCCGCTGCCCCAGCCTGGGTAACCCCTGACCCAGTTTGTCTCTGACAGGTCAGTGACCCTGTTTACCTCTGACGAAGCAGTGCGCCAGTTTGTCTCTGACGAGTCAGTGACCCTGTTTATCTCTGACGAGTCAGTGCCCCAGTTTGTCTCTGACAGGTCAGTGACCCTGTTTGTCTCTGACTGGTCAGTGACCCTGTTTGTCTGTGACAGGTCAGTGACTCTGTTTGTCTCTGATGGTTCAGTGACTCTGTTTGTCTCTGATGGGTCAGTGAGCCTGTTTGCCTCTGACTGGTCAGTCTCTGATCTCTGTTGTGTGTTGCTGTTAAACGTTTGTGGGTCTTTTAGCGCTGAGCGTCCCAGGCTTGCTGTGGTCAGGCCCTTTGAGTGTGAATTTTGCCACTGAACTTCAGTCAACCCATTCCATGCCCGCACGCACACACACACCCATAATTCTGCTCAGAAGAGATTGTTATTTTTGCTGATTTTTTTGCTTCTCTCCATCACGTGCTACTTACTTCGGTAGTCCCCGGAAACACAGATGAAACATGGCCTCAGTGCTCATGAGACCTCGGTGAGGCGCCGTGTGCTAAAGAAATGTAAAAGCAGCGCACCTGTCGTTGTGGACGGTCTTATCCTTTACTATAGTAAAATCAAAACCTATAAAATGTGATGAATTATCCATAAACATAGAATGCCTGTGGTTTGCACAAAAATGCTGTCAATCACAGGAACAATGCACAGTGTTCCCATAATGCAACGCAGGCCCCGACTACCCGACTATGTGACCGATGTTTGGTAGCGGCAGTGGACCTGACTGTTTCACTTCATGTTACGGAATTCAGTTCCTGCACATTGGGACATTTGGACAGAGTCGGTTGGTGAATGACGGAGTGCGCTCGAAAGCAGTGGACACACGCTGGGCTCTCTCTGCCTCTGTCTGAAGAGCAGGCATATGCTAACATGTTTGACCCCATAATTGGGTTCAGTAAAACAAGGCCAAACTTCTTAGCCTAGCTGCTCAGTTCATGCTTATCTATAGCTACCCACACTAATCATGAGTACAGTCCTTTTTAGGGCCGCTAAAGTCTGACATTCCTCAGGACAGGAAACAGGAGGTGTCTGTGAATTGGCGATGGCAAGTTTGAGACATCTGTTCATGAGGGAGCAGGATCACTTTGAGGTTATGGTGCTGGAGAGAGTTTGGGTTTTTAATTCCCCTGAAGGTCCGGCGTTCCAGCGAAACCGGTGGACTCATCCATTGTACAGATGGACATTTGGCTGTGCTGCTGTCGCAGGCACATTACCGCTGCAGTGTGCCAGGCAGTGGGATGTGGTGCTGAGGGAGTAACACTTAGTGCTCTGCTCCTATAAACTTCACCAGTCATCACACAGATAGTTCGTTTGATGTGTATCGCTGGTATCCGCGCCCCCTCTGGGCCCTGTCAACTCGAAAATAAAATGTTCTCTTCTTCCTGTTTGGACTGAAGATGGAGACTTCTTCGTAAAGGGCTGAGCCAGGAAGCAGGCTTCCATACTTGGCAATTACTCTGTGCATTCACCGTTGGCTTGTTTAAATTCAGTTCTTCTTGGACCCAACACTGACTACATTCAGTGGCGCCCCCAGAAAATGTTCATAGGGGTGGCTAGATGGGGCCAGTGAAAATCTTAGGGTGGCACAGCAAATCGGGCCTCCCAGCCCGTGGTCATGTGCTGCATGCCACCCCCCCCCCAGTGCACATTTGCCTCAAGTTTCAGAAAAACACACAAACATTTCCAATATTTCCTGTCACTGTAGGCACACCATAGCCACAGATTTATCCAAATGATTTTACCCTGTAGCTATCCATTTCATCATCAAGGACACACTGGTTCACCCGTTGTTAATTCACCAGTTGGTCCTGGGACAGGTTGGTACTGGCTGGCCTAAATCTAGCTGAGTCTTCACCAGTCTCTGTGGCTGTGACTGAGGTTCTGCCTGTTCCACACTTTTGTGCAAAGTTGATGCCTCCTGCTGTTCCTCCCTTGTAGGGATTCAGTCATGTTCTGCCTCTCAGTCTCTTCTCCTTTCATGTTGTCTTGCTGCAAGCGCGACAATTACCGCTGCTTCGCCGCAAATGGATTTGTTCCATTTTCAGTGCGATTACGGATACGGTATCTGTATCACTCTAGATAGAGAGGCTTGGTAGCTTTATCGCTAATTAAACCTATCCCTCATTATCTAGCAAGCTCGCTCACTGTCGCTAAATGTGTTTCTTCATAATGTCCATCATCCACAAGCTCACTAGCTACATTAACCTATTAATAAGCCAAATGGCAACGGAAACAGCGTCACTAACTGGCCACGTTCGGCTATTCGGTGTCCAGTAATGCAACATTTACACCGAGAGAAAAAAAAAAACCTAAGTGAAAAGTGAAGATAAGAGCAAAGGCTTTGTTGAGGTCCAGAAGTACCTTAATTTAGACGACGCGAAAGAAACGTTACAAGTCACATTGGCATCATTAGCTAATATAAAGGTCATAGATTGGCTGGGTAGCTGCGGAAATAACCATGGTTTATCCTTGGAGCCAGATACCCAGCTGTGCTAGCATTGATAACCCCGTGCGTATGTTAGCCACAGAGGCCAAATAATTCGGCATTCACCAAATTCAAAATGTAGGGTGATGGATCAAAAATATGCACTGTGTGAGGAAAGAAAATAAAGGTCCACCACCAGGCTTGCCAGTGAGCTTAGGTTATGCAATGTTAATGTTAGATTGGCCATACCACCATTAATGTGGCGTGGCTAGGTGCGTCAAAAATCTGAACTGAACACTGCTCATACTCCTAGGGGTGAGCCATCTGTTAAAACTTCCCAGCGGCGTACAGCGTTCGTCTCGTTATCTTTTCACTGAAATAAACAGCGTTCGACCCGCCACCTCAAGCAACTTGGCGGGCTCCTTTACTTTGCGAGGACAGATATGACCTCGCATCTCGACCATAGCCAACTGTGCAGCAACGAACTGAGTTGGCTTCTTAGCCTGGTTCGTTAGCAGTAGCTGGCTTGGTAGCTTCGATCTCGGTGCCCCCAGTGCCCCCCCTCCCCCACGCCACGTCTCCTCATCCTCACATGCACCGGTCCTCACCATCAAGAACAACATCCCTATCCCTCTGGCAAGGACAGAACATTCTGCCCCTGATGAGGACTTCTGGACTCTGTATTGCACCCCCCCCCCCCCCCCTGCCAAGGCTGCCTTCTGCATTTAACCCCTTCCTCCCCCACCTCTCACCCCCCCCACCCCCATTCCATTGAAAAAAATTCCTACGGGTTTCCAGCGTGTCGTGTTATCAACCTAATGTGGATTATTATGTCTGATGTCATCAATATGTTTCTTTTCTGTGTTCATTTTCGAAGAAGGAAGTGGAGTTGGCAGTGCGATGCACATTGCAGCAGCCCGGACCACTTTCTCTCCAAACGTAATTTCATTGTTATTCTGTAACAATGAAAATAAATTCATCTGCATCTGAATCTGAATCTGGGTCTTCACTTTGCATGATCAGCGATCTGTCTTTTCTCCTGGTGTTTTTGGTTCTTGTTTTAGTGTTTGTAATGACCCTCTCAGGGCAGTTTTCCTTTGGCCCGCCCTATTTGGCAGTATTTATCACTATAATTTTTCCCCTTATGTCCCGGGTGAAAGCGGCGGACATACCGTTTTACCCTCCATCCGTAATTCTGTAATTCTGCAATTTCATGACTCTGTGACTGTGACTCCATAAGTCTGAAACACTACCGTTTCGGGGTCATGTTTCAAAAAATGCGTGAAATGTTTTAACAAAACTTGGTACATGCTGAGAACTAGTGGTGAACTGGTGCCTTTTGCTATTTTGGTGATTCTGGCATTTTTTTTTTCTTGGTTTCCACGGAAACACATTTCATCTGGGGGCGGGGGACATCGCAGTGCATCACATGCACATCACTCTCCTTTAGAAAGTCTTGAACTGCCGTGAATCCTAAGTCCCTCTTTCCTGCTCTTGAGTCCTGCAGTATTACTTCACTTCCCATTGCCTGGTAACAGCAACAAAAAAAATACTCTGCAGACGAAAGTTCTCACAGACCCGTTTGTGTGATTTTCCAATATTGAATGTCTTTCTGGGCTTTGCAGCTGAAGTGATCCACGGTCCTCAGATAGAGAGGTTTGAGTCCTTGCACGGTCTGAGGGAGACATGGTGTAGCTCTGTCATTATATGAGCTACTGTCTTACTCCCTAGTGGTGAACAAAGCGTGCATCTTATGAGTCCCCTCACAACCTACTATTTGCAGACCCAGACTTTGGCAGAGCTGTGAGAGGTCTTTAGCGTTTTTGATGATTTTGGCTGTTTCTGTGGGAATAAAGCGAGTGGTTGTGTAAAAAAGACATTAGTTATCTCCCAGTGCACCTGTGAGGTCAAGCTGTGTTCCTGTTCTTACACTCGGGTGTAAGATGAGCGATTGCTATTGCAAATGGTTCACCCCCATTTCTTTTTCTAAATCCTTGTGCAATTTTGACTTATATAACAATGATTATCTCCTCTGAATTTTATGCACTGAAATATGATACTTATCTTTTGGGTGCGAAGGATAATCTATTTTATGTTCTAACATGAATTTTGCTACTAAATGAAAGAAAATATAATGTGAGCACAGCAAGAGAATCAAGGTAGAGTGCTTGATTATTTATAATGGTGTAACATTACCGTGGCCTTTGATCACTCTGGGAGCATTTGGGCACTGAAGACACCAGTTAGTCAAGTCCAGCAAGTGGAAGTTTTTTCTCATTCCTCCATTTTGCAGGTCTTCTGCTGCACTGTGTCATTGAACATTCATTCATATTCACAAATACATCATACATTCTCATTTAGAGATGGGTCAGGACTGCAGGCAGGCCAGTCTGGCACCCAAACTCTCTTTTGATGCAGCCATGCAGATTTAAGTTTGGCATCATCCTGCTTGAAAATGCAAGTACATCCCTGGAACAGTTGAAACGCTGCATAGAATATGTTGGTCCAAAATTCAAACATACCTTTCTGGTTTAATGTTGCCCTCACAAATGTGCTTGTTACCCATGTCCCATAACATGACAGATGCTGGCATTTGGACAGCTTAGGTAGATAGTCATCTTTGGTCAGAAGAACATGGTGATCTTCATCCAAAAACGACTCAAGATGTTGATTTGTCTGGGCATAGAAACATGCTTCACCAAGATGACACCAAGTCCAGTGAAGTTAGTAGTGTATTTAGACAGTGCTGATTTATGGAGAGGGTGTGCTACTGTGTTGAGGTGTGGGGTAGTGAGAGGGTGTGTGTAGCTGTGCTGCTCTGGTGTGGGGTTTGGAGAGGGTGTGTGCGGCTGTACTACTTTGTTTGGAGATGTGGGGCTTGGAGAGGGTGTGTGGAGCTGTGCTGCTGTAGTGTAGGGTTTGGAAAGGGTGTGTTCGGCTCTGGCCTCTGCAGTGGCAGTGTGGCTTTGAGAAGGGTTGGTTTCTCCCTGTCTTGTGTGACCCGTTATTCAGTCTGCTGCTCTCTGCTCTCTCACTCTCTGCCGGTTTTTGAGGGAGTGAAATGCATTTTCAAAGCCTAAGAGGGCAGCTTCACTCCCCTGCACCAATACTGTGCCATTCTGATATGATCAGTCCTCCGTTTTCTGTTTTTTTTTTCCATCTTTCACCATGCTTGGATATCTATTTTTTCCTGTTTGTAAACCCTCTGTAGTGATGTATTTATTGCGTTTATGGAGAGCTGAGTGCCATGTTGGTGTGCACTCAGTGTAGAAAGGCAGGTTAGTGATGACACTTTCTCTCTTACTTTTACAGCCGAGTCTCTGGATTCTCCTCTCTGTGTTCTCTGTTTATATTTCATCTTGCCATGTTCTGCGTTGGTCTCTTGAGAAAACTCAAAGGGCAGGCTGGCCCTACCGCCATCTTCTTACAGTGCGTCTGTTTCTTTTTTTGAAAAATGCAGGCAACTCCAACTGGCCAGTCAGCGAAAAGGTGAACCAACTGTCATAATAGCACCCTGTACTGACCCTGTTATACACGTCTTACGTCCGCCCGTTTCACCAGAAGCCCACGGGCGCTGCCGTGACAGAATGACTACTTCCGCTGTTCGGTTTCATGTTTCCGGTAGCCTTCATGCCAATGACAGCAATTAAAAGAGCCAGCTAGCTTAAACAACAAAAACATCAGAAATGATTACATCAATAGGATGTTCATCATTTTACCACTCACTTCTGAACGTAAGCATATGTATATCTTGGGCAATAAAAGCAGAGTAATGTCTTCTTAAGTATATTTAATTGTTCCAATGTTTGGATAACTGAAGGGAGCTTCCACAGAATAGCAGCTGCATGACTACATGATTTCCCTAATCCGCCAATACACGAGCAGTCGACTGTCTCCACGTCTTCACTTTCCCTCAGAATTACCCACACATCACACACATCAACCAGAAGAGAAGAACCGGCAGCCGCTATGATTTATGGGTAACGTCACAAAGTCATTAGAAGGGTAGATAGTATAGCTATTGCTAATTAGCTCTAGTAGGCTACATTGGCCAAGTTCTGAATTGATAAATTTTATTAGTTTCTATCAAATAGATTGTATTATACATTGTAAAATATATAGTGTCATTTACAATACTGTTTCACTTCATGTCTGTACAAAAATTGATAGCGGACAAGCTTGAATAAAGATGAATATATATTTTTTTACCCCCTAGATAATGTTATAAAATTGAAATGATGCTAAAAGGTAGCATGCATTAATTATGCCAGCGCTGATATCAATCATGTCCTTACAAACTCAACTGCTATTTAAAGTGATGCACAACTATTACTTGACATGGAAATATAACATGAAAGTAATAATAATAATATACTTTATTGAACCCCGTGGGGTAATTTGTCCTCTGCATTTGACCCAGCCTATAGTTAGGAGCAGTGGGCAGCCACAGAGGGGACCAACTCCAGTTCTAAAGCCAGTTCCTTGGTCAGGGGCACTGGTTGGAGTGTTCCTATGAGGCATGTTTTTGTGGGTGGGGGAAACCAGAGTACCCGGAGGAAACCCATGCAAACACCGGGAGAACATGCAAACTCGACACTGAAAGGCCCAGGCCGGATTCGAACCCACAACCTTCTTGCTGTTAGGCAGCAGCACTGTGCCACCGTGCCGCCACACATGTAATCACACATGTATATGAAATGTATATGAAATGTGAATTCAGGGCTCTAACTACAGGTGATAAGGGGCACGGCAAAAGTTGCTGTGGTCCATGCTGAATATACAAGGGCACTACGGCAAATAAGGGGCACTACAGCAAAGTCTGCCGCAACCTTGGGGGCACAGCAGCAAATCCACCATGGAGCTTTAGGTCATCACTTCAGCTAATACAAAGTAAAGGTCCGTAGTCTCAGATGTTCCTCACATAAAGTGACCAATCAGGGTGCGTCATGCAAATCAAAACCATTCTTGAAAGAAAACGTTTCTCGTATTTTTCCCCGCTTGCTGTCTTGGAAATTGGCTCAGTATTGCACTGGGACGTCGTTTGGGCATCGTAGTGGCCATTGCCCTGGATGCTGCCGGTTCAGTAACAGGTAGAGGCTGAGTAATATACCCAGCGTCCGGTTCAATTGTCTCAAATGTCCAGTTATTGAGCCGAACAAAGTGGGGGTGCTCGACCTAAATTAGAAGTTACGTCCAGGTCAATGACAGGAAAAGCTCATATAACAGAGCTGGCGTCCGGGTCAATAGGCCCCACCTTTGGGCATTGCTATAATGCAAGTACAAGCAAAGGACATTCCAATCAAACGCCGGGTCATTGAAAAAATAAGCATATTTAGCCATTTTGTCCACCTTCTGCCACCGCGAAATTTTGACTTTCTCCTGTCATTCCACCACTCACACTGACAGCAGCGCTAGATACTGGCCATTAAGACCACTTCCCAAGCTTTATCAACACACAACCTAAGAGAATTTCAGTACCTGCATATCTGCCAATTTGTCACACTATGCGGCTGCCGACTGTAATTCGGCATTTTTTTCTTTTTTTTTCTTTTTTTGTTCTTTTCACCTGTCGGCATTGAGATTGGAGTGAAAAATAGAGGAGAGAGATACATTATTTAAGAATATATCTGCACCCACAATCACAAGAAAAGGACGAAAAAGACAGCTGTAAAAACCAGTGGCGGTTCGTCGGCCGTAACAGGGAAGGGAAGCCAAAACTTCGCCCTTCAAAGCTTAATGATTTAAACCTTTCGCAGTTTATTTTTCTTGATCAGCAGTTGCTCATACGAATTGGTAGGACAGTCAGATTTCTTTTAGATAGCATTATTATACATTGCACCACAAAATTGAGGGGTTTTCTTTCACACATATATTACAACGTAGATTACCATAGGCCTACATCTTTATCAATTCCATACTCAAGTATCTTATGAGACGGCATAGATTCGCAAATTGATTAGTGAGGCTCATTAAGCAATAAGCTGTGCAACATCGCAGTCTTTACTTCTATATTAAGATTGTAGAAAACGGATTCTCGTGGCTTCTTGCGGAAGAAGCCTCGCAAACTAATTTATAAAGATGCATTGATAATTTGCGTCGTAATTTGGTATCGAAAATAAATTTGACTGTCCTCCTACCAATTCGTATCAGGTACGGCAGTCCCCATTTCAAGCCCTGCCCTAACCTAATTTAACACTAACGCAAACCCCTAACCCTTCCCCTAATCCAAACCCTAACCCCAACCCCTAACCCTTCCCCTAACTATAATCCAGAATCCTTATCCTAATCCCTTGAAATCGACTGCTGTACCAATAAAAACTGCTGTGTCTCTAAGTCTTTAAGCTTTGAAGGGCGAGGTTTTGGCTTCCCTTTGTTATGGCCGACGAACCGCCACTGGTAAAAATGGGAAATGCTGTGTAACTTACTTATTTTGGGTAGGTAATTTGGCCGAGAGGCACTTACGGCAATGTGGGGAAAGAGCACGGCATTCTTCTGCTGTGAACTGGGGCTTTTGTAGGTGGGCAGCACGGCAAACAGGTAGGGCATCGACGGCAGCCATCGTGAAATTCAAGCCCTTTATATTATTGTAAGTGCTAAAAAATGAATTCATATTGACTATTAGAGGGGAAAAAGCAAATAAACTTGAGCCTTTTCATAACTTTATATTAAGAAAACAATAACGGAAACAAAAGTTTACAACATGCGAACGGCAACAGAAGTTTCCAACGTGAAAAATTACATTTTATTCATTTATTTTCATTTAATGGGCATGTACTATCCCCTCTTGATTCTGGCATGTTCAATGTCAACTATGTATAAGTGCATGCAGGAATGTGACTCATACTGCTAACTCGGCAGACATTTTAGTTTCCTTCAAAATGCATGCCTGTCAGCCACCGCTTCTTTTCACTTGCGATCACAGCTCGCAATCACAGAACGAGGGCAGCTGACACCCAAACATGTCCTCTCTCACAATGCAAGATTGCCAGTAGGAAGTGGTTGAGCATGGAGCCCTGCTAACCCAAACTGACTGAATCCCTCCCAAATCCCAGGGCAGCATGAGGCCAAATGTGTCCTGCTCCCGTGAAGCTTCAGGCCACAGCTGGCCCTAGCATGGCTGGATTCCATTAGATGCCGTGGTGATCACTCTTTCTTCTTTACAGAAAGAGCCAACTCAACAACTCTTTCGAATATCATTAAACAAAGAAAAAAAAATAATAAAACAACAAGCGGTGCTTTCCAAGCAGTGGCACAACGCAGTCACTGCTGCTCGACCAACTTCCGGGACGGTCATGTCTAGATGGTAGCCCTTGAGTTGCAAAACTCTGAGATTTTTATTACTCGTTGTCATCACGGTATGCTGCCAATCAATCCGCGAGAAGCATTGCGTCTCCCTGCTATCGCTATGTCAATGCCACAGCACACCATTTGAAAGCTGTGGCAAAAAAGTGTACATTGATTGGGCAGCCTACACCTAACAGTTTGTTTACGTTGTTGGACACACCATTAGAGTCATCTTCAATACACATTTACTCAATGAATCAGCTAAACTCACATTAACATGTGTACACAATGAATGGAACAGTTTGCTACCATTTGGTAGCCAAGTATTGTATGAATCCCAGCAGAATCAAGTTCGCCCATGTGAGGCTTTCACCGACTGGTGTTACCATCTACAGGTGGCATTTGAATTCTATGAAATATGCAGCCATTTTCCCTCATTCCGCTTTTCTTTGAGTTCACAAGAAAATGCCACCTGGGTCAAGGGAATATTGTAACTAGATTTTAAAGGTACCATAGGACAATGTTTTAGGGAAATTAAATGTCCCTTCCTTCGATAAGTCATTAGTTGGATGGCAAAGATGGTATCAGCATTTATTGGTAAACTTAAAATTTTAGGACCGATTGACGTTTCCAGTTGCTTCAGCTGCAAAGGATTGTGGTCCATATTTTATCTCACCTTTCTTCCAAGGTTGGTCCTGTTTCCTCGTTGAAAGCTAATAAGAAGCTAACTGCCTACTTTCCTTCATCGAATGGACATTTGATGCTCCTTGCGATGGTCTAGTTTGTTTCTGGTAATCTTTTTGTGTGAATCCTGTGGTACTTGCTTTTTATCAAAAATAAAAGCGTAATTGCAGTGTTATTACAGAAAATAATGTTCTAGATTGAGTATGTATTTTATATTTCGTTTGAAATGTATGTTGTTGGGTTTTTCAAGTTAATATATTTTTTATAATCAAAGATATCCAGAGGTTTTGGAGCTCATTTTAGTATGACTTCACCCATATTCTCTCTGTCTCTCACTCTCACTCACTCTCTCTCAATACCTCTCTCTCACTCTCACTCTCTCTCTCTCAATACCTCTCTCTCACTCTCACTCTCTCTCAATGCCTCTCTCTCACTCTCACTCTCTCTCAATGCCTTTCTCTCACTCTCACTTTCTCTCAGTGACTCTCTCTCACTCTAACTTTTCAGTAAATTTAAAGTCTGCTGTTCAGTAACAACCACTCAATTAGTCCATAATCTAGATCCCACAGGCTAGTGCAGCACTGCTGCAGATGTCGAGTTTTATTCTGTGGTCAAATTTCCAGTATGACCTCTGCCACATCCTGAGTGATGCGCGCATGTACCATCAATACTGCATTTTTCTTCACTTCAAACGCTTATGCACATTTCATACTGCATTCATCTTTATTTCAAACGCTTATACACCATTCATACTGCATTCATCTTTATTCTAAATGTACACACACCATTCATACTGTGTTCATCTTTATTTCAAACGCTTATACACCATTCATACTGCAATCATCTTTATTTCAAACGCTTATACACCATTCACACTGCATTCATCTTTATTCTAAATGTACACACACCATTCATACTGTGTTCATCTTTATTTCAAACGCTCATACACCATTCATACTGCATTCATCTTTATTTCAAACGCTTATACACCATTCACACTGCATTCATCTTTATTCTAAATGTACACACACTATTCATACTGTGTTCATCTTTATTTCAAATGCTTATACATCATTCAGACTGTGTTCATCTTTATTTCAAACGCTTATGCACATTTCATACTGCATTCATCTTTATTTCAAACGCTTATGCACATTTCATACTGCATTCATCTTTATTTCAAACGCTTATACAGCATTCATACTGCATTCATCTTTATTTTAAATGCTTATACACCATTCACACTGCATTCATCTTTATTCTAAACGTACGCACACCATTCATACTGTGTTCATCTTTATTTCAAACGCTTATACAGCATTCAGACTGCAGTCATCTTTATTTCAAACGCTTATACACCATTCACACTGCATTCATCTTTATTCTAAATGTACACACACCATTCATACTGTGTTCATCTTTATTTCAAACGCTTATACATCATTCAGACTGCGTTCATCTTTATTTCAAACGCCCGTACACCATTCATACTGCATTCATCTTTATTTCAAACGCTTATACACCATTCACACTGCATTCATCCTTATTCTAAATGTACACACACTATTCATACTGTGTTCATCTTTATTTCAAATGCTTATACATCATTCAGACTGTGTTCATCTTTATTTCAAACGCTTATGCACATTTCATACTGCATTCATCTTTATTTCAAACGCTTATACAGCATTCATACTGCATTCATCTTTATTTTAAATGCTTATACACCATTCACACTGCATTCATCTTTATTCTAAACGTACGCACACCATTCATACTGTGTTCATCTTTATTTCAAATGCTTATACACCATTCACACTGCATTCATCTTTATTTCAAACGCTTATACTCCGTTCATACTGCATTCATCTTTATTTCAAACGCTTATACACCATTCACACTGCATTCATCTTTATTTCAAACGCACACACACCATTCATACTGCATTCATCTTTATTCTAAATGTACACACACCATTCATACTGCCTTCATCTTTATTTCAAATGCTTATACACCATTCATACTGCATTCATCTTTACTTCACACAGATGGATTGGCACCACTTGTCTATGAGAAATGTTTGTATTCTCTCATTCACCTATGCTTCTCAGATGCTTTTTTTTCCAAATGCACAATAAGGACCAGCAACTGGACAAAAAAAGTGTGCTGTTAATTTTTGGTTGCTGTAGGGCCAAGGTGTGGCATGTTAGCATAAATTATGCATTCCTTAAAACTGGCCTCACTAAAATGAACAGTCCCGCAACAGTTATAGTTAAATGCACTTAAAAATTCACGCCGTCAGCCCTGGAATATAAAGCGATTGTGTGAGCCTGAATTGCGGGTTTCTTTGAATGAAAAATAATGTTCTGCCCAGGATGAGCGTAGTCTGAGGAAGAGAGTGGGAGAGATGGAGAGAGAGAGAGTGAGAGAGACAGGTGGAGATGGAGGAAGACAGGATGAGGGATGGAATGAGCTGAATTAACTTTATCATCACTCTCCCCACAGACTGTGTGTACACCCCTCTGCAGACCCTCACCTTCTGTTTGATCAAACACACAGAGGATCCTCAGCGCACCCTGCTGGTGCTCCGGAGCACGACGGCTCACTGCAGAGGGCACTGAGGGGAGCGAGGTCATGGGGAGGTCACAGTGTGGAGGCTGTAATGAGAGCTGTGTGCCTTTGGGGTTCAGGTTGCCTCATCATTTTGTCTTCCGTCTCCGGCTGTAGCCTCTTGCTCTGTTATTGCAGCTCTGTGGATGAATTCCCTGTAGTCCAGACAGAGGTGGTTTATCCAGCAGGAGTTACCTGTGCTGATTACAATCCACGCCAGCCCATCATATTTTTGTCCAGGCTCCAGATTAGGAAGGACTGTGGACTTAGCTTAGCCCAGCTTTACTGTTTCTGCTAAGCCAGTAATCCTGCTTACTGAAACAGAGCCCAGACAGTGACTGCAGAAGCGCACTCGCTCCGGTTCTCTCCTGGGCTCGTCCCGCATGTTTGCACTGCTGCAGTTGTTGTCCAGGGCCCTAACGGAGGAGCATCGAGTGGGCCGACATGACAGGGCAGGTAACAGGGAGGCAGGCCAGGCTGATGTGGCTGTATCTTGTTTTTGCCCTCTTTGGATTTTCACTCATGACAGGTAATGTATTTGTTGATAAAGTTTGTGAAAAGTCAGTGGAAGTTTTCCCAATGTTTCAAGTGAAAACCAGGTAAAACCTGAGATATATCATAGATAAGGATAATTGGAGGTTGGACATATGTGTTGAGGCTGTGTGTTGTGCTGTAATATAGTGCACATATACTGTGCTGTAAAAAGTATTTGCCCCCTTCCGGATTTCTTATTAATTAATTAATTAATTTATTTATTTTTGCATATTTCTCACTCTTAAATGTTTCAGATCATCGGACAAATTTTAATATTAGACAAAGAAAATAGAAAATGCAGTTTTTAAATGATGATTTTATTTGTTTGGGGAAAAAAGCTATCCAAACCTACCTGGCTCTATGTGAAAAAAGTAGCTGCCCCCTAAACCTAAACCCGACCTCGGCGACAACAACTGCAATCAAGCGTGTGTGATAACTGCCTATGAATCTTTCACATCATTGTGGAAGAATTTTAGCCCTTTATTCTTTGCTGAATTGTTTAAATTCAGCCACATTGGAGGGTTTTCATGCATGAACAGTCTGTTTAAGGTCATCCCACAGCTCTCAGATTTAAATCCAAACTTTGACTAGGCCACTCCAAGACCTTCATTTCGTTATGTAAGCCATTCAGAGGTAGACTTGCTGGTGTGTTTCGGATCATTGTCCTGCTGCATAACCCAAGTGCGCTTGAGCCTGAGATCACAAACTCATGATCGAACATTCTCCTTCAGGATTTTCTGGTGGAGAGCAGAATTCATGGTTCCATCAATTATGGCAAGTCGTCCAGATCCTGAAGCAGCAAAGCAGCCCCAGACCATCATACCACCACCACCATGTTTGACTGTTGGTATGATGTTCTTTTTATGAAATGCTGTCAGTTTTATGCCAGATGTATTGGGACGCAAGCCTTCCAAAAAGTTCAACATTTGTCTAATCAGTCCACAGAATATTTTCCCAAAAGTCTTGGGGATCATCAAGATGTTTTTTGGCAAATGAGAGATGAGCCTTGTGTTCTTTTTGGTCAGAAGTGGTTTTCGCCTTGGAACTCTCCCATGGAAGCCATTTTTGCCCAGTCTCTTTCTTATTGTTGAATCATGAACACTGACTTTAACTGAGGCAAGTGAGGCCTGCTGTTCTTTATATGTTGTTCCGGGTTCTTTTGTGACGTCCTTGATGAGTCGTCGATGCGCCGACCACTCCTGGGAAGGGTTCAGCTCTGTTCTAAGTTTTCTTCATTTGTGATTAATGACTCTATATATGCCTCTGCTTAATCCACGAATCCCACCCAATGAAATGAGCAGGAATCATTAATTTCACAACACTAGCTTAAATTTGTTGGCACTGCATAGATCTGTGCTCAGTATTGAGACCCTGTGCACTGTTCTCTGTGCCAACACTCACCCAAGATTACTGTTCACTGACATTGTACACAAAATTCCTCATGATTGAGTGTGCCCAACACCACTGCTCTCTCAGAGTTATATGGCATTTTTGTTTTGGTCGTGTGTGAACTTGAAGAATCATTTGCAATCATGATCCACCTTTAGTAATTGTGCTTGATGTTTTTGTAATCGGGGAGTCACACATGCATGAATATATTGTACAACTATAATGAGACAATGGCCCTACTCATAAATTCTTAGTGTAAGCATGCTGCTCTGGAATTAGTTTTGTTTTTTCCTGTCATAATGGACATGGTTCGGTGGTGAGCAGTGAAGACCAGTCTTAGATCAGTACATATGCTCTTGAGGGGCTTTGTGAATATTGAGGGCTTGTTAAAGGTTCCATTCAGAGATCCCCTGTAACCTAAACATCACATGTGAGCCAGAGCAGGTTGTGTTGTGAATCCCTACGATGCTGTGGTCAAATGACTGCTCTCCATAGACTGTATATTTATTTACAGTTAATGCTGTCCTTGCTGTATAATGTAAACACTTCCAATTTGCAGCAAACAGCTCCTAGTGCATATATTATTACAGCCAGTTACCAACAGGAGCCCAGTCACCACTCAGATCAGCTCCCTGCACTGGTGCATACTGGTGGTACGATCACCATACAACCTATGATTGGATGCAGTTTCTTATTTTAAATACATTATTCTGGCTTGACAATAGTCAAGTTTCAGTTGCACATTTTTTCATTGAAATGAACTTGATTTTTTTTTTTAACCTCTTTAAACATTCAGTAGTTTGTTCACAGGACGCCTGAGGGTACGCAATCGGTCTGGCGAGCCCAAAGGTATAAAACCAAGGCCTTAAAACACATGGCACATTTTAAGCCATGATAAAACAGAAGGAGCACTGAGAGTCTGAATACAGCGAGAATATTAACCATACAAGTAATTTTATTTTACATTTTCCGTGCCATTTAAGATCTTTGTTGAACTAATAGCAAAAAAAAAAAAAAAAAAACTATTTTGCCTTTGAAAAGCCTTCATAGTGTAAGAAATCATTATCATAACAGAGTGTTCATTTTCATCATTAGACGATGTCTGTCATTAACACACCATTAACATGCACGACATTCAACACGATTCTTGTAGAGGCATTTGTGTGGCTGTGAAAACATTATCATCATTCATTTGGGAGAATCTAAGGTTCATTAAAGGCAGTATAGGTAAGACTTTGCACCAAAGAAGGTGAGTTTTTGAAAGTAGCACCTCCTCAGGGCTTCGCTGAAGCCCACCCCCTACCCTTGGGACTCCGTCCAAAGCGGCACCCCACAGAGTCATGCAGGTGCATTGCAGTGTACACAGCTCTTCAACGGTATGGAACTCGACAGGGGCGGCGTTACACCTGAAAATTCGGGGGGCAATATCCATCCCCTTATTGACAACAATTAGTCCTGGCTAAATCTCGATGGTTTTCCTTTATTGACACGTTTTCCAATTCAAGAATAATCGAGTGACAATTGAAGACACAGCTTCACTCCCCCATGCGATCTAAAAGCGACAAAATAATGGGCTACATTCAGTACAGAAAAGTAATTTAATTATAATTAGGTCTATGCACCGGCACTCGGTGACGGCATTTCAGAACTCTTGAGCGAATTAAGGTCATTTTGGTGACTAGTACGTGGTTTCGTCCGTTTACATTTTCCAATCAGACAGCTGTCTAATTTTTTCAGCAAGTCGCGTGACCGTGCTGCAAAAACAGGTGTACGCACTTGTCGCCGAAATTACCTTCACATGCTGTCCGCTGTCCTGTTGGAGGAAGACCATAAGACTTCTGTCCAACAGAAAGATAGCAATCAAAGCATCACTTTCCAAGCCTTTCAACTCCCTTAGTCGCCTCCATTGCTGAAAAGCCACACCAGTATTGACTCACGTTTCTCCTCTCGCTGTATCTTGCAGTCTTTATAGTCAAAGCTTTTTCTACTTTGAACTTCCTTTTCCTCGCCTTTTAGGCAGGGTGAGTGGTCACCAGTAACCATGGAAATGGTAGTTTTGGCAGAGTTTTTTCTTCCATCCTCCGGTACACTTCCAATAATCTCTTCTTCTTTTGATCTGATAGTGTTACAACTTTCTTCCGGCATCGAGTTCACACTTTGAGTTAAAGCTTGTACATAGCAGGGGTAGAGTATGTGTAGGGTGGTGAGGAGGTTTGGTGTTCTTTCCAACCGGACAGCGAGGGAGTGATTGGTTTTCGTTTTTACAGGATTTCAGCAGCTACAGATGAAGGATCTTTTTCGGTTCTTCCTCAGTATTCCTAAGTTATTTATTGCAGTTGAGGTGCAAATACCATAGAAAAAACTGTATATTTGATTGTTTTACCTACTCTGCTTTTAAATTTCAATTAATAATTATCGATGCCAGTCAAACTTCAATGTCAGTTAAATTCAGAGTGCACTTTTTACACACTTCCATGCTTTGTAAAATAATATGTTAAATTAATATTTATGGAAGGAGAATTGAGTATAATGGGGATATTTTGGGTGTGTTCTGGTCTCTAGGTTTAATCAGAAGTCTAGTACTCCCAGAAATGAACAACGGTAACTTCGATTGGGCGGATGGCAATGGCAACCCACAGCCAGTTATAACAAATGATGTGAGGTCTGATCACATGATCTGCACGGTAGATTCACAAAATCCATCACTTTGTGCAAGGAAGCCCACTGTCGGAGAAATAAATTAATTGACAGCTTCATCATCATAAAACACGCTGAATTGTGGGAGATAAATTTATGCTGGTTTGCTAAAAACTCGGATCAGTCTAGTGTAGCGACATGGACTTTGCTTTTGGCCTGTTTTGTGTAATTTTGCCTAATATTTTCATCTATTAAAGTCCACATACTTTGTTCGGTGTTATAAGTCATCTTTTAGATGAAAGTATTTACTTTAGGAAAAAATCCAGTGATTCCATGCGCCTTATAACTGGACTGGTTTGTGGACAGCCTGCATTCGTGGAGAGCTGTGGTGATTAGGTGTCCAAACTCACCTGATGTGATATTAACGGACAAATGCCGTCTACAACACTCAATGCGTCCTTGCACACTTCTAGGAGTAATAGACTTCTGTTTGTATAATAAGTCGACACACAAGCCACATTGAATTCTCCGTTCTAAAATATTGTTGAGCTGATGACTCATAAGGCTGAGCTTTCCAACTTGAGAACATGGCAAAATATGAGCGTGGACAGGTGTTCACGCAAATATTCTTCTTGTCACTGCTTTGCCCAAGCCTCTATCTTATACTTTTTCTCATGACAGGATGTTAGAGGTTTGAATATGTGGCCAAATGGCCACAGGTCCTTCATTTTAAGAAGCAAAGATTTGTGTAAAAAGTGCGCACTGAATAAAGTTAATGCTATAGTCTGACTGGTGTTAATGATAATCGGTGGGAGGATGAGCGGACTATTCTTATGAATACACGTTAATGAAGCTGAGGTTTCTAACACTGGAGAGGTGATAGACAGAGATTGACCCCTCTCTCCGTCCCTGTGTGTCCTCGATGTGTCACAGTGCCACGCTCAGCGCGGTCTCCACGGATACGGTGCACCATGACTTCGGCTCGGGTACTGCTGCTGCTCGCATCGCAACTGCCAAATTCTGCAGTTGTTTATTTATTTACGTATTTATTTATTTATTTCTTTGTTTGCTTTATTTAAAGCAGGAAGCATCTCTGTCACACAGTTTGAGATTTTTGTGTAATTTTTCAGTCCCCCCATTTTCTCAGTTCTTTTGGCTCCGTACCTCAGTGACTTAATACTAAATTGAGGATTAGCATGGTGGACCTTGACGTACGTAAGAACAGCAGTCAGTGCTTGCACTGCATGGTGACCCAAACCTTGCTTGTAACCTACTTCCTTTACCTGGGGCACTTGTTGCCCTTTGACATAGAGTACAGTCAGGCCAGGCTTACACCTGTTCTCAAAACTACTGGCCAATCCGGATGATTCCAGCACACACAGATGGCTAATAGGACACCACCCATCCACCCATCCATCATTATCCCACTCCCTTATTCTTTGTTAGGGTTGTACACGGTTCTGGAGCATATCCCAGCATGCAGTGGGGGAGAGGCTGTATCAAGTTCTAGACAGGCTACCAATCTATCACAGGGCTGTGCCTAACTATAACAGAAATGCTGCAGGACCTCACAGAAGAGACTGGATTTAGGTTCACTAACCATTAACCCTCGCTGATGGGATCAGGTTTGGTGTGGGGATTGACTTCTGTGGTGGTGCTGTGAAAGGTGGATGTTTACTGCAGCGAGTCTGGTACCAGGTGAGAGCGCTCTGTGTTTGTGGTTTAACACCTGCATGTGAGTAACACAGGGAGATGGAGGTGTTGAATTATGGATCACTCTCATATCCCTGTCAGAAGCAGTGCACTGTGGGTAACAGACTGCCAGCTCAGTGCATCAGGATGCGGTTTTGGCGAAGGCTGCAGAGAAACCGCGATCCCTCAGCAGGGCTTCTGAGTCTCATTATTCCCCAATGGTGATCGATGTCCTCGAGATTCATTACTGCTTCACTGTTGCCATGAAGTAACGAGGGGTTTAAAAATTAATTATGAATCAGTAATTATTTCTCTCTTAAAATATTAAATAAAAATTGAAATATCAGCAGACGCTGTTGATGATAAGTGAGGTCAAGCTGTCTGTTAATACCACCCTCCTCTCGGAACTGGGCCTTATTTTGCTAAGCAGGATGACTGAGTTAGATGAATAAATGAGTTAGCAGGATTACTGAGTTAGCCAGATCACTGAGTTAGTTAGATAAGTGAGAATGCAGCATTATTGTTTAGTTGAATTAGGGAGCTTGTCAATATTCTGAACAGTGAACGCATTCATTATTGAATGGACGCCTGTTCATTTTTGGATGCGTTCCAGGCTGCAAACCTGGTCACTGCATTCGATAATGAACACCCTTCTGTTCATTTTCTGATGCATTCATTTCCCGATGCCTGCCCAAGGCTTGATGCATCCATCTAAAACTGAACGCCATTCATCTAAAACTTAACACCTTTCATTATAAAATGTTCGTAATCCAAGAATTTCTGTTTGTAGTCAACTGTTCGGAGTTTATTTTTGCAGATTTTGTTGATGTATGTGACAGTTTATGCGGTAAATGCCATCTCCCCGTTTTCTGTCATTTACTATAGATTTTATTGATAGAAATTATTGGTGTTACAGCTGGAGTCTTCTCTCTGTTCTATGCATCAGTTATATAAAATATTGTCGTCAATCATTTTTTTTTCTGAAATGTAGGCCTACATTTGACTGGCGACGTGGAACCAGAATTTGGAAAACGCAAAACGTGCATGTATGTTACCCTTTGCCCGCCGTTGTCTTCGTGGCCTCGCAGTTGTGTTTTTCTGTATGCCCATCTGATTTTTTCTACGTCAGTTAAAGTTACATAATGTAATAAAAAATATCACCCAACGATAAAGATTTATAGCAAGATTTTAAGGATGTCGAGAGCAATAAATTTGCCATTATGACTGAAAATAATCAGCTATAGGGGAGACCGGGTCTAGTTGTTACACTTTTTCTTGTAACGGCTGTAGAATTGACATTATCAGGTTTTTGTTATCAATATGCACTGTACAGATAGAAAGTTTATTAGACTACATGACTGATCTGCCGCAACCCATATTCTGCGCATGCGTGATGCTGGTGAGGAGAAGATAGACCCCTGTCATCTGTAACAAACTACCCCATATATGGGGTAGTTTTTTACAGTAGGGGTAGTTCGCTACAGGTTGTGGGGCATTTTGTTGCACTAAGAATTTGCTTATTAAGTGAGAAATGTTTCCCACTTAAGTAGTCAAGTTAAGGGGGATGCCTTACTACTATTATCCCACGAAGCTACTGGAAGGTACCTCTTGAGTTCCTAATGGCATTGCCTCGTTTTGTTATTCGTTTGTAATTTAGAGGCATCTTTCTGAAGTATAAAAAAGGCAGGAAGTCATTCAGTGAGGTAATTTGATCCCAGGTCTTCCCGACACTGCTGACTCCTTTTGTTATATATGAAATTATCTTATCTTTTGTATAGACTATGCTTATTTCTGCGAGTTGGCGCTCGTTGTGTTATGTGAGCTTTTAGATTACGGGCATGGATATTTTTTTGTGAACGACGACTGAATATGGATGACGGTTTAAGTAAACGCTTGAACAGGCCTATTCTAATTTCTAAGTTCCTATAATAATAATAATAATAATAATAACCTTAATCACTAATCCTTATCCTAATCCCTACAAATTGACAGTCGTACCTATAAAACTGGCGTATTTCTAGGCACTGCGTAAAGCGAAATTTATAGTTCTCATTGTCGTTGTTAGGCTAGTTTTATTCATTTATGTATTTTTTTTTTAATATACTGGGTATAATTCACCTGCTAAAGATCATTTGCCAATTTAGGTGACGCTTCAGGAATGGGATTAAATGCGATCTACACCTGTGCTCTGAACAAAAAAATATTCCGGTTATCGAACCAAAAACATATTAAAATGAAGTATTAATCATGGACATCATCCAAAAGTCTTGTCACTGGTATTCCAGCATGTCGCATGAATTCAGGTCTCACTCCGTGATCTGGTATCCCTGAACCAGCTAATCCCCATGGCATCACAAGACTAGGCTACTTAGTTGTTTATCTTGCAATCAAGCTTATTCATTAATTGAACTGATAATACCCTTATAATAAGGGTTATATTCATAAAGGGGGAAGGGGGGGGGGTTGGGGGGAATAAATATTTATCATTCAGACATGCTGATTTTATAATACTGTGCACATGCAGAGGTTTCACTTTGCTCATCTGCTTGTCTAGATCTGGACTTATCATCGGCAGCTCCCACAGAGCGGTGGTTTCATGTGTTGTGACTTCAATCTGAAAAAAATGCTGTACAATAAATTGGAACAATATATAATATGACGAATGATAACCTACAAAATCTGCGACAATCAATGGAACAAAATCTGAATATCATTGCAGATGATATTTTTCATGAAATGGTAAAAATTCTCTCTTTTAACATCTGATATGTTATCTATGTTCTATTGTGAATAAAATGTGGGTTTATGAGATTTGCGCATCATTGTATTCTGTTTTTATTCATGTTTTACTCAACATCCCAACTTCACTGGAAATGGGGTTTGTAGATCAGTGCTTCCTGTTATGGGCTGGAACTACAATGGGTCATGGAGGGTAAGAGGTTAGTCTCTGGATGAGATTGTAGTGCACTAGGCTCTGCTAATATCAGGATTTTATGCGTCCCTTAAAGGTGATACAGGGTCCTAGTATTAAGTCATTTTAATTTTGGGTCCAGTAAGTGTAAGAGTCAGGGTCCTTCTTTGTGTATCCCACCCCTGGATGAGCTCTGTGGTTTAACTAAAACCCTTCTGTTGAGGTCCTGCTTTTATTGTATTTAATTTTATTCACTCCGCCCACAACGAATGTTGTGGACGTATGTGGTTGTTGCGTTTATTTACTTATTCATTTATCTGGTTGTCTGTTTGCACTGTACAGGCCACAATTCTGGACGGCTTGTCTACAAATTTGGTAGGGATAACTAAATTATTAGTTTTTGGCAAAGATCGGGCGCGGTGATGTGGCCTTCAGGACACACCCTCTCGTTTTACTTCAACCAGAAGTGTCTCCAGGCTTGAAAAAGACCGAATGTTGACTGGATATTTAAAAAGATGATAACAGAGCTCTGTCAAAAGATGTGTGTGAGTGAAGTAGCTCTGATTTGCTATATGTGTTTCAGAGAGGAAACGTGGGTCCTCAGCCGTGGGGCTTAATGTTCAAACAGCCCAGCTCAGCAGCTGCATGCAAATGGGTTTATGAACAGAGTAGGGGTTTGTCTGAGACAGCGCCGGTGTATGTTTCCCCCCTCCCCCCCACCCTTTTAATTGGAAAAGGATGTATAAGGTTTGGAAGTGGACAACAAGCACCCGAATTTCAGCTCCAGTCTAGTGAGGGCGAGAGCTGCTCTGTAGGAGTTTATTTTACACTAAGCAGTTTATCGTGTCTGAAAGGAAATGTGGACGGGGACTTTGTTTTCAAAGCCACTAACAATGTGCTGCTGTTATATGCAGCTGTGACGATAGACTCTGGTTTGACTCCAGTCCTGGAGGACCACAGTGTCTGCAGGTTTAACTCCAGTCCTGGAGGGCCGCAGTATCTGCAGGTTTAACTCCAGTCCTGGAGGGCCGCAGCGTCTGCAGGTTTAACTCCAGTCCTGGAGGGCCACAGTGTCTGCAGGTTTAACTCCAGTCCTGTAGGGCCGCAGTGTCGGCAGGTTTAACTCCAGTCCTGAGGGGCCACAGTGTCTGCAGGTTTAACTCCAGTCCTGAAGGGCCACAGTGTCTGCAGGTTTAACTCCAGTCCTGTAGGGCCACAGTGTCTGCAGGTTTAACTCCAGTCCTGTAGGGCCGCAGTGTCTGCAGGTTTAACTCCAGTCCTGTAGGGCCGCAGTGTCTGCAGGTTTAACTTCAGTCCTGGAGGGCCACAGTGGCTGCATGTTTAACTCCAGTCCTGGAGGGCCACAGCGTCTGCAGGTTTAACTCCAGTCCCGGAGGGCCACAGTGTCTGCATGTGTAACTCCAGTCCTGGAGGGCCACAGTGTCTGCTGGTTTAACTCCAGTCCTGGAGGGCCACAGTATCTGCAGGTTTAACTCCAGTCCTGAAGGGCAACAGTGTCTGCAGGTTTAGCTCCAGTCCTGGAGGGTTGCTGTACCTGCAGATTTAACTCCAGTCCTGGAGGGCTACAGTGTCTGCAGGTTTAACTCCAGTCCTGAAGGGCCACAGTGTCTGCAGGTTTAACTCAAGTCCTGGAGGGCCGCAGTACCTGCAGATTTAACTCCAGTCCTGGAGGGCCATAGTGTCTGCAGGTTTAACTCCAGTCCTGGAGGGCCGCAGCGTCTGCTGGTTTAACTCCAGTCCCGAAGGGCCACAGTGTCTGCAGGTTTAACTCCAGTCCTGAAGGGCCACAGTGTCTGCAGGTTAACTCCAGTCCTGGAGGGCCATAGTGTCTGCAGGTTTAACTCCAGTCCTGGAGGGCCGCAGTGTCTGCTGGTTTAACTCCAGTCCCGAAGGGCCACAGTGTCTGCAGGTTTAACTCCAGTCCTGGAGGGCCGCAGTGTATGCAGGTTTAACTCCAGTCCCGGAGGGTGCCAGTGTTTGAAGGTTTTGGCAAATTCTAGGAATTTGTTTCTATTTTGCGATTGACTGCCTGAATAATCCACTCTGGTTTGTATTTAAAGCTTAATTTGCAGCTGATTGAAAGAAAGGCGCAGACTTGCAGCTGCCTAGGGATTCGGCTTGGCACCGGCGCTACCTGCTGGCTTTCTCTCCCATCTCAGAGTTAATTGATCGCTTGAGGCCCTGATTGGCCCGAGCCGTAACTCACTGGGTGAAGGATGATCAGAGGCACTGCTGGACCTGAGGGGCCAGTGTCAGTGTGCCTGCTTACAGGCTGCCATGGCAACCAGTTGGGACTGTCCCGGCTGGCCGAAATCTCGCTTATAATTTCCCCTCACCGTCGCCGCTTCTGTCATGAGTCTGTCATTCGTGGTTCAGTATGATCTCGCTGTGGATCAGCGAGCAGCAGAACCACTCGTCACGACCTGCTCTCCTGTTCAGTCATCAATCCTGAACAAAAACAAGCATCAGGTGCGGAGCCGTCGGGTATAGGAGTCCGGTCCATGGGGGGTCCGAGCTGGAAGCCGTTATTCTTCAGGGCTCTGGCTTGGAGCTGTTCATAACGGCACTGTAGCTGAATGCTGTGTTCACATGAGAGATAAGAGACCTGCGATGGCTTTGTACTATTTCTCCATATGAGTAGATCTGCTCAGTCCGTTCGCTGTTGCACCTCATGGGCCGGTGTAGGACGGGCTGCGCCGTGCAGCGGGGTCCTCCTGAGATTCTCTCCCACGAGGCCTTTTTTATGTTTGAACACTGGGGGGATTTTTCATCTTATTCTGTTCTTTGAAGATTCCCAAGATTCCACCATATTTATATTATTCTCATGAATACAGATTTCTCTGATGATTTATCAGATCAGTCCTCGTCCAGGCTGTATAATTACGCTCGTTTATAATTTCCTGTGATCACGGCAAAATACTCAGGTGAACGTTGCTCTTGTGCTGAAATCACGGAGATGTTTGATTTTAGCGTTCACAGCGCCGGCTTTGAGAAAGTTGGCTCATCATTGAAGAGGCAAATATAATGAACAAAGAAACACCCTGCACTATTGAAAATAGGACAAACATACAATATTCAATGTTCTAGCATGAATTTAATCATTTGTTGAAAATATGCAATGTGATGACTGCAAGAGGCGAGGAAAGATGACACCGTCTACTGTTTGCCAGCTTGTAGCATCACCGTCTTTCAAATAACACACATTAAGCATTTTGGTGCTGAAAAAGACAGCTGGTTTTAAGTCTGGCAATCGGAATTATTCTTCCACTATGCAGGTCATACGCTGTACAAGTCTGCTGCATGTCTTTGATTCACGCCACACAATTTATTCTCAACTGAACACAAGTCAGACAATCTACAGTAGTTTTTGTGCTCAGCTTATGCAGCCACGAGCTGTAGTCTGTACAGAATGTGGTTTGGTGTTGCCTTCAGTGAGTCTCCAGGGGCACTTTGCAGCAGATTACGGCAACAGGTGAAGTCTATTTGGGGGCATGTGCTGCTTCAAAGTGTTTATTTATGTTTCTGCATTTATAGTGCTCTCAGAAATGTGCAAGCAGTGTGTACTACATGTACTGATACACTTCCATACTACAACAGGCACTGGCTTTTGGACCTGATGCTGATCACAGCTCCGGTCCTCCTCTTCGCCGAAAGTGTGGAGAGCATGGAAGTTGTGTTGTTTTTTAACCGTTTAAAAGTTGACAGCGTTGTTATCTGTGGCTTCAGCTTTGCCCGTGTAAAGCTGTCACTTGCATCTAAGACAGAGCAGCAGGTGGTGTTGACTGATGAAGGTTTACCGAAGTATTTCTGAACCAATGTCAACATGTCCATCACCATCGCATAATGGCTCTTAGAACAGTGTTGTGGAGAGGGTTTGGAGATCACACACATTCAGAAGTGGTTTTTGGCCTTGCGCTTTACACACCAAGATGCGATGAGAATCCCTCATTATTATTCGATTTACGGTAAAATGTCCAAACCATCGATTCATCTCTTAGGAACTTTGTTCTTAAAGTGAAAGATACACTAACTCATCTGTTTGCTGATAGATGAACCTGGACCCCTCTCTGCGCTTGAAGGACTAAGCCTTCTTTGGAGACTTCTTTTACATTATTGCGCAATCACCTGCATAACATCAAATGGCGGCATGGTGGCATAGTGGTTAGCACTACTGCCTCACAGCAAGAAGGCCGTGGGTTTGAATCCGGCCTGGGGCCTTTCTGTGTGGAGTTTGCATGTTCTCCCCGTGTTCGCGTGGGTTTCCTCCGGGTACTCCGGTTTCCCCCACCCATCCAAAACATGCAATATAGGAACCCTCCCTCCCTCCTGTATGGCTGTGTGTGAATGTTTGGTGGTGGTCGGAGGGGCCGTAGGCGCATACTGGCAGCCACGCTTCCGTCAGTCTGCCCCAGGGCAGCTGTGGCTACAAAAACGTAGTTTACCACCATCAGAGTGTGAATGAATAATGCCTCCATTGTAAAGCGTCTTTGAGTGTCCAAAAAAGCGCTATATAAAATTGATGCATTATTATTATTATCATCTGTTTCTCTTCACTTTACTGCCAGTGCAACTACCTTCTTGAAGTCTGTTACAGTCATTAGATTGTTCATTTTCAATAAACAATCAAATTTGCCCTTTAAAGCATCAGATAATAGGAGTTTGTTCTGTTTTCAATGTAGTTCAGGGATTTTGGACTTTTCCAATCAATCCTTTTTGACTCTATTTACCTTCTCTCTAATGCCCCGACTTTTTTGGAATCAGAGGTGCACTATGCTATTTGATATACTATATATCTACCGTAACACTTATTTGATTTTACTCAATATTAAATAAATAAATAAATAAATAAGATGAGCTCCATGATGTGTGCTGTAATTACACCATAATCACATACCATAAATAATCCAACATTACTCACATGAGGTTCAGTAAGGGCTCCTTTACTGTGACTGGTGTGATAAGACCCTGTAAAATTCATCAGTTAAAATGAATAAACATTGTGTGATAATATGGTAGTACAATACTGTATAATATGACACATTATGTAACGGGACAGCATTACTCTGTAATGACATTACAGAGTGCCAAGCCCACAAATTAAATAAGATTGGATAAATATGGTAGATAGTCAATTTTTTGCGGAATCAACATTCTCATTAAGATCTGATGACATTACTATATGTACCAATATGTTAATGCGATATTTTATTCCAAAATAATAGGCCTTCATCTGGATTTGGTTCCTCAAATTTGAGTCGATGTTTAAAGTTGCTGCAGTAATTGCCTGCAATCTTCTGTGATAGTTTTCTTGTTGGTGTCAGAACATGGATATGGGGATTGATTTCCACTCCAGTCAGAAAAGCATTAGTGAGATTGGGCTGTGATGTATGGTGATAAGGCCTGGCCCAAAATGAGCTTTCCAGTTCAAAGGGCTGCGGTGATGTTTCTGCAGGCCAGTCTGGTTTAACCACACCATCCTCACTATCCTGCTGGGTCAAGAAAGGACCTCCTCCAGAGTGGAGGGGGCACAGAATCATCTGGAATATAAATTCATACTATACTGTACATATTTTCTTTCAGTTGAATTAACCGACTCTGCCCGAACCAAGAGAATTGCCCCTGAGCAGCAATTGTCCTTATACTTTTGCCCATGCAGAGCAATTGATTCATTACATGGTGCTTAATCAAAACACTATTTAACTAGACAGATTGGTCGCCCACAACCGAATGTTCCCCCGAAAGGCTGCTTCTCCTCTTTTTTACGCTTTATTCGACCAGTGCTGTCGCCATGGCAACCAAAGTCGATAAGTGTCATTACTTAAGTACGATACATCCGTACCAAACATGAAAGTAATCAGTTAAAAATTACAGCCTGTAGAGCGTCCATGAGGAAGTGTCTACGGACATGGCGGCGACGGCGGGTACGAGAAGCATGACTTCGTCAGAGGGCTACAATTAAATGCAATTATAATGGCTAAGCAAATGATGACTCGTCGACATGTTACAGAATAAGACGTGATAAGTGTCAAATAATTATTTTCCAAATCAATTTATCATTCAGTACGATGTGATCATCACGTCAGTTGTTGCCTAAATGACATTCGATATGCTGGTGTTGGCACTTGAATGGTTATACCATATTGGCTCAGAATACCAGACTACCAACTACTATGCTGCTAGTTTAACAAATGATTCCAGGTCATGTAATTACTCAATTTGCAAGGGGATATCTTCTGAGGATTCTGAGGATTGGCATTTATCTGCACACCTGTGTAAGGCTACTCAAGTTTAATGACATTGTGTTTCAGTGTGAATATGTCTC
The DNA here is from genome assembly GCA_029721435.1 of Gymnothorax reevesii. Classification (NCBI taxonomy): domain Eukaryota; kingdom Metazoa; phylum Chordata; class Actinopteri; order Anguilliformes; family Muraenidae; genus Gymnothorax; species Gymnothorax reevesii. Next base: position 93,674,242 of record CM056581.1, on the reverse strand, counting down.
TGCATGCATTTTTATACCTCTGTGTGTGTGTGTGTGTGTGTGTGTGTGTTTGCATAATGTAGGGGTTGTGATGGGAAATGCCCCATTGAAACATGAGAACTTATTTTCGCGTCTGTAATTTGCACGCTCGGTAAATGTGCGTTTGATTGATACTGAGGGGGTTTAGACTGATCATTTTGTTCCCTCCTAGAGAATGATTAAAAGACAATACTTCATTTGGCTGCAGTTTTAAGCACCCCAGAATAAATGAGCTGCTCTCCAGGAAATTATTTAAAAAGTTTTGTTTTTTTTTCCTCTTTGATTTCATTCAAACCCAGAGAGAAACATGAGGTTGTGAATGAGCAGGGATTGGAGGTATCACCCCAGCAACCGGCAGACTGCCACATACTCTAATGTGGAGTCTGTACTGAGGTTTGGGTATTTAATTATTAAGTCTGTGCTGTATTCAGGGAAATTTCTTTTTTAAGACTGTGTTAAACTCTTTCAATTCTCTTGAGCCTGTATTAAACTCAGGGAAATGTCATATTGAGTCTGTAGCACTGGTGTGGGTCAAAGGTTCAGAAGGCCTTCAGTAATCTCACCTTTTAATGCAGAATTACCCTCATACTGTTCCCTTTTAAGTTCACCTGATTAACAATCATGCAATTTATTTACTGAATAATCAAGGCCAATACATAAGCCTAATGAGAAGCAAATCATGATGACAAAGTGATTGCCTATTTGGCTGCATTTATATAATTATATAATAATATAATAATATATAATGAGACATTGTAAGGAGGGCAGGAATATGAAAAATTGCCATAAATCCAAAACTTTCTCTCACTTTCATCTCTTGTTGTTGCATTTTTTTCAGCAGCATAATTAATCATAAGATTGAGCGTAATTTCCCCAGAATGTTATTATCATTCAAAGGAATACATCTAAAGAGAAAGATATCATAAGCACATCAAACCACGCCAAGCTGTTGGGTGAAAGGCTTTCATTACAATAAGCCCTGCAAACTTATTAACAGAAATCTGTGCTATTTGATGAGCTACATGAGTTCAGAATATCTGAAAGCGATATCACCATTTTACATTGTCATTTATGCGCAAATTCGTCATAACTATGTGATGCAATATACAGTAATGCGATCAAAAATAAACGGAACTGTCAGTCTACCAATTAGTCTTAGCAACTGCTGCTAAATAGGCAAAGGAAACCATGACAGGTTTATGTAATTAAGCATAAAATGGTGAGGTCACATAAGGCCTTTAATTTCGCCCATGGACAACAATTCTACCCCTATATCATTTTAGCACTCAGCCACTTTACCACTTTATAACTTTACCACTCTACGTCTGGACTATTTTACCACTCTGTGACTTTTACACTGCAGTATATCACTTCACCACTTTACCTCTGTACTATTTCACCACTCCACCAGTGCTCGACTTACTCCATTACCACGTTACCATTTAACTATTTCACCACTGAAAAACTGTTTTACTGCTCCATTCAGAGCTGAATGGCGATAGCATTTCTTACAGCCTCAGCCTGATGGCACACCTGAGTCACATGACAGGCAGGAAGACACCGATCAGGCGTAGCGTGCATTATTCTCATTCTCAAACTGCAACAGTGAGCACTTCCTGTAGGGAAACATTGCGGAAAAAATTACATTGGCTTTACATTGTCAGTTCTTGCTAATCCTAAACATTCACCTGTCCTATCATATAGAGCATATTATATGCAAGGGATGAGCTTTGAAAGATGCAGAGTGCAACTAATACTTGTTCATGGACTGGGATTGCAGTTGAGTGATAAATGAATTAATTGATAGACTGAACTTTTTTTTTTTCTGTTCGTTCATCGGAAAATGATGTGGCTCATTCTTGAAAGTTTCGGTATAAAAACCACCATATACTCCTTTGCTTTCTGTTTGGGTTCTGGAGTTAATTCTGTGGGCTGTAGATTGATCCAATGTCTCAATCTTCCTCTGTTCCGGCATCATTACTACAGTCTGTCAGTCACTCACCATCGGCTTCCCATAGTGCCTCAGTGTGCCAGTGAGCGTCAGTCAGAGCAGCACTCAGGTGCTGTCAGTACAAACAACAGCACAGCTCAGGCCCTGCAGAGAGATGGTGATTGGACAGGACCGGATGGAATAAAGATCTGATTCATTTTTATAAACATTATGATAACTCTACAATTTTGGCCACATGACGTGGCATGAATTAATGGATTTGTAAACTGCCAACTGATAAAAGTTAGATTATATTATTCATGTTCACAGCATTGAAATGGTTGATGGATAACAAATTGATTGTGTATCTCATGCTGTGCCAATGTAGTTGGCCATTGAATTATTGAGCATATTTGCTGTCTGTACACCCAAAACTGCCCAAGTTTATATGATTGGCAAAGTAAAGTGTACACTGAGATTCTCAATTACTGCTGATTGAGGTGGTGTTATTTTTATCATGTGTTGTACTGAAAATCTCATGCCATCCTCTGAGGGAGATGAGGCTGAATTTTGAGCAGCGGGACAGTATGGTTGGTTCATCATAACGTAATATGACAGAGAAGCAAGAACAGGCCATTCAGCCCAACTGGTCTCACCGTCTTCCTCATACAGAAGCGTACGTATCTGTACCATACCTCAGGACGAGAGAATATCAGCACTGTGTCAAGCCTCGTGTAAATGAAAGATTCTGCCTCTTTGACATGACCACTCTTTGTGTAAACAAATATCATATCTGTGCAATATTTACCCTGGTTAACTTCCGATTCATCCCTTTGCTCTGCACACAGAAATTAACCTCAATGATCCTGCACTGTAAGGTTTAGTAATCCCCTTTGCAAGATTTTTTTTTTTTTTACTAAAAAAATGAGATTTGTCTACCTATCCTTGTAGCTCTTGTCTTTTATACTAAGAATGAATTTGGTGGCTCTTTTTTGATCCCATCAAAGAACCTCTGCGTCTTTCTGAGGTCTGGTCACCCAAACTGCAGACGACATTTGAAGTGTGGTTTGGCAAAGTACAAGATTAGCATATGCTCCTTAGAATGGCTTTGGTTAACAATTATTTTCAAGTAGAGCAAATTCAAACTTTGAACTTCCCCGTAAAGTAATCTCGTCCATTAATTTTTGTTTTCTGTTTACTGTAGAAATATACCTGAATCTGAATTTCTTTTGCTGAGTCCACCCCCCCCCCCCCACCCCCACTTCTGAATTCTGTTGAAATCATATTGAATCCCAGACCCTAAACTCATGACTGAACCTCCCAACTTAGCATAATTTATAAATGTAACAAATTTACTTCCAATGTTCCTGTCAAAGTCATTAATGTAGATGAGAAAGCACTGGTCCCAGCACTGATCCCTGTGGTACTCCATTCCCACTTGGCCCAGGTCAGAGAAAATCACTCACACTCCCACCCTTTGCTTTTTCTCCAATGACCAGATAAAAATCCTCTCCATAATTCCTCCTATTATTCATTTTAATACTGGGCCTTGTTGTGTTTTTCTGATGTATATGATATCACAAGCCCTGCTCAGGTCATAAGTCTTAATGGCCTCTTCAAAGAATCTCAAAAGGCTTGTAAGGCATGACCTTTCCTAATGAAAACCATGTTGGCGATCTCTCTCAGTGTTTTTACTTTCAAGAAAGAATTGTAACTGGTCAGTGATAGATTCTATGCAAAATTTACATGCAGTAAAACTTAACCTGTTGAACTGAAAGGCCTGTAGGTTTATGGCTCAGCAGGGTCCCATTTTTTGTACAGGGGCTTTAGTATTGTTTCGCTGTGTGATGCCCTACCTGCAGCCGCTGTATCTCGCTTTTTTCAAGGTGTCCTTGTAGATGAGGAGCATGTTTTTAATAATCACTGTTTAAATACTGGCTAAAAATATAAGTGAACTGATGAGGACATAATTTAAAGCTCAAAAAACATTTGTGCATCATCAACCTTAACACAGGTACAATGTTTCGTTCATTAGTAATACAGATCTCTGGTGCAGTGTCTTATTGTGGACATGGCTTTATAATGGCCTGTGGTTTGCATGTACAAGTTGCTTCTGGGCATTGGGGTTGTGCTTCACTGGAAGGGGGTTCAAACAGTATCCTTTCAGCGAACATCTTGCTGAAATAAACAGATTTTAAAGCCACATCCCTGACTCTCTTCTTTAGTCTCCTCTCATTTTTCTCTTTTCAGATAGTTATTGCGAATACTTTCATCAAAATATGTGCCATTTCATATATTTTATTTGAGGTCAAATAAATGTAGAAGGTGTATGAGGGGTGGTGCCTCATATGCACAGGTGCAACATGGGAATTCACAAAAGGCAACAAATTCAAAAAGCACAATAGAAATTATTACCTTTTGTCCTGTATCTGAAGGATTTTTTTTTCCTTTCTGTCCATCTCTCGATCTCTCTACCTCTCTCCCCTCTGTTTCTCTCTCTCTCTCTCTCTCCGCTTCTCTGACCTCCTCGTGTCCTTTGCTTTTATCTTTCAGGAGTTTTCTTGTGTGTGTCGGAGGCCCGGCGGAGTGACGTGCTGTCTGTCCCGGTGAAAGCTGAGATTAGAGACTCCTGACATCTTCCCTCCCCTTCTCTCCCTCTGGATGGTTCCGGAACAGACTCTCTCTGGCCCCGGCAGGCATTTCTTTTACAGCAGACGCTTCTGCAAATTTCTGACGAATTACCGCTGGGAAGAGACAGCGCTAGAAGACTGAAATAAAAGTGAGCCTTCTGAAACGGGATCCTAATTCATATTTTCAAAGAAAATGGGAGATGAAGAAGTTTTATTGGACTCCTGGTCCTGAAGGATATTACCACTGACCCTCTGGGCTGTTATTCTGCTTTACTCTCTTTTTGTTTTTGTTCTTAAGGATTCAGGATTGATTTTTCTGCCGTGACTGCCGCCATGCGCCGGCCCCGCTATGTACAGGAAGTGCCTCTTACTGAGACAGGAAGTTGGGGCTCTGCCTTCATCTTTGTGTGTTGCTGTATTCTGGGGGCGACAGCCGCCCGGAGCAAAGGGCCCGGTCACCAGTACCTGAACTCCATCCGCATCGACGGGGACATCTCCCTGGGCGGGCTGTTTCCTGTGCACGCTCGCGGGAGCGAGGGAAAGCCCTGCGGGGAGCTGAAGAAGGAGAAAGGCATCCATCGTCTAGAGGCCATGCTTTTCGCCATCGACCGCATCAACAACGACCACGAGCTGCTGCCCAACATCACGCTGGGGGCGCGGATTCTGGACACGTGCTCGCGTGACACACACGCCCTGGAGCAGTCGCTCACCTTCGTGCAGGCACTGATCGAGCGGGACGGCTCTGATGTGAAGTGCCCGGGCGGAGGGCAGCCCATCGTCAGTAAGCCGGAGAGAGTGGTGGGGGTGATCGGAGCCTCATCCAGCTCCGTCTCCATCATGGTGGCCAACATCCTGCGCCTCTTTAAGGTACGACCCCAACCGCAAAACTGCCCTGTTCCAGCATTACCCTCACAACCCTCCCTGTTCCAGCATTACCCTCACAACCCTCCCTGTTCCAGCATTACCCTCACAACCCTCCCTGTTCCAGCATTACCCTCACTGATCCGCCCTGTTCCAGCATTACCCTCACTGATCCGCCCTGTTCCAGCATTACTCTCACAACCCGCCCTGTTCCAGCATTACCCTCACAACCCGCCCTGTTCCAGCATTACCCTCACTGATCCGCCCTGTTCCAGCATTCCCCTCACAACCCGCCCTGTTCCAGCATTACCCTCACCCACCAGCCCTGTTCCAGCGTAATCCTCACCCACCCATCCTGTTCCAGCATTACCCTCACCCATCAGCCCTGTTCCAGCATTACCCTCACCCACCCACCCTGTTCCAACATTACCCTCAACCAGACACCCTGTTCCAGCATTATCCTCACCCACCCACCCTGTTCCAACATTACCCTCAACCAGACACCCTGTTCCAGCATTACCCTCACCCACCCATCCTGTTCCAGCATTACTCTCACCCACCCACCCTGTTCCAGCATTACCCTCACAACCCTCCCTGTTCCAGCATTACCCTCACCCACACACCCTGTTCCAGCATTACCCTCACTGACCCGCCCTGTTCCAGCATTACCCTCACCCACCCTCCCTATTCCCACATTACCCTCACCCACCCACCCCGTTCCAGCATTACCCTCACCCACCCACCCTGTTCCAGCATTACCCCTCACCCACACATTCAGTGCACTGCAAAGCCCTCAGTCTTACCGAATGTCTCTGCCCAGAATGAGACAGAACATTTTTCTAAAGTGCGCTGTAATTTCTCGTTCTTTCTTCGCTTGTTAAATTCACCTTCCCGTTCGGAAAATCATCAAATAAGTCAAACTAGCTTCCTCAGCGATAATGTTTGGTCTTGGTAATAACAATAAGAAAGTAAGTGGCTGTCTAACCAACTACTGGGCTCGGGCCCTCTCTTCTGTTTAACTCTGGGGTTGTTTGTCTTGTAAAATGGCACTGGGAGATATCAGTCGTTTCTCTGCTGCTATAGAGTTGTGAGGGTTCCTGTATGGTGGCACTACCCAGTCCTGTCCTTTGCTTGAGTGGGTGGAGATGTGTGTTTTAGCCTAGCGATCACCAACTCTGGACCTTGATTCTGATTCCAGCACTAGTTGTCTTTTATCTATGGTAATTAATGGGATAATTAGTGCCTCTGATTGGCCAGGCTGTCTTCATACCTGACTTTCAGGTAAAAGGAATGTGGAAAACAGGCAGCCCTTTACCTTGAGGACTGCGATTTGATGATCCTGGTTTTAGCCTGACTCAAAGAATCCGGATAAAACTAATTCCAGGTACAATGTTGTCTTTTAAGAAAATCTTTGTTTTTAATGACAATGATGGCCATTAAATGAACTGCAGGCAGAATCAGGTTGCCTGTGCTCGCTCTGACATGACTTACATGGGACTGAGACTGATTCACCAGCATCATGTCGGTAGATGAGATTGCTACGTAAAGGTTTACACTGTTGTTAATTGTTCAAGCAATATGCTGTTTTTATTGGATTTATAAAACATAAATCCTTAGCTAACACAATATACAGTAGGTTACTGATGTTGAACTTATTCATTCTTGTTGTAAGATATACTTATTTGATACATCAGCGTTAGCTTGCAAGCCAGCTGTTTGTCTCACCTTCATTGAAAGGTACCGCAATGTCAGCATGGCTAAATTTGCTGGGTTACAATGCTAGTGGTTAGGGAACCATACCAAATATAATAAATAAGACATGTTGCCACACTTCATTATTAACATAATAGCTTACATCATAACTGTCATTTTGCTGAACCAATGTGCAAAAAAATGTGTCAGCAAAATCAAATGGATCTATTTTGTTGTCTATTACCGTCATTGTACTGAATCTCCCTAGCAACAGGGTCAGACAATACTTACTTTATCTTAAACTAACTTAAAAACTTATGATAGTTCTTGTATAAGTACCATTAGACTGGAGACAATGCATATAAAATGAACATAGTTACAGGTTCTGAAAAACAGACATTTTGGGAATTATCCTGGAACATGGTCCATGCAGTGAATAATTCATGTCCGATTGTTGTTTACCTCGCTGTGTCAATACAGCTCATCATTGTTCTTTCACCGTCACAGTCAAGCAGCAGGCCTCAAAACCAGACCAAGGTCCCTCCATGTAGTGAATGCCTTGTTGATGTTGTGACTCTATAGTTTCTCCCTGGCTTTGGTCACCTACTTGTTTGGCCAGACGGGCTTCACTGGATGAAACTGCTCTGAGTACTGCATATGTGGACGTTGTGTTGAACTCTTTGTCGTGGTGGTTGCAGGGCATTTGTTGATGTGAGCAGAATCCATTTCTCTGCTTATATTACTTAGAGAAAAAAGTACCTTTCTTTGCAGTTGTTTAGGAGAGAAACAAAGCACTCGGAAGTGCATATAACGTAACCTCCTTTGGCTTTTTGTGGAAAATCCAGCCAGATACCTCTACTAATAAATTAGTCCACAGTGTGTTATAAGCAAGTGAGAAAATAAGGAAAGGTATCCTAAAGCTACATTACAGTCCACTCAGCAATCAGCAATAGAAAGCGATTAACGTGAAAAAAGTTAAAAGTTGCATGTGGTACCTTTTTGACATGAGATAGTCTTCAATCAAGACCGCTAATAAGATCAGGTGTGCGATTGTTGGGCAATTGATTGGGCAAAATCATAAATTGGCTCTGACCCTGGCCTGATTAGCATCCCAGATAGCAGCCAATTTCAGCCCTGATTCTAGCCAGATCAGCTGGAGTCTGCTCAGAGCCGGCGCAGATCCGGAGTGCAGGTGCTAATGCTATCTGGGACAATACTGGACTGGATAAGGTAAGAACGGGAGCTGAGTAAGCCTTTATTGTAGGAGCACCATGCTTTAGGATATGGAAGGTTCTGGAGCTAATACTACCTGTTGTTACCTGCAGATACTCTTTGTTTTGCCCATGGCCTTCAGCGATCTAACAGCTTAAACTCCACTGAGACACAGTTTACAGTGTTAAACACAGAGAGCTGAGTGTTAGTGCTGTAATGGACTGGGCTTCTGGCTGAAACTGTGTCATCTGTCAAAAATGACTGGCCAACATTTAATGTCCTGCCATGTGTAATTTTTAACCAGTTTATTAGTGCCTGTCTGGTTTACTGTGATAGAAAGAAATAAGCCTCAGTTGTCGCACTTGCGGAATAATGGGGCGATGTCGCGTAAAATATATCTCCAATCGCTGAGTAAGAAAATAACATTAAAGCACCAAGTAGAATATTTTGCGGGGTTGGTGCTTATGATTTGAGCAGCGTATGTGTGTAGCTTATTAAAATATTTGATATGTTGTTATGCAATGCTTTTGAAGATAATCCCTAATTTCTGAATTTAAGCATCATCACCGCTGGTAGCTTAGCGCTTAAGCGATTTTATATCGCGATCTAGCTGCTGGCAGGGAGGTAATGAAGGCATCCTCCTGCCTTAAAACAGTCCACCTCCTACTGCCTGACAAATTCAGTGTGTTTCACCGGTGTTTCACAAGCGCATGGCATGCAATGTATTTTTTTGGGTTATATTGCTTTAATATGAATTAACTGAATCTCAAATCTAAGAAAATTAGTTTTTTTTTCCTCAAATATTTGTGAGTTGATGTTCAAAACATAAATAACAAAGGCTTGAGTAATGCCAGAAATCCTTCTTATTCGATGAAAGAAACTCTGGTGTGCAGAAGGCATCTCCACTCCCTCACGGGCGCTGCGAGCATTTCCTGGACTTGAAAGGTGCTCTTATGCTCAAACTGATCTTAGGCAGATTCAGTTTTTTTACTCACGGTTTCTCTTAAACTCTGAAATATTGAATAGATTCAGGTCAAAGCATCTTGAACTGTAGCCGTCATCTGTGGATTAGGAGTAACGGCTAAGATTTTAATAGCCATTGTGCTACAGTAAAAAGCTTTAAGACCTGTCGCTCGCACATGGGGTGGTGGCCTGATTAAGATAGTCGAGGACGCAGGGGAATACGTCTTATCACAGAGGTGATATTTTCCTTCGAATAGCACACATGCCCTGGGGTATTGAAGAGCCACTTGAGGCCAGAAAAGTGCAGGATGAAACTGCGGTCTTTAACGCAGCGCGGAGTGATGCTCATTCACACGCTTAAAGTACTTTTCCAGAATAGCACCATTAGTGATTGTGCTGTTCAAATGGGAACTCTACTGTGTTTTAATGAGTGCATATACTCACACGTTTAATTATGATATACATGATATTATACAACGTGTGTACACTGATGTGCCTTGCATGAAAATGTGTTTGAATGTTCTGGTATATGCAAATGCAATCCAGCAGTTGTGGTTAATTTGCCCTTGAAATTTTTGTGTTTAATTAGCACGGGTGACTCTAGCTGCCTCAATGCATATTTTACTGATTATTTTTACATTCTTCATAAGTATGTGAAAAATAATCCTCAGCTTCAGGGTCTTGGCTCTTTTACTTTACTGATTTAGTAGGATTTATTTATTTTACAAGGTCGATGAACATTAATTGACATTCGTGTAAATACACCCATGTTGGTGCGTGATACTAATTTACATCTTAAGTCCTTAATTACATGTTTTGCCAACACCATAAAGGGAGGCACCAGCTGTGCTGATCCCACTGCACTGATCCCACTTTGCTGATCCTGTAATGCTGATCCCACTGTGCTGACCTATCTGTGCCTATCTGGCTGTGCTGATCTCATTGTGCTGATCGCATTGTGTTGCTGCTGCTGTGCTTAACCAGCTGTGCTGATCCTACTGTGTTGATCTCACTTTGCTGATCTGTTCAGGCTAATCCAGCGGTGCGGAAACAGCAGTGCTGATCCCAATATGCTGATGTCCCAGCAAATATCCTGTTGTACTGATCCAGCTGTGCCATGCTAATCTTGCTGAGCTGATCCAGATGTGCCGACTATTTTGCGCTGATCCTACTGTGCTTATCCTGCTGCATTGATTTCATTGTGCAAATCTGTTCCAGTTGTGCCGATCCCACTGTGCTGATCTTGCTGTGCTATTCCTGCTCTTTCGATTTCTCTCCGCTAACCTTGTTGCGCTCATTCCACTGTGCTCATTTTGCTGTGTTGATCCCGCGGTGTTGTTCCTGCTATGCTTATCTGGCTTGACTGATCCAGCTGTGTTGATTTTGCTATGCTGATCCTGCTGTGCTGACCTTGCTATGCTTGTTAGACCGAGCTGATCCAGCAGTAATGATCTCACTATACTGATCCTGCTGTCCTGATTCGGCTGTGCTGACCTTACTGTGCTGATCATGCTATGCTGTTCTTGCTACGCCGATCCTGCAGTGCTTATCTTGCTGAGATGATCCTGTAGTGTTGTTCTTGCTGTGCTAATCCAACAGTGCCAGTCCCACTGAGCCGATCCAGCTGTGCTCATCTCACTGTGCTGATAAGTCTGCACTGATCCCTCTGTGTTGGTCCTGCTGTGCTGATCCCATTGTGCTGATCCCACTCTTCTGATCATCTTGTGCTGTTCCTGCTGTGCTAATCCAGCTGTTCGTATCCCACTTAGCTGATCCAACTGTGCTCAACTCACTGTACTGATCCCTCTGTGTTGCTCTTGTGGTGCTGATCGCGCTGGGCTGATCCACATGGTGTGTGCTGCTACAGCCGTCAGGCCTCAGGCTGGTAGTGTGATGCAGTTGCAACTGTTCTGCATCTGCTTAAAATGCAATGCAATTACGGGTAAATCAGGACAGCCTGGCTGTCTCTGCATTGCAGAGGCTGTTTTACCACAGTGGTGCAGCACACCATCTCTGTGTTTTTATAGAGGTCCTGTTATTTCCCGGTGTTGCGTAAATCAGGTCCAGTTCCTGGCTGATGTGCTGGTATTAAATCCAGGTCCTCCAAGTAAAAGTTCTCCCCAGCATTTTGCTGTAACCGCCTGCATTTACTCATCAGCAGCGTACTTGCTTCTGTCAGGAGATAGAGCTTTATCATGAATCAAACAGCCGAGCCCAGAAGCAGAAGAATTTTACTCTCTGACCCCGGGACTTTGTCTTTGCCAGAATTGATTAGTTACTTTTATTTTCTCTCTTCAAGACATCACTGAATTGAGTTTCTTTTCTTGGTTGTGAGCTGTGTTATTCCTGCAGGCTCAGACATGACATGCTTCTGCTTGAGTGCATTTTGGCTTTGGAAGCTTCTGGTAAAAACTCACATTTATTGTATTCAGGGGCGTGTTCAGTTTGGAGGGGGGGGGAGTGACCAATTATGGAGTTTGATCGCCCTCCCCAGGAGCTATCCAGACCGTTTTCTCTCAAAATGGTGCATTTTAACCCTTTCGGCACCGTTGCCCAATGGTGTAACATATCAAAACCAGATGCTGTTGAAAGCCTGTTCATGTGGCAACTTTAAAAGAGCTCAGGATAATCACATTCCTAATTCCTTGAAAATTTATTTGGCACTCAAAGGGTTAATGTGCTAATGCACATTGCTTTTGATAGCTTTATGATTGCAAACTTGTGCAGACAACAGAGCTGATCAGTGTCTAGTGAGACTCATCTAATCCCTCACACCCTCATACGATCACTCGCACTTTCCTGTAATCCCTCGCGCATGAATGTAATCCCTCATGCATTCATGTTATCCTTTATACAGTCGTGTCATCCCTCATGGACTCCTAGAGTCCCTCACATATCCTTGCAATCACACACTCATATAATCCCTCACAAATCGCTGTAATCGCTCACATTTTCATGTGATCCCTCACACATTCATGTAATCATTCACTCACATAATCCCTCACACATTCATGTAATCCCTCATGTATTCATTCACACTCTATTGAGTGCTCCTTTTCAGTGCCCAGGCTCACTGCAGATAAACAGCTTGCTCAGGGACACTCCACAGGACTCATATTGGCATTGTAAGTAGGCCGCAGAAAGCTTTGGGTGCTGAAGTTGGGCTGCCTTCAATGTAACAGGCAGGTATCCTCATGTTCTCATAACTGGAATAAGCACCAGATAAACAGTGCGATGCTTGGCGGATGCTGGCGGACGCAGTGATGTCATTCTTTATTAGCGGCTCATAGATCCTCCCCGGTTAGGGTTTAGAGCTGGTGCTGCTGCAGACCTCGGGCCTCTATCAGAGACTCTGTGGTTCTCTGTCCTGTTCTTCCAGTTTCTCACAGTGTGACAGGGATTAATGCCGAACTTACCTTCAGTGCTTCACACTGCTTGTCCTGAGTTTCTTTCATAAGTGTTGGCAGTATTGGGAGATGGTTTTGGGTCATGTGCAGTGAATAAAGGTTGTAGGTGAGGGTTTTTTGGCTTTACCTGGTCCTTGATTCCAGCCCATGATTTGTTACTGAACCCAACAGTGGAGAACGGGCCCTCCAGGACATTTTACAGTTTGCAGGAGTCACTCAGCATTTTAGAGATGCACTCGCACGACAGGTTTCCAAAGTACGTGGCCATCTGCTGTCCAATCTCAATACAAAACCCTGGTCAGTAACCTCTGTAGTAATACCAGCCTCTTTCACTGGGTATTTTTTCTCAAAGCTAGGACATTGTTGTGGAGATTTCCTCCTTTCCAGTCAGAAAAAAAAAAAAAAACATCCGTGAGGTCACCTTATGATGCTGGGCTGTTGGGCCTGGCTTGATTTCGACCTTTGAGCTTATCCCAGCGGTGTTTGATCTGGTTCTGTTCTGGCCTTATGCATGCTTTTATTAATTGGTTATGTATGTTGTTGCCCGCATACAATAAAAACGCCCTGCCGATATATCTTGTTTGGCCGACTTGTGTTGGCCGAGTTCAGCACGTGCACAACTAACTATTGGCAACTTTGGCATTCGCTCTCTTCAGAGAAGCAGACGACAGTCGCCGAACCCAGCATTTAGCTCTTTACTGAGTCTTGAAGTTTGCTACTTCAGAAGTCATAGTCATAATATTGTCATGATAGCACAACTTACTTACTTTAGCACAACCAATTAATAAAAGTATTATAAATTGTATAAATTATAAATAAATTTTCGCATTGCCTTGTTATTGACCTGAGGGTCAGGCCAGTACCAAGGCAATACGGAAAAAAGCAATTAATAACATATTATATAATTGTATGAGCTCGGCATTGTGGGTTCACACTGCTGTAAGTAAGTGGGCGGAGTCGTCATGTTGGGATAATGAGTCTGGAATTCAGAAAATTTAGACCGAACTCATCTTACATGAAACATTGATTTGCAGTGTTGTGAGAGAAAAGCCATTCTTGTTTTGAAGTGGGAGTCATTTCTCATTTGCTGTAATAGGCTCAGAAATGACAGTCTAATTTGTAAAAACCTAATTTGTAGATTTTTCAAGCAGCAATTACTTAGATTTTTTTGTGCTATATTTGGGAATGAGCATATGCACAATCAGTTTGTATCCGGGTCCTCTGTCTCCAGTAGTGTGAGGAATTACAGTGACTGCGCACAGTTCTGTGTGAGCAGACACTCCGACACACCGCAGGAAGTTGAACCAAGGCGCAAGTATTTTTGATTTTCAAAATTTCTAGTGGCTTCTAATATGAGTTATACATACGCATTGCCCCATGACTTTCAAAATCGGCGCAGAAACTTGCCTCAATATGAAATGAATCCTTAAATAACCCTGTGTCTCATTTAATGTTTAAATCTTGACTTCAATTTTATGGCCAACTTTTAAAAACATGGCGAAGACTTTTACTGCATGCGCCAAAGCGACGGGAAGGCTGATTGATTTGAGCGCCAGCCAAGTGAGAAGCACTGGAGTCACGCTAAGACAGAGAGGCCGACAGAAGTGAGCTGAGGTCCACTTCCTGTTCACTGGAGCAGTTCACTCAGTGAAAGCCTTTAAGGAAGTTTCCTTTTGAAACATCCTTCCTGAGATTCCCTATTTCTCACCTTGTAATGTCACAGTGTTCAGATTTACCTGAAGAAATCACCTCTTGAATTGTTTTTACTTCACTCATATCTTGCCTGAATTCATTTGCAGATTTTGACAGATGCCCCTTGTCAGCCCACTTGAGCCCCTGCTGTGACTGTTCCCACTTTTATGGGGACTGTTACATTCACTGTGGGCTTTCCAGCCTTTTATTGATCATGTCCTGAGCTGACCAGTCAGATACAAGGAATTATCTACTGGTGCATAGCAGCAAAAGGGATGAGGTCACTTCCTGCCCAGAATCACTAGGTTTTTACACTGAATGCTCTTTCAACTTCGTTCGTACTGAACAATTTCATATCATAGCTAATTGCAGCTGTGCAAAATAAAGTCAAAATAAAGTTTACGTTTGTGTGTTATTGACAACCAATGGAGAGTGGATACAGAACAATCAAACGCATTTCACTTCGTCAGCGTGTGCCGTGTCCAGATCAGAGTATGACTTCGGTGAGACTTTTAAACATGAACTGTATGTCTCCGCTCCGATCTCTGCATGATCCATGAACAATCAGCTTCACTTCAATGTCTCTTTAAAATTGCTATTAACCATTTGAATTTTTATATCTCAAACATGATTTGAATTCATTACAATTCAACTGTCAGCTGTAGTTCTGGTGTTACAAATGCTACTGGTAATTGAAAGCAATGGACTCTTAGTGTGCAGACTTTAATTTAATGCCAGATGCCAAAGAAGTGAGATCGTGAAAGAGTTAAACAGGTTTTATCGCCCTTTTCTCCGCTCTCGGAGTAGCAGACAGTGAAATGACGTGGCGGCGTGTAGCCCTGTCGGAGCTGATTTTATCAGCGACAGCTCATCTGATATTAATCCCTGCTCGATACCTGAGCCTCTGTGTCTTTGCTCTCGGTGTCTGAAGGTGATCGCCGAATCGCCCCAATAAATACGTTTACTTTATCAGATCGCATCTGCTCCACGGAGAACATCCCGGGGAAAGGGCAAGCTGTTCACGTTCCAGCTTGTTCTCTGAAATCTCTAAATCCCTTTTCATGTTTTTTGAGTCGTAAAATTTGTTTGCCGTTGTGGGGGCACAGTTATGAACAGATTTTACATTGTCACGTCTCCAAGGCTCCTAAAAACCACCTGATGTTTAATATTCATGAATAAAAGGCTCTCATACGGGAAACATAAGGAAGGTAAAACTTCTTCTGTCACAACGATAGTTTATGTTTTGAGCTAATTGGGACTCCAGTTTCGTCCATTTGGCACCCTAAATGTAAATATTGTTGCAATTTAAAAGAGCTGAGTCAAGATAATTGCGCATGCTCAGATCTTACATCCTAAGAAAGTGATTCTGCTTGACTTAATCTGCTTTTAATTACCCCGGCATTACGGTTTTTATATTAAGGAGCTTTCTGTGGAAATTTGGCGATTCAAAGCACTATTTTAAGCTTTAGCCAAGGGATAGAAAGAATGCAAGCTTGTTGCCATTTCAAATAATCATAGAAGAAGAAAAATACCTTCTAGATTTTGACTTGCAGTTAAGTGGATTTACTTCGTTCAAAGTTGACAGCATGCACACCTCCTTTAATTGTAATATTTTGCTTGGAGTTCAATCACTCCTCGTTAGCCCTGACCTTCGCTCTGACCTTTCAGTAGGTCCCTGAGAACAGCGCGCGGGCGAAACCGCTCGGCTCAGTACTGTGGTCAATGACAAAGTGGAGTCCGATCCCTGTTTGAGATTCAGTGTGTCTCGTCAGACGGGCACAGACAGTGTCTTTTCCCTTTCAAATTGGCCGCGATCAGAATGAGATTTATATGGTGTGTGGTGTACTTAACTGTATTAGGACTCAGTCCTCAGACTTAATGCCTCTTGTATTTTGGATGACTTCCAAAATGTTGACATCTGCTTTCAGATAAAATCATGCATTTTTGAAAAGTTTTTTTTCTTTTCTTTTTTTCTCCATAGTCCTTCAAGTCCCTGCATTAAACACAATCAGTTTAATCACTTTGTCCTTTCTGACTCCATACAGTGCTTTGGAATACAAAGTCATGTCATTAATACAGCCATGCGCATTTTGATGTAAAATTATTATATTAAAGTGGTACTTGCTATTGTTTATTTGTGAAGTTTAGGATGAGAAAGCAAACAAACTGAGTGACCTGGATCTGTTGTTTTCATGTGTGATTAAATCAGTCCTAAAGAAGCAAATCATTTTTTATGAGTCTGGAGATATTGATTGATTTCCTCTTGTCTTTGTAAATGACTTCAGATATCTCATCTCCTGTCAGTAAAGTATATGGTGCAATGAACCAGGCCAAATGGCCGAATTGACCTACGCTTGAGTTTGGCAATAAATTCACCGTGAATATGCCCACTTGCAAAGGGCGGCTGCATTGCATTAACAGGCTGGCACTTTCACTGAGTTTACTTAACTCTCAAAGTCACAGGGAAGCACTTTCGGTGTGACCAGGCCTGTCCAAAAAGTGCTTATGCCTGAACACAGAGGAGCTGCTCTGATGGGGTGTGGACTCTTCCTGGGAGAGCAACATGGCAATTAAGACAATGAGCCTCTTACACACCCGTGTGTCATTAGAGTACGGATCATCAGCGCATAATGAGTGCGTCAGCATTTGCTCCGCACGATTCCACACACTGGATTAGAGCCGCACCAACAACAACAAGAGCATTTTACTCTTCAGTCAACACTGCCCACTGAAAATATATCTCTAATGCAGTCATTTAAAGGATCCACCAGAAATGTGTAGAGTTTGGCATATGCAGAACTTCACCAGTAAAACCCAAAAAGACATTTGCAAACTATCTACATTTGACTCTGTCTCACTTAAATTGCTTATTAGAGGGGCATTCAATGGGATTCATTTTGTCATGGACAGAACATTTAGAGAAGTAATTCCATTGCAGCTACTAATGTGTTGGTCCTCTGAATAGTTTGAATGGCTGAATTTGAAGTACTCTGGGAGTACCTCAGGTGATTTTAAAATTAATGTCATCGGCAGTACTTACATAAAAGATAAACCGTTACGGACAGGACAGATTGCGACATGGAATTTTTTTTTGTAAAGCGGTCAAATCAAAAGTTCTCTTTTAGGTGATAGTCCTGAAATTCAGTCATCCAGTTTTATCAAAGGAATATAATTCAGGAATTTTCAAAAAAAATCTGAACTGACAAATTCGACAGGGATGTCAATGTGCGTTACGGAAGGGACAGGGCAAAATGTTACGGACAAGACACTTTTGTTACTCTATATAAATATCAAGTAATTACCACCAAAACTTGTATTGATCAATAGTATGGATACATTTGCTTTGTGAGAGAGACAGCTACATATCTTTTCACAGGAAATATATCATTTTAATTTAAAATATCATGACTTACAGAGTCATGTCTATAAGCATGTACAAAATTGTTATACAACATAAATGCATGCAATGGCACTCACTGCCTTCCTCTGTCCTGGTGCACCGCCAATCTCACACTGCTTAATCGTTGGAGGATACTGCAGTCTGCGTATATTCAGGGCACACAGCTGGAAGTGCCTCTTTTTAAAAAATAGAGTTTAACCCTTATTATCCTCGGCAATGTTGAGGCAATTGTTGCTTCGTCCATGTGGACCTCCAGGCCTGGCTGATAATGGTGTGGCCTGGATTCCTACCTCAACCTCTGAGCTCGCGCGCAAACATCTTTGCGGTTAACGACTCAGAAGCCTGTGTCGCGTGCGCATCCATGCACCTCAGTGTGGGACCTTATCCACCATAAACAGTGTGTGTTGCCCGCGGGCCACTGACTCAGAGCAGCTAAACCCCAGACAGACGTCTTTACGGCAGGTGGCCAGGGTGGCTTCGATGGTTTGTGTGGCCAGTGACCACCGTAGCTTAAGCATTTACTTGAGGTAATTCTGGTCTTGTGCAAGAGTTACAGCAGTAACTGCTATTTTTGGAGAAGCCTCCTTGTACTAGATGCCGCGAGTTAAAACACAAACGTTCCAGCATATGCCTGCCTTCCGCGCAATTCAGTATGTTTACTCCGATGCACACTCACTGCGTGGAACCTTTATATCCTCCTCAGTATATGGCTTTGTTTGGTGATCACTCCCCCGCTGCGAGGCCTGAGAGCAGTGAGGTTAATGTATGAACGAGGTTCCCTCCTTCGCCTTAGCCTGCTCCGGGTGTAAACAGGAAACTCAGTGTTGATTGGTACGTACAGAGGTGCATTCTATGGTATACTGATGGCTGGAGGACTGTACAGCTGGAGGTCTCTCTCACCCTCTGAATGACACTGGCTGTCTCTGCAGCTTAGTCCTTATTCAGGTGTATGTGGGTGTGTGTGTGTGTCTGTGTGTGTGTCTGTGTGTGTGTGTGTGTGCGTGTGAGTGTGTGTGGGTGTGTGTGTGTGTGTGTGTGTCTGTGTGTGTGTGTGTGTGCGTGTGAGTGTGCATGTGCATGAATGTATGTGTGCGTATGCATGTGTATGTGTGTGTGTGTTTGTACCAGCAGGAACTGAAAATATAGCCAACTTAACACCCCCCCCCCCCCCCCCCACGATTAGCAGGGAGCAGTAGACACTCTCATCATCACAACACCCATCTTACAAGCCACACCCACTATGTTATCTTCACCGTAGATCAAATTAAACCAAATTCTAAATGTTTTTAACAGAGCTCGGATCATATCAAAACAGATCAGTACACTTCACCATTCGAACTGATAACAGAGACTCCACCACATATTAGTCCAAGGCTCACAACAGCATAAAAACGTGGCATGAATACATGTAATCCATACATTACCTTATAAAGCTGGAACAGCCCCAGGTCTTTACCGTGCTGAGAGGAGAGGTTAGTCACTCCAGGCCCAAAGGAGTTTCATTATTAAGGATGTAGTGGGTATGAGCGGATATGATTTATGATCCTGCACCGTCCATTTCTCAAACAGAGCACAGAGTCCATGTTTCATATTAATACAAGGCAAATTAAGGCAGCAGGGTGCAACAGTCCTTTCCTGAGATACTGGGCTGTTCATCAACACAATTACACCGGCTCCGGTACTTCCCATTGTTTACCACCCCAGCCACCCAAACAGCTGCTCTCTCAAATGCTACACTGTAGGGGGGAGTCTGTGCTATGATGTGGAGTGACACAAGAAAATATGTGTTGAAAAATTCACATTCAAAAAGCAGGTGATTCAAATAAAACCCTCGAGGCAAGGCCATTGCTTGCGCAACCCAAAAAAGTCTTGCCGAAGGGCCCTGCTAACAGCATGTGACCCAGCAATGAGGTTTTAAAAGTAGTTAAAAAAAATCCTCAACAAAATATTTAGTGAACTGAGTTTGATCCTAAAAGGATCAATGTTCCCAGAAATGGGAGTGTTTGTCGGGAATACGGTCTTGACTGACAGTGGGATCATCATGATCACTGAGTGTGCAAATTTCTGACTCCTAAGAATAAATAAAAATGGCTTGGTCATAAATAACCCTGATCAGACAGAGAGGAACACACCACAACTGCTGTCAATCGCCAGTGAGAAGCCCTTCTACAGACTGCGGAACTGATCCGAATGCCCATCCAATCACTGGGCTGAGAAAGGAATCCAAAATAAACCGAAAACCAAAGCCGAAGCAAAACCCTTACGAATTGTAAAAATGAAAAGGGCAAATCAAGAGGAAATTACCATCCGGAAAAATGTGACTGCTGTAAATGATTACATGGATGCGAGCACGGACTCTATTCTTTCTCTCTCTCTCTCCCTCTCCCTCTCTCTCTCGCCCTCTCTGTGGGTACGAGGCACACACACTCATGGGCACAGTGACTCAGAGTGGCTCCGTACAGTACCTGTCCATCCGTACATGAGCGTTAAGCGGTACCTGAGAGGTCTGCTGCAGGCTCCACATGAGTACCCGGCCGTGTGAGAGGAGCTCCACATGAGGGCTCTTCAGTCCTCATGATTTCACATTTCATAAATCAGCCCGGTTAAAACCCTCCGAGGGCAAAACATTTACTTTAGAGATAAAGCCGGACAGCCAGTCTAATCCGTCAAATGAAGCCCTGTGATGGTCAACACCTCTCCACCAATCAGGGTCAAGAATTCAACTCTGCTGCTGGAGTTGAATTTCACAATAACAGCATCAGCTGTTTCAGTCTGTTTATACTGGGAAAAAACAAACAGGGAATCAGGATGAACGGCACTAATCCAAGGAAGGAGAAGTTTTTTCACTTTGCTTTGTTTATAGAATCAAAATGAGAAATCAAGCAGCCGTCACATGTGCACACGCACACACAAATACTCACATGCATGCCCACACGCACATATACACGCACAGATATGCACACACAAAAGTGCACAAGCGAAAACACGCACAAATGGATGCATAGATGTGCACGCACACAAAAACAAGCACGCACACGTGCATGCATGAATGTGCACACAAACTAATGCACACACACAGATGTGCACGCACATAAACACTCATTATTGTTCATATTCACGCTCTATTTTGTATAAAACAACCAGTTCTGCCATGCAGGTGGCAGCGGATTGACGGCTGTGCTGTGAATAGAGACCTCATGGTTCCTGACCCATCTAAAATTTACATTCCAGGCTTGGTCACTGACAGGCTGCAGAAACACCAGTCAGACACACAATGCATTCTGGGAGTCTGTTCCAGCAGGCCTGTACAGCTGAGAGCTGATTGTATAGTGTCTGTTAGTGACACAGGCACACATACGCAGATACACTTGCACATGCACACATGCACTCAGGCTTATACTGTATGCACATACACCCACACTTCCACACACGGCCAAATGCTCTTTTGTACAGCCATGCAGGCATATGCTCACCCACATATACACATGCATGCACTCACCCATGTACAATGTTGTATATATACACATGCACAAGCACACACGGATGCGCACAGATGCACGGACGCGCACACACATGCATGCAAACATGATTTCTGCAAAAAAGGTTTTTACACTCGATTGCAGTGGTTTTTGCTATTTTCATAAAAAAAGGGTGAATGAATTCTGGACCACTCTCAAAGTAGAGGACAGTATTGGAAGGGATTGTGGATAGGAGATCGAGCGGGTAGGAGATCGGGCCGGGTGTAATGTTGGACTTGGTCTGTGATTGTGTGGACGTTGGGCGCCCCCCGGGTGGCGAGACTCAGGGTGGGGCTCGCATCTGCTGTTGAAGTCCGTGTGGCTCCCAAGCCCCGAAAAGTGTTAATTTATCAACGATTTGTCAACTTTATTGCCAATATAGCTTGCATACGAGTTCGATGTCCAGTGGTCGAGGATTTTAATCAGGTGGTCCGGTACTCCCCGCTTGGATGCTGTAGTGGCTGCGACGATGCGGAAAGAGTGCCCAGAGGAGCATTTGGGTGGATTAATTACAAACTAATTAAAACTTGACGGAAATGGTAGAGGAACCAGTGGCGAGTGGCTTCCGCCGCAGTGTCGATCGTTAATCACGGGTCTGGGGTAGAAGCGCGGTAATTGTATCTCAAGGTGAAGTAGTTGATATTGGCTCAAACGGACTGAGGGCAGAGGCGAAATAGGACTATGGGCTGAGAAATGCTGAACTGATCTATTTACTACTCTTTATCTTGAACATCAGGCAGTCGGTGGAGTAGAGTGAGATGTCGTTTAGGCTGGTATGTCAAGAAGGATAATTATTAGTGGAGCGAAGTCGGCATACCTCAAAAACCCAAAGAAGGCGAATTGAGACACTGCTTCTAGGGTGGAATCCGTGGAAGGAGAATGGTACCCTGAACGCAGCGTCTAGATGCAGTGAGAGAGGAGGTCTGCTGTTAGGGGCAAACGTTTGGTCGGAGCAGGAGGTTCTTGTTTTGTAAACCTTTCAATAGTGTGTACTTGTGAGAGTGGGAAATAGACGAGCACGGACAACCAGTGGACAATTTGACGAAGAAGTTGATGCCGCTTAGGAAGACTTGTATTGGGGCTGGGCGAACGTGGTGTTTGGAGTCATAAGGGAAACAACGTCGAGTGCCGGGAATTGCAGTCAGAGGGCTGAATGGAATTACTGGAATTGCTTCTGTCCTGCGAGGTAAGGGGAAAGTAAGCGTGGAGCAAACCTATTTAGAATGGTATCTCGAGATAAAGCGGCGAATGGCTCAGGTTGTGGTGTCAGGGGTCAACGGTCACAGAAAACGGAGGAACCGGAGTGGGGTGAATGTCCCAATGCGGTGCTAAGCTTCTGATTCTCTGCCAGCGATGGCATTTAACGGTTGAGAATATGAGCGGCTTTGAGCATGGACTGGTGTTTTGCGTAAATTAGGGTTAGTTCCCAGAGGAACGCCATGAACGAGAGGGAGCGGGAACAGCCTTTTTTATGGTGTCTACTGTGGTCGGTTGTCGTAATGTATGGTTATACATTTGTCGGCCTGTTTGTGACCCCGAATGAGGGAGGAAGCGATGATGGGATACGCACAGTATCCGTGAATGTTTGCTGGCGAGGCAAAGTGCACCAATAATCAAAGCGCTAGCGAAGCGCTAGTGGGCTGTACCACTGCTAGTGGCTGTAAGGTGGATACGCAAGCAGTATCCCTGGATGTTTTCCGGCGAGGCAAAGAGCACCAATAACCGAAGCACTAGCGAGCTGCGCCTCTGCTAGCGGCTGTTATGGTGGATACGCGTGCAGTATACCTGAATGTTTGCGAGTGGCCGTGAAGTGGATACACGTAGTATCCGTGAATGTTTGCCGGCGAGGCAAAGAACATTAGCATTTGTATTGATTTTACAATTTTGGAATAAACGTCGCAATCATTCAACTGCACCATAAATGCGTGGCATTTAATTTGCGAAGAACACGACATTCGTATATAGCAAGAGTTGCTCGGACTAATTGTTAGAACCGGCAAAAGTCTAATTTATTATTTTTATTTATGTATTTATTTTTTTATTTTGAAAGCCTTGTTATATATTGCCCTGCAAAATTATGGCATTTTCTTCCGCATATCGATGACTAGGACAAATATGAATACATCTTTGTAATTTCAGTGCTTGTGTAGTTTGTGAAAACAACGCAGATTTGCATAAATAAGGTTGCGAGGCTCATTGAGCAATAAGCCATGAGAATCCGTCATACAGTCTGAATGAAGTGGCAGCTAAATGGCATTGTTAGGTACAATGCACAGCTGAGTGATGGCCAGTGTAGTTGCTGGGAAGTCGGCGAGAGTTTTGGATTTGCAGATTGTCATCCTTGCGGATTCACATCAACTATATCAACGTAGCCAACAGTTGCTTATTGTACAGCCGAAGCATAAAGCGAGATCGAGAACGAGTGTAAAGTAATCGTCCAGTTCTTGCCTCCGATGAGGAAAGGACTTGGGGATTGTGTCTCAGTAGAGCAGGATTGCGCATGGCGAACTCTGTTTGCCTGGGCTCCCCAGAACAAGTGGGGTTCAGGTGCCTGAGCTGTGCAAGGTCGATGACGGCTAGGATTTTTAAAGAAAAATATATACTATGAAAATATGAATGCGGAAACAGGGCCAAAATGAACGTGGTATGGTAAATTCTTGCACTGTTGAAGCAAACGGCGAAATCGAAAACTAGTCCATGATGATTCAACCTGTTCTTGCCTCCGATGAGGCAAAGACTGATGGATTGTGTCGGTTGAGTGGAATGGGGCATGGCAAACTCAGTTCGCTTTTACTTCTCGCAACAAGCAGGGGTGGGGTGTTTGAGCTATGCGAGTCAAGGACGGGGAAAGAGAGTGCAGGAGGGAAGAGACGAGCAGATGAGGCAACAGCGGGAGCTACTTCGGATGTAGGTGGGTTAACACTGGAACTGCTGGAGCCTTGGAGATTTTGGCTGTAGGCAGCAGGAGCGTAGAAGCCGGGTTTTGTCTGGCGGAAGTGATGGGGGGGAGGGAGGGCGGGGCAACGGGACGCATGTGCACGGGGCAAAAGTGCAGCCTGCGAACACAAGGTTGAAAAAGGGGACGAAAAGAGACCGAAGAGGTCGTAAACAGAGGGAGCAGGCATGGGGGGGAGAGAAACTGATGGGGGGGGGGAGAGAAACTGGCTGGTTTGTGGAAGGAGTGACTTCAGCCGAATCTGGTGCGGGGAGGGCTTCTCCGAGTATGATGACGTTGTGCACTGAACCCGGAAGTGCTGTGTGGTCTGTATATGTCTGATCTGCACATGGGGAGGATCAGCTACATTGCTGAAAGAGTCGGTGTATATTTTTAGTAGTTTGGCCTTGTTGTCGGAGCGGTGGGAGAGTGGGGGGGGGATTTTTTCTCCTTGAGTGCCCGATGGAGTCGTGCAACTGTCTGACATGGAGCCTCGGATGAGCTTGGAGTGCGAGCCGTGGTAAGCCTTGCTGGGGAGCCTCGGGCTCTCGCCTCTCGCCACCGCGGTTAACGAGGAGCGTAGCTGTAATTCCTGCAGCGCGGAGCCCGAAATAGAGAAATTGCTTTAGTTGTCATCGCCGGGGAGTGTGGTCCAGTATATGGGCACCCCAGTTGAGGCGAGTGGATGATGTTTTGTGGCGGAGGTACGAAGATTGGAGGAGTTGCTGGAACGGATTGAGAAGATTCCTCTGGAACATCGAAGCCTTGGAATTATTCTGCGCCCGAGGGACTCGGTAGGATTTCGGATTTAGAGCTTCGGGTAATCGACTCATGCTGTGTGCTGGCTGTCTGGTTAGCGAATGAACGACGTAGAAACGAGATGAGTGGGGATCGTGGGAATGTAGGAGGTATATATAGGCGAGCGGACGATTAGGAAGGCGCAATGGGAGTGGCCCAGTTCATTAACCTACGTTATCAGGAACTCCTTTTAATGCGCAAAATGGGAGATGGATACACAAATAAGTTCTGACGTTACGAACATTCAGCTCACATGACTCACCAGCTGTTTCTTGTTCCCCACCTCTTCTTCTTCTACTTTGTTTGCGACAGTTTTGAGTTATGTTGCCTATACTGCCAACTTTTGACAAAACAACACAATGCAGAGCCTAGTGTATTTGTTCCAAACCAGTTGATGGCAGTGCACCTAATTTGCATTTCCTTTTCATGATATTTCAAAAGTTTGCTTAAAATTCTCTTCACA
Source organism: Gymnothorax reevesii (assembly GCA_029721435.1). Taxonomy (NCBI): domain Eukaryota; kingdom Metazoa; phylum Chordata; class Actinopteri; order Anguilliformes; family Muraenidae; genus Gymnothorax; species Gymnothorax reevesii. The sequence continues at coordinate 93,648,723 of CM056581.1, read as the reverse complement.
ATAGAAGGTACACAGCCATTGACTTTCAGTCCCTGTTATCAGAACCAGCTTCCCCTGTAGTCCAGATGGTGAATAATGGCTGGTTTCTCTGGAGTTTCACTGTGTTTGAAATGCTTTTCCGTGTTTAATCTGTCAGAAAATTCCCATTTGTCTTCCAGCACGAGAAAATACAAACCCTTCTCCAGAAAAAGTTAGGACGCTGTGTCAAATGTTATGAATGCAATGATTTACAAAATAATCAGACCTTAAATTTTACTGAAAATAGTACAAAGACAACATATTAGTTGTTTAAACTGAAAAAAATGTATTGTTCTTCAAAAAATATCTGCTCATTTTGAATTTGATGTCTGCAACATGTTTCAAAAAAGTTGAGACAGTGGCAACAATAGACTATAAAAGTTCTATTATGTGAAATAAATTGAACTGTTGGAACATCTCACAGCTAATGGAGGCATTGCACTGGATGCAGCAACCGTAGTGTAAGTCACGTGATCCCCGAAGTAACCCAGGAAGATGGCTTTGATGGAATGGGGATGCATCGATTAAATATTAATTATTTATATTTAAAAAAATTCCCTTGATCTGAAAGGTCTCGTGTATAACCAGATATTGAACCCCGGTTGCTCAGGTCCAAATGCTCTGCCTTATCCACGACACTACCTCAACAGACTTTATCTTCACTGGTCGATTTAACACTTGTGTAGCTGCGCTGTTTTTGAACTTGATCATATTGGTGCAAGGATTCTCAGTCATAAAACAGCTTTGAAAACAACAGTTGAATATTTAGCGGTTAATTATAGGGAAAATACCAAAAACAAACCATTTAAGCGATTGTACTGCTGAGTTCTTTGAGTGCATAGCATTATGGTGCGAGGACTCTCAGACTGGCTAAAACAATAGCGCAGATTTACCCACAAACAGCTTTTATATCAAAGGTAAGAACAAATTTTGTTCATCTCTCTAGACAGTAAAGTGTATGCCTGCTGTTCTTTGAGTTCGGTGTCAATTTAAAATGACATTACTTATATCGTTGGATTTTGTGGACTGTCCGCATCATTTTTGTCAAAAGGGCTTCATTGTTTTGTGGAAATTTATGGAAACTTATTTTGCCGTATTTTCTGGACAATGGAATGGCATCATTATTGGTGCAACCAACAGCAGCACAAGATTTCCCTGTTTTCACTATGCTGCCATCGATCTTTGTGTCCGTTTTGCTTTGGGGATCACGTGACCACATACGTAGATTGCAACAACCTCATTGGGTTAACTGGCAACAGGTATCATAAATGGGTATAAAAAGTTTTAAGTCATAATTTATGTCCTCTTGCTTCGATTGAATATTAGTTGCTACTTATAATTGTTTTACTGGGGAAGAAGGATCGTGATGAGAAAAAAGAAGTAGCAGAAAAAACGATTGAGTTGAGCAGTCCGTTTTGTTGGATGTAACGTTAGCTGTACTGTACTGTATTGGTGTGATTAACGAAGAACGAAGATTAACGATTGATTTGTGTACCACCAACTGTAATGCGCATCCCCACAGCTCAGAGACCTGGAGCGCGCGACCTAAATCGAGAAACGAGGGTTACATTTATATAAATCGGTGGTGCTCAAGCAATTCTTCAGTTTTTTCCCAGCTTCGAAGATGAACGGACCTGATGCTGATTTGATTCAACTGGCTCTGCTCCAACAAGAACGGTGCTGCGTTTTTATTACAACCACAGAGATCTCACCACGGAGCATCACACTGCTTGTACGATAATGGCATTCCCTCTAAATTCTTCATGAGACTTTGCTCCGCTTTTTGTTGGCCACGACCCGGCTATGCTTATTTTGAGCATGCAAATTCCCGATCTAGGAAACTCCACCCTGACTAAACCACGCTCATGGAGATCCTCCAACCTTAGGCCCGCGATTGGCCAGGCTCTCGGCCACTTTTCCATCTTAGTAGAAGCGGCGTCTATGTGTGAACGGGCCATAAATAATAATATTAAAGATTCAGAGAATATGGAGAAATTTATGTATGCAAGGAACACGGCCAAAAACAAATACTGAATGGCTTCAAGCATCAGGTTCTCAGGCAGCACTGCATAAAAAAAGTCAGCTTTCTGTACTGGAAATCACTGCATGGGCTCAGGAACACTTCTGTGAACTATTGTTGGTGAACAGTTAGTCACTGCATCCACAAATGCAAGTTAAAACTTGACCATGTAATTATTAATTATTATTATTATTATTATTAAGATGGATAGAGGTGAAGTAGAAAACTGTCCTGTGATTTGACCAATCAGATTGTAAAATTCTATTGAGAATTTGATCTGTCCTCCAGGCGAAAGAGCAGAGGGACCATCCAGGAGGGACCAGAGGGACCATTATTAACACACAGTTCAAAAGCCAGCGTCCATGATAATATGAGGGAGCATTAGTGGACATGGTATGGGTATCTTGCATATTTGTGAAGACACCGTTAATGCTGAGCAATATACTGTATATAACTTTTGGAGCAACATATACTGCCATCTAGATGTCTTTTGCAAGGACTGCCTTGCTTATTTCTGTAAGACAAAGCAAAACACCATATTCTGCATGTATTACAACAATGTGGCTCTTTTAGTGAAAAAACCTGGATGCTAAAATGGCCTGCCTGCTGTCCAGACCTGTCACACGCTGAGAATATTTTGTGCATTATGAAACCAGTAATATGACACAGGCGGCCACAAAGTGTTTACAGCTAAAATCCTGCATCAAGAAAGAATGTGAAAATATTTTGCTTTCGAAACTACAGCATTTATTCTCCTCAGTTCCCAAATACTTAGTGGCTGTTGTTAAAAGACGAGGTGATGCAACAGATTGATAAACAATCCCCTGTCCCAACTTTTTTGAAAGTGTTGCTAACATCAAATTCAAAATATCCACACATTTCTCGTAAAACAATAAAATTTCTCAGTTTCAACATTTAATATGTTGTCTTTGCACTATTTTAACTAAAATTTTAAGCGATTAGTAAATCATTGCATTCTGTTTTATTAACATTCAACACTGCCTCCCAACTTTTTTGGAAATGGGTTTGTAATTACATTTTGGCAGATAATTCTATTTTGACATGATTTTATTCCTATCTCCACAAAATGGTGATGCAAACTCGAATGCAATGCTCTCAAGGCTTGCAGTGTTTTTGATTTATATTTTTTGTTCTTAAATGTGTTATTTGAAAAGGTAGCTCTTACTGTTTTTGTACGTCATTGAAACATTACCATTAAATGAATTGTTTTTTGACTGAATGAAAAGTGTGGATAATATGAAAACCACAGACGAAAGGAACTGTTGTCAGTCCATGTGACGGAAGCCCTTAATTGATTCTGTGCGCTGGTGGTAGTGCTCGCAGTTCCTATGAGTGAGAGCCTGATAAACTCTTAGTTTGGCTCGAGGAGTTTTGTTAAACTGTACAGCTTGTCTGAGACATGAATGTCTGCCTCAGCACAGTGACAGTATGAAAGAGCGGTAGTGCTGCTTTTATTTCATCAGAAGTGCTGGCTTTATCTCATCGATAGTACTGACTTTATTACATCGAGGCTTCTGTCTTTATGTCCTTGAAGGTTCATAATTTATGTCATCAAAATTGCTGACTTCATCTCATCAATAGTGCTGACTTTATAGTGCTCAGTTTATCCCATTGATAGTGCTGACTGTATCTTATCGAAATTGCTGCTGACTTTATCTCCTCAATAGTGCTGACTTAATTTCATCACGAGTGCTAATTCTATCCCATCAATAGTGCTCCCTATATATCTCATTCATAGTGCTGACTTTATCTCATTGATAGTGTTGGCTTTATCTCTTTGATAGTGCTGACTTTATTTCCTCGATAGTGCTGACTTCATTTCATCAATAGTGCTCACTCTGTTCCATCGATAGTGCTCATGTCATCTGATTGATAGTGCTGACATTATTTCATTGAAAGTGCTGACTTCGCGTTATCGAAAGTGCTGATTTTATCTCACCAATAGTGCTGACTTTATCTCCTAGATAGTGCTTACTTTATCGCATCGATAATGCTGCTTTTATCTCATCAATAGTGCGAACTTTATCTCATCGATAGTACTGACTTAATCTCATTGATAGTGCTGGCTTTATCTCATCAATAGTGCTTACTTTATCTCATTGAAAGTGCTGAATATCCCATTGATAGTGCTGGCTTTATCTCATCAATAGTGCTCACTTTATCTCATTGAAAGTGCTGAATATCTCATTGATAGTGCTAACTTTATTTCATTGAAAGTGCTGACTTTATCCCATCAACTGTGTTTACTTTATCTCCTTCAAAATGCTGACTTCGTCTTATCGAAAGTGCTGCTTTTATCTCATCAATAATTCTGGCTTTATCTCATCGATAATGCTGCTTTTATCTCACCAATAGTGCTGCTTTTATCTCAGCCATAGTGCAAACTTGATCTCATCTATAGTACTGACTTTATCTCATTGGGAGTGCTGTCTTTATCTTCTCAATAGTGCTGCTTTGTATCTCATCAATAGTGTGGACTTTATAACATTAAAAGAACTGTCTCATTGTTGCACAAAATTACTCTCCATTTGTGAGAGCCTCAGGCAGCAAAAGACACGACTTTCAACACTCAATATTTTTCTTTTGCAAAGTTTCTATCCATCGTACGTCTGTTAATGCTATCTGGCAAGGAGTGACTACTGCTTTAGAGCCCTGTTTGGCAACCCTGCAGTTTCGCTTTTGCAGCAGCATGGTAATGCCTCTAATGAGAGTGTGCGCACGTACGGATTTGGTAAAGTTTAAACTCTATAAACCAGCTACAGTGCACCGTAATGGTTTTACGGTCGGTTCCTAAAGTGAAAGGACGGAAAGTGCCTGGAGGCCGTAAAACTTTGTTTCATCCATTCAAAAAACTGACCCTATGCAATTTGTGCTGATGATTTATTTCCGACAAGCAACAACCGTTTTGGAGAAATTAGCGCTTTATTGTTTGAAAAATCTGCTGACTTGGGAGTCAGGATCTTCCAAAAAAGATCTTCGGAAAGTCTTTGGGGAATGACGTATGCGAAGGGATTCGTGGGGATAATGGCTGTCATTGTTTACTTTGGGCACCGTGTTTTTGGTAGAGTTTTTGTGGAGCTACATATAAATCGGAAAGACTTTGTCCCGAATGATCACACTAAAGTCTGCAGTACTCATTTTGTCCGCGGCTGGCCCGACTTTGTTGGCCCAAATGATGTTGACTTCGCTCCGTCTGTGTTTCCCCTACAAACGACAAGCGCTCACACCAACACAAGCTGAAATGAACGAGCGATCTGATCAGAGAAATATAGTTAAGGTACTGGTTGATATTAAATTATTTAAATTTGCCGTCTAATTGACTAAAATGGTTTTATCTGTTGTTGTTTCAAGCTGTTGTTGTTACAGTGTCCAGTTTTGGTATCCACATTTTGAAAAGGGACTGGCTTTGTTCGATCCTATAGGCTATAATGTTAAGTAGATGTTAAACTCTCTCCAAACAAATATCAAGCCAGAGGGGGCATGTTTGTGCCAAACGACATTTACAATGTAGGTCAGCTCTGAAAGGCTGACATTATACAACCTAGTCCCTCAGAACTAAGTGTAGGCGTGGTTTTCATTTCGCTGCTTGCAATAATCATTTGGTTTCCTTGTGATTTCAATTTCATAATTACTTGCTATTTAGCCTACAAAGTTGAATTTACTTGCCAGTTAGTTTTGCGGACGTGAAATAATTTCATTAACAGCAAGATGATTCAGTCCCGCGGCATAAGTCAGCTAATAGCTACAGTGTTCTTGTGATGAATTTGCACTGTTCAACCAGCAAGCGCACATGATTCTAATCTCCTATCAACACGGATAACTTACGCAGGTACACATGTAAAATTAAAGGCCATATCATTACAGTTTGACTGAACGCTACACATTTCGGATTTTCCATTGTGCTGAAAATAACAACATCGAGGACTTATCATGACAGTATCTCGCCAATATATAGTTTTTCAAGTCTATGTTGTGCTGAAGAAGTCAATGCTTTCAGTTCGTAGGAGAAAACGAATGGAGCTTGTCTGGATATATCATCAGTAGGAAAGAATTTTGGATCCAACCTCCACTTTTTCCAGCTTTTTATTTACTAGAACGATTTTAAAAGGGGGGTACCAATATATTTTAGGGGGTATTTATCAGTGTGAAGGTAGTTTAGAATTTTATATGAATATTTAATTTCGCAAATGAATATGCTGCTCTTGCCCTAGAAACCCTGTGTGTCATCAGTAACATGGCAGCCGCTGTTACGATATGCTACTTACACGAATAGCAGCGCTTAAAACTAAAATCTAAATTTCCTTGATGACATACGCTTGACCTGTTTACAAATCCTAATGTTTCTCTGGGTACCCAAAGATCAATAGATATTGGTGTAGGTTGAACACAGAATTCTTAATCTCGCCATCCAGACGCAGAATGTGCGCTACACACCCTAGAATGTTCCTGCACGGAAATTATTCCTGTTTATAGACCGAATCCACACTCTAAGCTACCTTTTACCATGGGGAAGGCAAAAGAATTTATAATTCTTCCCCCTCTCCCCCCCTTTTCGATGCGATTTGTGCATCTTCTGCCCCACATAGTCTGCGAAGCGCAATGTGCGTCCCAAATCTGTCCCTAAGTGGTCATTTTTTACATTATTACATTATTTATTATACATTATTTAGGGAGTAAGTTTAACAGGTGCTTGCTAATTTTCCAGGACACGTAATTCGTGATCTACACCATCTTCACCAGCCAAGAACAAAATATTACCAGTGTCGTCAAATTCATTGGAGGGATCGGTGAAAAAAGCAGAGGAATCAAAATTTCTCTCTGTGTTTTTTCCGTTCACATGCTGGCTTTGTTTTGATTGCAAGTCCCTTTTAATGACATCATGCTAATTATAGCGCCAGATCAAGGTTCGCTGATATAGATTTGGAAAAAGCTTGGCAGCAGTGAATTAAAGTGCCTTTTTTTAACCACAATCACCAATAAAACTTATTTTTCGTACAGGATCATTGTTTATGAATTATGATAAGATACATGTTTCTAAGACATAACTGAGCATTTTCACAACTACGACCTCCTGGCTCTTTTACCCGACCGGCTTCAGTGACGTAACCAGCCATATAAATAGTGCGTTTGTGAAAAGAGTTAATGCTTTGCTCCTGGTGTTCATATCTGCTACATGATGAAGGAATTTAAAGGTGATTAAGAAATTGTCTACAATATTCTTTGATAACTGGGACAGTATCCCCTGAGATGCTGAGGCGGGGAGCTGTGTTGTGTGGATATGTGCAGTTCTTATTGTTCCCTGAAGCTCCTCACAGTGAACATGCAATATTTTCAACGCACATCATATATAATGCCAATTGTATGAGTCGCAACAGCTTAGGGCATATGTTTAATAAATTAATTAATGAAAAGCAAAGAAAAGTAATTCAGCATGAAATGAACAAGGATTTAACTGTATAGACAATGGCATTTTATCAGGATGGCGTTCATGAAAAAAAGGCTCTTGGGTGTAAATGCCTGTGAATGTTTTGGGGATGCTCACTGAAAGGACTGTGATGTGAAAATACCATCTCCTGTAATCCCGCTAGGATTATAGTGGTTACCGCGGAAACGCTGGCAAATAGTGTGTGCGCAATCACCTCTCCCTGGAGCCAACATAGCGAGAGCAATGGGGGGAAAGAAGTTGGTGTAAACGCATCAACTGTAGACCCGCTCCTCCAGAGTGTTAAAGAGCTCCATGCTCTATCCTTAAAACCTGCTCTCTCTCTCTCTCTCCTGATATCATGATACCTGTTCTCTCTCTCTCTCTCTCTCTCTCCTGATATCATGATACCTGTTCTCTCTCTCTCTCCTGATATCATGATACCTGTTCTCTCTCTCTCTCTCTCTCTCTCTCTCTCTCTCTCCTGATCTCCTAATTTGTTAAACCCAAATAGCCCTATTTACTCAAATATATTGTCGCAACCAAGTACATCTGATGTTAATTTAACCGTCTTGTGTTGATATTAATGAAGAATTTGGCAGCAAAACTTTAAGGCAAACATTTTTGTTCTCTAAAAAACTGAAGTCAGATTACTTATCTTATTCTGGAAAGAGATATTGTTACAATAATCTTGATTTTAACTCATTTTATTAATTTTATCCCATTACTGGCATTTAACATATTCTTATCCAGAATGCACCTTTTTTTGGCATGGTTTTCATTCATACATGTGGATATCTCATTCAGGCTGAGTCATAATCACAGTGAAACATGACTTGACTGCGAATTCAATTTGGTATCTTTGAATTCTACAGCCAGTTCCCCGTCAGCAATATCACACTGCTGGCCAATAATTGTGGCTGGGGATCTGCTCGGTAGATATGCTGAAACAATTAAGTCATGTAGCACTCGTGACTCATTCAGGAACACTGAGCCTTTCACAGTCTACGCAAGCAGCCCTGCTCAGAGGACGAATAGTTTGATCCTGGGCTAACTTTTCTCGTGTTAAAGTAAGTTGCTCTGCTCCCTGTTTCTCAGTGCGACTCACAGCGCGGAGTTTGCTGCATCGATCTCATTTCCACTTACAGCCCGAGGCAGCAGCAATCGCATTTCGTCCAAACTAACAACACAAGCACAAATGCCAATGATCCTCTTATCGGTTTCACTTGTCCTGAAGGTGTAAGTAAATGAGGTACAATGTGGATAATTTATTTCACTTATATCAGGTTTATCAGGATTTCAGATATTCATTCACTAACATCTGAAACATAATGCCGGTTAGATTACAAGATGGCAACTGCTTTAAATGAGCCTGTTTACCTTCCTAACTAAAGACAACCCCATAATTGTGCTTATTCGCTCTAACCGCTTGACCAGTCCTGCTCTTGGTAACCATGAACCAAAGGAAAGTAGCGGGTTGGCGGGGAATAAATTGGATCAGTGGGTTAATGATGCATGAAAGTGAGGTAAGATGAGGTCATGCTTAAATCTCAGCCACCATTCCACAGCCTCGTCCCCTTCGGTTTCATCACTTAAAGTGAGTGTCTGAACGATCGGCCTCTGTGTTTTACGGGAACTGAAGGACGCTTAATCTAATTAGCTTCCACACCCTGCGCCTGTCATCCACATTTGTCCTTGCTTCCCACCCCCTGACTTTTTTACTGTTTGCAAGGTTTTTTTTTTCCTCCAGACACATTAATTATGAACATTTCATCTTCCCTCATCGCCTCCGACTAATTAAAAACTTGAATGAATGATTGTACATTTGTTCGGTTGCGAAAGGTACTCGCTACTTGAACTTGAGGAACATCCTGTTAGGCCAGCTTGGAGAGATGTAGAAATGTCAGACCCTGGAGCTCAGACTGACGGCTATCGCCCTCTCTGGAGCTGTGGATTACAGTTTGCTTTTTCTGAAATATTGCATGTCGAGCAATAATCTCCAGGTTCATGTGGCTTTTATGGTCTTAATTTATGAGAGGTCAGGTCTAGTCCTGCCCTATTACCCTCTCAAGACTGGAATGGACTTCGAGCTGGAGTTATTCGCTGATCTGCAGATGGTTGCTGGACCGCATGCATGCTATCAGTACAATGGGTGCAAAAGTTGATTGTCCTTTTTGGAGCTGGGTCTTATTGACACTAGCTGGTCCAGAAAAGATTTTTTTAAGCTTTAATTCTATCAATATGTTCACTTTTGACAGAAAAAAAAAATAGCGTTGCTCTTTTGTGACTACATAATACAGATCTAGTGCTGGGATCTGTCCCTTTTCTAGTCAGAGTGAAATAAATCCCAACATCTCCTGCCGTAATGTTTTAACTTTGTCTCTTGAAGGGTTTAGGCAACCAGCTTTCTGACTTTTGAACACTACAATTGCATCAAGACAGTTCACACCTGCAGCAAGTTCCAATAACATTGTGCGTGGCTTTGCACGTTGGTGTAATTACCTCTGGTCTACTCAAGGTAATTCATGAATTTGAAGGATCCAACTGGATTCACAATATTAATGACGACTGGGTGACTGGAGCTGGCATTTAAAAACTGTGTGTGGTTCAGTCCACAGTTAGTGCCATCACTGACCTAATGCAGTGCTGCCCACTTCCATATCTACTCTTTTAGTAGCTAAATTTCCGGTTCGACAAAAAGCCAGTACAAACAAAGAAAAGGAAGTTGTTTGTGTCTAGCATGCTCAGGAAAATGTGAATACAACCACTCCCACCACACTCTATACTCCTGTAATACTGTAATGTTTTGTTTCTAAGAATCAACATTAGAACTACCAAGCTACTCTGAAAAAAATGTTTTGTTGAATGAACATAATTTTTTTAAGGTAAGTGGTTGCACAAAATATTTTTATCTGAAGCTAGATATTTTCATTATGTTGACTATTTGAAATTACTTATATTTTTTAAGTAGAGTTAAATAACACACCTATTTCTATTAAAATATGCTTAATTAATATATGGAACATTTACTAGGGGTCAAAATCACTCTTTTCAGTGTAGCTGTGAAAAATAAACAAAACAGCCTTTTCTGTTCGTTGTCACTGGACCACATTGAACTGAGTCGCGCCCTCAAATGAACGCTTGTTTACAGAATAGCCAGCTGCCAGCTGCCTGACCTCCACGATTCTGTGGTGCATGAGGTCAGCAGTGCAGCTTTTAAGCGAAATCCACACGAACGCATGTTCACCTGAAGACGCATCATTTTTGCTGCATCATCACCAAGCGTCCACACTACTCTGGCGTTTTCAAACTCTGAAAACAAGACTTTAGAAAATGCTGCTTACACGTCTCCTTGTAAATACTCCTGGGTTGAGGTTTTGTGTAGACAAAGATTGTTTTTGGTTTAAAACACCATTTCAAAATGAAAACACGTCAGTTTGTACATAGCCTGAAATGAACGCTCTCGTGCTGATGGCCCAAGCATGACCTCAGTAGAGTTCTAAAACATTCGATGGAAAACCACCAGTTGAATGACCCAAATTTCAGCTGTGACCCAAGTGCACACTTCGTCGATGATTTCATGGGGTGACATATCTCTGCTTTTACCAATTCTGAGAAATTCAACTCTAAAATTTTGGAAAATTTCCAATCCCCTGGTAGAGGCTCAATCTAATGAAACAGCATGATTTTTGAAACTTAAGAGGTGCATACATGAGGATAATGGGGCAAATTGCAGCATTAGGTACTGTGACCTAATTATCCAATAAATTTAATCAGAAGGAAATGCCACTTTGTGGAATAGTGGATCGGTCCTGATATGAGATACATCTGTACTACACCAGTTTGTGACATGGTGAAATGTGGCCAAGGCCTTGATAGATGTCAGCAGCTATTTAATGAAATATCAGACTCAACAGGCTAACTTCATCACTCAGTTTGTACCGCCAGCACAATAAACATATTACTGATATAACCACAACACAAGATTGTCATACAATATCCCACAATGACCGTTTCTTCAGTAGACTGGTTAAACGTGACCTTACAACAGAGTTGCATTTCCTGTTCGCCCTGCCAGCATATTAACACCTCATAGTTCCTCCTGAAGCCCTTCCTTTAAATCCAGTGCAACAGTTCCGATAAAAAATAAATGCGAATTACTTCGGAATATTTTAGAGTCCCTCCGATGTGGAATGGGTAACCATTCTGAAATGCATTTTTCATATACTGATACAAAAGTTTATCTATGAAAAACCCTTAATAAACTAGAAACCAATCCTGCTGAAACCACAACCAAACTTGGCCGGCGACTGAATCTCACAGTCACATGCATGATACTTTTCAATGTGGCAGTCCACGATTGAAGGTAATGTGGTCAGGGTTCTTCATCAGTGCCGGTGGACCATTGCAGTAGCTCAGAAAATCGTGATACTTCCCCTGGGGAAAGAAATGGGTCCTATATATGAGTTATCTGGTTGTGTGCCATCAATCCCACAGACAGATTATATTTTTAAAAGTGTTTTCCTGAGGCGGAGCTTTTACACTAAGTGAACAATGGAAAAGACGACAAAAGTTATAAATTTAAATAATTATACTAACAGCGTTCTTGCATCCTCGTGCCTCATATGGCCATATTGGGCCCATGATAACTTTCAACACAAGACGGCTCGATACTTTTGCATGGGAATTAAAAGATACAGTCATGGCATGAAGCACTAATGGGAAAGATGTTTCATGGTAAAAAACACCACCTTCTTCAAGAAGACTGATCATGCAGTACACTAGCCCTATTGGACTTAAATAAAACATGTTCTTACCTGCTTTTTGTTTAAATCGGATTGGAAGTTCATCTTCATTACAAATTAATAAATAAAATGCACACTACAATGAACCATGCCAGTTTTTTGGAATCGTGGTTTTGCTAAATCTGTGGATGATGAGTTGATGCAGCAGATGCAAGTACAACAAGAATGTAGATTCTGAAGACAGACTCAAGTCATTCACCCAGTCACTAGGCAACATATTGCACCTGTGCATTAGATATCAATGACAGGTTAAACTCACTTAACCGCGGAAAAGGGAGATACGTCACTTCGTGAAATAAAGGATTTTATATAATTGACATGCGTCAAATTGTGATGTTTCATAAAATGGGAATGAGGTTTGATATGGAATCGAAACCTAAACTAAACAAATGACATCGGCCCCAGAACCAACAGGATGCCCATATCTCATAAAAATGAGATGCGTCCCTTCTTGGAATCACCAAGGACTTCTCCCGGCAGTGCAGCAGTGTCCTTTACACGCACATGCAGATGCTGACAATCACAACTGGTGCTGTTAGAGACTACAGTAGAACAAACGTCAAAAAAAATGAACAATAAGATTGTCAGAAAAGAAAAAAAAAGCCTACTTTTCAGGCGCCTACACCTGGAAATCTCATATTTTCACCCACCCTGTTGCCGGAGTCCTGTCCCAGTGTGGTAATGGTCCTGATGCATGCAGTAACTGTTCCTGGGGAGGAAATCTTTAAAGTGGAGTTTCCTAGTATCTCCTGCGGAAAATGCACACGCATGTTGCCAAGAGGCGCTGTGATTCACATGTAGCAAACACCTTGGGACACGACAGGAGGGGTTAGGTGTGGTGGAGGGGGCTGGGAGTTATTGAGGGGGACGGTGTAGACGAGGTGGCTTAAGGTCTATCTTCACTCACACGCGATTCAGGAGACTCGGCTCTCCTCATATCCACCACGCTCAGAGGAATCGATATTATTGTCTGTTCTGCTGTGATGAGATCTGTAGACCGTAGTGCTGACAGGATTAATGATTTCAGTCACGTCATTCACTGCACAGCTGCCTCTCCTCTCGGTCTGCCCCTCAATATTACACGACTGATTCTACACACTCCACAACTGCCCATGTTACAGAGAGGACAGCTTCCTTCATCTTACATTTTGAGGAAAATTGAAAAAAGGCACAAATTACTGGTTAAAAGATGCTTAATTTTCAAACATGAAGAGGGACGTGTGCTCATAAGATATTTATCTCTTTGGTGACCAATCTTAAGATCTGTTTTTTTTTTTTTGAAACCCAGGTATAATGCAGGGGGTTTGCAGACTCCTGTGGAGGTCCTCGAATGTGTGTTCCCTGTCCTGAATGTAAAATATTTTTGTCTTTGATCCACTTGGGAAGTAAAAACTCCTTTTAAAACCAGTCCGCTCTTTGACATGTCAGTGACGTGTTGCGTTCTCTTGAGTGAGCAACATGGCTGCTGGTTGAAAAAGTTCTTGAAATGTTCCTGTCATGCGGCGGCAGTGTTATAACCCAGAGGACATGCCCTGGTAACATTGAGAGAACGTTTAGCGCAGGTTTCAGCGTGGTCTGTTTCCTCGCTCACAGATTGCGATCTGTCACTTTGAAACAGAGGGACTGAGGGTCGATGCGATCAAACCGCTGTGGACTGTGAGTGATGGCGGTTGTCTGGGGTGGGGGTTCGGCCGTTCCGTCCCAGCTCCATCGCGCATGTCATCCCAGAGTGTCCGCAGTGCCCAGTCGGACAAGGAAAGCGACTCTGATATCGCTACGGCGCATATGAAGGCCGCTAGCACGGATCGGCGAGGTTTTTCACCCATACCGCTGCTGACGCTAGGCGGCTATTCTTCCGCCAGGGAAGCTCTGCTGAGCTCACAGGTGATGCAGCAGAGTTTAGGCGGCCTGAGCTCCTCCACTGAGACTGGAGCACACTGGGTGCTTGGGAAAATGCGATGCCGAGGGGGTTCGAAAGTCAGTCAAGAACTCAGCGATTGTAACGCGAAAAATTCAAACATGTTTCTGCAGTTCTGTCTGAGGTAAAATTGTGATCGTTTTGAATGGTCCTGAGGTAATTTGTTCCATTTCTTAACCCTTAGAGCGCCAAATGCAGCTATTGTTGCTCAATGATGTCGGATATCAAAATCAAAGCTGTTGAAAACCTATCATGTGGCGCCTCGTTTAAAAGAGCTCCCGCAGGTCTTGAACAGCACAAGATAAATCAGTTCATATGTACTAAAAATTTATTTCAGCGCTATAAGGGCTAACCATTGAGGTTGTGAGACTGTACTAGACTTACGCATTACAGACTCCAAAGCACTTTCAAATCAGAACAAGACCTGAGCTCCTTAGAAAACCCTTGAGCTTCACAATTACCCCCCAAATTAAATAAACAAACAAATAAATAAATAAAAACCCAACAGTCTTTCTTACCCTGCTCAGGTTGCTGTAAGGTCAATGCAGTTCAGTCAAACCTCAACAAACCCTCTCGGAGTAATCTGGTGTCTGTGTTTCTCACCTGAATGGTGTCAGAATTTAATCTGTGGCTCCTCAGTCCATGGCAGGTGTACTGCCGACAGAAATGAAAGTTCATCAGACCGATGCCACGGACGGCTTGTTATTGGTCAGCGGGGATGAAACTGAATTGGCTTTTCGTGCGTAGGCAAGAAGCTGGCTAATTGCTAAATTAAACACGGGGCTCATGCAGTTGGAAGTTAGTGTGCTGCTGCTTCTGATACGACCTTCTCCTCTGGTAAAGGAGTTTTTTTTTTGATTTGTTGGTTTTATTGGGGAAAAAAGGCAAGCCTGACAAATGCGGTCTAATGTTTAAACCCGCTACGGCTAAAAGCCAAGGTTTGCTGCCCATTTGTATGTAATTGCTACAACACTAGCAGATTTATAATTGGTTTAATTTGCTTACTGCAAACAATATTATGTTGGCAAAATATTTTGTGGGTGGATTATTGCAAGTCAGCTTGTTAATTTGGCCTTGATGTGGGCAATGCTGTACAGACACTGAAACCGTATACAGGAATGTTTCTTTTCAGGGGCTACACGTATGCTGTATGTATTCAATGTTTGCAGTTGCATTTTTTTTAACCAAATATAATCTGTATGTGAATTAATTTCTATGCAGATAGGCTTGTTAAATTCCCACAAAATGAATTTTTTAAGGAACTGAGCCGTGTTTCGAAAATGTGCAGTAATTGCAGTAATTTGTGGAAACCATGAACCATCATCATTTTCATCAGCGTAATTGCGCAGCCAAAGTTATTGGCTTCATATTGGTTGCTTAAATTCTGTTTAAAGATTAAGCAAGCGACATGCGTAAAGAACAGAAAATTATGATGCAGCACCACAAAGCAGGAAAGAACCCTGGAGCCGGAATGAAGGCTTGAGCCAGAGTGGATGTTCCAGTTTGAATCCTGTATTTTATTTAGAACATTGGAATCATGCTTGCAAGAGCTAAATCTGTGTCGCCTCATTTTAGTATCTCCATATCAGCAGCAGAGCACCATAGCTGCTTTGGTCACACCTGTGGAAAGTGCATGGAGACTGGGCTGGCACTCATGCAAGGGGGTCATGCGGCCGAGATGTCAGATTCCTGATTCAGCCGCAGTCGCAATCACTGAATACAGGCCAGATTCATGGCTATGCGCAAGTCAGTGTTCATCTGCGCCAATAAACATGAAGCAATAACACTGGCTGCTGGGCACAGGCTGCTGTTGAGGCTGGAGGGTTGAGTTGTTCTGCGCTTTGCTAGATTGTTCTCTCTGCTGTGTGATATTTTAAAAAAAAAATTTATTTTTTTACCTGCGATCCCTTTGCCAGGACGTCATATACATCAAATACATTCCCAACTCTCCTCCATGAAACATAAACTACTGTAACTTTGAATCCATGTCCACCTCCTGGCACACATTTAAACAGCTTTGCTGGAGTTGAAACCAGAGAAGTAAGAACTGCTTTTCAATGGCAGTACTTGTAGTATCTGCAGGTTTAACTCCAGTCCTGGAGGACCACAGTGTCTGCAGGTTTAACTCCAGTCCTGGAGGGCCACAGTGGCTGCATGTGTAACTCCAGTCCTGGAGGGCCGCAGTGTCTGCATGTGTAACTCCAGTCCTGAAGGGCCACAGTGTCTGCAGGTTTAACTCCAGTCCTGAAGGGCCACAGTGTCTGCAGGTTTAACTCCAGTCCTGGAGGGCCGCAGTGTGTGTAGGTTTTACTCCAGTCCTGGAGGGCCGCAGTGTCTGTAGGTTTAACTCCAGTCCTGGAGGGCCATAGTGTCTGCAGGTTAAACTCCAGTCCTGGAGAGCCTGTAGAGAAGCATTTTGAAGCCATAATCAGGGACTTAGATAAGGCTCTTAGGTATCTGAAACACAGTGAAAACCAGCAGATACCCTAACCCCTGTGGATTTGCGCTCCGTTAGACTGCAGCAGCAGAATAGACTGGTGTAATCTTGGGATAAGATGTTCCTGCCTCACAGCCGAACAGAACTTTGATGTCAATCAGATCTTTGGCTTAACCACCTGCTTAGAAGGTTGAAATCGCAATCTTCAAGGTCTCATTGGAAATCAATGTTTTTTTTTTTCTGAAAAGTGCACGCCAATCTGTTTGACCTATTTGCACTGATTGCATCAATTTTTAAACAAACTCTCATTGGTGCAAAAGTCTACAGATTTTATGGTAATAGTCTGAGATACAACAAGTACAAAATAATGGCTTGGAGAAATATAAATAATCAACAATGCATTTAATATTTACTGTATGCTGTTGTACAGGCATACACAGAGGTTGCCAGTATTTTTCTCAAAAATGGCCTTTTTTTTTCATTCGCTGAAAAATTTTGATTTATGCTCGGTGAAGGGCTGAGTTTAGTTATGGGTCAAATGTGTTACAATGGTAATGAAAATTCAAATTCACCTCTTCCAAAGTTTTTCATTGCAGTGGTGAAACCCCATCCATGGTCATCACAAATAAGTAGGCAAGAAGATAAACCGAGTGATCTCTTCATTTCAGTGACCCCATAATGTACTAAGGTGGCAGGTGTTGTAGGTGTAACGAGGACACAAAACAGATGTTGAATTCCTGAAAATCAGATACAGTCAAAAAAGTCAATTCTTTTGTATGATAAATGGCCTCAGTCTATCAGTAACATTTATGGACAATAACGGCCAGTCAATGTTTTTCATGTCTATTGTCCTCAATATTTGTATTCAGTTCACCTGGCTTCAGCATTGTTAAAATTTTGTAACGTGTTACCTGTTGCTCGAAACCACCAAAGGAATATATAGTATTTTGTTCACAAGAAGGCATTTCAAAGAATAAAAATGAAATAATAAATCAAGCGGCAAAGTAGGGTCATTTTCTCCTGGACATTGGTAGCATTGAACCTCTTTCTGCAATCACCGACGTCGCCATCTGCTGGCCATAAAATATAATGCAATTTTTTTGAGATTTCTGCAATGGCCTCACTATATAGACCCCGGGTGCTGCATCCATCTTTTTATACAGTCTGTGAACAGAACATGATCTACGCACATTCCTTTATGTTGTTATGGTTGTAACACAATATTAGGACACAGAAAATTTTTCGTTTTCCAATCATTCATTTTTAAAGCATGGTATATATGATTGTCTGACGCCTTGTGAAATTTTGATGCAGGAAGTGAGTACCTTAGTTTGTCAAGGTCACTTTTACGCCATTTACATATGTTATGCAAATAATCCCACAGGTCTGGACATAAAATTTGAGGATGCGACTGGATATGCCCACGATGGTCATTTCAAATTGAATTTCTGATCGGACGAGTCCCGATAATTTAGTGCAGACAATTGAAACTATTATGATGGGTATTTCTATGCAATATTTCATCTCACTGTCATTTGAAGTATCAATAAACATGTCATGAGCATTTCATAAAGTTGGCTGCCAAATTTTGTAACAAAATATGGCTTTCACAATGCCTTGGCTGACATCAGGACACCACTATTTCTGCTGTGTTGTCGGACCAGTGACTCTGTTTTTTTTTATGTAGAAAACCCAAAACCAGTGAAGTTGGCACGTTATGTAAATTGTAGATAAAAAAGAATACAATGATTTGCAAATCCTTTTCAACTTATATTCAATTGAATACACTGCAAAGACAAGATGTTTAATGTTCAAACTGAGAAACTTAATTTTTTTTTTACAAATAATCATTAACTTAGAATTTAAAGGCAGCAACACATTGCAAAAAAGTTGGCACAGGGGCCTTTTTACCACTGTGTTACATCGCCTTTCCTTTTAACAACACCCCAACGTTTGGGAACTGAGGAGAACAATTTTTGATGCTTTTCAGGTGGAACTCTTTCCCATTCTTGCTTGATGTACAGCTTAAGTTGTTCAACAGCCCGGGGTCTCCGTTGTCGTATTTTACGCTTCATAATGTGCCACAAATTTTCAATGGGAGATGGGTCTGGACTACAGGCAGGCCAGTCTAGTACCCGCACTCTTTTACTAAGAAGCCATGCTGTTGTAACACGTGCAAAATGTGGCTTGGCATTGTCTTGCTGAAATAAGCGGGGGCGTCCATGAAAAAGACGTTGCTTGGATGGCAACATATGTTGCTCCAAAACCTGTATGTACCTTTCAGCATTAATGGTGCCTTCACATATGTGTAAGTTGCCCATGCCTTGGGCACTAATACACCCCCATACCATCACAGATGCTGGCTTTTGAACTTTATGCCTATAAGAGTCTGGATGGTTCTTTTCCTCTTTGGTCCGTGGGACATGACGTCCACAGTTTCCAAAAACAATTTGAAATATGGACTCGTCAGACCACAGAACACTTTTCCACTTTGCATCAGTCCATCTTAGATGAGCTTGGGCCCAGCGAAGCCGGCAGCGTTTCTGGGTGCTGTTGATAAATGGCTTTTGCCTTGCATTGTAGAGTTTTAACTTGCACTTGCAGATGTAGCGACGAACTGTAGTTACTGACAGTGGTTTTCTGAAGTGTTCCTGAGCCCATGTGGTGATGTCCTTTACACACTGATGTCAGTTTTTGATGCAGTACCGCCTGAGGGATTGAAGGTCACGGGCATTCAAAGTTGGTTTTCGGTCCTGTCGCTTACGTGCAGTGATTTCTCCAGATTCTCTGAACCTTTTGACGATATTACGGACCGTAGATGATGAAATCCTTAAATTTCTTGCAATAGCTCATTGAGGAATGTTGTTTTTAAACTGTTCGACAATCAGCTCACGCATTTGTTCACTAAGTGGTGACCCTCGCCCCATACTTGTTTGTGAATGACTGAGCATTTCAGGGAAGCTGCTTTTATACCCAATCATGGCACCCACCTGTTCCCAATTAGCCCGTTCACCTGTGGGATGTTCCAAATAAGTGTTTGATGAGCATTCCTCAACTCTCTCAGTCTTTTTTGGCACTTGTGTCAGCTTTTTTGAAACATGTTGCTGGCATCAAATTCCAAATGAGCAAATACTTGCAAAAAATTGCAAAGTCTACCTGTTTGAACAATAAGCAACTTGTCTTTGCAGTGTATTCAATTGAATATAGGTTGAAAAGGATTTGCAAATCATTGTATTCTGTTTTTATTTACGATTTACACAACGTGCCAACTTCACTGGTTTTGGGTTTTGTATATCTTTAATCCGGGAGTGAATAAATGTGCAAAATGCAAATCATGCAATTCCCTGAAAAAAATTTATTGATCATTCTTGTACAACACAGTGAATTGTACAGTCTAGTATAGAGTGACCCCTATAGAGGCTTCTGACTTTATGGTGTATCAAAGTTCGCTTGAACTTGATTCCTATTGCTGCTCTGTCGTGGTTTTATAGTTCAGCTTAACGTGTGAGATTTTTTTTCAACCAGTTAGGACTGTGTGTGGTGTCAATGGCCACATTTCACTCCTCGTGGAATTTCAGTGTGTGGTGCAGACCTTGTGTAATTACAGTGTGTGAGGCTCACCTTGTGTAATTACAGTGTGTGGCCCTCACCTTGTGTAATTACAGTGTGTGAGGCTCACCTTGTGTAATTACAGTGTGTGGCCCTCACCTTGTGTAATTACAGTGTGTGGCCCTCACCTTGTGTAATTACAGTGTGTGGTGCTCACCTTGTGTAATTACAGTGTGTGGTGCTCACCTTGTGTAATTACAATGCGTGAGGCTCACCTTGTGTAATTACAGTGTGTGGCCCTCACCTTTTGTAATTATAGTGTGTGAGGCTCACCTTGTGTAATTACAGTGTGTGAGGCTCACCTTGTGTAATTACAGTGTGTAGCCCTCACCTTTTGTAATTACAGTGTGTGGCCCTCACCTTGTAATTACAGTGTGTGAGGCTCACCTTGTGTAATTACAGTGTGTGAGGCTCACCTTGTGTAATTACAGTGTGTGAGGCTCACCTTGTTTAATTACAGTATGTGGTGCTCACCATGTGTAATTACAGTGTGTGGTGCTCACCATGTGTAATGGACCTTTCTGAATAACTCCGACCAGCTCCGCCCCCCTTAGCCACTGTTGCTAAGACCTACAATTATGCAGTGCTAACGCTCTCTGCTACTTCTCTCTGGCACATATTCCCAAAGATATTGTGGTTCATTTCCTCCCGAATATGTCCAAGTTTTCTGGCATAGTCTTCCAGACAAGCCTTAACTATTTCATGAAAGGATATACATATCCATTCATCCATCCATCCCTCTCTATTCCAGCTTTTTCTTCACCAGGGTCACAGGGGCAGCTGGATACTATTCCAGCTGACTACAGGTGAAGGAAATTTTGGGTCTGCAGTTAGACTGATGTGAATGTCTTTGGACTGTGGATGGAAGCCAGAGTACCCGGAGGAAACCCACGGGAGTACAGGCAGAAAATGCAAACTCTGCCCAGAAAGGCTTCAGGCTGGATTCAAACCCACAAACTTCTTGCTGTCAAGCGGTAATGCTAATCACTGCGCCACTACCCAAGATACAACACTAATCAGAAGTGCTGGCAGTCAATACAGAAAAGCCGAGAACCTAATAAATTGCAAATTGAAATCAAACCAGGCGAAATAGAGGAATCATACTGCACGTTGAAAGCAGAGCAAGTAGTTTTCAGACATTTTTTTCCATCGCCGAGCTAAAAATAACACTGGATCCAGTATGCTAACATCATTTAGCCATGAGTCAGGCAATACGCTAGCTAGAAATCATATTACGTAACGCAACTAACTCCTTCAACGAGCTACAGTAGACATAATTTCCTCCGCCTAGGAGGTTATGCGATCGAGTCGGTTTATTTATTTGTCCGTCTTTTTGTTTGTATGTTTGCCTGTGGACAGGATTTCTCGCAAACTACTGGACAGATTTTCATGAAATTCTCACCAGAGGTAGACCTTGGTCCATGGACGACTCCTTTAAATTTTTATGATGATCCGGATCTGGATCCAGATTTTGGATCCGGGTCATTTTTTTTACAAACTAAGTGACATTTCTCCAAACCTAATGAATGGATTTTGATGTAATTTACTCTGAATGTAGATCTTGGGCAAATGTTTATATAAGTATGAAGATCATGTGGCTCAAGATTTTGAATCCAATTCTGGATCCAGATCCAGATCAATATTTTATGATTTTCAATTAGGCAATTCTCCATAACAACTGCAGCATTTCTACCAAATACTGACCAGAAATATTGACATGGTAATAAAAGATTCTTAAAAGATCAGTCATGACTTCCATTCTCATGGGTCCAGATCCAGATGAGGATCAACAATTTGGACTCCAGAGGTAATACCTCTTGATGAATGCTTACCAGATCTGGCACAACTTTGACTTTTCAACCTCATTCGTGGAAATTACAAAAAATATTCCCAACCGAGCAACTTGACCAATCGTCCTGAAATTTTCCCGAGAGAGGATCTTGCATTTGTATCAACGTCATCCCTTGGCGGAGGTCAGAAATCTCGGATTGCTCTTGTTGGGTTATTAATCTAACGTTCGTGACGTTGGCGTTTTCCTCCACTCCAATTTCGCTGACAAGCTAACTTTCTGTATTTCGGCTGAGTGACTGACATTCTTGTCGCTAGTTTGCTGGCTAGCTACCTACCCAGCTTTTCTCTCGATAAAGTTTCTAAGCAGGCTACATCATGCCATTACAAAATCCCTCACCATCTGGCTACGTTTTATATTATCTCTTGTTGCGAATGCCTCTGCTGGGTAGCATGAGGAATCATGTTCTAAGCAGACTAACTACTGGTTTGTAGCTAAATCTGGTATTGCGTGCTGAGGTCCACTGAGGAAAAACAATACTATGTTTACGTATTCATCAATGATGCCATTGGTAAAAACATATGCATTGATTGTTTTGTTGGTAACTAAGTAATGAAGGCAAAATGGGGAAAAAAAAAAAAATCTCACTTGCTTACCTTTGAGTGTTCATCACATTGAGATGCATGTGAGGCTTTCTATGTGCCTCAAGCCATCGCAAACACTTTTTTCGTTTTGGCTTTGGAAAAATCTCTCTTAAAAAGCTCTCTGTTGCCAGGCCGGGTATCTTATGTCAGTATTACACGTTCCCCGAGCACATCTAAGGACTATTTTCAAAAAAAGTCAGACACTTAGCCCATTACACACAGCTAATGACTGAATTTCATGTGGGACAATATGGCGGTGCTCTTAGGGCAGGCAGGACCTTAGTAAGGTAAGGCGATCTGATTGGTAGTTACTCTATACTCGATTGACAGGTGGGAAAGGTGCACTACAGTGTCTCGTGCTCACCTTGTGTTATTACAGTGTGCAGCGATAAACACTGCGCATTTGGCTGGAAGCTGCCTGTCCGCAGCGTGTGGTGGTTTGACAGAGTGTGGCCGGGTTTGTTTATATTGCTGCTGAAAGGCCCGGGTCTATTCTCACTGCCGTGCTCTGCGAGCCGGTAATTTATTTTTGATTTCGTTTGGCATTCCGTTTAGCCGCAGCCCCTGATATGCAATGCCCAACCCGCTGCTTTTAGCAGATTCTGATTTTATGAATGGAAGCCTGTAGCTGTGACCAAAATGGCTCGGGGAGAGCAGCTTGCCCTGCGTGCGCCGCTAGGCTAAGGTACTAGCCTTCCTGTCCTCTGCACATGCTTTCACCACAGAGACAGTGTCCGACAGACGCTCTCCAGCTTCTGTTTCTTAGATCATTCACCTTTAGTTTAGTTTCCTGTGTTTTAATAGTAGATGTTACTTACTGCGGAAAAAAGAAAAAAAAAAAAAAACAATTCAGACTTAATGAGAATTTTAATTCAATATCGAGATTTACGACCGTATTTGTCCTGCTTTGTTGTTTGAGAGGCAATGCCTGCTACAGAAGAACAAGGTAATTGAAGAAAATATATTTTTTGCATAGATGAGTTCGAAACCTTGTACCTGACTGGACCGTTTATGGTCTGTGGGCTTAATTGTGGGCAATGAGCAACAGCCAATAGGGAAAGCTCACTCAGCAGGTCAACCAATGGTGTAACTTCATCATCACTCACTCACTCACTCACTCACGGCCAAAAATACGACTTCAAATTGCACTCTAGGCTAAAACACTCTTTTTAAGGAAAGTTTGTACTATGTGTGTAATGGGGTCAGATTAGTACAGGTTTGATATCTAATAATTTGATCGCTAATGCTGAGCAGGTAATGCTGGACTGTCCCAGCAGCCCCCTGGAGGAGCAGAACCCACAGCCGTTTAACAAGTACGATCAGGACTTGGTTCCAATAGAGCTCTGTATTTATGTTCATTTGGAAATACATCTTAAAAAAATCTCCTCCATGCTGGGGTTGCAAGATGCCTGAATATCGACCAGAATGTTCCATGTTCATATAATTTGTTGAAATCCAGTGTGTTTTCCCGTGTATTATGCATGAGGTTTGGTCTTGGAAAAATTTGCGTCCTGAGATTATTTTGGCTGTTCGCATATTCCTAGTTTCCTGACAATCCCCACATCTGTTACAGCCCCCTAAACACCTGCGCGCTCTGCGAGGACCCCTCTCCCATATGCCTCTCCAGGTCTGCATTTACGCTTCTTGCTGTGCGTTTGTTCGTTTTCGTCAAAATTTGGCCACGCTACTCGACGCCTGCCGTCGCTCCCCATATTTATCGCTGAAGGAAGAAAAATGCAGAAGCCGTTATTATCACAGATGGCTGCCAGATGCGTCAGCTTGCAGTCACAGTTTCTGAAATGTCTGTGTAGAAATTAACTTGTTATTTTTGTTATCTGGAAATTAAATTGCATCAAACCATAATTATTATCAGTTATGGTGATAATGGATCGTTGATGTCACTGGTGCTTGCCTAACTTTACGAGCGCTTTGTAAATGGCTCTGAAGTTTCAGGTCAGGGGATGAATAGGTCACTCCTAATTGCATGTGATTCAGTGAATTGACCCTGGAAGACAGGGTTCAAATTCAATTGAACTCCATTTTCATTATCATCCTCTAATGTATTGCATATTAATTGAAAGCCTTCAACGATAGTGATGAAAATCTAGTTTGTGAATCGCCATGCTCACCAATCACTGATCTGTCAGAACTTCTTGACCCACATGATACCTGTCATCTGGACTTCAGCTAAGTGCTGCCACCATGTGCTGGGAGGTTGTTTTCACTTCTGTAATAAATGATTTTGCCTGTGTTTGTGACCTAAGGTTGTTATTATCAAATTGAAAGACAAATTGAATGTGTTACGCTGGATATAAGAGATGATATCACTGCACACCCTCCATAAATCACATGAAAACTTCTGTAAATTCAGTGCCTAGATGCTCTAGGCCGTGTTCTCATGATTTATAGGAGAATATCTCCCTGATCTGAATCCCGACCAGCCATTTGATTGGCTGCTATATCATGTTTCATTTCTCCAAGATCTCGGGATCTAGATATTCTGAATGCATTTAATGTGGCACCACACTAGACTTTTTTTAAAAACACAAATTGCTGTTAAAGTGGAGTTTAACAGACGTATCCTATTGCGTAGATCCTTGTATCAAGAACATAGTGCAGTCGAACAGCTGCCCAGACTTTTTCACAGTTAGTGCCTAAGATGAGGAATTACCTGGAAATATGGACTCTGAGTATCCCAGAGACACACCTCTCCATGTTTGGAGGGTTCTCTCCCTAAAATATGAGTCCAGCAATGATTATTTTCCTCTCATAAACTGACTGTGTGAGATATAAAAGGAATGATTTCAGTTCAAATCGATGGCCTCCTCTGCATAAATGTTCTGTTTTACCAGATAAAGCAAATATCTGCCCTCAGAACTTTCCCCTCGTAAATACTGAATACAGAGATCGACATGCAGAGCAAAGATTTTCCCTCATAAATTCATGATGTTTGACGAGGTGGTGATTTGTTTTTCCTGTAGGAATGCGTGAATCAATGCTTTGTTCTGCAAAGCTGTTATAATCTACCTCAGCAATGTTTGTGACCTGTGTGTTAGCGCTCAGAACATACACAAGGATGATATACTGTGTTACTACCCATCCGTATGTCATCACTGTGACGTCATCATCACCAGCATTATGATGTCACTGTCACCATTGTTATCATCTCTGCTGTCATTATCAGCCGAGGAGAATGGGATCTTCATGTGACAGACCAGCCACTGAATTCCATCTCAATTCTCTTTAGTAGGCGTTGTTTTCCTCTGTGATCATAAGGCTTACATTCTTCACAGGTCATTTATACAGCTGCGCACTGACTGAAGTATTTGCTATATTGGAATACTGCAGTTGCAGCCGCCCAATCAAACCTGCGGGCTTGGCGGCACAAGGCCAGTTCTTTAACCACCATGCAGCTCTGCCAAACCAACTGGATCACATCAAACTAATGAACACAGTCAATGTCAGATCAATACCCTACGCTCAGTGGTGACAGTAATTTAGACCGATTGTGCTGTAATCTTCTCATTGATAGCTCTGATTGAATGCACCAGCTGTACAACTTGAGTCACGATATTAGTGAGATTAAGGCGGATTTATCTGCTCGTGCTACATGACTGCACACTTTAAAATAATGCTTCCGCCCAATGTCTTTGGCACCATCACCAGGGTTTCTTCATGAAGGGTCGCAGTGTGGAATCCAGAGGAGATTTCAGAAGTCCTTTGGGGAACTTTCCCAAAGTGAGATGTCTGTCTCTCCACTACAAACTGACTACAGACCGTGTGATGCTGTTTACCCACTACACGCTCACTACAGACCACACAGTGCTGTTTCTCAACTACATACTGACTACGGACCGCAAGCTGCTGTAAACCCACGAAACACTGACTACAGATGCTGTGGTGCAGTTTATCCGCTACACACTGACTACAGACCATGTGATGCTGTTTACCCACTACACGCTCACTACAGACCACACAGTGCTGTTTCTCAACTACATACTGACTACGGACCGCAAGCTGCTGTAAACCCACGACACACTGACTACAGACGCTGTGGTGCAGTTTATCCGTTACACACTGACTACAGACCATGTGATGCTGTTTACCCACTGCACACTGACTACAGACCATGTGATGCTGTTTACCCACTGCACACTGACTACAGACCATGTGATGCTGTTTACCCACTGCACACTGACTACAGACCATGTGATGCTGTTTACCCACTGCACACTGACTACAGACCATGTGATGCTGTTTACCCACTGCACACTGACTACAGACCATGTGATGCTGTTTACCCATTACACTCTGACTACAGACTTCGTGGTGTTTAACCACTACACACTGACTACAGACCGTGCTGTGTCTTTTTTTTTAAAGATTATTTTTTGGGAGTATCTCCTCTATTAGACAGGCATTTTAGTGCAGAGGGACAGGAAAGGTGGGGAGAGGAGTGGGGAAGACAGCGAGTGGCCTGAGCCGGAATCGAACCCAGGCGGCCGTGGGAAGGACGCAGCCTTTATGGTGCTGCTTTATGACCACAGACTTTACAGGGCTGCTGCCAGACGGTGGGGATTTGTTTGGACCCACTTTTTAAATGTTTAATCCTTCATAGAGTATGCGTCTCTTCTCTTGGTAGCCACGTTAATATTGTCCTACAGCAGCATTTAAAAGATGGCTTGTTCATTTTAGGGGATCTAGCTGATACTGCTGCGTTTTTGTGAATATTTGGCCGCCGCTGCATGACTCAAAACATCACGAGCCGTCTTGCCTTTTCTCCCTTCTCTTTTTTTATAGCTTGGTTCCGGATGTTTCCGGCACATCTCTTACCCTGCACCCTCAGCCTCTGTAAATAGTAAGGTGGGGGGGGGGGGCTTAATTATGGCAGAAAAACTCTTTCAGCCCAACATGAGCTTTTATCAAGCATAGCTAATGCTCGCAAAAATAACACATTACAATTTGGGCCAACAGAAACAAATCAAGCCACCAGTGCTGCATTCATAATCCGCTAATGAGGAAAAACATTCAGGAAATATGAGCTGTACATGTAGTTCACTGCTTTTATTATTTCTCTGAAAAAAAGCTGCTGTTTCGGTAGACAGTGGGTTCAAGATATTTCCTTATTAATTTCAGGTATTAAAACCCTTGAAATTGCATGTGAAAATTGCCAAGAACGCTCGTGAAAGTTTTTATCTCAGTTTGGACTGTGGCCTGAGATGCCAGGTGTCCCCAGCCCCATTGGTGGATGAGTCACATTTCTTTATCCTTGAGCAGGGAAACTCTGAGGAATCAGTGCTGCTTCTCACGCAGATACTGCGAGATGTAATTTACTACTTTTATTTGTCAGGGCTTGCTGGTAAAAGTTCCTACAAATTTTCTTCATGGACAGCATTTGGGGCTTGTAATAACTGTGAATAATGTATTTATAACAGGTAATAACAGCGTTACAACATGATTATAACAATAATATAACACCATTGTCGCCCTTTTCACTTTATCTAATCGAGGTAACTTGGCAGGAGTAGACTATTCCCAGGAGAGTGCATCTGTGAACTTTCACAGCTATTTAGCCATTAAAAGGTGAAAGCTTTAGGCCAAAAATGTCATGAGAGTGTTCTTAACTGACCTTCCTATGGATTTAACATTAACTATTCCTGAAAGCAACACATTCCTCCAACACCGACTTACGGAAATATTCCATTTATGAAGATATACTATCCTTTATGTTTCCTCTTTACATTATAAAAAGCATGTCTCTTTCCACAGCTAGAGCAGGGCTGCCCAACCCCGTCCCTGGAGATCTACCAGGAAAACAGGCTTTCACTCCAGTCCTCACAAAGCTCACCTCATTCAGCAGCGAGAAATGTTACGAAGCTGCTGAACATCTGAGAGCGGGAATTAAGACACTGGGACAGCAGGTCGGGAGCAGGGCTGGTTTTCACTGGTACTCTTCAGTTCTTTCATTCAGTAAGTCAGCCGAGGATAACTGTGCGAGTGACGGGGACGTGAGATTAGTGTGATTCTCACGGCATCTGCATTTAAAGCGGTGTGTTCACATATTCCCTTTTATTGAGCAAGCGAGAGATGATGTCCCGAAGTCATGAGCGGAAAGCTATTTTCAGGTTTGAAGGATGTCTTCACTTGCAGTTGTTAAGTGAACATGTGGATGCGTTAGAAATTCAAAGGGGCGTTTGTGTTAGCCGGAGGATAATGGAGTCCGAGCTGAAGAGACGAGCTGCGATTTGTGATCTGCATCACAATCTCAGCCGATCAAAGGCCGAGGTTGTATCAGCACGGCGATTTTTATCATTCGCCAATTCCACTTCTGCTCAGGTTCAACTGATTCCTTTGCAGTGAGAAACCAGTCATAATAATTATTATATTCCATGGAGGACTCAATGAAAACCAGTGTGTTTGAACTTTAATACCTGTGGGCCGTGCCATCTGAATATACTTTTAAATCCAAAAATACAGTTCCTTCGCTCTATCACATCACTGCAGCTTAGGTCTGTGCTGGTTCCGGGTGCGTGCTGCGCACGCCGGACTGTGCTTGGCTCTTTAGAGTTCTAATGTATAGCGAAATGCAGCCCTGGCCCGGGGGGGTTGACCTGGTGCGGTCAGACGCCGTGATATATCATTGATAATGAGATGTGGTTGGGAACTGCTCAGTGTGGACCCATTTCTGGAAGGGGTAAAGCCAACGAATGTTGCCAGCTGTGAGTGTTAATGTGATTGGATCAGCCTGCAACCAATGACAGTCACAAAATACATGTCATAGATACAAAGCACTGACTACCCACTTTGAGGCTGTTTCATGCTTGTAAGGCAGACTCAGATCTGTCAATAATGTCTGATAACTGAAATTATCTCAGAGAGACATTAAAAGGTGTTGTCAGAAAATGTTTTATGCCTGTTAAATATGTGTTAGGTCACCTCCACTCTCATTGCTTGTCTTATATTTTCATTGGCTGTATGGATCAAGAGGCAGCAGTTTTGGCCCAGGGGATGTTAGGGGTGTTTGATTGCAGACCTCGGTGGGAGGGTACGGACCCAAGAGTGTTTTTGGATGACAAAGAGGCTTGATTAAGGTCACTGACGACCTTTGCTTATTGATAGTGGCACTCATGCTGGAAAGGTGTTCTCACCAGAATTTTGCCGGGGTTACGCTTCCACAAGCACCTCATCCTGTCTGACAGGCTGATGGCCAAATTTTGGTACCCCTTCCAGGACAGTGAGGTCGGGCAAACTACACAGCCGGCAAATTGTGGGCGTCAAGACTATGACTCTGAAATTCACAAGGTTTGTTGACAACACGCATGTATGTTATCGTTCACTTAAGACATCGTGAGAGGCCAGCACAGACCTAATGTGGAAATATTTCTGCCTTTCTGCTGACTTAAACGCCGAGTCGCTGTGGAAGAGGGAGGCTTTATTGTTCACTATTTTCTGCAGAATGAGTCATACAGAAGTTATTCTCCTTTATCTCATGAGAGGCTCCTTATGTACGATTCTGAGTCTGTGCCATGACTTCATCAGAACAGATGAAAGTTTTCCTCTCTCTCTTGAAAAAAAAATAATATGACAATCACAAAGAGAACGAGTCTTACTTCCATCTGCGAGGTGGTGTGTTGTTGTGTGGGAAGGCGCGTTGAGTCACCTGAAGAGAACCCATGAATTATCAATAACAGTCTGCACTGCCCGCATGTGTTGGTGGACTCAGCACCGTAATCACATTACCGAAGCAGCAGCGAATCGGACATGAGCGTTATTGTCTCTGTTTATTTAAATGTGTCTTTTCACTCGGCGATGAGAGTCAGCGATGGCGCGCAGTGCTTTCCTCAGACATGCTCTGGAATGCAAGATGAAAACACAACAGTCGCAAACAACAGCAATATTTAATACGTTTTTTGCCAAAAGGAATGCCTCCCAAATCTGAGATTAAGCATCTCTGGGTTCCCTTAGCAACTGACTTCCATCTGGAATGTGAATAAACTTCCTGAAACGTACAAATTTACTCCTCCTGGGAGAGCACACTGCTCATCTCCGAGTCTGGGGCTGAGTTAAACTCATATAAGATTCTGTTATACAAACCACAAACTTACTGCACTCAACTCTCAGACTTGCACATACCATAAATATACTGCAATTATTAAACAGGCTTAGATCTCAGGGAGGCACTCTAGTGCTTGCAGATTATAATTTAAGATGTCTGTGATATTAATCCAGAGGATTCACATTATTCTGTCTGTTATATATGCTTGGTTTTGTGGTGCTAATGGTGTGAATGTGTTCTGGGACTAGCCGACCAGACTCACACTTAATATCTGTAGTGTACCTGTCTGTTTGCATCTGGCCATACCCCTGATGTTTGCACTAGCAGTTGTTTGCGGTAATGTATTGATAAGTTGCTTTGAACAAAAGCGTCGGGCACATGCATAAAACATTATGGCAGTAAACAGAAGCAGGGCTTGTCGTGAATTGGTAAGCGGGGCTTTAAATGCACGGCAGTGACCTGTTACTTACTCTGCACACGAGTGCGGGCTGCGGTTCCAATCACAAACTCCACTTTTGATTTGAGAGAGCCCAGACAAAAGCACCATGCCATTGCACACTTGTGAGGTAAGGGTGTGTGTTTAGTATGAATATCAGGGGGAGACTAAAATGTAGGCACACCTGCTGTATCCTCAAGCAAAGGAGCATAACACCATCTTTCCTCCCAAATTAAATCAAAGGGCGATACACATTATATTTGAGTAAATTTATATTGGAGAAATGAAGATAAAATTTTTTTTTTATGTATAAAGTCTGTACGAGAGAGTTTTCGCTCAGTGTATGCATTTGTAATCATAATAGCAGTTTTTATTCGGCCTTAATATGACTGTAATAACCCCTGGGTTGATTACTATTTGGTTTGAGGAAAGGGAAGATTTCTGAATCTCTGATAACTCTTGTTAAAATAGGTCCGTATCATTAACAAACGTGTGAAGGCGTGAGCTCACAACAGAACAGTCTGAGTGCTGTTATTGTTGCTAAAAACAAATTCTCCCGCTCAGATCTGTCATGATCTCATTCTCCCCTCGCTGCAGAGTTTAGAAGATGTCTTCATCTTCTCTGTGCGTGATAATGCACCGCCCAGCCAAAGAGACAGGTGTTGGTCTGAGGGTGTAAAATAAATTCTGTTTTTTTTTTTTTTTTTGAAGGGTTGGAAGTATTAAGATGGGGGTTAAGCCACAGTTCATGTTGGTTAATGGGACCCACGGTCAGGTGTTAAATCCGCATAACTGTGACCCTGCGAGCTATTGAACACAGTTAAACTGCATTTGCAAGTTTATAGACTTAAATGAAAATAAATTGGTTTTGCTTATGAAAGATGAAACTGTGCAAAACTATTTGTATTTTTAAAAACTACATATTTTTAATCCATTTTTTAATTCCAGTCATTTCCATTCATTTTTGGACAGAGATATACATTTAAACACCTATAGCTCTCCCTCAACAATCAGGAAATTTGCCCCTGGGCAGAGGTTAAGCACCACAAAATTAAAAATTAAAAATTTCTAAACTTGCTAGTCCTGAACTCCATATATTAGTATGAAGATTTTAGCGTGCATTCCAAATGTATTTCACATTTGAATGGCTTCGTCATGAGGCATGCTTATTGCACGTGCTGAACGGTAGCAGTTAGGGTGGCACCTCTGAAAACGTAGGTTTCAACTCAAATATTGATTTTGGTTCTTCCAATTAAAGTTCAGATTTCAGAGAACAGTTTTTGGCAAATACAGGTATCCTTTCCATCTTTAAATGTCAGTGGGCCCATACTTTTAACAGCATCAAAGATGTTAAAACATACCCTTTCTTTAAAAGCTAATGAGGTGTGAAGTAAAGATCAAATTCTTTTCAGACTGACTTTATATGCCAGGCGAGACATGTCCAAGCTATTTTTCCAAGAATTCAGTGAAATTTGGTCATGCTGTTAATTAAGTCCTTTGGTGTTGTGGAACTTGTGTTAAGAATTGGGTGGTGCTTTACTTTTTTCTCAGGTGCACACCACACCACTGTACATAAAGATAGACAGCCTAACAGCTCTCCATAAGTGAGGCCAAAGCACATTGATCACCATCTAGTGGCTGGCTGCAGTATAGGTAATAAACCCCGCCCCCTCCATTCAATTGTTCATTTTTTTCTGTTAAGTTTGGTTTTCTGTAGTTATTTGATACTATAAAAAGGCGGGGTAAAGTCATGATTGACAGCGACTTTAAGGGAGGTAGTTGCTTGCTGGCTTATTTCTGGGATTCTTTGGCGCTGGAATGTTATCATCAAGAGAAGATATAGCATTTACATCACTTATGTATTAGTTGCTAGGTCCCAGTACAACTGAATGTTACCCGTGGAAATTTTTTTAAGTTTGATGAAAACTTCCAGGAGAATTATCTTTGCTCTGAACATGGTGTCATGTACTGTTTGCAGTGATACTATTGCCATTAAGTAAAACCTATTTGCTTGCTAGCAAGCATGCTAGTTTGGCAACATTCTATGATGGGTCACTGTAAGTTAGGTTGCAATGGATATAGATGAAAGCTCTGAAATCATTTAACTTGGTGATTTGAATATCGACTGGGTCTCGGGTGCTTCAAATAGCTTGAAAGATGTGTGCATTAATTTGAATATGACTCAACTGATCTCGCGTCCTACACGGCCTGACCCTAAGGATCCTAATAGAGCTACGCTCTTGGATCTTATTTTAACTAATAGGCCTCATAATTTTAAAGCTAATGGTGTTTTCCCTTTGGATTTTAGTGACCATTGTCCTGTAGCTTGTGTCAGGAATAATAGTAACCCAAAATCAGAATCTAGGGTCATAGTCAAAAGAAATTTTAAACATTTCTCGGAACAAGCTCTTTTGCATGACTTGTATCTGAGTGACATGCATTATACTGCTGTTATTCCTGACCCTCATTTAGCATTAAGCCATTTTATCACGTCTTTTAATACTGTGGTGGATAAGCATGCCCCTTTTAAAAAGTTGAGAGTGAAGAACAGGGCAAATCCCTGGTTTTCCCCTGATATCTCGGAGCTGTTGAAGGCTCGGGATTTCGCTGGGAAAAAAGCGCGTGTTTCTGGGTTGCGTTCTGACTGGCAAGATTTTCGTTACCTTTGCAACAGAACCCTTACAGCAATTCGGAAGGCCAAGTCATCTTATTATCTCTCCAACTTATCTGACTCAGACGGGAATTCTGCGAAATTTTGGAGAACTTTTAAATCTTTGTCTCAGCTCCCCTCCTCGGCTTTACCAAGTAGGATTACTAAGGATTCTGTCATTATTTCAGATAATGGGGAACTTTGTAATATTTTTAATGAGCATTTTGTTAATGCAGGCCACCTCTTTGAAATTTAGTATGCACATTAACTGCACATTTCAGGGTGGCCTTTTATTGTGGACAGTCTAAGGTACACCTGTGCACTAATCATGGTGTCTGATGAGCATCTTGATGTGGCACACCTGTGAGGTGGGATGGATTGTCTCAGCAAAGCAAAAGTGCTCACTATCACACATTTAGACAGATTTGTGAACAATGTTTGAGAGAAATGGTAATATTGTGTATCTGGAATGAATTTTAGATCTTTGAGTCCATCTCATGACAAATGGGAGCAAAAACAAAAGTGTTGCGTTTATATTTTTGTTGAGTGTACAAGGCATTGTTGGGTAAACTGCCTGGATATCTGACCAGTTTGCTTAACGTGAGGAAGGGGGAATACGGTCTGCGCACTCCTGACTTTTTGGTTTTAGATGTCCCAAGGATGCGTACTGATCTGGGTAAAACTGCTTTTATGTATTATACTCCACAGCAGTGGAATGGGATTCAGCAGTTTTTTAAGTTGGAAAGTCTTATTTCAATTGATCGTTTTAAATATCTTTTATTGGCGGCCTCAAAGCAGGAATGTACGTGTGTAATTTAGTCATTGTTTTTATTTATTTTACTTGGTGTTTTCTGTGTTTTTTTTTGTTTTTTTTTTAATTTGCTACTTGGCTCCGTTTGAAAAAGAGAGCTTGGTCTCAATCGGACTCCGAGTATAAATAAATAAATAAATAGATGGTAAAATTCACTTTATTCAGAAGATTGTGTTAAGTATTATTAGCAATGAAGCTATGGACAGCGCAAAGA
Organism: Gymnothorax reevesii; assembly: GCA_029721435.1. Classification (NCBI taxonomy): domain Eukaryota; kingdom Metazoa; phylum Chordata; class Actinopteri; order Anguilliformes; family Muraenidae; genus Gymnothorax; species Gymnothorax reevesii. The sequence continues at coordinate 93,613,873 of CM056581.1, read as the reverse complement.
GCCTTTTTATCATTTAAAAACAGTTACCTATATAACTACCTTGCTAGTAAATAGAGATTGAATGACAGTACAGCTATCTGGTTAGCTAGCTAGCAAGCAAGGTTGTTAGATCTGATGGTTAAACACGTTAGCAGAGAATCCATTTACCCTCAGACTCTAGCTATTTACTTTATTTTGAAGGATTGGAATGGATTTTTAAAGTAAGGTTGTATGAGGTATTAAAACATAGTCAATGTATTTACCGCCGAGCTGGTAGATAGCTAGCAGTTGGCACAAAATAGTGTTATCTGGCAGGAACACCAAACTTTGGGAGCCAAGTGATGTAGCTACTGCTATGAACGAGGAAAGCAAAAAAAAAAAACAAAAAAGCATTCTTAGCCTCATATATTTGGACTTGAAAAACTAACTAACCCTTTAACACCCCTTCAGTCATGGTAAAATGGGGCATTTGATCGGCCTCAAATTTGCTTACTTCACATTTCCAGACATTGACACAGCTAGCCAGGCTACATTATGTGGGGGATGTGCTTGCGATTGAGTAGGGCGGGTATATGGGCGGGGCCTCGATACCATAACACAGCCCCCGATCACTACTGCGCAGACTCTGGCTCCGAATGCACAAAGCAGCAGTGTACGTATAAAGGATATTTTGGCTCCATTTTTGCGCAGCGTAAGGAAGTGGAGATGCACCGTCCATCTTTATGTGGGGTCTGTGGCAGGGCTTCCCAAACTCGGCCCTGGGGATCTACTGTGTATGCAGGTTTTCATTTCAACCACGCGTATAACCCCAGAATGAACAAGCTGTTAATTATTTCAAATTAATCGCTTTTCAGGCCAGGGTTATGTTTCACCCTCCTAAGCTAAGCTAAGATGGCAGAAAGTTTCAAATGATCAAAATCAAGACTGGGGTGAATCAGTAAACTGCTAATTATGCTTCTGAACGCAGGCGTTAAAGTTTTTTTTCCAGATGGTTTTCCGGAAACCTATGCCTCACATAATGTGGCTTAAAAGTGTAAATAATCCACATGACTATGGGTAGCACAGTTTAAAAAATTAAAATAAAAAAGGAACTCATTAAATTTTTTGGATTGCTATTAGAGTTGGGACAGAAACCAGCAGACTCGATGAGTCCCAGGACCAAGTTTGGGAGCCCCTAGTCTATGGTGTACACCATCTAAGCGCCAACTTGGAGATAAACTCTTTTCACAGTAATGTGAATTTAGGCGAGAATAATTAACACAGGGAAAAGCAATTTATTATGATCCACACAGGAAGGGGATCCTGAAATAAGTTTGAAATTATTCTATTCTCTCAATTCTTGGAAAGTTTACCCCCATGTTGATGGTAATTAATCTGCAGAATTCTACACTTGGTTGCAAACCCTTTGTAGTCATTGACTGATTCCTGAAACCCATAAACGGCACCAGATGCCAGGCTTCTTCCCTTGTGATGCTCTGCCAGGCCTTCGCTGCAGCTGTCAGCACTTCCTGCTTTATCTTGGGGCATTTCGCCTTCAGATTTTGCCTCCAGCAAGTGAAGTGTATGTTGGGTTCAGATCAGGTGACTGATTTGCGTATTGTTGAATATCCTGACTTTTTTTTTTCCTTATAAAGGCCTCTGTAGCTTTTTTGGTGTGATTCTGATCATTGTCCATCTGCACCGTGAAGCACCATCCAGTATATTTTGAGACATTTAGCTGAACCTCAGCTGGTGACATAGCTTTACTCAATTTAGAATACATATTGATGCATTTTTAGCAGTAAAATCATCAATAAATATGAAGGATATCATTGGCCATTCAAGCTCATGCATAAACAGTCTTCACTTCGCCGTACTCATATTACCATTCTTTACGCAGGTCTTTAACAGCTTCTTTTGACTGTTGACATGCATTCATCTGTGTCCAGGAGGGTGTTCTTGATCTGGCAGACTGCTGTGAAGAGGTTTTTCTTCACAAAGAAAATAATTAACCTCTCATCCACCACAGCTGCAGTCTGTGGTGTTCCACAGCTTGTCAGTGTGTGTTTTTTCTTTTTAAGAATGCAATAAATAGTTGATTTGGTTGTGAAAGTATTATTCAGACTGCTAGCTGTGCCTGTGTAATGTGTTGTGTATAGCAGTAGTGCTGTATTGCGAGCTGCCTCTCTTTAATCTGTTGTGATGGCAGTAGTGTTGTATTGCTCTGTGCCTCTCTGTAATGGGTTGTGTATAGCATTAGTGCTGTGTTATAAAACGGGTGCTTCCCATCCTTGTGATTGGATGAGCCGCGTTCCATGCTGGTATAAAATCAGTTTAACCCACTGTATTCTGAGGCAGACCGAAGCACAAAATATCCCTGTGCGCCTGGCCTAGCAACCAACTACTCTGCGCTCAACTGACTCGTTAGGTTACGTTTGTTTCAAGACTTTTAGCTTGCTATTTCAGTAGTGCTGTATTGCTCTCTGTAATGTGTTGTGTACAGCAGTAGGGCTGTATTGCTCTCTGTAATGTGTTGTGTACAGCAGTAGTGCTGTATTGCTCTCTGTAATGTGTTGTGTACAGCAGTAGTGCTGTATTGCTCTCTGTAATGTGTTGTGTACAGCAGTAGTGCTGTATTGCTCTCTGTAATGTTTTGTGTTCAGCAGTAGTGCTGTATTGCTCTCTGTAATGTGTTGTGTACAGCAGTAGTGCTGTATTGCTCTCCGTAATGTGTTGTGTACAGCAGTAGTGCTGTATTGCTCTCTGTAATGTGTTGTGTACAGCAGTAGTGCTGTATTGCTCTCTGTAATGTGTTGTGTACAGCAGTAGTGCTGTATTGCTCTCTGTAATGTGTTGTGTACAGCAGTAGTGCTGTATTGCTCTCTGTAATGTGTTGTGTACAGCAGTAGTGCTGCATTGCTCTCTGTAATGTGTTGTGTACAGCAGTAGTGCTGTATTGCTCTCTGTAATGTGTTGTGTACAGCAGTAGTGCTGTATTGCTCTCTGTAATGTGTTGTGTACAGCAGTAGGGCTGTATTGCTCTCTGTAATGTGTTATGTACAGCACTAGCGCTGTATTGCTCTCTGTAATGTGTTATGTACAACAGTAGTGCTGTATTGCTCTCTGTAATGTGTTATGTACAGCAGTAGTGCTGTATTGCTCTCTGTAATGTGTTGTGTACAGCAGTAGTGCTGTATTGCTCTCTGTAATGTGTTGTGTACTGCAGTAGTGCTGTATTGCTCTCTGTAATGTGTTGTGTACAGCAGTAGTGCTGTATTGCTCTCTGTGATGTGTTGTGTACAGCACTAGTGCTGTATTGCTCTCTGTAATGTGTTATGTACAGCAGTAGTGCTGTATTGCTCTCTGTAATGTGTTGTGTACAGCAGTAGTGCTGTATTGCTCTCTGTAATGTGTTGTGTACAGCAGTAGAGCTGTATTGCTCTCTGTAATGTGTTGTGTACAGCAGTAGTGCTGTATTGCTCTCTGTGATGTGTTGTGTACAGCACTAGTGCTGTATTGCTCTCTGTAATGTGTTGTGTACAGCAGTAGTGCTGTATTGCTCTCTGTAATGTGTTGTGTACAGCAGTAGTGCTGTGTTGCTCTCTGTAATGTGTTATGTACAGCACTAGTGCTGTATTGCTCTCTGTAATGTGTTGTGTACAGCAGTAGCGCTGTATTGCTCTCTGTAATGTGTTGTGTACAGCAGTAGGGCTGTATTGCTCTCTGTAATGTGTTTTGTACAGCAGTAGTGCTGTATTGCTCTCTGTAATGTGTTGTGTACAGCAGTAGTGCTGTATTGCTCTCTGTAATGTGTTGTGTACAGCAGTTGTGCTGTATTGCTCTCTGTAATGTGTTGTGTACAGCAGTAGTGCTGTATTGCTCTCTGTGATGTGTTGTGTACAGCACTAGTGCTGTATTGCTCTCTGTAATGTGTTGTGTGCACCAGTAGTGCTGTATTGCTCTCTGTAATGTTTTCTGTACAGCAGTAGTGCTGTATTACTCTCTGTAATGTGTTATGTACAGCACTAGTGCTGTATTGCTCTCTGTAATGTGTTGTGTACAGCAGTTGTGCTGTATTGCTCTCTGTAATGTGTTGTGTACAGCACTAGTGCTGTATTGCTCTCTGTAATGTGTTGTGTACAGCACTAGTGCTGTATTGCTCTCTGTAATGTGTTATGTACAGCACTAGTGCTGTATTGCTCTCTGTAATGTGTTGTGTACAGCAGTAGTGCTGTATTGCTCTCTGTAATGTGTTATGTACAGCACTAGTGCTGTATTGCTCTCTGTAATGTGTTGTGTACAGCAGTAGTGCTTTATTGCTCTCTGTAATGTGTTGTGTACAGCACTAGTGCTGTATTGCTCTCTGTAATGTGTTGTGTACAGCAGTAGTGCTGTATTGCTCTCTGTAATGTGTTGTGTACAGCAGTAGTGCTGTATTGCTCTCCGTAATGTGTTGTGTACAGCAGTAGTGCTGTATTGCTCTCTGTAATGTGTTGTGTACAGCAGTAGTGCTGTATTGCTCTCTGTAATGTGTTGTGTACAGCAGTAGTGCTGTATTGCTCTCTGTAATGTGTTGTGTACAGCAGTAGTGCTGTATTACTCTCTGTAATGTGTTGTGTACAGCAGTAGTGCTGTATTGCTCTCTGTAATGTTTTGTGTACAGCAGTAGGGCTGCATTGCTCTCTGTAATGTGTTGTGTACAGCAGTAGCGCTGTATTGCTCTCTGTAATGTGTTGTGTACAGCAGTAGTGCTGTATTGCTCTCTGTAATGTGTTGTGTACAGCAGTAGTGCTGTATTGCTCTCTGTAATGTGTTGTGTACAGCAGTAGGGCTGTATTGCTCTCTGTAATGTGTTATGTACAGCACTAGCGCTGTATTGCTCTCTGTAATGTGTTATGTACAACAGTAGTGCTGTATTGCTCTCTGTAATGTGTTATGTACAGCAGTAGTGCTGTATTGCTCTCTGTAATGTGTTGTGTACAGCAGTAGTGCTGTATTGCTCTCTGTAATGTGTTGTGTACAGCAGTAGTGCTGTATTGCTCTCTGTAATGTGTTGTGTACAGCAGTAGTGCTGTATTGCTCTCTGTAATGTGTTGTGTACAGCAGTAGTGCTGTATTGCTACTAGCCTGGACAGCAGTTTGTTTCTGCATGTTTAGAGCGGGGACACCGGGAGTGTATAACCTGTCACTGCCCTCCTGGAATTGGCCTGAGTTTTGCATTGTCTTGTTCCAGAGGGACTGTGATTTCTGGGAGCCTGTAATGATGTTTCCCAGATAGCTGTGCCCCCCCCCCACCCATACACTGTAATTAATGGAGGCCCATAAAGACTGGGCCCCTTACAGAGTCTCAGCGACAGCACTCAGCTGAATGGAATCTCGCTCTGATTAATGGCTGTCTTTTGGGCCAGACGGCTGGGCGTTTTGCTTGCTTCGTCTCATTTATTCGATCGGGCACCGTGAGTCATGCCCGTCCTTACCATTTTACTCCAGAAAAAAAAACGCCAGAGAAGAAGCAGAGATTCGCTCTTAATAATTGAGGAGTGTGTTTGTATATGTGTGTTTGTGCGGGAAGAAATGATGAATATAATGAAATACATTAACTTTTCAGTTGGGAATGGAAGGTCGCGCTGACGAACGCAAGGTGACTCAGAGACTGACGAAAATTTAACTGATGGAATGAATTAAGTGAGGGGGAGGACAGTTTAAATCATATTCACTGGCATATTATTTAGACATAGTTGATTACTCAAATCTAAATGAAATTAAGAATTGAAAAATTCAATACATGCAGGAGTGAAGGACGGGGGAGTGAGACAGTGTGGGTGAGAGGTTTTTATCCAGGCTGGGACAAGTTTGGACGGGGCAGTCTGTCCTGCCAGCTGGTTTGGAAGGACATCCCCTTCCCAGAGTTTTTTAGTGATGCTGCCCCTCTCCCGATCCCAGAGATCAGAATCTTTGTGCTCCCCCCCCGTACCGCGCCGATCCAGAGGTCATCCCAGCCACTCCTCTCCTCCAGAACTTTAGTTTCGATGATTTTGCCTCTCATTGGCCATCTTGGCAACACCGTCAGGCAGCAATTCAGGTCTGACAAGACCAGGTTCCTATCGAAATGTTTGGAGAGAGAGTGTGGTAGAAGGAGGCACTCCTCTCCTCCCCCTCACCCATCATCCTGTCTGTACCTGCCTATTCAACCAATCCTCTCCCATTGTTATCTTTTGAATTTCCCTCCAGCCCCCTCTGTTGATCATTCATTGGTTTTCTCAGCCATTTGTCCCTTTCTATCCAATCAGTTCAATTCTTACTGTAAAGAACAGCCCACCTTGTTTCAGCATAAATCTCTGGGCCTCCATCTTTCGGGCCTCTTGCCATGCTGGTACCAGACAGAGCCACAAACTTCAGCGGTTGGTTTTCATTGGTATGATTCACCATTTGTTCAAAATTGTAACAGTACAATAAACTTGTTAAAATACTGTTTGTCGTAATCTCTCGGTTCTACGACAAGAGCCATTACTTCACCTTCAATGGTCACGAAGACATAGACACTGCTTGTATAGAACCATCAGTCTAATCTGATGATGAGCGCTTAGAAACTTGTTTATGGTTTTTCTTCTTTTATACAAGCTGAATGTTCCATGGCACCGACTATCACACCAGAATTATTGAAAAAAAACAAACAAAAAAAAACCTCCAAATGAACCATTTGAAACTGACATGAATCTGAACTGTGTGATTGCAAGTGCAACAACCTGATTGGTTGGATATGCTTCCTGGTTCAGCCTTCACAAAGCAGACGATTGGCTTTTGGGGAGAAATGGTGGGATATGTGTTATACAGCATCTCTGGTGTTACAAACCTTTGTGCTCAAAATGCTTTAAGTGGTTTTTCTCCTCTCTTTCCCACCTCTGGTGCGACCTCTGGCCAGTCCGTGGTATTAACTCTTTCCCAACTGGCCTACACGAGGACAAAATGGCTAAAGAAAAACACTGCCCCCTCAAGAAAAAAAAACATAAAACATTTGAATTTTTTTTTTTTTTTTGATGTTGTAAGCTGTTCATATTCTGATTAAATATCACTCCATTTTAAATAATTTCCTCAACAAAACTTTTCTGGATGACAATTTTGGTCCCATTCTCCACACTGCAAAAAGTGATTTTCAAGAAAGGGAAATTTACTTATTTTAAGACTGAAAACACTTATTTCTATCACTATTTTCTTAGTAAGACAAGACATTTTTCCTTGATTTGAGTTATTTTGACTATCTTGCCAATGGGGTAAGTAAATTTCACTTGACAAGAGAAATTTACTTACCCCATTGGCAAGGTAGTCAAAATTACCTAAAATCAAGGTCAAATTTCTTGTTTTACTAAGAAAATAGTGGTAGAAAGTGTTTTCTGTCTTAAAATAAGTAAATTTCCCTTTCTTGAAAATCACTTTTTGCAGTGCAGAATTTATAACAGATACCTTTTCTGTGTCATTTTCTGTCATGTTTTTCAGGTGACAGTGAGCAACAACCAAACTGGTTGCAATATGTAAACAATAATTACCATGTGCAAGTGATCATAAACAAAAGATGTTTTCAAGAAAATGAGGTTGTGTTTTGAGGTGACAAACTATTTCAATGATAGCCAGTCATTTCAATATCTGGGTATCATCGGAAAGAGAGCTTTCTTTTCAGCTTTCTTTTGATGTAAAACATGACGTAATCCCATGTAATACGCAATACGATTGAAGTAAGTTTGGTAACCTTTCTCGCTGGTGATATCTGACTGAGATTTTTCCGTGCTGTTGGGAAAGAGTTAATAGAACAGCGACCAGGTGAGGATCCTTACTTTACCTCCTCATTCGTCCTTTGCTGCTAACAGCCTTATCTTTCTGGATGTGATGTGAAAATTAAATGTGAGCCATTAACCGCCTTGTGTTTAATATCACTGAAAACGTGATTGCTGTTCTGCAGTCGATGAACGGCTCTCGATGTCAGAAGAGGGGTTCTTGGGAGCTGCAGAACAATAGTGAGGATTTTATTACCATCATAGTAATAATGGTGACGGTAATGGTCGTAAATGTGCTCGAAAGCTGGGTGCTTTAAATACAAAACGTATTGGACGTTTCAGCATATTCTCGCACCTTGTCTCTCATTAACGTCCTTCATAATTTTCATTTCTACTGGCCACAGAAAGCAGTGAGTCTAACATGTTTGCTTTGTGCAGGAATAAAGCATTGAAATAAGCCATCAGGGTTTAACAAAAATTTGATTATTAATTCAATAGTCAGTTATTCATGTCTCTGATATTTCAGGCCTGTAATGGACTGGTTTGCTTTGCCGAAAAACGCATTGATATTCTCGGCACTCTAGATGGTTTGCTTTTATTGACTTTGAAGCGGTAAAAAGTACCAACACAATGCTGTTCATCACTGATATCTGCTGTGTGTCCCAAAAAACGGCTCTGTTTCCATCCTTCTTCTCACAAATCAATTCCCTCTTTACAACACCAGATGTTTTTCAACAATATTCATGTTCAAAATAGAAAGACCTCCAAGAAATGTCAGCTTCATGGCAGTTTGCCATTTCAATAGCTCAACACGCCAGGATTATTCTAAAATGCATTTCGGATAAGACATAGACAGGCTTCAAGAAAAAAAAAAATAGAGGAGAAAAAAAGCTTTTCATTCCTGTTTGAAGATTAAAGTGAATGCTCTCAGCTCTTTTTGATGGTTAGCCTGGGGGTAAGTGGACCGATAGTTTGTCCTGTTGGCTGAGTTCATTTTCTTATGAGAGCACAGGGCCAAGTCACACAATGCTCTCGCCATGGCGATGGGATCAAAGGGTAAAGTTTTTTTCTCTCTCCTCCATTTTAATGTGACAACCATGGCTGACGGCGGAATGTAAAATGGTGTCACTCACAGTCATGAAATGCCCTTACATTTCGGGATGCAGCCAGGTATTTCAGCCCTGGGTAATGATCTTCTATCTGGGCCCTAGAGCCTGGAGAATCCAATGTTCTAATATTTTTGAAGCATCCATTCAGTCTGGGCCTTTGGACTCATCCTCCCATCCACCACAGCATCCTACCATACTATGTACTTAGAGTCACTGTAGTGTACTTCACACTTCAGAATCACTCTTCCATACATTGAATTGAAAATCATCCTACAATACTCCACACTTGGAATAATCCTACCATAATCTTCAGTATACTTGAATCTAACAAGCTTTGCAATTTGAATCATTGCACTGTATTCATCATTTGGGAATACCACACTTAGCAATTTGAATCCGCTTACCACACTTTGCATTTAAAATCATTATAATGCACTCATACTACACAGCTCCTGTAAAGCTCATCTACACCACAGGTTCAGCACAGCACATCAACACCCCAGCGATTGTACAGCACATCAACACCCCAGCTCCTGTACAGCACATCTACACCCCAGCTTCAGTACAGCACATCTACACCGCAGCTCCTGTACAGCACATCTACACCCCATCTCCTGTACAGCACATCTACACCCCATCTCCTGTACAGCACAACTGCACCCTAGCTCCTGTACAGCACATCTGCACCCCAGCTTCAGTACAGCACATCTACACCACAGCTCCTGTACAGCACATCTACACCCCATCTCCTGTACAGCACATCTGCACCCTAGCTCCTGTACAGCACATCTGCACCACAGCTTCAGTATAGCACATCTACACCGCAGCTCCTGTACAGCACATCTACACCCCATCTCCTGTACAGCACATCTACACCCCATCTCCTGTACAGCACGTCTACACCCCAGCTCCTGTACAGCATATCTGCACCACAGCTTCAGTACAACACATCTACACCACAGCTCCTGTACAGCACATCTACACCCCAGTGCCTGTACAGCACATCTACACCACAGCTCCTGTACAGCATACCTGCACCACAGCTTCAGTACAACACATCTACACCACAGCTCCTGTACAGCACATCTACACCCCAGTGCCTGTACAGCATATCTACACCACAGCTCCTGTACAGCACATCTACACCCCAGCGCCTGTACAGCACATCTACATCCCAGCGCCTGTACAGCACATCTATACCCCATCTCCTGTACAGCACATCTACACCCCATCTTCTGAACAGCACATCTACACCACAGCTGCTGTACAGCACATCTACATCCTAGCACCTGAACAGCACATCCACCCCATCTCCTGTACAGCACAGCTACACCACAGCTTCGGTAAAACATATCTACAGCCCAGCTCCTGTGTACCACTTCTACACCCCAGCGCCTTTACAGCGCATCTACACCTCATCTCCTGTACAGTATATCTACACCACTGCTCCTGTACAGCACATCTACACCCCAGCGCCTGTACAGCACATCTACACCCCAGCTCCTGTACAGCACATCTATAGCCCTGCACCTGTACTGCACACCTACACCACAGCTCCAGTACAGCACATCTACACCTCAGCTCCTGTACAGCACATCTACACCATAGCTCTTGTACAGCACATCTACACCCCCAACTCCTGTACAGCACATCTAAACCCCAGCACTTGGACAGCACATGTACACCGCAGCTCCTGTACAGCACATCTACACCTCAGCTCCTGTACAGCACATCTATAGCCCTGCACCTGTACAGCACACCTACACCACAGCTCCAGTACAGCACATCTACACCTCAGCTCCTGTACAGCACATCTACACCATAGCTCTTGTACAGCACATCTACACCCCCAACTCCTGTACAGCACATCTAAACCCCAGCACTTGGACAGCACATGTACACCGCAGCTCCTGTACAGCACATCTACACCTCAGCTCCTGTACAGCACATCTAGACCCCAGCGCCTGTAAAGCACATCTACACCGCAGCTCCTGTACAGCACATCTACACCCCATCTCCTGTACAGTATATCTACACCACAGCTCCTGTACAGCACATCTACTCCACAGTTCCTGCAGAGCTCTGCTCCTGTGTATCATGGCCCCTGCGCAGAGTTAGTGTTTTTAGAGTGAGGTGAGATTTGGGATCTTCTTTGGGAGATGTTTTGGCAGAGTGTGTGCAGCATGCTGTGCTGTGGGGCGATTAAATCAGAATCTCTGCTGGACCGTCACTTTCTACTTGGGCTGAGTGTTTGCAGAGTGTGATAGAGAATGACATCCTACGCATACTCTCCACTTTCACCTATCAGCTGTTTTTCTCTCAGTCACATGACAAGCATTCTTTTTGGATTGGCTGGGCCGGGAATCTGTGGAATAGCAAAAAATATTGCAATGACAGAAAGACTCAGATCTCTGGGAGAACAAAGTACCTCTACCTCCCTTTCTCTCTGTACGCTAGAGTTTCTGACCTACCTCTCTCCTTCCCTCTCTCGCTCTGTCTCTCTCTGCCCTCTCCCACACCTCTCCCCCTCCTCCTCTCTCTCTCTCTCCCTTCCTCTATTTGCTTTATAGCTTTCCTTGTCCTTGTCTATTTGTCTGTTTCTGTCTGAGGATGGGTACATTTCCTCATTAAATAAATAAAAGCAGGAGATTTACTGGAATAGAAAGCTGCCCTCGATTGTCCTTTGAGCAGTGTACAAACCTTTTAAAGATGACTGCGTAAATTTCCGGGCCATGTTTAAATCATGAACTCCCGACTCTCACTGATATGATTTATCCCCTGTAGCAGGTTCAGGTCTCTGCTCTTGATGTAAAAACATGCATTATACAAATCTGAAACCCACACACTAAGGGATATTCAACAGAGAAATGGTGAAACGGTGAGATTTCAGTGCAACATTTTTACTTTTTCTGTGCCAGATCATGATAATTAAGCCCTCAAGGAGCAGACTACAGTTAAAATTCACATTATAAACTCATTTAAAAAAAATTATTATGCATGCATGATAAATTCAAGGTTAATGCTGCTTAATTAAATAACGCATATATGAAGTTTAGTTTATGGCTTCATAATTTTGGATTGTACACTTTTTTTTTTTTACGTACACAATAAGAAAGTTCGACATCATTTACATGTTTATAAATAAGGCCACGTGTGTTTCCAGGATGGTCAGTTAAGTTTTCTAGGTCAGATCCAGTGACTCTTTTATTTGTTTGCAGTGATTGCTGCGCTAGCATCAGATGCCCCGGTAAAGGCACTGTAATCATGCAGTACTGGTGCTCACTGCTCACAGGCTTATTCTGTGTGTCTCTGTCTGCAGCTCTGTCACACACTACAGGCTGATCACACACTGCTCTCTCTTCTCACACTACAGGCTGATCACACACTGCTCTCTCCTCCCACACTACAGGCTGATCACACACTGCTCTCTCCTCCCACACTACAGGCTGATCACACACTGCTCTCTCCTCCCACACTACAGGCTGATCACGCACTGCTCTCTCCTCCCACACTACAGGCTGATCACACACTGCTCTCTCCTCCCACACTACAGGCTGATCACACACTGCTCTCTCTTTTCACACTACAGGCTGATCACACACTGCTCTCTCCTCCCACACTACAGGCTGATCACACACTGCTCTCTCCTCCCACACTACAGGCTGATCACACACTGCTCTCTCCTTCCACACTACAGGCTGATCACACACTGCTCTCTCTTCTCACACTACAGGCTGATCACGCACTGCTCTCTCCTCCCACACTACAGGCTGATCACACACTGCTCTCTCCTCCCACACTACAGGCTGATCACACACTGCTCTCTCCTCCCACACTACAGGCTGATCACACACTGCTCTCTCCTCCCACACTACAGGCTGATCACACACTGCTCTCTCCTCCCACACTACAGGCTGATTACACACTGCTCTCTCCTCCCACACTACAGGCTGATCACACACTGCTCTCTCCTCCCACACTACAGGCTGATCACACACTGCTCTCTCCTCCCACACTACAGGCTGATCACACACTGCTCTCTCCTCCCACACTACAGGCTGATTACACACTGCTCTCTCCTCCCACACTACAGGCTGATCACACACTGCTCTCTCCTCCCACACTACAGGCTGATCACACACTGCTCTCTCCTCCCACACTACAGGCTGATCACACACTGCTCTCTCTTCTCACACTACAGGCTGATCACACACTGCTCTCTCCTCCCACACTACAGGCTGATCACACACTGCTCTCTCCTCCCACACTACAGGCTGATCACACACTGCTCTCTCTTCTCACACTACAGGCTGATCACACACTGCTCTCTCCTCCCACACTACAGGCTGATCACACACTGCTCTCTCTTCTCACACTACAGGCTGATCACACACTGCTCTCTCCTCCCACACTACAGGCTGATCACACACTGCTCTCTCTTCTCACACTACAGGCTGATCACACACTGCTCTCTCCTCCCACGCTACAGGCTGATCACACACTGCTCTCTCTTCTCACACTACAGGCTGATCACACCCTGCTCTCTCTTGCCACACTACAGGCTGATTACACACTGCTCTCTCCTCCCACACTACAGGCTGATCACACACTGCTCTCTCTTCTCACACTACAGGCTGATCACACACTGCTCTCTCCTCCCACACTACAGGCTGATCACACACTGCTCTCTCCTCCCACACTACAGGCTGATCACACACTGCTCTCTCCTCCCACACTACAGGCTGATCACACATTGCTCTCTCCTCCCACACTACAGGCTGATCACACACTGCTCTCTCCTCCCACACTACAGGCTGATCACACACTGCTCTCTCCTCCCACACTACAGGCTGATCACACACTGCTCTCTCTTCTGACACTACAGGCTGATCACACACTGCTCTCTCCTCCCACACTACAGGCTGATCACACACTGCTCTCTCCTCCCACACTACAGGCTGATCACACACTGCTCTCTCTTCTCACAATACAGGCTGATCACACACTGCTCTCTCCTCCCACACTACAGGCTGATCACACACTGCTCTCTCCTCCCACACTACAGGCTGATCACACACTGCTCTCTCCTCCCACACTACAGGCTGATCACACACTGCTCTCTCCTTCCACACTTCAAGCTGAATTCTGCTCTCCGCACGATCGGTAACTCAGAGCCGCACGCATGAACCGCTGCTGAATCGGGAGCGATCATTCTGAGCTTTTATACTCTTTGCAGTTTTCTCCTGGGGGTGAGAAGATGTTCTCCCAACCTATCGGGGGCAGTGTGCACAGTAGGTTTTATTTTCATGCAGTCACTTGCACTTCCCCACCTCTGTTATCAGCAGACCAAATTCTGCACATCAATGTCTGCATAGTTGGAAAGTTTCAGATGCGCGGTCAGGAGAAAACTCACTGCACGGGACCCTTCTGCAGGGGCGTGACTGTGACTGAGACTGTTATGTCACTAAAGCAGTGTGGACCCTTGCGATCTTAGCGATTTGTCAAGCATAAATCAAGCTTCCCTGTTAGTCTGCTGCTCTGCCTCTGTGCTTTGACCTAAGTCCTGCCTCTAGGGGGCGCACTCCTTCATCCTGCTTCTGTCATGACCAGTTGCACAGCGCCCATACACCGCTGCCCTAATGGCTCACATTACAGCTTTCTGCATGCGAATAATCAGGTTATTATAAAAAAAAAACACTTTGACAGTCTCTCTTTAGAATTTTCGAGTGGAAACAATCTTGTTGAGAGTCAACAGACCCACTGTTGACATGACGCTGGTGCTCTGCTGAAACGCGACATAGAATCAGCAGATGCATGAGTTGGAGTGAACCGCCACCTCTGATAATACATGTCGAGTGCTGAGAAATTACCTGGGTAATTGTGGGGGAACAAAACAAAACAATGCGTCACATTGAGACCGTTTTCGAGGAACACTGCTTTTTTTTGAGCAGTCATCTTCAGAGAGGTGCTCTGAGATGAAGCATTGCACTTCTCAGCAAATGAGTTTACCACTTCAGTCCTGTAAAATAATACCGTCACAAATATTGCGCATTAATACTGAGAGATAACGCAAATGCTCTCCATTTTCCCGCCTGGCTGTTGACGGATAATGTTCAGCTATCATCAGTCACTGAGGCTGGAGGAATGAGACCAGGCCTGACTGGGTAATGAATTGAGCCGCGTCACTGTGCTCAAAGGTATGTGCTGTTAACATGTACAGTCACTGTGTAATAAAGAAGAAGTTTGCATGTTAATGTGGATTTCTGGAATCTTCTTGGATATTATCGCATGACTCTGGAGTGTAAAAGAGCTGCTGAATCTGTCAGTCTTGCTGTAGTAACCAATCACAACTGGACTGGTCCCCCCGAACCCAAAAAAAGTCACCCGCCACGATCATGCACTTTTTTGACGTGCAAAATCTGACGCCTGCATGTTTTTCCTGAGTAAGACCAACCTGTCACTGAAGTGACTTACATGTTCATTTCTTACAAGATTTGTTAATATGGCAAAGAAATAACATTTTCTGATTCTGATTGAGAGGGTAAAAAAGTGTCATTATACCGTAACACTGTATAATTTCTAAAAACAGACTTTTTGCAGTGTTATTTATTTATTTATAAAAAATTTTCTTAAGTTTGAACTGAGTTTGTTTGAAAAAAAATCCCAGCACCCATTCAAAGGGTACATATACGACATCAAAAGGGAATTTTCTCTCTTGAAGGACGAAAACTGCTTTCCTAAACCAAATGTTGGGCGTTTGCAAGCAGTCCTTTATTTTTTTCTTAATCATTCTAAAATAAAATTATGAAAAATAATAAAATTGACAGAATTGCCAAGGGCTGTGTCATGAAAGCTGGGAATTTTCTGGAACATCTAAGCTTTCAAAAGTTGTCCTCCTGTTCTTTTTGTGTGCTGTATTTGCATGTGTGTTTAGGGGTGTCTGTGTGTGTGTGCGCGCGCATCTGTGTGCATATGCATTCACACTTACATACATGTCAGAGCCCCTGAAAATGAAGCACTATGTATAAAAATGGCTGTAATTCCTCAATAGTTTGTGCATGATTTTTGTGAGAGACCTTGAATTAGAGCTTAAAGCCTGCACTTTAATTTTCACCCGTTGAGCACTGAACTACATTTTCAAAAAAATTATAAATTAAATTTTCTGGTGCTGTTGAAAACCTATCATGTGGCGACTTGTTTAGAAGAGCTCCCTTTGCGGGAGCTCTTTTAAACAAGTCACCACGTGATAGGTTTTTAGCAGCTTTGAATTTGATATTGTGCATCATTGAGCTACACTGCAGCAACCACAAAGTGCCATGTTGACGGTTTCATTTCACATCCATTGTACAGAGGCGAAATCACAAGAATTGCCATTGTCCAAAGACTTTAGAATGTAACTGTATGCCTCTGTATGCACTGTGCACGCCTACATTGCGACCTCTCGTCATACTTCACGGACATTACGAGGCTTAAGTATTTCAGCTGAATATCTCCTGGTCGGCAGCGCCATGGCGGAGCTGACCGGCTCTGATACGAGCCGCGATCCGTGATCAGACGATGGTCAGCTCTCGAGATTAAGCACACGCTGAGGATTAGGAAGATTCCTGCGGCCGCATATTCATAATTCAGCCCTCTGCATATTCACCAGCCGCAATCCATCCCTCATCGGGGGATGGCGACTCTGCTCTCAACCGCGGCGAACACTTCTGAATATGTAATGCGGCCCGCACATCATTAATTATTCACCAGTGTAATCCATTAACCGCCCCGAGACAGGAGGGTCCGGGGCTGAGGCCGGCTCGGGCTGCCGTTGAGGAATTCTGCGGCATATTTTTTCAGCCGGTCGTCTCAATCATTCCCTGTGGGGGTGTCAGTTGGTCAGTTGGAGAGATGTTATTTACCATCAGCTCAGATTATGTGCAGAGTGCTTCTTAGCTGTGGTTCTCAGTGTTTCAATCAGTGTTGGTTTTCCTTTTATTTTTCATAGCATGTGTGGATATTTGTGGCTTCAGTGGATAAATTACTTCTCTGGAGATGAAATGCACCAAATAGGAGAAAGTAACTGCATTTTTTTTAATCTTTGGTTTGCAATTGTGGTGAGAGCCAAAGCAGCATATGAGTCACCACATGATGGGATTTCAACAGGACAAGATCATTTAATTTAATGTTTTTGAACATTTATTTCAGTGCTCTCAGGGTTAAAGTTCCCACATGAGGCATTAAGTTCTCAGATATCTGGAGGGGAGGCTTATACACTTTTGTCGGAAAAAAAAAAAAAAACTCCAAAAAAATCAATTGTTTCTTGGCCGTTTACTGCCTGTTATTCTCTCCTTCCTGTAGAACAGGCTGTTTTGATTGGGCATCTGATAATGAGCTTTGTTCTGATTGGCCAGTGAAAACAGCTAATTGTGAAGCAGGTGACTTCGGTGCTTCACGTGGGAGAGAGTGTCATGGTTTGGGTGCTTTGAGAGCTCTGTTTGTTACTCTCGTCCGGGATGATATCGTTTTGCTCCCCATCGGATTCCTGGGCCAGCTGGCAGTAATTGAGGGCGTTGGCCGGACTCTATTTAAACTCCAGTTTCGCCTCGCGTTCCTTGCTAGAGTGTCAGTGCTTCTTTGGCGCTTTAGCCGGTAAGGTCTCTAGAGAGAGTATTGTCAGGATCTTAGCTGCATGACAGGATCAGTGTCAGTGAGTACGGGAATCTTTAGTTTATTTCCCCTTTCTTTTGTTTTCCTCGAGCTCACTTGTGTTCTACCACAGACGGCGTCTGGTCCGTTGGTAGCGCGAGTCTTGTTATTTCTGTCTGTTTTTAGTCGCTCTACACGCTGTGAGATCTGCCTTTTATATTTGGCCGCTGCTCTTGGCGTCCACTTCCAGCAGCCATCGCAGAGAGGTGTTGTGGTCGAGCGAGGCTGTGAGAGACAGCAGCATGCACAGACAGAGTCAGGACCAGAACTATGTACAGCAGGTCTGTTCAAACACTGACGTCGAAAAGAGGGTCTAACAAAAGCACGGAGTCGACTTTCTCTGGCCTGATTGGTACAGTGGACACCACTGTAAAGTGTAATGAATTAAGGAAAATTGTTTTCTGTAATATAGGTTCTTTAAAGTCACTATGCAATCAAGTCAGGACTTTTCCACCTTTTAGACCATGTGCACGGTCATGTCTAATGTGTTTCAACCATGGATATGATCACACCGTGAAAAATTCTGCTCTGCTCAGAATGGGCCTCATGCAAGAAGCGATATAAGAACACATTTTCTCTTATTTTTGTTTGTATCCCCGATTTTTTGTTATTTTGTTCTTACCCATTGATTTCTGGGATGCACCAATGTTTTCTTATTTTTGCGCTTTTCTTTGGTAAGAGAAAATTTTACGAGTGGTCGAGAGCACACTTACTGAGAAAGGAGAAAACTGAAAACTGTTTGCCATTACACAGATTGCTTGTCCAATACACAGAAACACAAGTTTTACAAACTCAACATTAAAAATGCATCATACCATCAAATTTTGATTGTTTTATGTTTTCCAGAAATAATAATGATTTTATTATTTAATTCTTGCGCTAAAGAGTGGATCCTAATTAGGACTAAGCTATAAAAACCCTTAGATACAGTGCGTTCTGCTTCTGAACGGCTTCCCTATTGCTGCTGGATGCTTTAGCCATCCAGGCCTTGCGCAGAGAGAGATCGCACGGATCTGTTTGCTGAGACAGATGAGTGGCTACTCGTACCAAATGTGAAAGCAATTGGCTTTCTTCAGCAAGGAAGATTACATTATGTGTTACGGCTCTCTTGTTCTAACAAATGCAGCGGCGGAAAGATATCTGCATTCAAACGAAGAAATTCAATGCTTGTGCGAAATGTAGGCTGACGAAAAAAGACAATCACAACTGGATACTACAGGGAAAAATTCGGAGATTTATGGAATAATCCGTGAGTAGTTGCATTCGCGTGGTTATCACAGAATAATAGATCAGTGCCGTGACAAACCAAAGAAAATGCGGCTGCGATAATTCTGACTGCGGGACGCAGTGCGAAAGTCTGGCAGCTCAAGTTATGAGATGGATACATTTTCGTGATATGAGGCAGTGGGCAGCATAATCGGCCAAAACCGCTAGGGCGAAAGAATTCCGTTTGCAACAACCACCGATATCGAGTGTAATCAGTACATTTTCAGCTTGCCTTGATGATTGGGTGGCCAGAGAAAGATTTGGATGTGTAAAAATATAAGCATTCAGTCAAGAAAATTTTGATTTTAATTTTTCATGCTGCTATACATGGTAATCCATGTTACAGATGACACACCGGGTTGCTAGGGCACCTGCAGCATATGCATTTGCGATATTAATATTCAATATTAATATTCTAAACCCCCTTCCCAATAATAAAACCCCCCAAAATATATTGGTGCCTCCTTTCAAAATCGTTCCCCATTTTAAACCACCTAGGTGCATACTGCAATGCGCTGTATCTGAATTTTGACGGTATGCAAGTGTACTCGGGTACGTTACGACATTACTAGCGTGAAAGCTGATCAGCGGGGTAGAGGGGATCGGGCACAATCATACCTCGTGTGAAAGCGATCTAGATTTGCCTCGAGCAGTTGGCTCTTTGCACATGCAAATGTAAGAGAAATTTAAGAGAATGTTGCTGCATGAGGCCCAATGTCTCATCAAAGTGGGCTCTAATAAAAATCCCATTCAGAAAATCTGACATCCGCTAAAACTTTTCTTAGGCTGTAATATCACTGGGCGGGAATTTTTGAGAATGCCCTACCCCCTTCAACAGTTAGGAAGCTGGCTGCTGAAAACTGATAAAATCAGGCTAAGCTACTCCCACCTCTGAGTCTGGACACACCCCTCAGCTTCCCCTATCCCCGCCTAGTAAAAACATTATTTTTAATTTGGCTGTTCGTCAGATACAGGAAGTGTAAAATGCTCTGCCAGCTTTCATCGAATTGGGAATTTAAGGCAATGGTTCATAGCTCTTTGTTGAAACTAAGTGGCCACAAACAAACTTTATTTTTGAGGCTTATTTCCTGATTTTGTGCAAGAGAGTGGCCCATTGGTACGATAGTGGTTGGATCCATTGTAGATCATTACGTTCCTCACCAATGACCGCTTTACCAAAGTGGAAAATTTTTCCCACAAGAAAATGTTAATGTGTGCTGTGCGTAGTGTTTACCTGTTAGCTTGTGTGCAACTTTGATAATCAAGAAATATTTTGTGAACAGGTTATAATGCAGCATCTAACAAGCTCAGCGGCAGTACAGCACGGGGACTTAGTACAAAATGGCAGTACAGAACTTCTAGGTTTAGGAAAATCAATGATGTCCATATATGTCATTTCTTTGGTCTGCAGTGGACACTTTTTGAGTTCCATTCCTGTGTTGACATCATTTGTAATCGTTTGCACATCTAGGGTTATTTCTCAAGGGACGCAACCAAGTTTGCATGGATTTAACTGCCTTAACACTACATTCGGCCATATCAGCAGGCCTGCCAAAACTTACTGCTATTCCAGTTGAAGCTAAACATCATTTTTTAAGCCAAATTCTCAAAAAAAATTGTTATTTGTTTGAATCTCCCGTGACTAATCTGTACAATGATTTGTATGCATGGTCCTGGAGGGGATAATATGCCTGAAACACTGGCTGAGTTTAAAGGGGACCAATTATGCTACATTTCCAAATTTATATTTTGATCTTGGACTCCCCTAGAGTACTCCTGATCGTTCAAAGTCCAAAAAAGGGTCCTTATTTAGCTCATACTGCCATCATCAAAAACCCCACTTGTAGTCCGTTGTAGTCTCTGCCTGAAACGCCTTTTTTGGGTGGCTCTTCCGCTATGGTCCCCCCTCCCCGTGTGCCCACTTTCTTCTGATTGGCCATCTCCTTGGAGGGCGGAGCTGGACGGGACTAGGCAGAATGCTGTTTTCCAAATCCGCCTCTCTAGTGTGAAACGCGAGACGCGTCTGCCATCTGAGCTAAGGAATCGGCGGGGAAATTCCGCAATCAAACGCTGTACATGTGTGTAGATCTAATGAAATGCACTTGTATTAATAAACGCAATGGTGAAAGTCGGGGACGCAGTGCGAAAGTCTGGCAGCTCAAGCTCGAATTTGCTATCCACCTACGGCTTCTATGGTTAGTACAATTGTGTTTCCACTCTATAGCTAGGATTGAGGGAAAGCTAGAATCCACCCCATACAGACACATTTGTAGAATGGGTCGACATACCCAAGTGCAGACCGGAGACTGTAGAAATCTGGTGGGTCTGAGTTTAGTGGGACTGCTTAGGTGTGTAGTACAAGGACCTGCTGATCCGTGTGCATAACTGTGGTATGTCGTTAGCATGGCGTAACAAACAGCTTCTGCGCTAAGGCTAAATGGTCTTTTAGGAAATTGTCCATGGTAATAGTTTACTTATTGCGCCGGAATGACCAGCGTTTGCTCACGGAAAATAGGCGCGTTATGTATAGTATACGACAGCTTGAGAGAGCTCCATTTATGTTGTGAACATAATAAAGGTCTTACAGACTGTAAGTTTGGTTAGCGTGAACAGTTGCTTATGTGGAGCAAGCGAATCGATAACTTTTACAGGAAAGAATCTTGTATCCAATCTCCGCCTTTTTCTGCTTTTTATTAACCAGAGCAATTTCTAAAGAGGGATGTAATTACGCCAAAGCAATGCTGCAGAGAAATCGTTTGTTATACCAGACACGTTATAGCTTGTGCGTTTAGCAATTAGTTTCATCTTGGTAGCATCAGAGAGCTAGCCCAGATATTGGTGCAGTATCAGACTGACCCCGGTCATGGATAAGTGAACTGATCGTTTCACAAGCACCCAAACACGCACCCCAAGCTCTGCAAAACCTACGTCTGGTCTAACTGCAGCCTTTTACAGCACCTCTCCAGTTAGCTTCAACTGCAGTGGCTACAATCAGGCAGCGTATGATGAAACTGCTACATAGATGCTTACCAAAGTAACACAAGCATACCGATCATAATTACTGCATGTAAGTGAACAAAGCATCCAAATTGCAAACAAGCATAAAAAGTAGGGCTGTCCATCGAATAAAATTGTTTATCGCAATTAATCGACGATTGCCCAAAGTTAATCGCAAATTAATCACAATTTTCTTTCTGTTCTAAATGTACCTTTAAGGGATATTTTATTCATTTTCAAATGTTAAATACTCTTAATGTAGGATTGAACAAATAGGCTTGCGTTTTGCTTGCTTAGTGCAAACAATGTAGTGCAACTTTGCACTTACTGATGCTCACTAAAACATCCAATGTTTTTTTAAACATTTAAACAAAACGATGGTCCTCAATGCATCACAACAATGCACATATTGTACAAACAGAAAAAAGTGTGTATCCTCTCACATGGTACTGAAGTGGCTGGTGTTGCAAAGTACTTGCATGCAAGCCTGGCTAGCTCACTGTGCCGTCCTTCATGCTTGGATCACCATTCCAGGGGACAGTCCTTGATGTCAATAGCAGGCTTTGCCCTGTAACGCTCCACACATTTCTCAGGGGAGTCTTCGGGTCATCAGAGTCAGACTTTTGGGCAACCACGAGGGCTAATCTTTTCTTAGGTGGCTATATAACCGGCTGCTTACATCTACTTTTAAAAGTGATCCATCACCAATACCTGTGTTTACAGCTGCCTAACAACTGAAACAACCTGCATGCGAACATAAGGGTTTGGTTACCAAAACGGAAGTAAAACAGAACAGAAACAAAAGAAAACGACCAGTCGGCGGAGAAGAAAAAGGATAGTCCTCATTGCCGCCTGGGCGTATGCAAGGCACACATCATATTTATATCCAATTTATTGATTGAAGCCTGAAATGGACCTTTGAATATTCGATTCCATGCGCTTTTTTCCTCGTTAACACGTCTGTTCTACAGAACCAATCTGTGCCACAGGTGAGTGAAAAATCAGAGCTGCGTCACTTTACAAAGTGGCCAAAAAGATACACACGTGCACACAAACGCCTGCAAGTTTGTGATGCGCAGCAAAATATCAAGTCATAAACTTGACAGGGTTGACAGGACGGAGGGTACCCCTATACTTACTCGCACACTTACTCACACACGCGCACACACTCACTTTTGACTAATAACTTCTTTGTTTAAGGAACATAAATTAGAGCACTGTGTCGATACCTGCAGGGCTCCAGTAGTGTCTTTTCCCATTATTTCCGCGTTGCTTTCGGCAATTCCAACTGCTTCCTTAACTATGGGTTGGTGAGAAGATCAATCTACAGAATTTGCGTAATGCATTAAACAATTAGTGGCGTTAAAACAGACAAAAGCTATCCACTGATTTCTGGTGGCATCGTCTTTTGGAAGAGAAATGTGTGCTTTTCTTCACGTCCAAACTTAAACGGACAAGCAGCTTTGGGAGAGATACTTTGAGAGACAGCTGAAACGCTTATCCAGTGTCGTATTATCGTATGGCTCTGGCTAGGTATATATTAATTGGACGGCACAACCTGACGTCAGGTTTTGACCGGATCTCGTGAGGTTTCTCGGAACGAGCTGTTCAGAGAGGAAGTCACGTTCTTGGATTGCAGCAAAACCCCTGTATCTTATGTTTAGAAACTTTACAGAGGTTAAATAGGCATAATAGGTCCCCTTTAACAGTGATATGTGCAGTTTTTGCAGTACACCAATGCTGCCACTTGCAGGAAAGTGTTAACCATATACAGTATCTGAACATATGGTTTGCAAAATTATATTTCACCGGAAATTTATGTTGACCAACAATTAAGTCCATTGATTTCTGTGCCTCTTTGGGATTACTAGTAAACATTGTTTTGTTTTGTTTTTTTACATCATATAAAAAACCCATTAAATTTAACTGGTTTATATCATTCTGTGGAAAAAAATGTTGGAAATGACAGGAATCCATACCACACTGCCCCAGTTTGCAAATTTGTCAGTACACACACACACACTCACTCTCTCACTCACACACACAATCTCTCACACATGCACACACACACACACACACACACTCATGCACGCATGCTCACATACATGCATACTCTCCTATACACAGGCTCAGTCACAGACACAGTCATGCACATAAAAACCCACAAACACTGTCTCCCAATCTCTCTCTCTCTCCCCCTCTCTTTCTCTCTCTCTTTCACACACACACACACACACACACACACACACACACACACCTATATAACCCTGTATACAGACAGGCCTCTCTCCCGGTGGGCTGTGTGTGTGATTAGACTGGTTTGTCTCAGCAGCTGCTTCTGTACCTGTCTTTGCTGCTTAATTGTTCCCCAGAGCACACAGCTTAATTATCGTCGTAGGAGGAAAACATTCAGCAAAACTCTCAAAAGGGAGAAACCTTGTGTTTCGTGTGTTTCGGCACTCAGTCCTGTTCACTCTACCGTTGGTGAACTTTTTTTGGCTGATGCTGGCTCCAATTTCAGCCGAAGTTGAAAGTCATCACAATATTTCCGCTAGATTTCCCCCTCCTGTTACCGCATAAGTTCAACAGCGAAGTCTGTCCACCACTTTAGTGCGCGTGGGTTATTTCCTGCAAAACTACCTATTTTCCCTTGAGACAAAACTAGCATAGTTATTGCTGCTGAGGTCAGATACAATGCTATGACCATGATGCTGTCACTGCAAGGGCTGTCAGTGTTTATGCCTCAGTAAAAATTTTGCTGAGGAATGATTGACAGCTGCTGTTTTCTGCTGGGCTTAGTATTAGACTACAGAATGAATAGAGGGGGTACATCATTGTGGACGAGCCCCCGATTCTGTAACGGCTCAGACTCAGGGTGACCCTGTCAGGAACCGACAAAATGAGAGTGCAAACCCTAACACATGTAATAAAGATCAGTACCTACTCAAAGACAACACCACAGGGCTCATTACGGGGGCACAGGCTTTCATTCCATTTAAGCAATTAACCCTTTCAGCGCTGTTGGCAGCTATAGTTGCCCAATGATGCAAGATATCAAAATCAGACGCTGTTGAAAACCTATCATGTGGCAACTTGTTTGAAAGAGCTGCGGGAGCTCTTTTAAACAAGTTGCCACATGATAGGTTTTCAACAGCTCAGGATAACCACATTTTGAATTCCTCAAATGTATTCAGCGCTCACTCAAAGGGTTAAACTTTAGCAGTTGGTACTACTAACCAAGGTCTTGAGTGGTAGAATGTGGCATGTTAATGTATGGCTGGAACAAAAACCTGAACTTATACCAGTCATTTTTTGATATGGTTAAATACCCCTGTTGTAGGCATGTGATTTTGTTTTCTTGATGATAATAAAGGCTTTTTTTTCTCAATACCCTTTCAAAGATATTTCTGTGATTTCTGACCTCAGGACAAAATGAATGTCCACAGCTGTCCAGCTGTGATCCTTAGAGTGACCAGATCCTCACTACCAGATGGATCTTCCCTCTTATAGTGCTTGCTTTAAAAATAGGCTCAGATCCTCTAACAGGCAGATATTTAACATTATTGTGTGCCTTAAACTTCTAAAGTATTGTGTTGAGAGTTAAAATTGGTATTTTCAACTATCTAGCTATTATTTTTTTAATTCCATAATTGCGAAGCTCAACAACTTTCTTTTCCCCAATTGTTGCCGTAGTCTTTTGTCCTAAACATAGAAACGGATTACAAACTGAATTCGATTTGTGTGTCTCCTCATATTTATGATGTTTATACCGCAGGGAAACGGCAAGTCATGGATGACCATTAAAGATTTCTTCATCGTTATAGTAAACCTATAGAAGTAAAATATGAAAGGATTCAATTTTCTTCAATCGTTATCTCTACAATCAGGGTAAGACTTTACTCAGTATTTGAATGAAAGACTTGGAGGACTGAATAGAATTCACATCATCTCACTGCCTTCTTGTCTCATGTATTCCTGGGGTACCTGTATGAGTGCGGAGGGCTGTATTTGAGCTGCATTGCTTGCTTGCTGTCTGAGCATTCTGGAAATTTTGTGCAGGGAATGAGTGTGTGAGTTAAGCGCCTCTGGACGAATACTGTAATAATTTCTCATGCGCAGCTGTAATGGGGCTCGCGGGCCGGAACTGAAGGAGTCGTTCCTCCATATCAGACGAACTGAGAAACTGTAAAGGTCAGCTCCGCGGCGGAGGGGATTAGGTAAAGGTCCCGGCTCGGGGGAGCTTGCTGTTGTGGCATTCTCACAGTTTGTTTCGCCCATGTCGAGAGATCCTCCTGCCTCGAGGCTTGTGTGTCTAAAATAGTGTGTGTACGCCATGGCCACTTCTGGGTCTTCTTTTACCTCCATCTACCCTGGTATCTTTTTTTCTGAAGGTGGCTTTCTTAGCAGAGCTGGCAAAATTAATTTCAGACTTGAGTGGGTTTCTTTTTGGCAAGGTAGTGTTGTGTGCATCTAGGAACTATCCCTGAGCCAAAAATGTTGCATGCTTAAAAACGTTTCGCCCTTGGACATCCGTAAGCTAGTGTATTTAAGGTTTACTTCATTTAACCCTGTGAGGTAAGCTGTAAAAAAATAAAATAAAATAAAAAAAGATTAATGTCATTTATCGTAGGTAGAGAGTTAATCAAAATGTACAATACATCAACAATGTGAAAAATAATTGCTCCCTAAACTTAATGACTGGACGTGCTGCCCTTGGTGGCAAATACTGCAATCAAACATTTGCAATAATGAGCAATGAGCCTTTTATATTGCTGTTGAGGAATTTTGGCCCACTCTTCGCAATAATTTTGTTTCAGCCCCATAGAAGGATTTGTTTTTGTTTTTATTTTTGGTGCATGAACCGCATTTTTTTTGGTCATACCACAACATCTCAATCAGATTCAAGTGAGAACTTTGACTAGGCCGCTCCAAAAGCCTCATTTTGTCTCTTTAGAGCCATTCAGATGTGCAACTGCTTGTGTGCTTCAGATCATTGTCCTGCTGCAAAACCCAACTGCAGTTTAGCTTTGGATGAGGAACTGAAGGCTGGACATTCTCCTTTATGATTTTCTGGTAGAAGGCAGAGTTCATGGTTCCATCAATTATGGCAAGTCGTCCAGGCCCTAAAGCAGACCCGGACCATCAGACTTCCACATCCTTATTTGACTGTTGGTATGATTTTCTCGCCTTGGAATGCTGTGTTAGCTTTATCCCAGATGCAACTGGACCAAGGTCTTCTATACCGAAAGTCTTGAGGGTCAATTTATTTTTTTTTTGTGAGGGATAGAAACAACAGTATAATTTATCATGAGGGGTGGCAGTCTGCACTTGAGTGTAACCCCCCCCATAATATAAAACTGCAGGATGAATAACCTCCTAATAATACAGCGGAATGAGTCCTTTCACACACTGAGAATGGGGATTTGATAGGGAGATTTATTTGAACAGTGAAACACCATTCACCTGAGATTATCTTTACACCACTGTTGTTTTAAAGAGTCTGATGCTACTCATGGCTCTGTCCAATGGGAGAGAATATAGGTGTGGTAAGTTAAAACAGACACTACACTGCATTTCTCCTAAAAAATATGGTGAGATCGTAGTTTTCTGAAATATGTAACCATTTTTATTAATTAATTCAGGGCAGGCATACAAATTTCCTGCTAAAAATCCTCTCATTTTCCAGTATTTTTCATGATTTTACAACCAGACCAGAGAGAAAGGTTGGTATAAAAAAAAAAAAAAAAACACAGGCTTCAAGTATCAAGCCCAGTGTCTGTCAATACATCTAAGAACGGAAGCTTCATAAGCTGCTTTGAAAATTGTACCATGATTGAATGATTATTTCCCCGCAATTTTCAGATGAAACAAACCACATGCCTGAAATATTTCGCTCAGAAGTTGATAATGGCTCAAAGTGTCCAATAAATCAGTGTATTGCACCAAAGCTAGAATTCAATCATGACAGATCAAACCATCTAAAGCATTTTAACTTCTCGTGATCAGTCTGTGAGGAGCCAAAGTTATGGTTGTGCTATAAACTAAACTTACAGCGCTGTTTAAAAGATAAGTATTTTACCCTGCCTGGTCTTTTTTATCATATTTTTCACATTTAATATGTTTCAGATCATCAACTTAATTTTGATATTTAACAAAGATACCCCGAGTTCAGTCAAAATGAAGAGTTAGTGTCCAAAACGCAATATATCCAGTTTACTCATTTTGAGTAAATCAGCTTTTTTATGTTGGCACCTATTGCATTTCATAAAAAAACACGAACTTTGACCATGAAAAATGCACCTCCTAGTATGAAATTCTAATTAATTGATTTTTGGAATAAGAAGCACAGGGCTATCGCTTTATGGTATTATCTCAATTTTTGTATACTCTTCAAATGCAGTTTGTCATTAGCATTAGCATTAGCATTGCTGCCACACAGCAAGAAGGTAGTGGGTTCGAATCCGGCCTGGGGCCTTTCTGTGTGGAGTTTGCGTGTTCGTGTGGGTTTTCGCCGGGTACTCCGGCCTCCTCCCAAAGACATGCATATCAGGCTAATTGGAGACACCAAATTGCCCGTGTGTGAATGGTGTGTGCGCCCTGTGATGGATTGGCAAGCTGTTCCGGGTGGGTCCCTGCCTTTGCCCGTAGTCAGCTGGGATAGGCTCCAGCTCACCCCACGACCCTAGTGAGGAATAAGCGGGTATAGAAAATGGATGGATTTTTTCATTGGATAAACCAATCCAACCCTGCCTGGCCTTATGCAATAAAGTAACTGCCGTTTATTACTAAATCCAACCAATTAAACAAATTTAATTGATAATTGGGTTAAATTTCACTAGGCACATTCAGGCATAAATACTGCCAAGCCTATAGAATCTAAATATAATTTAAATAGTCTCACAGTGTAAAGTAGGGAAAAAAAACAGCATATGATGCTGTGATCTTAAGAAATTCAAAAACAGATGAGAAACAACATCATCTGTCACCCTGGAAAAGGGTTACAAAGGCATTTCTGAGGCTGTCCACTCCAGTGTGTCCAGTGTTTCACAGTCAGAGCCATCATCTACAAATGCAGAAAACTTGGAACAGTGGTGAACCTTCCCAGGAGTGGCCAGCCTACCAAAATTCATCCAAGACCGCATCAACTACTCCTCCAGGAGTTCACAAAGGATGTAGTCCAACTAAAAACTGCAGGCCTTACCTGCCTCAGTTAAGGTCAGTGTTCATGATTCCACAAGGAGGAAGAGACTGGGCAATACTGGCATACAAGGGAGAGCTGCAAGGCAAAAACCACTTCTGACCATATAAAGAACACTAAAACGTGGCACAGTGGTTAGCATTACTGCCTCACAGCAAGAAGGTCATGGGTTCGAATCCGGTCTGGGGCCTTTCTGTGTGGAGTTTGCATGTTCTCCCCGTGTTGCGTGGGTTTTTGCCGGGTACTCCGGTTTCCTCCCACAGTCTAAAGACATGCATATCAGGCTAATTGGAGACACCAAATTGCCCATAGGTATGAGTGTGAGAGTGAATGGTGTGTGCGCCCTGCGATGGATTGGCAACCTGTTCAGGGTGGGTCCCTGCCTTTGCCCGTAGTCAGCTGGGATAGACTCCAGCTCGCCCCGTGACCCTAGTGAGGAATAAGCGGGTATAGAAAATGGATGGTTGGAAAAACGTATCTCACATTTGCCAAAAAAAAATGTCTTCGGCAGAACGTGGAGCATAAGGCAGGGTTTAAAATCGTTACTTTCATATCAGCCAATTCCTACTGCAATTTTTTGTTTGTCTGCATTCAAAAATATTAAAGGAAAGCAACAACACTAAGATATACATATAAAATTTATGCTCCACATTCTGCTGAGGATCTGACAAAAAATTGTCGCTGTCGCGCCCTACCTAAGAAATCGTGTCCTCGAATGACCTGTTTTGATTCCTCGCCCCTTTCACCATCACAAGGGGAGTACTTCTGCGGAGTACAGCCCAGAGGAGACATGTTTGGGTTTCGGCGATGCTGTAATTGTTCTTTTCCTGCCCTGGTGAGACTGCTGATCAGAGCACAGCCTGATTTTACCTGACTCACCGCCCACTCGAAACTGAGCGTTACTGAAGGGAGAGAATGAGCGATGGAAATGCTGAATTTGTTTTTTTTTTTTCTCCCCTAAAAGCTTCAAAGCCTTGTTTTACAGACCAGAGGGAATTGAGTTAAATTGTAAGGAAATACAGTATGATATGGGAGCTTTGAGACAGGAGTCTTGCTATGCTGGAGTGCGGGTGCACCAAAGACCCACCGCACCCAGAAACTTCTCTCAGAACTGACATGGATAGATGGGTCATGGGGAAGTTTAGCTGAGGAGCACTCATTGAAATGAACGCGTTTGTGCGGTTCATGTGTCATCCTTCAGGATAAACTTCCCATGCTAAGTTTTTTAACCCTTGGAGCGCTGAAATACATCAAAAATATATACTCAGCGCCATTAAATACGCACAGTTTTTGCCCATTTACGCATGGCTGCCCTTACCATGGTCGATCAGCAACAGTCCCTGTTTTCCATTCTAAAGCAGAAACTGGGAAATGAAGTCCCAAAAAATTACAGAGGCAGGTGCCCACTGACCGAAGTGAAGAGTTTCTACAACTGTTGATGGGCAAAAAATGGGTTTTCTGTAGGGCCCGTGCGCATGCATGTTTTGGTCACATAGACCGAGTCAAACGGTACTTGCGCTCACCCTCAATCATCTCTGACCCCACATCTCATGATCAGTTTTGGTTGCTGTCCGGAATCTGTCACGTACAGCCTGTAACCAGATGTGGCGCTCTTGAGCTGCCATCCTCACTTGTGGCTGCCCTAAGCAGGGTTGGTCAGTGACAGTGCCTGTGTTCCATTCTCAGACAGAGAGCCGACTGATTGTTGAACGGTGACAGTGCAAATGAAGCACCACCTCTCTGCGGCTGAGATCTGCCCGTAACATGCCAAAGGCTCTTTTTCTCTGTCCTGTGTCACAAGGCGTTCTATTTTCTTGATGCAGTAGCATTTTACGTTGGTTCTGTTGGCTTTATGAAGGCTATTGACCACACCAAAGAGAACAAGTCAAGTGTCTCTGTACACATCGCAAACAGCTCAGTGTTTGCGGTTTACTGAAGTGCTTGGCGTGTGCACGTGGTGCGCGTCAGGATTACAATACCACACACTTTCCTTTATTTCCTCTCGTGCCTCACTGGAAAAGCAATAAAAATCAATCGATTCTTCAATTTGCCGCGATTACAGTACATACCTCACCTGTGCGTTTTTAATGGAGCTGAGTATATATCTACATATATAAATGCAATTGTCTTGTGCTGCTGAAAACCTATCATGTGGTGACTTGTTTCAAAGAGCTCCAGCACAGCCTTAATTTTTATATCAAACATCATTCAGCAACAATAGCGGCATTTAGCGCTTTAAGGGTTAATTAGTTTACGTATTTATTATTTTTCATTAATAATAAATTCTGATGAAAAGTTAAACACTATATTCTGCATTTTGGGTAACTTATGGTTCATCTGGGTTTTGTAAGTGTTCTTCGCTGTTGTGTGGTACGTTACTTAGGACTCCCTCAAACGACCTCATTAATTTATCTCATGGGGTCTCGCACTCTGGGTCTGACAAGAAACCTGCAGAAAATTCATGGAAGAGCAGTTATTTAACAGCTTTACCACCATATTAATTACGAGCCAATTCCTCCCATCATATCTTATAATACACCGTGATACAGGATTGCACCAGAAATGCCACTGTGTCCTCCCTGATGCTGTTTTTGCCTTCGCTATTTCATCGTTAATTTCACTGCATTCATAAATAACATTAGTGATGTGATTCACAGGTCATATGACACTCGTCCACACTGTCACAGCAGCGCTTAGCACATTCCAGTCAGTGCAGTGTTGTGATATGAGATCGCGAAAGCTGATACAGTATGTTAAAGCAGTGAGCTTGGTGTTGCTATGTATTTCAGCTTTGAATCGGAAGAATGAAGTTGTTAGTTCTTTTTCACCCATTTTATCTTGATACTAACGGCATCAGTTTATGTCCTCACTACTGTTGCAATAAGTGTTAATGCTTCAAATATGAATTTTAAAAAATTCAGATTCATACTGTTCATTTCCACCAAAATCATTAGCATCCTGAGTGAATATGGCCAGCAAAACAGGCCATAAAACATGTCATAATGCTGATGTATATTGGAGCAGAGCTGTGTCTGGTAGCTGTCTTGTAACCCTGATGTATGTTGGGGCAGAGCTGTGTCTTGTAGCTGTTTTATAATGTAGATCTGTATTGGAGCACAGCTGTGTCTTGTAGCTGTGTTATAATCCTGAAGTGTATTACAGCAGAGCTGTGTCTTATAGCTGTGTAATGACCCTGATGTGTTTTGGAGCAAAGCTGTGTCTTGTCGCTTTGTTATTTCCCTGATGTGTTTTGGAGAAGAGCTGTGTCTTGTAACTGTGTTATAACCCCAATGTGTTTTGGAGCAGAGCTGTGTCTTATAGCTTTGTTATAACCCTGATGTATGTTGGAGCAGAGCTATGTCTTGTAGCTGTTTTATAACTCAGATCCGTATTGGAGCAGAGCGGTGTCTTGTAGCTGTCTCATAATCCTGATGTGTATTAGAGCAGATCTGTGTCTTGTAGCTGTTATAACCCTGAGGTGTATTGGTGCAGTGCTGTGGCTTATAGCTGTGTTATAAACCTGATGTGTTTTGGAAAAGACCTTTGTCGTGTAGCTGTGTTATAATCCTGACGTGTATTGGAGCAGTGATGTTTGTGGTAGCTGTGTTATAACCCTGATGTGTTTTGGAGAAGAGCTGTTTCTTGTAGCTCTATTATAACACTGATATGTATTGGAGCAGAGCTGTGTCTTGAAGCTGTGTTATAACCCCGATGTGTATTAGGGCACAGCTGTGTCTCGTAGCCGTGTTATAATCCTGACGTGTATTGGAGCAGTGATGTTTGTTGTAGCTGTGTTATAACCTCGATGTGTATTAGGGCACAGCTGTGTCTTGTAGCTGTGTTATAACCCTGATGTGCATTTGAGAAAAGCTGTGTCTTGTAGTGTCCTTAAGAAGGTCACGTCCCAGTGTTTGGTTCTGATGTGGTAAGTATGAAAATAATGAAAACTAAACTTAAATCATGAATGGAAAAATTGAAGCCCTGGCATTTTCTTCAGGATCTTTTGTTTGCAACAATAGATTTGATTAAATTGGTTTTTAATGAGTTGGGGACATGATTTAAAAAAAAAAAAAGAACAATTTGTTCTTAGGCACATCCCCCGCTGGAATTGCTACTGCGTTGTGCGTATCATCAGTATATCTGCAGAATACTTGTACAGCTTCAGGGATGTCTGATCATAACTGTAGGAGGAGTTGGTGTCACTTTGGTCACTTTGGTGTCGCTTTGTAGGAGGAGTTGGTGTGATTTTGAACTCCAAAATGTACCCTGGTTAATTTTTATCTCTGGTCTGGGTTGTAAAGTATACCCCTGCAGCCCCCGCGTGGCTGGGAGGGGCCCCATCTGAACTGGTCCAATGGGCCCCGCCAGCAAAATTTTTATTTGCAACCTAGTTCAGCGCAGATGACTTTCCTCTTCTGCATACCTGCCAATTACATTGCTTCTGCCATTCCTAAACAGTTTTGATGACTCTGATTGGTCACTTTCAACACAATCACACCCACACGTTCTCCTTCAGCGTTAACTGAGGAGCATGCAGACAGTCCGAGCTGTGCATAGTGCGCAACAATGTTGTGAATGCAGTCGTGTATTACCTTACTCTTCTGATTATATTGGCATCATACCAGCTAGCTAACATTGTTTACTGAAAATCTTTGTGAATAATCATCATATTTAAGCAATATTGTTTGGTTTTTGCCCTAACTGCAGAAGCTAACTTGCTGTAACAGCGATAGTTCTTGAACTAGGCAGCTCGAAAATTAGCTAAAACATCCAAAAAATCTAAAACTACAGTTCGGACATCGGAAAGCGCCGAAAAAAAAATCAAAGAAGTTCATGTCTATTACAGCTAGCCAAGTAAGCAAAGTTAGGACAAAACCAAATCATATTGCTTACAAAGATTGTCCGCAGTTACCATTAGCTAGCTAGCTAGATGGCTGTATTATCTTATGAGTACAGTAACTTACTGCGAAATCCCATACATTGCAGTATAATTAAAGACGGAACTGATTAACCAGTATCTGGCTGTTGTGCCAATGAGGAACATCGTTTTTCAGCCACAGACCAAATGTTTGTTTACTGTTGCCACGTAAGTACTTTGCCTTCAATGTACTTTGTCAATAACTGCAAAGATAACTAATCACCGGATTTTCCAGAACAAGTACTCTGATTTAGACGCACGTTAGAGCTTGTCATAAACAGGCCTACCAAAGAAAATGCCCAAGCTGTCACAAAAGTTTGTCAGATGTCAAGATACCTAGATACCTCTTTCAATGAACCAGCTACAAAATTGAAAATTAATTTGGTTCGTCTCTGGGTTGGTTATATGTTGTGGATGTTTTTTTGTTTGGTTCTGGTAAAAATGTATCGACTTCAAAGTGTCCTGGAGCGAAGTTTTGTGGGACTGTGGCATGTTTTCCATTTCATAGTAAAGGAAATCAAGCATGGCTTAATTCAAGGTTAGGCGCACAAACTATTCATAAAGCACCACTCCGTATTTCCAAGTGTGCGAGATGTAGCCATGGCAATTACACTATTTCTTGCTCTACCTGTGACAGTAGCAAATGCAGAAAGAATCTTCTCAAAATGAAAACTAATCAACACTAATCTGAGAAGCACAATGGCGCAGCAGAAACTCCCTGGGCTTGCCGCTCTCAGCATCGAAAATAAACGAGCACGCAGTCTGGACTTAAAGAGAGAGGTGAGGGATGTTTCTCAAAGAAAAGCGTTTGTATTGATGCCTGCAAGCCCTTAAGAAAACTGAATGCTATTTCAGAAGACAAAGTTTTGTTGGTCCATATGAGAAAATAATAGTAATAATTATAATTTATGCCTTAAGGAACAACTTGTTCTGTCTGTCTTTATGCTGCAGTTGTGTAGCAGTCTGAGTTGAGTGGGCAGGTGGGCTTTTTACAATAACTGACAATGAAATCCGGCACTCTGTGATAAAGGGTAGTAATGAGGAGGAGTCCGGCTACCTCAGACAACTCCCGCAATTATGGCCGTCACAGGATCAGCACATTGACAAGGGTTATGACATTAAATTGTGTGTTGTTTTTAAACGCCCCAACCGTGTAAAATTTGAGCTGCGTAAAATGGTTATCTCTGTAATCTTTGTCCAGTGTTCAAAAATGGTCTTTTTATGCATCTAAAACATAAAAATTCTAAAATTTGCCCGCTCCCTGCTGCAGCACGGGGGCCCATTAAGGGAAAGCTGCGGGGGGCCCCACGTGTTTACGTTACGGTGCTGTCTCCGGTCTGTGCTTGATTCCTTCAGCAACCCACCGTTACTGCATATTAGAACAAACAGAGATAGTAACTTTACTCACATCCGGCCCCATGCTCATTGTTTCTCCTGTAGTTGCACCCTGCAGATGGCCTGAGGAGTTTTATAAGCACAGGGCATCAAGGAATTTAAATTAACAATTTACCAGAATTGATGAGAAAAATAGCAATGTCGTTAATTAGCCTGCTATTATTCTTAATGCGCATTCATGATAATAGGCCATTCAGGACAAATACGTTGTCTCCATCAAACATTTATTTACAAACAATTTAATAGCCATAAGATCACTGGAGTGAAGAACTTCAATTGGTTTTAACAAAAAATTAAATTGCCCAAACAATCACCCATTCAATCAAATCTCCTGAGCTGTATCGGGCCTCGTGCAATGAGATCAACAGGAAGTTTGTCTTCAGTGTTCGGCTTGTTTAATTAGACTGATATAACAAAAGGCTTGAATATTTACATGCAAAATCACATTTCTCATTATTAATTAAATGTAAGAAAATTCACTCAGGAATATTGCCATGTATCACGTGTAAAGCCATTTATTAATATGAGCAGAATACATTGTGGACTGAAATATAAGCTAGTCTTAAAAAAACTCCAGTAGACACAGTAGCGCATTGGTAAAGTGTGCTTGACTTGGGATCGAAAGGTCTTGAGTTTGAGTCCTTAGCGCAACTTTTGCAGTGTGTTCTGAGGCAAAATGCTCTTCCCGGGTGTATAATTGGGTAACGTCAAAACCTGACTGAGAGCTGAGGGGTAACCTGCAGTGACATAGCATCCCGTTCAGGGGAAGTTGCAATACTCCTGGTCGATTCATGCCACTAAACGCTGGGTTAAGCACCGGCCTGATAAGCCACTAGGCTCGAAACGGACTTAGTATTTACTTGAGGCACTCAGAATTTTAGGAATTATGCAATTCATTTAATTCCCAAATCTTAATATTGTCCATAATATGAAATCGGGGAATTTTTCCGGTCAAATATTCATTTTAGTACTTAATAGGGAAACAGACATTTTTGTATCAGCAGATCAAAAGACAATTGAACTGCACAAAATGGACCAAAAAATTGTTATATTGCTGTTTTTACAACAGATGTAGTTGTATTAATACTGGCAGCATCTCATTTTCTATTCTGTGGTGTTGAAAGTGATTTTTTAAATGTATTTGCAGAAATATTAATATTACAATCCTAATTCAGGAAAAAATTTACACATGAACAATGCCAACAAAATCAAAAAGCAGTAATCAGAAAACTTCACTCACCCTGTACTATGTAAAATGGCAACACGATACAACACATCATTTGATGGTGTGACTGATTAATTTCTTTGTTTATTGAAAATTGAAAACAGTAATTTCAAATCTGATGATCTTAAAAATTATAACAAAGGCAATTTAGGACAAATAATGATGTGATCAGTTGCTACGAAAATGTGATGTTAAAAAGGTGAGTTGAAAGGATCAAAAAAGCCTCTAAAAAAGCCCTGGATGAGTCAGATGAGTCAGGGAACACCAATTTTTCCACAGATGCATATGCTTATAATCCATCACTTTGAGAACAATGTTCTCTTGTGTCAAATCAGTAGGATTTTTTTTATTTTACCCTCTAAAGTGCCTAATAAAATTAAAAGACGTGGGATGGGTGACTTGCATATATGTGAGCTCACCTTGAATGCAGAAAGATATATGTATGAATTTCAGAGCAACATATGCTGCCATCTAGATGTCATCTGTTCCAGGGATGTCCCTGCTTTTTTTCTTGAAAGACAATGCCTTGTCACTGTCTGCAGGAATTCCATGTGCATGAAGGTATAAGCAGAGAATGTAGGTGCTAGATTCGCCAGCCTGCCGTCCTGATCTGTCTCCAACTGAGAATGGATGTTGCTACATGAAGAGAAGTATACGGTAATGAAGACTCTGTGCAGTTGCACAGCTGAAGACTTGTACAATGGAGCAATGGAGGAAATTCTGCTTGCTCAACTTGACCAGCTGGTGTCTTCAGTGCCCAAACGCTTCATGAGTGTGATTTAAAAACACCGAACACAGTGGTAAACAGTCAACTTTTTTGCACTCTGTTGCCATCATCACATTGTATATTGTCAACAAGCAATTTTATTTCACTTGTTAGAACATGAAATAATGTGATAGACTGCTCTCAGTGTTGTTGAGGGTGAGTGCGCTTTTCACATCAGTCCTTTTTGGTTTAAATTTTCCATGATGTGCCAACTTTTTGATTTATAAGAACTTGGGTTCTTGAATAGTTTGAAATTCCCCATGAAAGTTGAATTTATTATTTTTAATGAGAACAAAGGCCAACCCATGGCTAAAACACACACACACGTGCGCACACACACACGCACACACACACACACACACAGCCATTCTTTTGGTATTTAAAATATCCTGATTAAGACTGCTACTGTAAACCATTAGCTATCGTAAGAAGT
Source organism: Gymnothorax reevesii (assembly GCA_029721435.1). NCBI lineage: Eukaryota > Metazoa > Chordata > Actinopteri > Anguilliformes > Muraenidae > Gymnothorax > Gymnothorax reevesii. Next base: position 93,576,151 of record CM056581.1, on the reverse strand, counting down.
TTACTGTAGATTTTCTTACTGTAATGACAGTAGTTCCTGAGTTTGAAAGCACAGAGTACAGTGTTAATTATAAGATAGCTGCAGCTTTGAAGTCATTTCCTCTTCAAATAGAAGACTTTTTAAATACTGTGGATTGTGTGCCTGCTTTTAGTAACTTCCCATAATCCATTGATTTGTTTGGGGGTATAATTATGGTGTTGTGCCGGACCATATACCAGTTTCCCTGAATTTGCTCAGTAAAATAAAATAATGAAACCAAATTGACCATTTTGTGAATTGCTGCATACTTGTGTAAAGGGATGGTTGGGTTATAACAGGGCTATTTTGGGGCTCAATCATTGAGATAGCATTAGCCTGCAGGCTCCTCATGTTTTGAAAGAGGCCTGTATATTTAAGGACAGATTCAGGGTTCAGCAGTGGGATGGCTGTGGATAATCAGAGTAAGTCCTCTAGCTCTGACCTGTGCGTAATGTGCTAATGTGCTAGTGCTGGCTGGAGGCCGGGAGAGCAGTTAAAAACACTGAAAAACCTTCTGCTTTACCCGGAGTCCTTCGTTTTATTACACATGCATATTTATGCAAACATATGCACGTCTGGATGTGAGCACAAGTGAAGCAGACGCTTGCTGGGGCTAATGGGGGTTCCATTCTTTCTGCACTCTCTGCTATATCCACACATTAAGTCATTTTAAATAAATATGCTAATGTATGCTAGTGTGTCTTTTAAAATATTGGATGGGTCACAGAAAGGGAGACGATATCGCGCATCACTCAGGAGGTACGGCATCAAATAGAAACAGAAGGCTGTGACCTCCTACAGGAAGCTTTTTCCTCTATTCGAATGTATTTATTTTTATCTTGTGATGTAGTTTTCCTGCTTTAAATTCCACTTTTATCACCTGTGGAGGTGCTGGGAATGGCAAGCGATCTGTGTTCTTCGGTCGAAACGGTACTGCGCCGAAGTTGAGTTTTTCGTTGGCGTAATTTGTGCTATCTGACAGAGGATGAAGGAGGAAATTTCAGTGGCGCCCAAACTATTTTTTTAGGAAACAATTTTTAGTTGAGGACTTTTGAAGCTCGCTTAAGAGATGAGTCAAACCAGTGATGCCATCTTAATTAAGGTATTGCTGCTGTACACCGGAATAGAGTGAGATGAACACATTCTTCATTGAGATCTCGGGCTCTAAATTCGTTGACCAGGCGCAGGAATGGCGAATGGGGGGGAGTGCCGCGCCGCGGGGTGCATTCAGGCGTATTTTGCAATTTTGTGCCCGGCGGAAGTACTCCTCTGTCCCGCCTCTGTCCCTCCTGCTGGCGCAAGTGGCAAAGAGGGAGGAGAGAAGGCTTAAGTGGTTTTAACACAGCCGAGTCAACTCTTCACCAATCAAATGAGCTCCTCTCCTCACCTTTAAAGTGTTGACATAAAGAAGCCTCTGTCCTATATCTGCATGATGCGTTAATGTTTACTTTGTGGCTTCAGGCATGTTTTCTGCACCGCTTACGTCTATATTAACAATTACGAATATGAGTTAGCTAGCTAGCTAGGGCATTCGCAAATTATTACCCTCAGCGAACTTGAATTTTAAAACGAAACTACGTCAGATCATTCAAACTTATGAAGTTGGAATGAAATACGACGGTTGCTCATTTATTTCTTCTGCCTACATCATTGGGAAGAGAAACGATGGATAGCGTGTTCCCATTATTACACCCTGTTGCTGCTTAAAATTTTGGGATTAACATGCATGGACAACAATGCGAGATAATTTACACATTTATTTCCAATATGTGATCTTAACTCAGTACTATATCATAGCAATCAGGCTGTATCCCTTTCCCCCACTAAAAACTATAATGCCTAAGTGACAATAATAGTATTAAGCCGCTTGCACACTGGATGCAAAACAAATTTTTCACACAACTGATTACATTACATTACAAGTCGCGTGTGTATTCGCGTCTTTGCATTGACTTTCAAATGTAATCAGTTGTGCAAAAAATTTGTTTCACGTCCAGTGTGCAAGCGGCTTTACTGAGCATAGAACACAAGCATTTTATATATATATATGCACGCACTACCTGATGCCAAGGCAGTTTATGGTTGGCTGAGAAAGATATGAAGTCATTTGTTTGCATCACAGATTCAGCTGCGTTGATTAAGCCAGGTGGAGTTTCCATTACGCGTGTCAACCGCCTTTGATCTGACATACGGACAGTCGATATAGATACTATAATTTATGTCCTGATTCAGCTAGTTACATTAAACAGTGGTTACTGTAATTATATATTGCATTGAAATGTGCCTGATGTTCTGGAAACCTGCCTGTGGTTTCGGTGACATCTGCGCACTGTGCGCACTTTTGACGGAGCCTTTTAAAATTGCCACAAAATTGTCACTGTGTCATGATGAATATGTGACACCTCCCCCTACTATGCCGCCACACCCATCTCGGCGCACGTCCATCTACCAGATTGACAAAGTGGCTGCGCACGGTGTTGCACCACACAAAATTACCACTGCCCGGGCTGCGCCACCCTGCGCTGTGCCAAGAAATTAGGGCCCAATCTGTCATGATCTTGGTTTTGCCCATGTCTCTTGTTTATTGATTTAGCTTATTATACATCCTGGTTTTTCTGTTTATGCCATTTTTGTATTCATTGCACTTTTGTCACCCCTGTCTTGTGATCAGTATGGTACAGTCCGTCCTCCCAGTCTGCGCGCCTACATGCTTTGGGTGATTTCAGTGGTTTCTGGTGTTTCACATTATTACTTCAATTCTCATTTACTTCCATCGCCCTGCTTCCCTTGATTACGAATGTACTTACATTTATATTTTGTATTATATTTACTAACCTAACTAATGTATGTATTACTACTAACGCAATCTCAGCTCTCGCCCTTTTCTAGTCTCCGCCCCTTGCTTTACTTTCCCTGTTTTTCCTTGTGCTTCCGTGAAATCTTGTGCGCGTGCTTAATTGCTATCCTGCACTCCTTGATCTGTGCACGCAGAACTCCTTGACCAGAGCCGTTTATCTGTCATTGGTTGTCTATGTGAATCCTGTCCATGTCTTGGCGCCTGCCAATTATTGTGTTTAGGACTTCCCCATGTGTATTTCCCTTTGTTATTAATTCTTATCCAAATCACCTGGCCCTGCATAGCATGTGACTTCCTGCTTGTCTATTTAAGGTCTTCGCTGCAGCTTTTACTCTGTCAGAACGTTGATCAATTTTCACTAGTGCAGAGAGCCTTGTATGCCCTTTGATTATTGCTTCTAACTACGACATTTTTTGTACGACCCTGAGATTGCCTTACCCCTTCTTGTTCTTGTTTGCTACTTCTGGATTCTGACCCTTTTTCTGTACGACCACAATTCTTGTTATTGACGCCCTGTGTATGACACACCCTTCTGGATTTTGACCACGATTTTGGATTACTGTTTAATGTACCGTTGCACATGTGCTTCTCTGGTTTCGTTCCTTGCCTGTTATTCGACATCGTTTTTTGGATTCTGATTTTGGCTTGGCAATTCCTGTGTTTTCTGGTTTTGACACATTTTGCAATAAAGGCTGACGATTTTTGGAATTTTAGTCCTCGCGTGTGGTTCCTGAACGCGCCATTACAGTACGTTCTAACCATCATGGAACCAGCGAGTTATCCGCAGCTGCAGTTCGTGGTGGAGCATCATATCGTCATGCTGGGGTCCCAGCAACAACAACTGCTAGCTGTCATGCAACACCTGCAGACGACGACGCATCAGATGACAGACCTGACTTCGTCGATTAGAGCTAGCCAGCACACCCATGCTCCCCAGCAACCAGCTGCTCCCACCCCTGCTCCTGTGCCTGCACCAATTGTACCCGCTCCTGCCCTGGTTCACGTACCACGCCTGCCAGCCCCGGAGAAGTACGATGATGAGCTCGGAACATGTTGTGCATTTTTGACCCAATGCAAGCAAGTCTTTAGACCCCAGCCTGTCACCTTTCCCACTGAGCAATCCTGAGTGGCTTATATCATTATGCAGTTCACCAGGAGAGCCAAGCAGTGGGCGACTGCGGCCTGGGAGGCGGGGCTTTCATGTTTCCAGACGTCCGCCCTGCTGGAGGAAGAGATGAAGCGCATTTTTTTTTTCTTTTAATAAATCTGGCATCTCCAATCCCACCCCAATCTGGAAAGCCCAGTTGGTGAACTGTGTACAAAGCTTGCTCGTATGCGACCCCTTGCTGCCAACTCAGGATTGTGAGGACAGTTCACGGCTCTCCTCTGAAGCACATACCTGTCAGCCACTGATTTTTGTACACTCATTGGTTGAATCCTCGTAAGTTCAGAACGAGGGCGGAGGATACGCGGACATGAACGAACCCAGAGTCTTCCTGATGAGCGCCCGTCTGGCCAACAGGAGGCGCTGGAGCAATGGACAAAGCTATTATTGTGTCCCCAAATCCGGCAGTCCCTTCCCAATTTGGAACCCTGTAGCGTGATGGCCAATTGTGCGCTACTCTGAAAAAGCTGCCGACCTCTGCCGCTGGGTACACCGGGGCTCGAACCTGCGACGTAATAGTCACCTCTGCACTGCAGCGCAGTGCCTTAACCGGATGAGCTATCCGGGAGCACGAAGCGCATTTTTGACCGGTCCAGGCACGAACATGAGGCCGGCAGGGAAATTCTGCGCATTCGTCAAGGTAACCATTCTGTGTCTGACTATGCCATTGAATTCCAGACCCTGGCTACAAATAGTGGATGGCAGAAGAGGGCTCTGTATGACGCGTTCCTGAATGGTCTGTCGGAGAGGATCAAGGACGAACTCCTCACTTGAGAATTACCCGAAGACTTGGAAGGGCTCATGGACCTAGCAATCCATCTCGACGCACGATTAGAGGAACAAAGACGAGCTACTCGACTAAGCGGGTTTTCCAATTACCCCGCTAAGACCCAGCTGAGACGGCCGTCTCCTCCCCGTGCTGCCACTGCATCCAAACCCGTGTTGGAGGGGGAGCCTATGCAGGTGGATCGAGTCAGGCTGACCAGTGAGATGAGGGAACGCAGGCTGAAGGAGTGGGCCTGTTTCTACTGTATCAAAGCTGAGTACTTTGTCTCGCAGTGTCCAGGAAAATCCTAATCCCACAAGCGAGGAAAGGAGCACCAGTGGAATCCTCCGCTAAGAACCAAACCTGTTTGCCCATTTCTCTGAGGGGGGTCCAAAAAGACTACGCCCCTAGAGGATTCTGGTGCCGAAGTTAATTTCATAGATGCCGAAACCGCGTGGGAGTGGGGCATTCCGCTGGGGGATATTTCATGCCCGCAAGTTGCTAACTCCCTTAATGATCAGAAGATTAGTCAGGTAACCCACTCCACGATTCCCCTCAAGTTACGCATATTCGGCAATCATCAGGAACAAATCAAACTTAACCCCATCAACTCCCCACACTCTCATGTTATTCTGGGCTATCCATGGATGGCGAAACACAACCCAGAAGGGGACTGGGGTAAGCATGAGATTAAGGGCTGGAGCCCTAACTGTTCAGTCATGTCTTGTGAATGCACATGATCATGTTCATGTTCCTCCCCTAGAAGAGTGCCTGAGTCTGGAAAAGGTTCCTCAAGTGTATCATGACCTCAAAGAGGTGTTTTCTAAATCTCATACCACATGTTTGCCCCCTCATCGTCTGTATGAATGTTCTATTGATCTCAAGCCAGGAATCATGCCCCCCTAGAGGCCGCCTGTTTCCCCTGTCCCATCCTGAAACCCAAGCTATTGAGAAGTACCTGAGTGAGTCTCTCACTGCCGGAATCATCCTCATCCCTCATCTCCAGCGGGTGCTGGCTGCTTCTTTGTGGGTAAGAAGGGCGGGTCACTACGCCTATGTATAGATTACAGAAGCCTTAATGATATTACCATTAGGAATCGCTATCCCTTGCCACTCATGACCACTGCCTTTGAGCTCCTCCAGGGCGCAACTATCTTAACTAAATTCAACTGGATTTATGCAATGCGTACCACCTAGTCTGGATTAGGGAGGGAGATGAGTGGAAAATTGTGTTCAACACCCCCTCGGGTTACTGGGAATATTTCGTCTTACCTTTTGGGTTGACTAATGCTCCAGCAGTCTTACAGGGTCGAGTCAGTGATGTTCTCAGAGACATGATAAATAAGTACGTAAACCTTGATGATATCTGGATTTTTTCCAAGTCCAAGGAAAAGAATGTCACCCATGTCCGCCAGGTCCTGAAGCGCCTGCTGGAGAATCGTCTGTTTATTAAGGCAGAGAACTTGGAATTCTCAGTCACCACCACCACCTTCCTGGGATTCATCATCTCCTCTGGTTCCATAAGCATGGATCCTGCCAAGGTCGATGCGGTAACAGAGTGGCCCAGACCCACAGACTGTAAGTCCCTACAGCAGTGTTTAGGATTTGCTAACATTTACAGACGCTTCATTCGGAATTACAGTTCTGTTGCAGCTCCTCTTACTGCTCTAACCTCCAACAAGCTTCATTTCCAATGGAATGAAAAGGCGGAGGATGCCATTAAAAGTCTGAAATCACGTTTTCCACAGCTCCCATTTTAATGCTTCCTGACCCTGATGCACAATTTATTGTTAAGGTGGACACCTCTAACATTGGCGTCGGAGCCATTCTGTCACAGAGATCCCCTAAAGATAATAAGATTCACCCATGTGCCTTTTATTCACATTGTCATAGTCCCACAGAACAGAACTATGACATTGGAAACTGGGAGCTGTTAGGTGTCAAGCTGGAATTAGAGGAATGGAGACAGTGGCTAGAGGGAGCCAAACTCCCGTTTCTCTTCTGGACGGACCATAAGAATCTTGAGTACATGCAGACTGCTAAGAGACTGAACCCTCTTCAGGCCAGGTGGGCATTATTCTCTTCAAGTTATCTTTCATCTTGCTTACCGTCCAGGTAAAACCCAAAAAACCGGATGCATTATCCCAACGCTTTGAGAGCCACGACAAGGAACCCGGCACGGACACCATCCTGCCCAAAGAAGTGTTTGTTAATGCTATCTCTGTGGACATTGAGAATGAGGCGAGAAACGCTCAGGATGATTCTGCTGCTCCTAGTAACTGCCCTGTCAATTGCCTGTTTGTCCCTGCCTTTATGCGTCCCCAAGTTCTGGAATGGGGACATGCATCAAACTTGTCCTGCCACTCAGACTCTTGACTTCATCGCACATCTTTTTTGGTGGCCAGAAATAAGGAAGGACATCCGGGATTGCGTCTCTGCCTGCTCAGTCTGCGTGCAGTCTAAGGTATCTCACCAACCCCCTCACGGCTTACTTCAACCCTTACCCATACCCAATCACCTGTGGTCACCCATCCACATCGACTTTAATACAGGCTTACCTCCCTCAAATCATCACAACACTATTCTCACCATTGTTGATAGATTTTTCCAAGTCAGTTCAGTTTGTTCCCCTCACCAAACTCCCCCCTCCTCATGCAACATGTCATTCGTCTCCATGGCACCCCCACGAACATAGTTTCTGATCGAGGTCCACAATTGACAGCCAGATTTTGGAAGGCATTTTGCACCGCACTTGGCAGTTCAGTCAGTCTTTCCTCAGGTTTCCTCAGACAGAGCGGGCTAATCTGTGTATAGAGACTGTGCTCAGGTGTCTATGCGCTGGTAATCCAGCATCCTGGAGCCACTAACTGATGTGGGTTGAGTACGCCATCAACAGCCACACCTCCTCCTCCTCCAAGCTGTCTCTATTCGAGTGCTGCATGGGACATCAGCCGCCCCTGTTCCCCAGTCAGGAAGAGGAGGTAGCCATTACATCAGCTCTTGCCTTCATCCGTCGATGCAAACGCACCTGGAGAACCAAGCGCAACACCTTTCTGAAATCAGCCGCTAAGATGAAGGAGCTGGCGGACAAGAGGCGCACTACGGCTTCAGTTTACCGGGTGGGACAATGGGTATGGCTATCCTATGGAGATATTCCCTTAAGGGACCATAATCGTAAACTGTTTCTTAAGTTCATTGGACTTTTCACTAATGATAAAGTCATTATCCCTACTGCTGTGCATCTTAGACTGCCTTTATCCATGCGTAAGATTCATCCCACTTTCCATGTGTCTCTAGTTAAACCTGTGGCCTCCGGTATCTCATTGACTGGGAGGGCTACGGTCCCGAGCATAGAAGTTGGATTTTTTCACGTTTTGTTCTGGACAAACAGACAATACCCGACTCGCGTGGAAATCACCCGAAACAGTCGCTTCCATGTTGAAAGTCACGATAAGTCGATTGACGTGCACAAAGGAATAGGAAGGATAGGGGAACAGATCGCAATCTATTCGTTCGTGCTCGTCAATCAACTTATTGTGACTTTCAAGATGGAGGCGACTGGAAACTACCTCAAGATACTGTTTGCATAAATAGTCTTTTTAAATAAACTACCGGTGAATTTTCAAAGTTCTCAGTGCCTCGTTTTAAATGTCGGAGCCCTCAAAAATCTATCGATGAAGTGTGGAGCTACTTTGAGCCTTGTTAATGATGAAAAAAATAGCGATTTCTTTGCATAGCAACACTATGCCCGATTCACTACCATTGTAAGCCTGTTGGGAGCTTCGACTAAAAAGCCATTTATTTCAAAATGTTGCGTGCGTACGGAGGTGGGGTATTCGACAAAAGTTAGTACTCATTATCATGTTTCAATACACCCCAAGTCAATTTCACACCGGAATTCTCCTCTAATATTTGTTAATCGCTGACAAATTTTACAGTCACTGTGGGAGACTAGAGGCTTCAGCTGTGCTGGAGTTCAGTCCGATTTTAATTGAGCCAGCTTGCTCAGTGTAATGACCCTACTTGCTGTGTTATGGCCTCTCTCGCTGAGTGTAATGGCCTCACTTGCTGTGTTATGGCCTCACTTGCTGAGTGTAATGACCGAACTTGCTGAGTGTAATGACCCTGCCTGTTGAGTGCTGTGACCTCCATTGCTGAGTGTAATGACCCAACTTGCTGAGTGTAATGACCCTGCCTGTTGAGTGCTGTGACCTCCATTGCTGAGTGTAATGACCCTGCCTGTTGAGTGCTGTGACATCCATTGCTGAGTGTAACGACCCTACTTGCTGAGTGTTATGGCCTCACTTGCGGAGTGTGAGGACTCTACTTGCTGAGTTTAATGACCCCACTTGCAGAGTGTAATGACCTCACTTGCAGAGTGTTATGACCTTATTTGCAGAGTGAAAGGGCCATACTTACAGTGTAAAGACTCTACCTGTTATGAGTAATGACCCACCCTGCTGTGTGTAATGGCCCTGCCTGCTGAATTTTTTCAGGCTTTTTTTCCTCAAGTGATCATCTCCCCTCCTCAGATCCTGTAGCCCCAGGTTGCTGGTGTTACAGAAATAGATTATGTGTCTCGAGGGTGCAGCTGTGAGAGTTTTAGCTGCGTCAAAATCATCTGATTTAATTATTTAGCATTTCGTTTGAGCACATGTGGTTTGTCATTGAGGCAGTTCTCATTGGCAAGGCATAACTAGCGGGTTCATAATGTGTGGTTTTGGCTGCGGCATGAATGCTATTTGGCGTCTTTCAAGTCATCCTCTGTTTAACACTGGTGGCAGAGTCTAACACTAACAAGCAGTGCATCTCCCCTCTCACTGCTGTATCTCACATATACTCTGCATGGGGACGTCAACTGGGTACACCTGTTTCCTGTTAACCCTTTGACCTCTAAAATCATAGCTGTTGAAAACCTATCATGTGGCGACATGTTTAAAAAAGCTGCCACAGGGGATGATAGGTTTTCAGCCATACAAGATTAATCAATAAAAAAAAAATATATATATGTATATATATATATATTTCAGCACTCTAAGGGTTAAGCTGGTCTTACTTATAATAATAATAATAATAATAATAATAATCTCTCGCTCTCTCTCTCACTTGCACACATGCTCACACACACTCTGCCTGAAGCCTATATCTGACCACTATGTGTGCAGTGAAAAGTGATATAATGCACTTGGCTGTGGTGACATTATTAGCTGATCATACATGATATGAACCTAACATAAATAGTACATGATCAATGTTTGTGTGTAGATATACAGCTCTACACGCTTACACCATCATACTGTATGGAAAGTGTTTATTTCCCTGTTTGTATGCAGAACACAGGGTTGTAGCTAAAATTGTCTTTCTTCCCCCAAATTAATGTCCATTTTAGGCTAACGTCATCAATAGCTGTAAGAAAACTGGCCGGACCGCCCCTCCTAAGTAAAGGCTCCACCCCTTTCTTCATCTCTTGTTCAATCCCTGGCACAATATCACGAGAATGAAAAGTCTAACTCCTCTCTTAATCTATTTCTCTCTGTTCCCACCCCTCCTTCTCTCTCTCTCTTTCTATCTCTCTCTCCCTCATCAGATCCCACAGGTGAGCTACGCCTCCACAGCCCCTGATTTGAGCGATAATTCCCGGTATGACTTCTTCTCACGCGTGGTGCCGCCGGACACATACCAGGCGCAGGCCATGCTAGACATCGTCAAGGCGCTGGGCTGGACCTATGTCTCTACCGTGGCCTCAGAGGGAAACTACGGCGAGAGCGGGGTCGATGCCTTCATCCAGAGATCCCGCGAGGAGGGTGAGTCTGTCCACATACAGGGGGTCGGGGGGTGCTACTTTGGAGCATAGTTCTCAGGTGACCTGAGTCAGGCAATTGAGGAGTTTATTCTTCACTGGACAACATTGCCAGTTTGCTACGCCATTAACACACTGAATTTAAAGGGAGTCTCAGCGGCTGATGCGATTGGTCTAAAGAGAACCAAACCCCCACCACACCCAAAGGTAATTAATTCATCGTAGTCCAGCCCTTTTGTCAACTGTGCCACAGCTGTTGCCATCGCCTCCTGTCACAAAATTACCGGGATGGATGCGGACACGTCCCCCTCTGATCTGTGACACTGTTAGCACTTGTGTTTGCTGACTGTGCTCAGGGTGTGAAAGTAGGACCTGTAATGTATGAAATGAAGCTTTTGGAGTTTTTTCCATCGGAGCAAATCTATAGTTTTCTGTGGTTGACGGAGCAGAAAGAAATCAGCAGTGCATATGAGGGAAATACACAGCTGTTTTGGACGGATCTACTGTTCTCAGATCAGTGTCTCAAAGGGGCCATATGTACAGGAATATATATCAAGCAGAACTCATTGACTGTTCTCAGATCAGTGTATCTAAGGGGCCATTAGATTGTTTGGATAAACACTATCACTCCACTCCTTATTCACATGACGCAGTGTTTGTGGTTCCACCTGAACCAGGTGCTTCAGTCATTAAAATGGTGAAGAGGAGGTATGTGTGGGGTGTGCGTGTGTCTGAGTGTGTAGTTGTGCGTGTGTGCGTCTCCGTGTCTGTATGCGTGTGTGTGCATCTGTCCATGTGTATGAGTGTTTGTATGTGTGTGTATTGATACATGCACCCTGGTCTATGTCTGTGTGTGTGTTTTTATATGCATATATGTTTGTATTTCTGGTTATATGCCTCTGAGTTTTGCGAATATGTGTGTGTTTGTATGTGTGCGTGAGTGTCCATATCTGTATCTGTGTTTTGTGTGCGTACGTGTGTGTGCCCGTGCATACGTATGTGTGTGCTTGTGCATGTGCAGACGTGTCTGCGTGTGCATGTGTGTTTGCCCGTGTGCATTAGCATATGTGGGTATGTGTTTGTGTGTGCATGTGGGTGTTTTTTACGTGTGTGTGCATGTGTGGGAATGAGCATATGTATGTGTGTGCGTGTGTGTGCGTGCTCGCATGTGCCTGTGCGGGAATGTGTTTGTATGTGTGCATATGTGTGTGCGTGCGTGTGCATGTGAGTGTGTGGGAGTGCGTTTGTGTGTGTTCATGTGTGTATGCATATGTGTGATTGTGCGTGTGTGTGTGTGTGTGTGTGTGTGTGTGCGAGACTTACCCTCGGGCGGTGGGAAATTCTGCTATTTCAGTTCCTCGGATTCCCATTAACACCAGACCTGACACAGTGTGGGCTGTGTGGAGGTAAGAGGCGAGAGTGCTAAATAATGCATCCCAGATTACACCGTTCAAAGACCCAAGACGTGCGGAGTAAACATGTAATTCTACTGGGAGAGCTGCACAAAATGGCTGCCGCACTCACTGATTGGTCTCACATCATAAGTATTGATTTACTCAACCACGGGCCATTAGTTTAATGTTTGTGCTTTTTCGCTTTACAGTATGGATGTGGGGTGTATGATTTGTATTATTTGTGGTAAACTTTGGGGTTTTTTCCATCCTCGTTTTGTGAGTGCAAGCACTGTGACCACGTGATAAAACAGGCTTGTGTTTCGGATGTGAATTCCAAACTGTCTCCTCTCTCCGGGGAAGGAATGAGTGCTGTACGAGCATGCTTAATATTGTGTGTTGATTGTTCATTGCAGATTCGGATGGGATTGAAGATGCCAAATTTTTGACAGATAAAACTAATGGGATGACAGTTTTGGTAAATCATTGACCTGTCCTGTGCTATTTTAGTGCCATGATTTTTTTAATGTAGAATACAGAGAGTAAATGACCAATAATGACCCCTGGGGAACTGCGTTAGCACTGAGAGTCATTAACGATACATGCTTACCAATACATCCGAAAAAAGTCTCACGAAGCAAATTAAACCAGTATCCAGATGATTTACCCCAATTAAAATTGAAATGAGAAATGTGTCCCAAATTGTTACCTTTGATAAGCTGATAATTGCAATTAAATAATTTTCTATTCTGAGGCGTGTCATGAAGGTAGATTTATTTTATTCAGACACATCTCCACTTTTGCTATTTTACAACAGTATTGAATACATCAGCAATGTAAACTCTGGAATAAAAGATTAAAAGAAAAAGCTGAAAATTTGTGGTTTAGTTGTCTGCTGTTCTTGCAATTTTTCTCAGAAAGTATGTGGCCGAATACCTGGAGGTTTAAAAAATGTTTGCCAGTTTGAATGTAAACCTGATTTTTTTTTTTTTTTTTTGTCCTGGTACCACCACTATCCACTTGGGGGGAAAAGTTACTCCTAAAACTTTAGGAGTGAGTTATATGGACGAGACAGAGTGAGAATTTCAGACTTGTTATGATTCAGAAAGGAGACTCAAGAAAACCACACCTGTCGGTACTCTTTTGGGTTCCTGTGAAACTCTCTGAGCAGAGCTTCTGATCTTGGGATCATACTGACTTTATCCTTCTGCCTGAAAGAGTAGGTCTAGCTCAAATGGTTTGTACGGAAGCTAGTTAGCGAGGTGGGAAGCTGGTTCGTTTATTGGAAAGCTGGTAGGTTGGTTATGAATTAGGTTAGTTGGTCAGGAAGCTGGTTTTTCGGTTAGAGAGCTAGATTGGTTTGGAAGCTGGTTTGTTGGTTAAGAAGCTGGAAAGTTGGTTGGGAAGCAGATTTGTTGGTTGGGAACGTGTTCAGTTGGTTAGTAAGCTGCATCCGTATTTGAAAAGCTGGTTACTTTGTTAGGAAGTAGGTTAGTGGGTTAGGCAGTCGGTTAGTTCAGAAGGTTTTCAGTTGCCTGGGAGGCTGGTTTGTTGTTTAGGAAGTTTGTTCGTTGATTAGGAAGCTGATGATGTATTTGGAGAGCTAGTAAGTTAGTTTTCAAGCTGGCTAGTTAGTTGGTTTCAGAGCTGGTTTATAGGTTAGGAAGCTGGTTAATTAGTTGAAAAGCTATTTTGTAGGTTAGCAGGTGGTTAGTTTGTTAGTAACAATATGCCCATGCTTTATTGGCTTGGTGGAATATAAAGAGGTGGTGTGTATCGGTGCTGAGTGGTGTAAATCTCGGGTTTTGAGGAGTTTGCTGCCTCTTGCTCATAGTGGGACTCCTAAGTAAACATGCTCAGGTACACATCGCTTTGGCTGTAGGTCTACAGAAACTGCAGCCAGTTACTGCTCTCAGTCCCACAGCAAAGAGAGGGAAGGATGATTGAGGAGGATCAATGAGGCCAATCGAATCACATTGACCAGGGAAAGTGAGTTACTGATGGGTATGAAGTACTCTTGAATGGGGTCATATCAGTCCGATAGACAATCTCCTGGTTTACTGAAACAAGGCCAATTGCACTAAATGTGATACCTTCATGTCAGCTTAGGTTACGTTCTGCAAGCCAAAATTTGTGGGTATAGATACTAGGTTTAAGACCTGAACCTCTTTTTGGGCATAACTGTACAATGTATCTGATGCTGAGTTTTCGTACTGACATTGAAATTTACTTCAATGCTGAGGAACTTTTAACTGCTTTTTAATAAAAAAAAAAATATTTGATGTCTGCAGTGCTAATGGAATAACTGTGAAAATAAATGTCTTGTATGTCCTTGATGCTTTAGTTTAGGCCGGATGAAAGTGGAATATTTGTGCCATATTGAAAGGCTAATTGCGTAAAGTACCCCTGCCCTTTGTCCGTCTTGTTCAGAATTTGACTGCATTAAAAACGTGTCCTTAAGAGTTCATAATATGAAGTTTTGACATTCATGATCTAAAGCCTCTCACGGACGTCTCTCGACGATTCGGCATTATTACTAAATGAAAAGGACATAATGGGAATTGTTCGTGAGAAATCTTTTTCTAAGAGAACTGGTGGACATGTAGGATTTGGAAAGATGAACGGGTAGTGTTCTTTTGTCTAAAAATAATAATATAGCATGAGATCCTCCTTTGCTGGGTGATCAGTGGAAGAATGGTGAAATTAATCTCATTGTATTTCTATTCATTAACTGAGCTCATTCTAAAATAACAACTTTTTGTATTTTAAAATGAAGTAAATGTTTGACTTTGGTATTGATCAAATCTTTGAATGGTCTTTTCATCACATCTGTTTGATTCTCAAAGCACACATTATTTATTTTCTGAAAATGCAAATTTCATTTCCAATGAGCTCTAACCTCGCCTGAGATAGAACCTTCCATTCCAGATGAGTCGAACTGTGGAGTCCTTGCACCATTCTGGACTCAAAGATCGCAACAATATAAACGCTTAACTTGTTTGTTTGTAGTATTTTAGGTATAATTACCAGCTAAATATTCATCAGTGTTTTTCAAAGTCTTTTCTGACTGATAATATTTTTTTTTCATTTCAGACCTTAATTTATTCTCGAAATGACATTGAGGTTTCCCTCATTTTCAATGTCGTTGAGATCAAAGACATTATATGACCAACATAAAGACCAACACAGTCCATCAATCAAACACAACCGGACGGAATCAATAAAAGCCGTTACAAACAGAAGAACAGTGGTCAGAAATCAAGATCTTAAACTCTGTAAGAGAGGGTAAGGCTGTCGTCTTAAGAGTTTGCTGAAGGGTATTCCATGAGTGAGGAGCATCAAAGGAGAATGCTAATTTACCGAGTTCAGTGTAGAGACTCGAGGAGCTTTCAGAGTGAGTAAACCGGAAGAACGAGTCATGTAAGGACAAGCATAAAACTTTAACAGGTTTGTGAGATAGGGAGGTAGTCTGTTAGTCAGGGCTTTGAAAATATATAATAACCAGTTTGCACCGTTACGCACAAGCACTAAGACAGGAAGCAGCTCAAGTGCTGAATCGAGGTGCATGACATGCTTTGCTCACTCTGCTGTATGCAGGAGACCCTTTTTTTTTTTTTTTTTTTTGGAGCAGCAGGGTGATAGTTCTTGTATGAATAATTGTTGGGGAGTTTGTCCTTTTTACTTTTTACCATTATTTACCTCATCTTTCTATTAATAATTTGTTTATTTGCTTATTTGTTTCATTCATAAATCTGTTTCAGTGGAGTCAAACTTAATTTTCTTTGTATGTTTTTTCTTTGAATGGGAAAATGCATGCAGGACAGATTGCAATAAAAAATGCATATATAAATTAATCGTTGTAATTAGATTAAATGTATGCCTGTAGTGACTTATAAGTAAAATTAAATGAGTTTTACTGTTTTTTACTTGAGAATTTTCAAATGGCAGTGTCAATTTGGAGATGCCTCCTAGACATTCCCAAAATAAAACCATGCTAATTTTACCCTCATTTACTTGATTAGAATAAACTTTTGCACAGATAATGGTGAGATTCTGTGCTGTAATGTTTTAAAGGTTTCAGACTGCAACTAAATAATAGAGTAGATAAAAGTAAAATTTTGTTTGGCGCAATTGTGATCTCTCATTCATGCTGTGTTCCATCTTCATTTACTCTGACTCAAAGAAATATTTACACCATGACAAAAATCCCCAAGGTGCTACCTTCATTGTGGTACCCACATTTTTTAAAGGGACCAAGTAGTTGCAGAGATATACTCATTTCATTTTGGGCATGTTATTTTTGAGCCAGAGGCTCAGGGCTGAAAAGATTAACATGAGTTCTGACCGCCAGGCTGCTCAACCATTTTTATTTAGTGTCCCTTTATTTTTTTGAGTTATTACATAGATTTGTTGACTTCTCGATTCTGATTGGTTACGTACAGCATTTTTTGGTCTGTTATTTCTGAATAGCAGACCGCTGCTATGAGTTACATTGTTGCTATGGATCCAGTTCTGATCCCAGATGCTGTTCCAACTGCAGAATCTAACAGACTTTGGTTACACTTTACTTGAAGGTACCGTCATAAGAGTGACATGACACTGTCATAACTGTTACATGTGTCTTGCAACAGTTATGCCAGTGTCATGTCACTCTTATGACAAAGTTGTCATAATCAAGACAACCCAAACAATGTCAACTTGCCATCTCAAAAACCGAATGACAGTTAATGACAACGTTTATGACATTGACATAATGTTTATGACACGGACACGTTCATGACTGTGTCATGTTAATCTTATGACGATACCTTCAAGTAAAGTGTTACCCAAACTTTTTAGTTGGAGCAATAAAGTCATTTTTAAATTAATATTGTGCATCAAATTATGAGTTTCTTTGGTGAGAAACTGTGCAATACATGGATTATTGAACAGGAAGCTGGTCTATTGAGAAATAGACCCCTTCAGGGTGATTCAACTCCCATCGCCTTGCATTGGGATCCTACGTCACCCAGTCAGGTATTATGTTCCAGTAATGACCAGTTCACTGTACTTTACTCGCCCACACAACACTGCTATATACCAATTCAGAAAAAAAATGTAGTTCATTCCATTTAACGGGGAGACTTGCACCTTGATATCCAACAAAACTTGGAGTTAACATCCTGCCTTCTGAATCTAATGGCAGTTTTTCCATTTGGGCACTAAATTGAAAGTTTCCGAACAACAGTCATTGTGGGGAAAGCCACTGTGCTGCATATTTAAGCAGTGCTGTCCCATGGAAGTTTTTGTGTAATGACTTTCTAAATGTTTCCTACACATTTAATGAACTCCTGATTCACTTTTCAAACAGCCATAAAGATGTAATTACTGCAGAAGTCATTGTCAATGTTTGGGAAATGTCTGGGCTCACTGTCGTGACAACATGATAGAAAGTAACTGAGCATATATTGAGAAATGGAATGTGACTGCAAAATGAAACATCTTTAATTAAAGTGAAATTTGATCCCACTTTCACTCAAGGTAATTGTAATAAAGTTCAATTAAAACCTTTTTATTGTGTTGGGCCCGAGTGTATACGGTCTGCTCAGTTGCTAAAACTGTAGCCTTTGTCATGTCCAAGAGTGTTGGAGGGAGCTCATTATAAAATAGAACTTAGCTCTTGCTTGACAATGAAATGGACTATGACATCGCTGGTGACTACAGACGTAGAGCCAATGGCTGGAGAGGGGTGTGGCTTTGTAATACCTGTCTGCTCCATATTTGCTGTTGACCAAGAGCTGAGAAAACCATCCTCTTCCTAATCAGAGCCGATGAGATTCTGTGACATTATGTTCTCAAAATGGCATTGAGGTGAGGACACCCGAGGGAATGACTCTCAGTTTTAACAAAGTGATTTACATATGAAATGGTTTAATATGCACATACACTAATTGAGAACTCCTATGCAGCACAAGTGATGTCAGACAGGAACTCGCACAGGAAGTAGCCATAGTCCCTCATAACCCTCTCGGCAGAGTTATGAATCCTTAGGAATCCAAATGCATGTTTGACTGATGGGTTATTCTTTTCAGCTGGGGAGTTGGAGGGACTGTAATCTTGACTAGGTATTTACCAAGCACCCCTTATGGTGAAAGATCAGGACTCCAGGCAGGCCAGTTCACCACACGGACTCTTCTACTACGAAACCATGCTGTTGTAGTAGCTGCAGTATGTGGTTTTGCATTGTCCTGCCGAAATACACAAGGCCTTTCCTGGAATAGATGTCCTCTGGAGGGGAGCATATGTTTCTCTCAAACCTTTATATACCTTTCAGCATTCATGGTGCTTTTTAAAACATGCAAGTGTCCCACACCATATGCACTAACGCATCCCCATACCATCAGAGATGCTGGCCTTTGAACTGAACACTGATAATAGGAGGGGTAGTCACGACACCCATGATTTCCAACAAAAATGTCAAATCTGGACTCGTCTGACTACAGGACACTTTGCCACTTTGCTACAGTCCATTTTAAATGAGGCTTGGCCCACAGAACACAACGTCACTTCAGGATCATGCTCAACAATGGCTTCCCTTTTGCTTGATAGAGTTTTAGGCGCCATCTGTGGATGGCACGGCAGACTGTGATTACAGACCGTGGTTTCTTGAAGTATTCCTGCGCCCATTTAGTAATGTCAATGACAGAATCATGCCAGTGAGTTTTGCAGGGGCGTCTGAGGGCCCGAAGATCACAGGCATCCAGTAAAGGTCTTTGGCCTTGTCCCTTACGCACAGAGATTTTTCCAGTTTCTCTGAATCTTTTGATGATGTTATGCACTGTCGATGATAAGACCTTCAAAGCCTTTGCAATTTGACGTTGGGGAACATTGTTTTTAAAGTATTCTACAGTTTTTTTACACAAGCCTTCACAGGTTGGAGAACCTCTGGCAATCGTTACTTCTGAGAGACTCAGCCTCTCTAAGTCATCCCTTTTTTAGCCAATCATGTTACACACCTGATGCCAATTAACTTAATTACTTCCTAAATATTCTTTCAGCTGATTCTCTTATATAGTAATAGCTTTTTCAGCCCTTTTATGTCTGTGTCCCAACTTTTTTGAGAGCTGTTGCAGCCAGAAAATTTGATAGAAGCTCAACTATTTTGAAATCGGGGTTGTACTACAGGCAGTCAGAGAATCATATTTTTAAAAGACAGCAGTGATATGATAACAATTTGGGTGTTTCACAGTGGTATTGGATGGATGTGATCAGCTGACAGGCCTGCTGATATCACAATTAACAGCCCGACATAATCACAGCAGTAATTATGAGGAAGTGAAAGCAGATTGGATGAAAACTAAACTACTGGCTGCAGCATAAAAAAGGAGAATTTTCCTGACTGAACTTTCACAAGAGGTTCATACATACTTGACAAACACATTTTTTTTTCCTAATTCTTTTTGATTTTCCTCCAATTCTGAAATTTGATTGGCTAATTTGCTCCAGTTTTTATACACAGTTCTCCCATTTTTGGGAGCCGTGTGTGGGATTTCGATTTAGTCAAGTCATTCAGTTAATCTGCTACAATTTCACATATAACTTTGACAATTTTAATCTGGTTTTTTATTTGTGATTTTTACTTGCTTTGGAGTTATATATGTACAGATCCAGGATTTATGCTTTTCCTCTGAGAGATGTTTGTTGGATCAATACTTGCATATTCACAGCTCAGCTCTCGCTGTTGTGGACGCACCCTGGTGTGCAGAACAATCTTTACAAATTCTTTAGCACCAGCTGAACAACACAATGAAAAACACACATTTTGTGGTCTAACAAAGTCTAATAAAATGAAAGGCCATGAAACTATTTACCATTTTATGAAATGAAATGTGGCAAACCTGTTTCTAATGTTTAATAAGGATAGAATCACTCCAGTGCTCATATGCTCTCGTTACGCAGTGAAACGTTCTCCTCAGAGAATTCTGCTGCACGGCACCCCATCGATGAGCTGAGAAATTATTAATGATTAGTGACTTATGTAGTGAACTAACCATGAATTATGAATTAGTTGTACACAGTCTTGTTTGTTGTGTAAACATTTCAGCGCCAGGTTTTGGCTGTAATTAAGCAGTTTTAGTTGCTGTAAAGTGGCTGGGAGGCTGTACACAGAATGTCTGAGTAAACGCTGTGATCCTGAGAATGCTCAAATTATGAGTCGCATAGTTGAAGAGTAAATCTGCGTATCCTGGTTCAGATTTAGCGAATGCGTTATGCACAGTGCATTTCAGGGCAATTTATTTTCATGTAGAGAAGCTCACTCACCGCTCTCTGGTCCGAGCTGCACAGACGCATCACCTCGCTGTATTTCCTGGTGGTGTATCTTCTGTGGTTACGAGCGACGCTGCCCTGCCTCTTAGCCATAAAGATTAACACAGCACCCTGGTCTGAAAAATAAAGCCCATGCGGAAGTACCGTAAAATAGCATTCTATTTAATGGCCAGCAGATGGCAATGTCGGTGGTTGCAGAAAGAAGTTCAATGCTATGGAAGTCTATGAGAAAATGACCCTACTTTCCCACCTGATTTTTCATTTAAATAATGATTTTTTACATTATTTTATGGTAGACATAGCAAGTTTCAAGTGTCCTTTGATATATTATGATTTTCATTTTTGTAATTTATGGTCCCATATAGACTAGAATAAAGGATAAAGCCAGAATATGCTTTAGGGGTGTGGCTATCCTCTGGTCCTCGTCCGATACGGTCAGATCCAGAGCCACGGTCCTCCCCGGATCTTCAGTACACGCACTCGTCCAATAGAAATCACATCCGGTTTCAAAATGACAACATGGCGCAATTCAAATTGCCAAAATCGAGGCTTCTTTTATGGTATGCTGAAACCAATGGGTGACGTCACGGTAGCTTTGTCCATCTTTTTATACAGTCTATGCTCGTAGCTCACAGCTGCATGGGCGGGGATGGGCTAATTGCTCGGAGGAGTGAGCCCAGCACACGGAAGTGCATGTAAATTGTTCAAAACAACCACAGCAGATGGGACAGTCGCTACAATCAATCTGAATAAAGAGCCCAGCATGGACATTTTGGCGGTAATCGCGGGTGGAGGGATGGTCTAAATGTGAGCGTCGTTATTGCTTTTTTTTTTGCTCTTATTTGCATTACCGCTGTCATCCCAAGAAAAACGTGCAGTATAAAATCATAATGTTTACCGCATCAGGGCATGACAAAGCAGCCAAATAGACAGGAATTAATAGCCCCCATCTCCGTTTTTAAATCAGGAACCCCCGGTTCATTCGCCTCCGCTCGGATTTCTGAGCCGGTCCCGGAGATTGCCGTCTGACAGAATCCTGACTGGCCCGGTTTGTCATGCAGCATTTGTTCCATATTTCATTGAGCACTTGCTTGCGACAGCAGGATTTTTAGGGCCAGAGACGTCAGTGTTTAAGCAGCCCTGTCTGTGTGGTCAGGTGTTTTATGGCTTGGGTTTGTACAGAATAAACGCTCATTTATTCTCCTGAGTTAGAACTTGACAGTCATAGCATTTAAATTCAGATTGTCACTCTTGCTAATCCAAAAGGTCCCCAATCCTGTGACTGACGTGTGCATGCGAGGACCTTGAGTTTAAAGAATGTACAAGTAGGTGACAGAACTGAAAGGTGGTTTGACTACTTTAATTTTTACCCGCAAACCTCAAATTAAATGACAACCACCATGCAGTGAAAGGTGCACATAATCCAACATCACTGCTTGTCAGGCAATTCTGGAGATTCGTTAGTGTCTGTTCTTGGGGATGCACAATCCTGTAGGCTTTAGCTCCTCCCCCAACAAAGCACACCTGAACCGCTAAAGCAGGGCTGCCCTTGCTCGTGTATTTTAGTCTTCATTTGTACAACTGAAAAAATTTAATCAAAAATATATATTTGAGAGTAAGACCAGTTTTGAGGTAAAGTACTTGTCAAAAGGAAAACTTTTTGCTCTAAAAATGTTATTTGCATGTGTTACATTTTTACTTTTGCTCTATGTTTTAATTTTCCATTTGCAAATTCATTTTTGGGCTTGGACTCGAAGGGCCCTATCTTACGTCAGAGTCCCTAAACCCTAAATTTAGGGATTTAGCATAACGTAAAAGGCGTTTTCCCGCAAAAGTTGTAATCTTGCACACCTGCCTTTATCCCTGAAACACCTGCGCTACCCATTATATTATGCATAGGCGTGGTTTGGTTACGCCAGTTAAACCAATCAGTGTGCCAGGTGGCATTGCCTTCAGGAGCAGGCTGCGCTGTTCCAAATCCTCAAACTGAAACCCGTGATGGAGAGAGGAAGGTCACCACGTTTCTCCGAAGACAAAGCTAAATTGCTCGTGCATGATGTCAAATCCAGACACAACATGCCACAAAGAAAGATGCTACTTTCTGAGGACCACCTCACCTGACCTGTCCAAGCCGCGGAACCGCATTTTGAGCACGCCAAATGTTCGCTCAGTGACAACTCGTGTGCGTGAGTGTTTTCTATCTAAAGCGAACTTGCGCACACTTGTTGGCATAATGTATGGCACCATGCACCACGTCTTTAATGGACAGCCATTGTCACCAAACAGCCACCCAACCAGAGGGGGGTCCCTCTGGAAGACTGCAGGAATGACCCATTGTTCCACCATAAAAACATTGTGGCTACCTCCTGGGTGATTTGCGCATACATTCAAGATGTAACCCCATGCATCGCAAATCAACTGGACGTTGATGGAATGGGTTCCCTTACGATTCACATAGGCACCACTGTTCAGAGCCGGAGCCCAAAGCAGAACATGTGTGCAGTCAACGGCACCCAGAGCCCTAGGGAACCCATATCTTGCCAAAAAATCCTGCTTTACCCAGCGTTGTCTCTTGGGTGTCACAGGGTTGCCAGTGATGTACCTACAGGCATGTCGGACTATGCTGGCTGTGACTGCAGTTATTGCCAAGCTTACGACAGATTGGGTCATGCGGCCAATTGAGCTGAGTGGGTGCTGGAATGACCCATTAGCATAGAAAAATAGTGCCACAATAACGGGCAAGGCATACGGGCAGCTGGCAGCGGTGTTTACATCATCTGCAACCAGGTTACAGAATTCCGTCACTGCCTGACAGGAAAGGCGCAATTTTTTTTTTTCAGATTATTTTTCTGGGGAATTTTTCCTTTAATTGATAGTTACACAGTGTAGAGAGACAGGAAGGTTGGGGAGAAGAATGGGGGAAGACATGCAGCAAATAACCTGAGCCAGAATCAAACCCAGGTCGCTGCGGGAAGGACACAGCCTTTATGGTGCGCTCGCTTAGACCGATGAGCCACCGGGGCACCCTGAGGGAGGCGCGGTTTTGTCGCACATTCTCGTTCTGTGGGAAATGATAATTGTATTATTAGAATTTTAGAATATATAATATGTGTAATTAATATATATTATATATAATAATTATATACTGACCAAAACTTCCAACGCAACCCTCGAGTTAATTGCAACACATGTCATTTTCTTATGATAAATTTAACAATACATAACAAATATTAAGATTCAAATCAAAAACACAGTTTTAGAGTCAGGAATGAAGAACAGATTTTTCCTGGTTTCCCATTCATTGCATCAGTTAAAGGTGCAATTCTGGATCACCGAAGGCAGTATCTTGCATGGCCTCCTCTGGCGTCACACACAGCCTGGATTCTGCAATGCATGGAGTCAATCAAATGCCGAATTTCAGCCTGTGTGATGCGGTCCCATTCCTCCTGGAGTGCTTGACGCAACTGTTGGACTGTGGCTGGTTCTAGATCACGCCTTCTCACCCGGCGATCCAGAATATCCCATAGATGTTCTATAGGTTTTAAATCTGGGGAATACACAGGCTAATCAAGACACTGAACATTATTCTGCCTCAGGTAGTCCTGACAGACTCTGGCGACATGTGGTCTCGCGTTATCCTGTTTCATCGTTAGGCGATAGCGATGGACGAGTGGAACTGCGACAGGAGTAAGGATGTCATCACGGTAACAGGCCGCACTGAGGTCTCCATTGATGAAAATGAGGTCTGTCTTGTGTCTACTGCTTATTCCAGCCCAAACCATCACACAGGGTCCACCCCAGCGGTCACGCTGCAGGATGGTAGTGTCAGTATAACGTTCCCGTCGCCAACGCCATACACGCAGTCTTCCGTCAGACACACTCAACTTGAACCTTGATTCATCGGAGAATAGCACCCTGTTCCACCTCAGAGCATTCCAGCCCAAATGTGCCCTGGACCATTGCAGATGGACGCGGCGACGTGCAGGAGTCAACACCAAACCACGGCGGGGACGTTGGTTGTGCAAGTCAGCTTCACGAAGGTGGTTGCGTACGGTTTGGTCGCTAATCCAGTTCTGGTGACGACCTCTGGTCTGAGCAGCAGTGACTATAGCTGGCAGGAAGCGATTGCGCAGGTGCTGCAGTCGAATATGGCGATCCTGCGGAGGGGTAGTGACACGTGGTCTAGGGGCACGTGGTCGATCACCGTGGTGCTTCCTGTTTCATTATACCAGCTCCAGAGACGTGATATGGTCGACACGTGGACGCCCAGGTTCCTTGCAACCCGTCTTTGCGACATTCCACCAGTGAGCATACCAACGGCTCGCTTTCGCTGATTTTGACCTAGGCGTAGCATGGTCACACGTTGACCCACGATAATGAAAAGATTATTTAAGTTGCCCATTGCTACAGCTATTTATTGACCAAATTTTTGATTGGTCAATGAGTTCTACTCAACCTGACGGGATAGGCAAAATTCTAAACAATGTGCAATCAAGCAGAACGAGCTGCCCACACGACAAAATCAAAACAATTTTCTGAGCTTTTAAGTTGTAGTTAATGTATCATGGCTCAAAACCAATATCCCATTTTATGTACACCAAATATTTCTAAATTGAATGTATTGCATTGGAAGTTTTGGTCAGTGTATATTATTATAAAAGTGGAAAAAATGATTGATACAAAATGCAAAAAATATAGACCTATCTGAAAAGCCCAGGTAGCTGGTGCGCTGGCGGTACACACGTTTTGAGCGTCTTCAGTTATTTAACTGGCGATCATGGCGATTTAGTACTATCTCTGCCATTTTCTCACGGGTTCAACTGAGGCTAAAGCAAGGTGGCTTGTTTTAGGCGAGTTAATTCAGGAAGTGGAGCCGGATGTGTACATCCACGTGTCCAAGTGGACGCGCATTGAAACCGCCTGTGCACGCTCAAATGGGTAGCGGGTGGTTTGAGGACCCGCTATACACTTTCCCAAACTGGTGTGGTCAAGATAGCAATTGTAGGGAAAGCGCATAAATACGCCCACGGGCACACCTCCTGGCGCAAATAAAGGAGTCGGCATAATGTATAGCAGGTAGTGTGGCCTCAAGATACCGTTAAGGGATAGTGGAAGCTGCTAAACGCGTAATTCACGGGTAGCAGGTTTTGGCAACGGGTTGGGCAGTGTGAAAGATAAAGCCCAAAGACTTTTTTGCGTATCAAGCAAACATGCAGATTTGCGGGACGCAGTGTATGGTTAGTATCTGTGGTTTCGTTTTGAGTGACAGTGACAGTGTGTACACCCCCACACATTGTATTCATTCTCCTGAGGTTCAGATCAGTTATTCAGCATTGACTCTGTGCATTACTAATGAAGCCTGGATGGTTTATTTTCTGAATTTGACATCTTCTGATCAAGTTGGATTCGCCAATCACACCAAGCTGTGAGTTCCAGCCGAAAGCAAAGTAGACGACGTACTTAGCTAGATCTAGCGTTAAATGAGAAAAGCTAGTTATTTAGCTAGTTGGGGAGAATGATTTTGATGTTACTTTGGACTTACTGGCCTCTTCCACATCATTTCACACTGGAACTGTAAAAAAAAATAACGCTCAGGTTTCCCAAAAATACCAAACGCAGAAATGCCAAAAGCTAGTAAGTACATGAAACACATACTATTATTTGTCACTGCCAGCTTGAGAAAGCAGAAGCTAATAAGTGCTCTTGACACCTTGTATGCTTGTACTGAAGCATAGAAATGTTTCAGATAAAGATAAAAAAAGAAGATACTTGTATTGCAGATGTAATTGTGTTAGTTCCCTGCTCAAAAAGGTGACCTGTGATGAAAATATGTGAGTTGCCTTTTTCCATGATGATAGGAGAGGCAGAAAAAGATATTAAGTAGCATTACATCACGTCACGTCATCAATGTCTGGATTGCAGTGATAGAGGTTCAAAAGTAGTGTATTTGAAGTGGTTGTACCATGCCATCGGCCAGATTTATGTTGCATGACCTTATTTACGGGGTTGGATATGTTTCCCTATTTTTGATTTTTGATTGAGTTCCGTTGTGATGTTACCTGACATGCAGTGTCAATTTATGCTGGATAATAGCTTGTTTCTGGGAAATGAACCAACAGTAACTCAATTGTACATGTGCGCTAAATGCATTTTAAGCTTGACCTTTTTCTCCCCATTTTAAAGTCAGTCAATTCATTTCTTTTCTCTTTTTTTGTCCTTGTGGATGTTGTCCACAACATGGGCGGCACGGTGGAACAGTGGTTAGGACTGCTGCCTCACAGCAAGAAGGTTGTTCGAATCCGGCTTGGGGCCTTTCTGTGTGGAGTTTGCATGTTCTCCCCGTGTTCGCGTGGGTTTCCTCCGGGTACTCCGGTTTCCCCCACCCGCAAAAACATGCATCATAGGAACACTCCAACCAGAACCCCTGACCAAGGAACTGGCTTTAGAGCTGGAGTTGGTCCCCGGGCGCTGCTCTGTGGCTGCCCACTGCTCCTAACTATAGGATGGGTCAAATGCAGAGGAGAAGTTACCCCACGGGGCTCAATAAAATATATCTATCTTGTCTGCAATTGTTGTTGTGCAATGGTTCTTCAAAACACTCGGGGCTTTCCATGACTTAATACGCCAAAACACACCCCCCCCCCCCCCCCCCCAAAAAAAAAAGAACCCTTCACCACCTCTCATTGCTAGGTATCGCTACCACATTAGTCACTTGAAGTCTGTGTTGGGCCATTCCGTGTTACGTACGTTACAGTTCGGACACACATTTTGATGATAAATATGACTACAATTTTTTATTGCTTGGAGTTGACATCTTGTTTAAACATTGTTTGTGGTCCTGGGTCAGTACTCTTTCATGGAAAGTAAGGAAAATTACCCTCCCTTTTTTGCTACAGCCTCATTTTCAGCGTTACGAGCGTTACATTAAGAGAAAAATGAAGCGTTGTCATTTTTTTCAAATCCTCAAAAGTCTGCGAAGTGTGCCACTGAGTGCATATCTCTTAATTATGGTTCGAATACCCAATATATAAAGTCATCATATCAGATATTGTTGGGGATTTTAGAAATGCCAAATCTTTTAATGGGGGAAGTCGGGTGTTATGCAAAAAAAGTTTAATGCGTTACGTGTCCAAACTGGGTGTGAAGAAATCAATTTCTGGAGCATTTTTTGAACATTGAGTGATTTGTTTTTCCTTGAAATAAATATTTTTCACAAAATGAAGTGGTTTAGGAGTCCTTTTTTTGTGATGGGTTCAGACAGGAAGCCATTTATACCATGGAAACTGCAAAAAGCCATTCTTGCCGAGACCATTTTCTGTTGTGAAACCTTGTTGTTTTCCTACAAGAAGCCATTCCTGCTGAGACCAATTTCTGTTCTGAATTTGAAGCCATGTTGTTTTTGAACAATTTCTTGACACAGCTGACAGTGACAGGGCCACCAAGTCTTATATAAAGGAATAGAGTGGAAAAAGCCCAAGCAGACCCATGTCCTCCATGTAACACAGAGGGCCGATTCTCAGGATCACTCACTTTTATTCATACAAGTAAGTTTTGCTCTTTACCGAATTTACGATTTCTGTTCATGATTCTCACTTTAATTTAAGATATTTGAAGTTATTTTTACCCTGGGCTGTGTGACAGTTTTGCTCGCATTTGCAATAAAAAGAATATTTTGCGCAAAGATAAATTTGAAAACACTTGCACACGTGCGAAAGGTTGCATACTCGCTGTTGATCTGCCCAACTTTGTCTACCGCTAAAGACGAGTGGGTGTGATTGTCTTTTAGATATGAAGGAGCGACGCATCAAGGGAAATGGATTTTGAAATATCTACCGACCATTTAAACGCTATCGCTAAAAAAAACAAAAAAAACAAAAAAACTACATTTCCCGAACAAGAGCGCGCTGCACCGTCAAAGACAGTATGAGGTGGATTTGAATCGCTCGTTCATCCGCCAAACTGACATTACATCAATCAGGTTCCTGTAACCTAAACTCAAGCCCTGAACTCTACCTTGACCCAAACTCTAATCTTGTCGAGATGTTTTGCGAAAGCTGGAACCACCAGTTCCAGCAGGTGCGGTTGGAGCAGGAGGCAAGGAAGACATTTTCTATGAATTCAATATTGTTGTATAAATCAAATGTCAACATGCACACAAGCAAAAAGCAGGACATAAATCAAAGATTTTCACTGTTTTCTGTGAAAAATGACCTTTAAATTTTTCTAACACACGTAACGTTACGTACGTTACACATCTTCCAGGCAAATTTCCATCGGGAAAATATGAAAATCTCAGTGATTTCTTTGGTTTATTTTATTTTTTCACCCATTATACCTTTGTATTTGAGAAATGCAGGCCAAATATGGTCAATTGTTTGTTCTACATACATAAAAGTTTCATTTTTGTTACACGCGTTACACAGACAACTCCCTAAATCTTCATCGGAAATTTTTCAAAAATTGTCAGTAAGTCGCACATTGAGCAGTCTTCATTGATTAAAGTATGCCTCCATTCAGTAAAATACTTATTTTTTGTGTTTGAAATGATAAAAAAAGTGAGAAAAAAAATATAATTGTTTTGCCTTTTTTTCTAATCTTGAAAAAGTGGCTTATATTTGATGATGTGGCACGGATGACGCACGTGATGAATCAAATTAAAGTTATAATTTCCTACTGGTTTAGATGTCTAAGTTTCCAAAAAAATGTATCCCATTGACAGAATTCAAAATTTAATTTTTCTGACGCAGGACCACTTTGGCTGGAATGGCCTTGATCAGCTTCCAAAACCATTTTGTCACAAGGGACCATTGTCCTTTGTCATGTGCTGGAACAGATCACATACGGTTAGGTGCCCTGCTGATTTTATAGAAATGAAAGGAATTAAAGTCTTCAAACACATCCGATGATCTGGGGCTGAATTTAGTCTAATTCCCATAAAAGGTGTGTGACTGGCAAAGGCAGTCCAGTCAAAATAAAGTCACCAATTCATGGAGAAAATTATACTGCCATGAAATAGACTTCTTCAATTGAAGGTGTCCATCGGTCATTACCAAAGAAAAACTGAATTTGACTTGCAAGCACTTCATTTTTTGAGCAATAAAGATGCAGAACGTACTTCGTATATCTGTTCACATCAAAATTCAACACATCAAGAGAATTTTTGCATATCACTGGGGCTGGGACAAGTCATGTATTTCATGTTGCAGAAGTACTGACCTTGCGCTGATTTTGAAATATCATCCTCCATCTATATTACAGATTTATCACTGGTTTAGAAATAACACTCCACATCTTTTTACAGATTTGCCTTTAATAAAGAAATATCACCTTACATCTACAGTATATTACAGATTTGGTACTGATTTAGAAATATTACTCCAGATCTGTAAATTTTTTCATTGTTTTCAATACAGTGAATATTAATAAACCCTTTTTTTTTTTTTTTCGTTCACAACTAGCTGGCATCTAAGGCACATGGTTGCACCCATGACCCATTCCAGAGTAACCAGGGAGATGAACCATGAATGATTCCCTTACCTTAGCTATTCACATAATGAGCTCACTCATAAGCAATGCACAAACCACTTACCTGACCTCATGACGACACACACACACACACACACACACACACTCACACATGCGCGTGCGCGCGCATGCACGCACGCACGCATGCCCACACACTCACACCGTGGAGGCCTGATTACCTTTTACTCTGTGTTCGTTCATCTTTACCTCGGTGGATAATTGTAAAAGACCTTTTGGATAAGAACAAAGTAAAGGTTTCAATCAAATACACTTGTGCGCCACAAATGAAATTTGCCGTGTGGACCGAAGCCAAGATTGAATGTCAAACCTGAGTCCCCTTCAGAATTAATTTCAAAAGCACAAAATGTGCAGAGACTGGAACTAAACGCACCCCGTGTGGAGCCCTGTTTCAACAAAAGATACCGACTTCACTGCAATCCTGATTCATTTGATAATTTGATCAATGGAGGATTTGTATTATTCTGGAGTGTTCTGTATTGGCTGCAGTATTCTGTGATTTTCATTGTTGCCAGGTATTAGTTTGGCATTTATGTAGCTTTAGCAGTGTGTACTTTATTTTTTTTTGTGTATTTTTCTGCTTGAGTGCATGACATTATACCAAAACATTCAGCGACAGTCATGCAGTTCCATACTCCAAAAAAATGGAAACATATTATTTACTGTACACACAAAAGGTTCTGTGAATGTGTTTTAAGCTAACGTGTAAAATAAGTTTTGATGTAACCTGATTTAATAGTTGGGTTTAGAATTTCAGGAGTGACTCAGAGGTAATGTAAGACAATTGCAGTTCTCGCTTTGTAGTGATTGTTTCTCACAGCGACTTTCTTATTGTTTACTCGCCTGCGCTCTCTGTAATGCTGGGATATTGCGTATGCCTACTGTCTAGTCCACACATTAGTCCACACATGTTCATGACAGAAATTGACTGATGTGCCGTACGGTTTGTTCCTCGCCTGGTCCGGTGTGTTACGGTTTTAATGACCTGATGTTATGCACTCAGTACATGTCAGTTTGGATAGGAGCCTGCACCGAAAAAAGGGCAATGTAATGAAACCAGATAGCGAACTGACGTAACATTTAAGAATTCTTAATTACCTCCACCAACAAAGTTGGAGGAGGTTATGTGCTCATTACCGTTTGTCTGTTGGTTTGTTTGTTTGTAAGCAGGATTACACAAAAAATTATGGATAGATTTTTCAATTTGGTGGAATGATTAAATATTGTTCATGTCATGATTTGGAGGCGGAGTCCTCATTTCGTCTCCTGGGGAGAGTAATTCTTGCTCATCTTGCGACAAGTGTTGTCTATCCGCGCTTGTCCATTTAAATCACACATTGTCCTTTTGTCGGCGCTTTAGTGTTGCCATTTGGTCGTGCTGGAGCCGGTATTTGGAGGTCCTTGTAGCAAACTCCTCCAGGTTTAGTCCTCGTCTTTTGCGAGTTATATCATAGTGTTTAGGATTTGCCTGTCAGCTTTGTCGACCCTTGTGGTTCAAAGCCCAGGTTCTTGCATTAGTGATTCTTCGGTCTAAATTCGAGTTAAAAGAAAGCTTTATTTTCATTGTTTCACGATCGGGAACAGCTGGTCTTTTCCTTCCCGAGTCGCTCAAATTAACTGAATTCGTAGTTCGTTTTCGTTTCTCTTTTCCGGAGCCTTGCTCTGTAGTTTTGGGTTCTAGGTATAATATATAGTCTTTCTGGCCAATTTTTGTTTTTAAATTCCCTGCCTCTCTCTCTCTCTCTGATTAGTCTGTTTGCAGATTTAGTGGCTGCCTTGTGTTTTAGGTAGCTTTTAGACTTCCTGATTCTCTGCGTGGATCCGTGTTAAACACTTAACCCCGCTACAGTTCAAGGAAGAGGTGATTTGATTTTGAGAGGTCAAGGTCAAGGACATGCAAAAGGTCAATAACATATTTACGCAACGACTACTGGACTGCATAAACACAGGGGCTGCTTGCTAATACTGGCATTGAGTACATTAGCAGGGGAACTTGCACTCTCTGGGTCTCATTCATGAAACGTGAGCAGAACGAGTTTGTGTGCGAACTGTTCGCAGATGGAAATTTACGTGCATCTCCGCATTCGTCAATATTTTAGTAGCTCCGATCTTTTCGTAGCTACTAACAAAATCTACACATACAGCTGACCATGCGTAGTGCTTGTGTAAATTTAAGAATGCATAAATAATGCTTCTCACGATTGGAAATAAAAATTTGAATTCATATTGTGCTCAGTAATGTACACAATACACAGATGCCTGTGAACCACGTGATATAGCCTTAACATGACAAAAGATTAAAAATATAACACACTCAGTTAAATTAGTTGGCAGTTGGCAAGTTTAAGATCCAGATTAGGTTCATGATTGTGAATTAACTATGTGAATTGGCTCAGTAGAGATATTACACGTTCTTTCTACATGTTGAATGATGATAAATAAAAAAAATAAAAGTGGATGCATGTCCCTGTCCCCATCAGGTATAATTCCTGACAGGGAGGTTTCCCCAATTATACCAGCGATGCGCTCGTCTGCAGTTGATGGTTGTGACTGTGAGCTGTGGTATTTTTATTTTTGTGTGCGCTTATGCATTTTTTTTTTGCCTCCAGTTTCACGTCAGACCATTTACGCTTCACCTCAGACATGGTTCTTTGGACTACAGAGACAACATTAACAGCATCTGTCTCCTCCCTCCAGGCCTTCGCTTTGCCTGTCATTGTCACACCACTGCTAACAGATGAAAATAAAATGTTTTTTCTTAACTCCACCTCACCCAAAATTATTTCTATCTCCAGTGAGGATAAATTCTTTTTTCTTTCGCTCTCTCTCTTTGCTTGTACCATGACTGACCAGGTCGACAGGATGCATCTACACCTCCTTATATGGTGGTCATTGGCGATTCATGGGAAGGGAGGGGATATGCCAATAGCTGATTACCGGAAGCGCACGATCACTTGACGATGGATTGGCATTCATAATCATTCACACGTGTTTACGATCAGATCTGAGTTTCCCGCGATGCTCATGAATCTGGAGTAGGTTTTGAGGTATGCAGACTTTTAGGTGCAAATCTACGCACAAATTTACTAACGTCTCATGAATGAGACCCTCTGAGCGCAGCTCCAGTTTCTTATACCATGATTATTCTAGAATCCCTTGGGACAGACCGCTGTTTAACATAGCGGAACAGCTGTTCAGTACGGGATAGAAGTGCAGAGTCATGCAACGGCATACAGCGGTCTAATGGCTTCAGTCAGAAACAGACCATTTCATGCCTGTACCCAATGACTACAAAGCCCAATCTTGTTTAAGATTGCCCCACCAATAATATTTCCATACTTTAATCAGTTGGCCAGAGTGCGGGGAAGAAAATGAATTTGGAACCATGTGTTGGAGAGTTTGGGGAGAGAGCTTGCCTGTATGGGGAGCTGGCTGTGTCTTGATTACCCACACTGTGCAGTCGGAGTCTCCCGCGGCCGAGGGAGAGCTGGGCCATGCTGTGCAGAGGTCCTGTTGTGTCTCTTCCACCTGATCACCCGCTCCGCTGGTTTAAATCAGTGCTTATACAACCTGTTTATTCAAAGTTGTTGGAAATAAGCACTGGCGAGGATTTTCACTGCCTGACCCTGGATTATAATTTGCACTCCTGAGTGTGACTGTATATGAGCTGTGGCATCCAGCCCCTGTGTTCATACACTCAACAAAAATATAAATGCAACACTTTTGTTTTTGCTCACATTTGTCATGAGATGGACTCAAAGATCTAAAATTCATTCCAGATACACAATATTACCATTTCTCTCAAACATTGTTCACAAATCTGTCTAAATGTGTGATAGTGAGCACTTTTGCTTTGCTGAGACAATCCATCCCACCTCACAGGTGTGCCACATCAAGATGCTCATCAGACACCATGATTAGTGCACAGGTGTACCTTATACTGCCCACAATAAAAGGCCACTCTGAAATGTGCAGTTTTGTCTCACAGCAAAATGCCACAGATGGCGCAAGCATTGAGGGAGCGTGCTATTGGCATGCTGACAGCAGGAATGTCAACCAGATCTGTTGCTCGGGCATTGAATGTTCATTTCTCCACCATAAACCGTCTCCAAAGGCGTTTCAGAGAATATGGCAGTACATCCAACCGGCCTCTCAACCGCAGACCACGTGTAACCACACCAGCCTAGGACCTCCACATCCAGCAGGTTCACCTCCAAGATCGTCTGAGACCAGCTACTCAGACAGCTGCTGAAAAAATTAGTTTGCATAAACAAAGAATTTCTGCACAAACTGTCAGAAACCGTCTCAGGGAAGCTCAACTGCATGCTCGTCGTCCTCATCGGGGTCTTAACCTGACTCCAGATCGTCGCCGTAACAGACTTGAGTGGGCAAATGCTCACATTCGATGGAGTCTGGCACGTTGGAGAGGTGTTCTCTTCACGGATGAATCTCGGTTTACATTGTTCAGGGCAGATGGCAGACAGCGTGTGTGGCGTCGTGTGGGTGAGCGCTTTGCTGATGTCAATGTTGTGGATAGAGTGGCCCATGGTGGTGGTGGGGTTATGGTATGGGCAGGCATCTGTTATGGACGAAGAACACAGGTGCATTTTATTGATGGCATTTTGAATGCACAGAGATACCGTGATGAGATCCTGAGGCCCATTGTTGTGCCATACATCCATGAACATCACCTCATGTTTCAGCAAGATAATGCACGGCCCCATGTTGCAAGGATCTGTACACAATTCTTGGAAGCTGAAAATGTCCCAGTTCTTGCATGGCCAGCATACTCACCGGACATGTCACCCATTGAGCATGTTTGGGATGTGCTTGACCGGCGTATACGACAGCGCGTACCAGTTCCCACTAATATCCAGCAAATTCGCACAGCCATTGAAGTGGAGTGGACCAACATTCCACAGGCCACAATTGACAATCTGATAAACTCTATGCGAAGAATATGTGTTGCACTGCATGAGGCAAATGGTGGTCACACCAGATACTGACTGGTTCTGAGTCCCCAGACCCCCAATAAAGCAAAAACTGCACATTTCAGGGTGGCCTTTTATTGTGGACAGTCTAAGGTACACCTGTGCACTATATACAGTATATGTGGTAATGAGCAGTGCTCTGATGTGATACAGTATATGCGGTTATGAGCAGTGCTCTGATGTGATACAGTATATGCGGTTATGAGCAGTGCTCTGATGTGATACAGTATATGCGGTTAGGAGCAGGGCTCTGATGTGTTACAGTATATGCGGTAATGTGCAGTGATGTGATATATACGGTTGTGTTCAGTACACTGATGTGATATGCGCGGTAAGGAGTAGTGCTCTGATGTTGATATATATGGTCATAAGCAGTGATATGATGTGATATGTGTGGTAATGGGGCTCTCTAAAGTCCTTATTGATTTGCTTTGGCTCAGAGTTCATTTTGAGTTCTCAGGTCCTGAGATTAATATTCTCTCACTATACTGTAGTTAATCGGTCCGTATTTGCGTTCGCGTGACGATCCACAATCATGGCTCGAGTGAATGACTTTTTAAGCCGCAGTGCCACTGCTATTCACTGCAATCGAGCCATCACTCACTCACAGTAAAAGTGAAATAAATTTTAAAAACCAATACAACTGTTGTATCACCAACCTGATAATCCTGATACTGTATCCTGATACTGTATATTTCAGTCAATCAGCATAAATCCTCTTACAGTACCCCTCCCAATTACGCTTCTAAATACTGTTTGGAACAGAAAATAATTAATGTGATATTTATGTCGATTTCAAATGAAATATTATGCAAGTATCCTTAGAATGTCCCCTTTGCCATTTACATTGTTGATAGTATACCTGATGGAGTTTCAAAGGAAGTTAAAAACATCCTTCTATCTTCATCCAATTTGGAGAAACATTAACCCCTTTTCAGCTGATTACCGAAACGGTGCACTTCTTAACCTTCATTTTGACCATGTGGGCCTGTTCTGATTTTCAAAAAGTTGGCCTCAAACGAAAGCTTAAAGTACTACAAAATGCAATGAAATCAAACTTGGAACAAATACTCCTACTTGGAGAAATAAAACCCCTTACTGAAAACCCCTTTTTAGTGCTATTTGCACATCGGCACAACCAGAAAAGGTTGTAGAGTCACAAATAACACCAGGGTTTGCCCTCTGTGAACCTGTAATGAAGAAAGAAGTTTGCCATAAAAGCTGTTCTGGTTATCATGCTAACATGAAAGATGTTCTGGGGCGGCAGCATCCACTGTGAATCCATAACACCCCCCAAAACCTCAGTGTCAGGAGATAATGCTGAAGCCATGCCTTGGGGCAGCAGACTCTGCCTCAAAATCGTTCCTTGGATTGATCCAGATAATGCAAACCAAAACATTTTTGGGAGGAAATTACTTTTCTCCGGACTTTAGCCCTGAAAGCATCCATTGGGTAATAAAATGACCATTTTTAATTGTTTTTGGGGACATCCTGTGGTAGTATTTTAAGCTACGGCCCTTGCGTTTCCACATTTTGGGCCTCTCGTTCGATAATAGGGGCATAAATCACGGGGAGAGCCTTTGACGCCGTGTGCCTCAGGAAAAAATGGGAAGCCTGGCTGGCTGTGGTGTTCGCAATCCTCCAGAGCACATTTAGGGCGCTCAGTTTTTGCTGCGCATTCAGCGCAGGCTTGTTTTACAGGCCTTGTAAAATGAGAACTGGGGGAAATTGCTCCGCTGGTGGCAGGGTTCTCATGCATGAAATGGATTAGCTTAAGAACAGGTAAACACACTATATAATTTAGAGGAAATGTAAACTCATTTAATGGTAAAAGGTGCTTGTCTGGACTCTGGACCTCTGCCAGTATGGCCCCTGGGTAATATTTGTGTTCAGCTGAGTATCAGTGCTTGTGTGCTTATTTTGCCGAAGACTTAAGATAACTTGATACTTGGTGTACTGGTGCGCAGTGAGTGTTGTCTCACTGGTATTCTTTGCTAATAACACTTTTCTGGTTGAAGCCCCTTGCTGAAATGATCTTGAACATGGACAAAATAGGTTTTGGGGCAGTTTTTTTCTCTCCCAAACAATCATCTCTGTTTATTTGCCCAAGAGTTGCTTTCAAAGGCAAAGACGTCTCCTCTCACGAGCGTCAGACCTGGTTCAGTGTGTCTGTGACCTTGTGCATGCTGGGATGTTTAGCTTGGCTAGCGGGCGCACTGCATATCAGTGCTAGCCTCTGCTTAGCACACGTTGGAAACCGCACACTTAGCCAAGTGCTTCCATTACATTTAGGGCTTATGAGTCTGGCTGTCATCCAAATGTGTTCATCTGTAATAACTGCACCTCTGGGACCGGAGCATCGCTGGGGCTTTTAGAAAGGGCTTCAATCTGCTAATGTAGCTGTGCTTGCCACCGAAAACCACACACACATTGAGACAGTAACACTGCTCTGTACCACACACTACTTGGAAATGTAACACTGCTCTGTACCACACAGTCTTTGGGACAGTAACCCAGTCCTGTACCACACACTCTTTGGGACAGTAACACTGCTCTGTACCGCACACTCTTTGGGACAGTAACCCAGTCCTGTACCTTACACTCTTTGGGACAGTAACACCTGCTCTGTACCACACACTCTTTGGGACAGTAACACTGCTCCGCACCACACACTCTTTGGGACAGTAACACTGTTTAATACTGTTATGGGGGAGCAATCATCATCCCATTCAACCGGAGGGCAATCTGACATCTCAGGCCATTCCTTGTACATGCTCTATGATACCACCCTTAAAAATTATAAAAATAAAAACTGAAAGCATGACGCATAGAATAGAGTGTATGCAATCATCTGCCTTTCAAGTGAGTGCATGTTTTAAATTACGTTTCTCTCTTTAGCCAAATTTGCTTTTGGAAGCTAATTGTCAGCCAACTGTGGACATCAAACCATGCCATAGCTGACAATAGAAAACAGAAAAGGCGATCAATAAGTGGCACTATTTGTAGGTTAATTTTATGAATTTTGAATTGTCAGCGATCTTAACCAAGGCAGATAATTACGTGTATGCACCCGCTGGTATGTTATACAGCCACTCCTCGTTTCCCTCCGACACGTTTGCAGTGGGAAGTAAACCATCGGGGAGCCATGGCAACCGACGCTGACCGGCGAGTACAATTTCAGCGAGTAGCGAGGGGCGATGGGCGAGTAGCGATATGTGTGAATGAGGCTTTAAGCTCTCAACATCGCATGGCCCAGCATTAAGCTTATTACGATAGCGTGAATCCTAACGTTACTTCTGAAAACGGAGCTTCGAAACAACTCGCAACACAGCAAGTATATCAATTCAAGTCAAAGCGATACCTCCTTAGTGCTGTACGGAGTTTCTGTTATCGCATGTTTGCTTCAGGTAGAGTAAATTACTGCCGAATTATATCCGTTTTCAGACGTTTACCAAAAATTATTAATTTCGTTTTTGATATAATAATGAATGTTAGATCACTATTTGGTCGCACATGGTCAAAATTTTCAAGGCACACGGGTGCGACCTGCAAAAAATTATTGATCGCAAAACTGAAATATGAGTCGCATATGCGACCAAAACAGTCGCAACATTGAGGCCTGCCTGCTCTGTACCACACACTTTGGGACAGTAACACTGCTCTGTACTGCACACACTTTGGGACAGTAACACTGCTCTGTACCGCACACACTTTGGGAGTTTGACAGTGCTCTGTACCCCACACACTTTTTAAAACAGTAACTTAGCTCTGTATGACACACATTTTGGGACCGTAACATAACTCAGAATTGCCTTTTTAAATATCACATCAATAAATCAGGCACTTTTCAGTATGTTCACTTCTTACGCCATTTTGCAATCGTTACCGCTGAGCACTTGAACACTCAGGTGATATTAAGTTTACAGCAATATACGGCGTCAGACTGGAAGCTTTCTTTTATCAATGAAAGAATGAGTAATGGATCAGACTACAGTATTATACTGTTTTATGGGATTAGGTTTCAGTGTGAATACATGCCCTGGTCGTTGCTACTAATAACTACAACTATTTTGCCAAACATTTGTTTTTGCCCAGGTCTGTCAGTAGTCTAATGCAAAACGAATACTTCAACTTACATGAAATTCTCGAAGTTTATAATCACCCAGGGATCACCAGATTAAAATTTTTACCTAAGTGGGTCATGTTCGAGGTCATCGACAAACCTTTAACAGTTTTTTTTCACCATAACTCCCCTAAATATGCTCCGACCCATTTCTGATCGTATTCGAAAAATGTGTTTTTCTATTCTGCTTTAAACCTTAATCTACACTGTGGTGTGATGTCATTACACTTGATCGCAGTTGGGGCTGAATGTCAGGCAGGTTAAGGTAAATTAACACCCCAAGCATTAAAATTTCTCTCTTGCGGTAGCGCGTTCTGCCAGACTTCGCTTGTTTTCCTGCTTTAAGCCTTCTAGAGAGACTGTGTGCGAGCTTTAGCGCTCTCAAACCTGTGTGTTATCATCTCACCTCCAGAAATCATGGCAGGAAATTTTGATGGAGGAACAATTATTATCTGTTCACCTCAACATTTTGTGTTGTTTCCTGCCTCTGACTGAACCAAATCACCACTAAATAAATGTTCTCCCATTTATTTCTGCAAGGCATTCGTATAGATTTCTTATATTTTTGCGTATTTGACTCACTTTAATCTTTCAGATCATCAGGCTAATTTGATATTTGACAAATATAAACAGGTTTAAGAGAAAATGCTGTTTTTCAATGATGATTTTATTTTCGGGAGGAAAAAAGCTATCCAGCCTTAACTGGCCTTGTGTGAAAGAGAAATTGCTCTTTTAGTTCCTAGATCAACCAATTCAACACATCCATCCATCCATTTTCTATACCCGCTTATTCCTCACTAGGTTCGCGGGGCGAGCTGGAGCCTATCCCAGCTGGCTACAGGCAAAGGCAGGGACCCACCCTGAACAGCTTGCCAATCCATCGCAGGGCGCACACACCATTCACAGACCATTCACTCTCACACTCATACCAATGGGCAATTTAGTGCCAATTAAACACATTTAAGTGATAATTGGGTTTAATTGCCATAGACACGCCCTTGCATAATCACTGCCAGCCCTGTTGAATCTGAACATCACTTAAATACAATCCGTCTGGCAATGTGAAGTACGCACAATGCAGCACATTATGCAGCAATCTAAAGAAATTCAAGAACCGATGAGAAGCGTAGCCGTTAGCATCTATCAGTTTAGAAAAGGTTACCAAGCCATTTCTCAGGTGCTGGGACACCTGTGAACAATGGTGAGAGCCATTATCTACAAATAGAGAGAACTTGGAACAGTATTGAACCTTCCCCGGAGTGGTTGGCCAATCAAAATTTATTCAAGAGTGCATGGATGCCTCATGTAGGCAGTCACAAAAGAGTCTGGTCTAACATCAAGAGAACTGCTGCCCTTGGCGGCCTCAATTAAGGTCAGTGCTCAGGAATAAGAAAGAGACTGGGAAATCCATGGGAGAGCTGCGAGGTAAAAACCACTGCTGACCGAAAAAAAACATGGGCTTGTCTCACTTTTGCCAGAAAACATCTTGGTGACGCATCACATGTTTCTGTGGACTAATGAATCCAAAGTGGAGATTTTTGAAAGAAATGGATCCCCTTACATCTGGCATTAATCTGACACTGTATTCCTCACTAAGAATATCACTCTAACAGTCAAACACGCTGGTGGGATTCTGATGGTCTGGGGCTGCTTTGCTGCTTCAGGACCTGGGTGACTTGCCATAATTGATGGAATCATGAATTCTTCCGTCTACCAGAAAATGCTGAAATCAGGTCCCGCCATCAGTTCCTGACCAAAGGTGAAGCAGAAGTAATTTATGCTGCTGGACAATTATGCAAAGCACCCAAGAAATCCAACACTGAATGACACTAAAAGAAAACAAACAAAGTGAAGATTTTTTGAGAGGTCCAGTCTGAGTCCTGACTTTAACTAGTTCAGATGTTCTGGCATGACTTTAAATAATTTTTCACAGCACTGTATTTTACTAGAAGCATTAAGTATGTGCACAAATCCTTCTGTCCTTTTATTTCTGGAAACAGAATAACATGATTCTGCCTTGGCAAAAAAAAAAAAATCAAAATATTTGAAAACATTTGAGCCGAATCCCTTAAAGGCTTATAATTGGATTTTAAATCTGATCTAGTGGCAGCAGCTTGAGTTGTGCTTATTCTGTGACTGACATAAATAAGATTATTGCCTCAGAACAAGATGTCTTTCAGAGCTACAGTGTGGGATGATTCCTCAGTGCTTGTGCATTCGGTCCTAATCCTCAGTAATTCTCCTTAAGGAAAGAAAGGAAGGCCACATGATAGGTTTTCAACAGCTCAGGATAACTACATTTCTATTTCCTTAAATGTATTCGGCGCTCAAAGGGTTAAGTGACCTGCCCGGTTAGAATTATGTGTTCAAAACTGTTTCTTAATTCAAGATCCCTGCAGCTCTCTGTAATTTTGAGGGTCATATATTTCACTCTGCTGAATCCCGTGCAACAATAAAATATTTTTATTGTGATGTGTTTTTGTGACATGACCACAGTATTGCATTCGGGAAATTAGTGATTTTTTTTTTCTTTGCGGTCTTAGTAGGATGGAACCAGTTGTGGATGTGTTGAAGGCGCTGTTTTGCTACACAGATCAGAAGAAAGAGGCTCATGGTGGAGCACCATTTTGGGATAATTGTGCATTTGTTGTATTTCTCTTCGACGTAAGTGAACGCAGTCTGTACCATACGCTCAGTTCATTAATTATGTTGTCTCAGCTGAAAACTTTGTCTGTGTTTGCGTCCTCGCCTTCTCTGAGTGTCTCTGAGAGTCTGTGCGTCTGAGAGTCAGTGTGTCTCTGAGAATCAGTGCGTCTAAGAAACTGTGTATGTCTCTGAGAGTCAGTGCGTCTCAGAAAATATATGCGTCTCTTGTAGGCTGTGCGTCTCTGAGGGTCTGTGCGTTGGATAGTCAGTGCATCTCTGAGAGTCAGTGCGTCTCTGAGAGTCTTTGCATCTCTGAGAGTCTGTGCGTCTCTGAGAGTGTGCATCTTGGATAGTCAGTGCGTCTCTGAGAGTCTGCACATCTCTGAGAGTCTGCATGCGTCTGATAGTCAGTGCATCTCTGAGAGTCTGTGCGTTGGGTAGTCAGTGCATCTCTGAGTCTCTGCATGTCTCTGAGTCAGAGTGAGAGTCTGCACGTCTCTGAGTCAGAGTATCTAGTCTCTGCATCTTTGAGATCTGTTTGTCTCAGAGAATTTGTGGGTCTCGGATAGTCTATGCATCTCTGAGGGTGATTTCACGCTTTGCGCGTTTGGAGCAATTGTTCCAACACAAGGAGCATTTCCCCCCAGAGATCAGTTCGTTTGGGCTGGTGTGAAAACAGCAAATGCACTCTGATGCAGAACAAAACAAGTGGGCCAAGATCGCCAGAAAAGGGTGGTCTCGGCTCGCCTCCATTCAAACCCTAGAGGGCTTCGTTTGCTGTGAGAACACAATCGTCTCAGCAACTGGCGCAACTGACTCATAGCTGTAGTTCACAGTCACACAGAAGAAGACACGCCCCTTCCTTTCTGGGTAAGATTTCTAACCAATGAGAGAACAGTTTGTTTGCGCATGGCATTTGTTTACAACTTTGGACCGGTGGAGACTGTTGTCATGTGAACACAAACGAGCGAAGGACAGTTACAACAATTGTATCATTTTTTTCCCTGAGTCGAGCGAGCCTCATATGTGAATGCACCCTGTGTGTAAGAGTCTACGCATCTCTGAGATCTGTATGTCTCAGAGAGTCTGTGGGTCTCTGATAGTCTGTACATCTCTGAGAGTCAGTGCATCCAGTCTGTGCATCTCTCTGTAGATCTCTGAGAGTCAGTGCATCTAGTCTGTGTGTGTTTGAGAGTCTGTGCATCTCTGAGATCTGTACGTCTCTGAGAGTCTGTGCATCTCTGATATCTGTGCCTGTCAGAGATTCTGTGGGTCTCTGATGGTCTGTGCATCTGTGAGAGTCTGTACATCTCTGAGAGTCAGTGCATCTAGTCTGTGCGTCTCTGAGAATCTGTTCGTTTCAGTGATCTGTGTGTCTCTTAGAGTGTGTGCGTCTCTGAGAGTCTGTGCTTGACCGAAAATGAGAGCATTTAGATATTACTTTCTCCTGCATCTTCAAAGCTGAATTATCATGTGCGGCATATGGCCTTTTTAATGGATGATTAATTTTTCATTTTTGTCAGAAGGAATCTCAATGTCAACAGATGGGAGAAGAGAAAAGGCAACTCTTGGATTCTTGGAAGATTCTTGTATTTTTTGTTGATGGGAACCCTGTAATACTCACTGGCAGTAATTATTTATGGATATTTTATGGTTGTAAAGGAGGAATTTTGTGTATCAAATGAAATGTATAAAATTAAATGAAATTGATTTTATGAAAACTACCTCATATAAATTGTAATAACCAAAATAACATCGTGCACACACACACACACACACACACACACACACGCGTGCACACGCACGAACTTACACACACACTCACACACACGCATATGCACACATTTGGGGTGAAACAATGTAGTATTGAAACAAAATGGTGGAGTTGGGAAACTCGAAACTATCCTCCTCCCCCTTAATTGTTGGTGAAAACTTTAGATTTTTTGATCTTTGATCTTTTATAACATAAATTACTTTGCACAGCTTCCCAGTTGCTTTGCTGCTAAGTGGCAAATTTAATTCAAGCTCAAACTGTTGAATTATGTGCTACAATGTCAAGACGCGGTGACAAGAGAGACGGGACAGCGGACAAACCGACTGACCCAGATGAGATCTCAGAGGGCCTCACTTGAAACTTTGAATCTCACAAAGACATTTCATTTTAGCAGAGAAAAAAAATTTATGACAGATTTGACCGATTGGAGGCTCAGTTGTGATCAATGCAAGCGA
Source organism: Gymnothorax reevesii (assembly GCA_029721435.1). Lineage (NCBI taxonomy): Eukaryota > Metazoa > Chordata > Actinopteri > Anguilliformes > Muraenidae > Gymnothorax > Gymnothorax reevesii. The sequence goes on along the minus strand of CM056581.1, from coordinate 93,532,315 downwards.
CCCTGACAAAACATGCTGAGGAAATTAAATCCCAGCATGAAAGGGTGGCTAAGATACAGGAGTGTCTAAAGAAAGTTGAAGACACAGCCAACCGGAACTGTGAATCAAGAAACCACCTTGAAGCCAAGATGGCTGATATGGAAGACCGAGACAGGAGGAGGTGATTCACCTTAAAGAGGGTGAAGAAATGGACAATGCTCTAGCCTACCTGTCTGCTGCCTCCCAAAGTGGTTTACGGCCCTCGCAGGTAATCCTCCGGAGATCATGAGGGTTCACCGTCTAGGACACAGACGTGAAAGTCCGTCTGCCACTGGAGTTATGACAACATCATGAAGCGAAGACGACCCTGCTATCCTTTGATGAATCGAGCTGGAGCCCCGTGCACGGAAGCTCTCTTGCTCTACCCGGCCAACATCAAGCTAATCCGTGGCTCGGAACAGCTCCTTTTCCAGCAAATATCCGAGGCAGAGAAGTTCCTCGCTTCAATCGAGAACAGTTAACCACTTGATGGCCTGGGGTAAAATTTATGATATAAGCAAGGCAATTCAGCCCTTGTTTATTACATCATTGCCTTCTACACGCTGGTTTCTTTACTTTCGTCTACGCGCACCGAAGTCCACAGACTGCTACGTCACTTGGTGAGGTGTTCCTAGTCTGCCGGACTGCAAATGGCCTGAAAAGCCTCCTGAATAGATTGTTGTAGTATTTTTTTGTATTGTTAATACAAGGATTTGAAGAAAATTAAGAAACAGGTGATCGGAGCCTCTAGCTATCTTTTGCTGAAAATAAGAGTTTAAGAAAATAAAGAACTAACATAGCTAAAACTTTAACATATACTCAGCGCCATGAAAAACGCCCCGGTGAGGCATGTATTGTATTTGCGGCAAATTGAAGAATCGATTGATTTTTATTGCTTTTCCGGTGAGGCACGAGAGGAAATAAAAAAAAAGCGTGTGGTATTGTAATCCTGACGCGCACCATGTGCACGCGCCAAGCACTCCAGTAAACCGCAAACACTGAGCTGTTCGTGATGTGTACAGTGACACTTGACTTGTTCTTTTTGGTGAAGTCAATAGCCTACATAAAGCCAACAAAAAAAAGAAAAATGCTACTGCATCAAGAAAATGGAACGGCTTGTAACACAGGAGAGAGAAAAAGAGGCTTTGGAATGTTACGGGCAGATCTCAGCCGCCGAGAGGTGGTGCGTCATTTGCACTGTCACCGTTCAACTATCATTCGGCTGTCTGTCTGAGAATTTGGAATGAACTCGATGAGAACATGAGTGTTGAAGCCCATCTCCACCTTTAAGAAGATGCGAAAGGACAAACTGCTAAGATCCTTTATCTAACTATCATGTGGTGCCAATTATCTGTCTGCTCTGGGAAAGATGTGGTGTTAAGTGCTATATGTTGTGTATGTGTCTGTATTTGTCCTGTTGTTGTTGTTTTTGTTATTATTATAATTATTATTATTATCATTATCATTATTATTAGTAATATTTATATATGTTCTCAGTGTCCCTCCTAAAAGCTTTTGATTGCTTCTCTCGGAGGCCTGATTCACACATGATCCCATAACTTCAGTTATGCACTATGGAAAATATAGTGTGTGTGTGTGTGTGTGTGTGTGTGTGTGTGTGTGTGTGTGTGTGTGTGTGTGTGTGAATAAATAAATAAATCTGCACTTACACTGCACATACAAACATACCTGCACGAATGCATGCTGAAACACAGTTTTGGTTTTCCTGTGCTTGTGGGGACAAATTCCCATTTCCATACGCTGGAACCCTAAAGTGAACCTTAATCTTTACCCACAGTCATAAACCCCTGAAATAACCTTTTTTTTTTACATCAATTTAAAACCTTAACTTTACCAAGAGTCTATCTGTGACACCTAAGCTTAAATCTAGACCTAGTTCTTACCATAAACTCGATTGTTACACAAGATCCAACAAGGCTGTTGGTCTAGAATGAAGCCCTTTATTCATGATTTTTTTTTAAAAATGTCCCTAAGGTGCTATTTTTTAAGACTTACAGTAATTGTCGTGTTTTGAAGTCCCCACAAGGCCTTTTTAGTCAGCACTAGTACAGAAAACTGTGTACACATGTTTGCACACGCAAAGAGCTTTTCCCAATATCCCTGCTGGACTCCTCTGTCCTTTATTCTAAATCGTTTGACCCAGAAATCGATCGAGACCGACCATCTTGAAGGACATCCTAATTTCTTAACATCTTAAACTCTAACTTTTCGCTTAAGTTTTCCCTTAAGTAGGTTCAAAGTCAGAAAAAGCTTTTTTTTTCCCCTTAATTTAGGATGATGTCACACACACATTCTGTACCAGCTGGTTACAGCGTTTCACTGAAACTACATTAGACTTACATTGAAAGAAATATTCGAACCTAGGCAGTCATCTTTTTAAGGCCACAGCATGACATCAAATGGTAAATATCAAGATCTTTTTCACCATTTTATGCTGATTTCCCTGTTGTTTAGCAGGACAGATTTGGGATCATCGGAAACCTTGGGATCTCCACGAGAAGTGAAAATAGGGCTTAAGTTCCAATGCTTTGAATACAGCAGCTGCATTTGACCGACTCATATGTAGGTCCATGGGTTTTATGGGGATAAACGTTTTCTGAGGAGTCGAGCGCAGTGGAGAGCGGAGCCGTTCAGAGGAGCAGGATACACTGGTGCCACCAGTGAGGAGGTGATATCGCTACTCATGTAAATTCTCCATCCCCAATTCACTGGTCACAGAATTCAAACAAGCCATGGCAGGAGTCAGGTCACAAATAGTGCTAGCAGTTGTGTGAATTTATTTCATTAGGGTATACAAATTATTGGAGGCAGACGAGGGCTATCTGTCATTTAAAAGTGATGAGTGAACGAGGATGTCTCATTCCTCGGCTGTGGATTTCTCTGTCCTCTCGTCTCACCCTCGCCATCGCAGATGACTTGACCCGCTAAAACCCTGCCCAATGGATGCGTGGGATTAACATCCATGATATCAGCTTTTCGTTCTGGTTACACATTCTCTCTGATGGATAAACATAGATTAAAATCAACAAAAATAAATCCCTCGAATAAGAACTGCAGTCTCATGGTGGCTGCAAAAACTCGACTTAGCCAGGTGAACTTAATTCCTATATCTTATTACACCTGTGCAGTAGTTGCCACCATAAAATGTCCTGTGTTTATTAAACTGACTAAACAGGGACGGCATTATGTTTTCTCTGCAAGCTGAATATCTCTGTAAAAGCTGGATCCCTCTCAACTTTTTCCTGTGAAGCAGGTTTTTCCAAATGAAATGAGCGCACTCAGTTCAGTTTAATGGCCCCTTCCAGCAGCAATGGCTTTTTCTCAGTATCAGCACCCTCCGAAGTATAAAAACAAGCTGTTTTAAATCTAAATCACTGCACACAGAATTTGGCCCACTCGCTGCCCTTTTCCATTGCTCTGCAAGCTGATTTTGTCAGTTCGATTAGCTGCGAGCCTCAGCTCTTAGACTGTCTCTGGCATCGAGATGTGCTGAGCACTTATAGAAGCAGGAGAGGGGAGATAATAGTGCTGTTTAATGAGGGAGTCTCGTTTAGAGGCAGGAGAGGAGGGAGAATAGTGCTGTATAGTGAGGGAGTCTCATTTAGAGGCAGGAGAGGAGAAGGTATAGTGCTGCATAGTGAGAGAGTCCCATTTAGAGGCAGGAAAGGAGAGAGTATAGTGCTGTGTAGTGAGGGAGTCTCGTTTAGAGGCAGGAAAAGAGAGAGAAAATGCTGTATAGCGAGGGAGTCTCATTTAGAGGCAAGAGAAGAGAGAGTACAGTGCAGTATAGGGAGGGAGTCTCATTTAGAGGCAGGAGAGGAGAGAGTATAGTGCTGTATAATGAGGGAGTCTCATTTAGATGCAGGAGAGGAGAGAGTATAGTGCTGTATAATGAGGGAGTCTCATTTAGATGTAGGAGAGGAGAGAGTATAGTGCTGTATAATGAGGGAGTCTCATTTAGATGCAGGAGAGGAGAAGGTATAGTGCTGCATAGTGAGAGAGTCCCATTTAGAGGCAGGAAAGGAGAGAGTATAGTGCTGTGTAGTGAGGGAGTCTCGTTTAGAGGCAGGAAAAGAGAGAGAAAATGCTGTATAGCGAGGGAGTCTCATTTAGAGGCAAGAGAAGAGAGAGTACAGTGCAGTATAGGGAGGGAGTCTCATTTAGAGGCAGGAGAGGAGAGAGTATAGTGCTGTATAATGAGGGAGTCTCATTTAGATGCAGGAGAGGAGAGAGTATAGTGCTGTATAATGAGGGAGTCTCATTTAGATGTAGGAGAGGAGAGAGTATAGTGCTGTATAATGAGGGAGTCTCATTTAGATGCAGGAGAGGAGAGAGTATAGTGCTGTATAATGAGGGAGTCTCATTTAGATGTAGGAGAGGAGAGAGTATAGTGCTGTATAATGAGGGAGTCTCATTTAGATGTAGGAGAGGAGAGAGGATAGTGCTGTATAATGAGGGAGTGTCATTTAGATGTAGGAGAGGAGAGAGTATAGTGCTGTATAATGAGGGAGTCTCATTTAGATGTAGGAGAGGAGAGAGTATAGTGCTGTATAATGAGGGAGTCTCATTTAGATGTAGGAGAGGAGAGAGTATAGTGCTGTATAATGAGGGAGTCTCATTTAGATGTAGGAGAGGAGAGAGTATAATGCTGTATAATGAGGGAGTCTCATTTAGATGTAGGAGAGGAGAGAGTATAGTGCTGTATAATGAGGGAGTCTCATTTAGAGGCAGGAGAGGAGAGAGTATAGTGCTGTATAATGAGGGAGTCTCATTTAGAGGCAGGAGAGGAGAGAGTATAGTGCTGTATAATGAGGGAGTCTCATTTAGATGTAGGAGAGGAGAGAGTATAGTGCTGTATAATGAGGGAGTCTCATTTAGATGTAGGAGAGGAGAGAGTATAGTGCTGTATAATGAGGGAGTCTCATTTAGAGGCAGGAGAGGAGAGAGTACAGTGCAGTATAGTGAGGGAGTCTCATTTAGATGTAGGAGAGGAGAGAGTATAGTGCTGTATAGTGAGGGAGTCTCATTTAGATGTAGGAGAGGAGAGAGTATAGTGCTGTATAGTGAGGGAGTCTCATTTAGAGGCAGGAGAGGAGAGAGTACAGTGCAGTATAGTGAGGGAGTCTCATTTAGATGTAGGAGAGGAGAGAGTATAGTGCTGTATAGTGAGGGAGGCTCAGTTAGATGTAGGAGAGGAGAGAGTATAGTGCAGTATAGTGAGGGAGTCTCATTTAGATGTAGGAGAGGAGAGTGTATAGTGCTGTATAGTGAAGGAGTGTCATTTAGATGTAGGAGAGGAGAGAGTATAGTGCAGTATAGTGAGGGAGTCTCATTTTGATGTAGGAGAGGAGAGAGTATAGTGCTGTATAGTGAGGGAGTCTCATTTAGATGTAGGAGAGGAGAGAGTATAGTGCTGTATAGTGAGGGAGTCTCATTTAGATGTAGGAGAGGAGAGAGTATAGTGCTGTATAGTGAGGGAGTCTCATTTAGATGTAGGAGAGGAGAGAGTATAGTGCAGTATAGTGAGGGAGTCTCATTTAGATGTAGGAGAGGAGAGAGTATAGTGCTGTATAGTGAGGGAGTCTCATTTAGATGTAGGAGAGGAGAGAGTATAGTGCTGTATAGTGAGGGAGTCTCATTTAGATGTAGGAGAGGAGAGAGTACAGTGCAGTATAGTGAGGGAGGGGGACGGGGCTGAAGCTCATTTTGTTCAAGTTGCTCTTTTGCCAACTAATGCCCTGTTTGTGTGTTTGTTTGTTTGTTTTTTTGTGTGTCTGTCTGACTGTGTGCAGGTGTATGTGTGCCTGTGTACGTGTGAGTGTGTTTGTGCCTGTGTGTTTCTCTGAGGGGAAAAATCGGGTGTGTAAGAGTGCATGTATGCGTGTAGACGGATCATTGTCTGACTGTGTACTCGGGAGAGACCGAGAGTGATACAGTGAGGGTGTATCTGTGTGAGTGTGTGTGTGTGTGTGTGTGTGTACCCAATTCCTAGCTCAGGATAAAGTGTATACCTTGTAGTATTCTTGCTGGTCCGAGTTTTACTTTGACTTTGTTTTAATAGCGGTTTTGTACCCAGGGTGTTATTGCAGATTTTTGACAGGCTGCCAGAAAAAAAAATGCAGACAAATTTCTGCAATTTAATTTTATTTTTCCTCTAGCAGAAATTATCAAGTAATCACAGTGGGCTCTATATGCAGTTTATGAGCTTTGAAAGGCTTTCACTGTGACTTCAGGGGTGAGGAGTCAGGAATGAGCCCAAATCTGCTCAAAACAAAACCTTTGTCACCTCTGTGAGTACCGCACACAACATCCAAATGGTCCTTTTGGGAAAGGTAAACGAGTATATAAATAAAAAATCCAAACAAAACAAAAAAACAACAACGCTTGATGTTGTCTGACATCACCCTAAGTAGGCCGGGCCTGGTACATTTTGGCATTGATGCTATCAAGTTCCCGACCTAATTTCGGGCGGGGACCCGGGCACCCGAAAATTTTACCACAAGAAACACTCGTGAATATTTAGCCCCAAAAATCATACACAGTACAGGAAAACTGCCGATCTTCCATTCTTGCTTTATGTTGTACATCATGAGGATATTACAGATAGCATTGTGTTGCACGTCACATGAGCAAATTATAGACAGCTTTTCTTTTTCATCATGAAGATTTTACAGACAGCTTCGCGTTGTACATCATGAGGACACTACAGGCAGCTTTCTTTTGTACATCATGAGGATATTACAGACAAATTAATGTCGTACATAATGAGGATACTACGAATAGCTTTGTGTCGTACATCACAAGTGTATTACAGACAGCATTGGTTTGCTCATCATGAGCATATCACAGACAGCATTGTGTTGTACATCCTGAGGATATTAGACAGCTTTGTGTTGTGCATCCTGAGGATATTACAGACAGCTTTGTGTTGTACATCCTGAGGATATTACAGACAGCTTTGTGTTGTACATCCTGAGGATATTACAGAAAGCTTTGTGTTGTGCATCCTGAGGAGATTACAGAAAGCTTTGTGTTGTACATCCTGAGGATATTACAGACAGCTTTGTGTTGTACATCCTGAGGATATTACAGACAGCTTTGTGTTGTGCATCCTGAGGAGATTACAGACAGCTTTGTGTTATACATCCTTAGGATATTACAGACAGCTTTGTGTTGTACATCCTGAGGAGATTACAGACAGCTTTGTGTTATACATCCTTAGGATATTACAGCTTTGTGTTGTACATCCTGAGGATATTACAGGCAGCTTTGTATTGTACATCACGAGGAGATTACAGACAGCTTTGTGTTGTACAAAAGTACATCCTGAAGATATTACAAGCAGGTTTGTCTTCCCAGTGATGGCGGTGAAGTTCCATCCACTCGAAAGATCCTCATTAAATTCTGTGTCTCTGATCATTTGGCGCGGAATATCAATTTCATTCATTCTGATAATCAAGTGCACTTTTAGTGACTTGATTCATTAAACAGTGAACACTGTCTGAAATTGTGGAGTAATGCTTTGCTGGACTTAAAGGGTGGAACTGCAGATAAAATCCTTTTAAGAGGCTATGCTATCTTGGCGCGCTATTAATATTCGTTAAAATGGCTTCTACCTCACACTTTTTTATATGGTACATTAAAAGTGTGCAGAAAGCCTGACATTCACCATAAATGAAAGTAATTAGTTCAAGAAAAGGAATAAAAGATAAACACAGTAAAATCCAAGTAATTTTAAAACTGAGAGTTAAATCTCAGTTGTGGTCAGATTGGACTCCCATATGAGGTGACGCTAGAAAACTGCTGGCACCAATGATCATTGTACCATAAAAACAGAACGGAACAGCTTACCAATTTCCCCCACTTATTACTTCAGGACAAATTAAGCCTTTTGTAATGAATTCCTCTTTGTGGTGGAAAGTCCAGAATTACTGCAAATGACTTCTGATTCTACTCCTTAATTGCAAATGAACTCCCTCATGGCCTCTTAAAATGGCTTCCAGGAGCTGTCCTCTGCTCTGCAGTAACATGCAGAGGTGTGAAGACCTGGGGTCAGAGAGCATAATCCTGCGACATATTTCTGCCATGTGATTTAAGTGAGTGCTAATTCCTACCTGAAGAACTGGGTGAAATGGCAAAAACTGGGTGTTTGGAGCAAAATTTTGAGAAGGACTTTCATTTCTAAACGTGAATCTTTGGTCTTTGGTAACGTTGTGTTAACCTGGCTGTTTTCAAGGGCAGGAAAAAAAAAATCACAAAACTGCTTAAAAAATACAGACTTTAGGACAACAATTGCATTTTTTCAACATAGTGAGCTGAAAGTTGACACGCTACTTTACCAGTTTTACATATCATTGTGAATACATTCTTGTTGTGATGTTTAAAAGGTGAACCTCGTCGATAATAGATGGTCCATTAGTTAATCCAACCGACTCCAAAAACCTCCTCTGGCAACAAACAAACTGAAACCTTGCAAATGGCTGCTCTATCCATGAAAATTCTACTCTAAAGATCCACTGCTGCTGTACAAGGACCCGGCCCAGGATGGGAGGATGGAAAGAGAAGTGAACGCAGGGAGGAGGGAGTAACACTTTCTCCTTGGTCTGTTATGGTCGTCCAAGGTCAACGGCCTGCCAAGGAGCTGCCATGTTAAAAGGGATCACTTGCTCGAGTCCACGGGGAGCCGCAAATCAAACCGGGCGTTTATTAAAGCGCCGCTGTCCTAAAACGCCTTCAGTGTCGCCGTGAATCATGTGCTGTGGGCCGCGACTATCAATGGATACATTTCCATTAGCGGGAAATTTATGGGACTCTCAGAATGAGGATTTCTGATTCAGGACAAATTCCAACACCCTTTTTTTTTTTTGCCAAATGGACTTTGTACGCCGTGTGCATGAAAGTGGAAAGTGGTTTTGACTTTGCAAGAATTCAAGGCCTTTGGACCAGGGAAGGGAGATCTCTTGGAGGGATTATCTGTTAACGGACGCCTGATTCCTTAGTTACATTCAACTTTTAAAGCTAATTAACGGTACATGAAAAATGTTTAATTAGTTTATTGTACTACCATAAACCATTCTTTATTCTGAAATGAAATCCAAACATGGATAGAAACCCAAACCATAGACATAATGGTTTCTATTGTGCTTTCTGGAAGCAAAACTGGAAAAAAATTCTGACTTTTTTGACTCAGTATCTCTTATTACAAAAAAAACAAAAAACAGCTGACCTTGACACAAAAAGAAACCCATTATTGTCCAATGAACTTGGGTCTTGTCAGGAAATTACTCCAGTAAATAAAAAAATATTACCAACCTGAATATTTCAATCCAGATATTGAGAATGGAGGTCAGCCAGAAATTTTCTCTCACCTGGAATAGAATATAAACTCATCTGCACTGTACAAATCCAGGCATTACCAATCAATCAGGGTGTGGATGGCCCCTGATGGGAGTGTGCTGGGCACACTGCGTACACGCTCTTCCACGCTGGCCTGAGAGATATCGTGGATGACGATCTCTGCGTGAAACGTGCGTTCTGATTGATTGTTCCTCTCCGAACACTGAGGTCCGGCAGGAACAGAAATGTTGGAGAGGTGCAGGAGAGCTGACGGGCTGATATTGATTCTGCTGCAAAATTAAATGAGGTGTCCGTGCAGTGAGAAGCTATCAGCTGAGGGCCGACTCTGAGAGGAAAAGTTTACCATCTCAAACTTTCTCTCCTTATCATTTCTCTCTCTCTCTCTCTCTCTTACTCGCTTTCTCTCTCTATCTGTATTAGAGGCATTAATTCACTGCTTCAAACGTCTGATCAATTCTGGCCACACTTCATTCACAATATTATCGATGCATTTCAGTACATATTGATGTGCTTGTGACTGCAGATATTGGTCTCCAAACTACAGATATAATTTATGCTCTTCTGTATACTTTGTACAATGGTGCTTAAATCAGCCGTATGTTTTACGGCATAGAGGCACTGTAAAGTTTCACTCTGGACTTACTATAATTGAGATATAATTTTACGCTCCACCAGACAGGATCAGGCGACAATAGCAATCAGCTATGTGAATGTGAACAATCCAAATTTGCCTAATCTAGTCAATGACAATATTTATCAGGACCCCTTCAATGAAAATCAATCTTATTAGCATGTCTGTTTGTTTGTTTTTTTTTTTCTTATTCTAACAAGCTAAATAATTAAATAAATAGTCATCACCATGACCATGGTTAAGCGATTCTGCTTTGATACTGCAGGGTATGAATGACAGTCAGTCACATGGTTTCATGTGTCACAAAGCCAAGGAACCAATCCCATCAACACACTGGGTGGTGCAGTAATTCCTATAGCCATCATACGGCACAAATTATAGGCAAAGCAATGATGTGGACTCTTAGTTATAAGAGAAACATTGCAATGTGTTGTTAATAACTCCAAGAAAGATGCTATGGGCACATTGCACGGTTTTCATTTTGTTGCTGACAGGACATTTAGAGAAGTAATTCCATTGCAGCTGCTAATACGTTGGTCCTCTGAATCGTTTGAATGGCTGAATTTGATGTTCTCTGGGAGTACTTCAGGTGACAAATGATGCGGGATCAGAAAGACACCAAACGCGAGGTGGAAGGGAAGATGGAATTTATTAAAACAAAAGCAAAACAGGCACGAGGGCCAACAAAAAACTCGGCCCAAAGGGTTGCAAAAGGACAAACTAAAGTATGCTACATAGAGCTATCAACAAAGAATGCAAAATGGCAAAAAACAAAAGGCACTGGAAACTCCAGGCGAGATGAACAAGAAAAATAAATAACAAGACTATATATACAAGACAAGAGGCTAGAACAAGACTTGAAACTAGATATGCAAGGGAACTTGACAACAAGAACTTGAGACACTGTCTGCCAGCCAACTTCCACCGCATCCAGATAAAGGCTTGATAATCAAGGACACATGAGGGGCAACACCTGGAGAAGCAGAAACAAGAGGCATGGCAAGATCAAGACATGGACAGAGATTGGATGACATGACCTGCTCATTAAGAGAATGAGCGTGCTCAGCTTAAGTACCAATTAAGTATGCAGTTTGGAAGCAAGCATGAATGTTAAGAACAGAAAGGCACAGCAAGATCTTGAAATGGCAAAGCAGGAATCATGACAATGAACTCCCTGTCTAAATTAGTAATATTAGTAATGTGCCTATCTAAGAATTACACCACCCAGTGAGTGTTATTAAATGTTAGTAACTTAAAAACAGTTAATTGCCAATTAAGCTTAGAGAGCCCCGAATCAGCACAGCACAGAAGGAAGGGGGAAATACCAAAGCCAACCCAGAGCTCTGAAATGTGCAACAACGAAGGCACGGGGCGGAACGCAGACAAGCGGTGGAGTGGCATGGCAGACCTGGCAAAAACAAAAACATGGAAAAGTAAAAACATGGACATGGAACATGAATTATGAAATGAGTAATCCTAAACAAGAAACTATTAAAACTATGGCATGAACTATGAAACTTGAACTATGGAATCTTGAAACATGAAACTGTTAAAACCATAAATGCTGTCCTGGCCAAAGGCCAGGACCCCAGAACACAACAATAAAAATGAATGTAATCAACAGTAATTAATGATTAAATAATTGTAATTAATTAATTAATTGATTCCAGAAAAAAAAGCTGTTATAGACAGGACAGATTGCAACATGGGTTTTTTTGTAAAGTGGTTAAATCAAAAGTTCTTTTAATTAGGTGATATTCTTCAAATTCAGCCATCCTGTGATGTACCCTTATATCAATGGAATATCATTCAGGAATTTTCAAAAAAATATCTGAACTGATGAATTTGACAGGGGTGTCAATGTGCGTTACAGAGAAGACAGGTCAAAATGTTACGGACTGGAAACTTTTGTTGCTCTATATAAATATTAATTAATTACCACTAGAAGTTGTATTGATCAATATTATGTCTACATTTGCTTTGTCAGAGAGACAGCTACATATTTTTTAATAAGAAATTTGTCATTTTAATTTCAAATATCAAGACTTTCAGCCTCATATCTTTAAGCAAGTTCAGAATTGTTATACAATGTAAATGCATGCATCTAAGTCCAATGCCTGGCATGACAAACATAAAAAATTAAAGTTTAAACAAAATTCCATATGGCAATGCTGGTCACAGTGATGAAATCAACAACGGTACAGAATTGCCATGAGTGCAATGATTCATGAAGCCAAAATACATTTTTACAAACTTTTGGATGTCAACTAACATATCCACCAGGTATTTCATGAAAATTTTGAAACAAGCTCTGAAGCCTTGTCACAAATACCACTGAATGCCCGTATACCTGTGGCATTTCTCTGCAGCCTATGTTTTCTTGTTCTGTGGGCATAGCAACAGATTGAGCACATGGGAAACTATCAGGAAAGGTACTGCTGGAATATAAGTTATGAGATTGATGCCTTTCTCAAGAGGCTTTCTATGGCGTTCAAAGCGACTCTTCCTTGCGGCACATCTGGATATTTGTCATTACAAGGTCGGCTAGCTAACTTCTCAGGCCTAGTGATCGGGACCACGGTTTAATTAACATTAGCAAAACATTACTAGCTGTTTGAAAATGCTGTCAATATATTTATTAGTGTTACTTTTCTAACATTGTAGAGGGCAATATATAATTTTTTTTTTGTTATTTAGATTTGTTGGCTTGTAGGTGGCCCTGTAGAATTTGCCACTGTCTTATGTCTTTGTAATCAGTTTCCAGTACAAACATGTACGCCTGAATTACTCCTATATTATGACTTTCCATTCAGCAGCATAAGATCGCTAGCTTAACAGAACGCAAGCAGAGATTAATGTGTCCAAAGAATAGAAGAGGAGCAGGTACGCATTATAATCGAGGTGCAAGCAAGTGACAGAGGTGTGGGAGGAGCCGTGAATAGAGGTGGGAAATATTTGCATATTCATAGAACCACACATACTAATTGAGGGAAGAGACATAGAGTTAAATCCAAGCCATTTCAAGGCATGAAGCAATATTTATCACTGAAAAAAGAAATCTAAATATGTAATTTCCAAGGACAGAGATTGGTTTTAAGGGTTTTAGTTGCTACCTGGAGTGGGTCTTTAAAGTAGTAGAGTAGCAGACCAGCATATAATCAGATAGTTGCTTAGTATGACCAATTACTAACTAGCTTAATTGGGCTTAATTAACTGCCACACGCATTACTGTTGGCTATGTTGCATTACATATATCTCTCAGATGCTTTTAACTAAAGCAATGCATAAAGTACTTAAGATCAAAGAAACTGCTACAAAATGCACGTTAATTTAAAAGTAACTTAAAATTCACACAGCCATAAACATCAATTGTTGATTAAAAACAAATGTTTAGGCCGAGTCAACTTGAGGAGTGATTACAATAGACATGTCAACAAAAACATCTCGTACAACTGCTAAAAGAATTTCAAGTACAGATAAATACAATTTTATAGCGCGGATGTAGCATGTATGCCATTTCTTTTGGTATAATAAGTCATATAGCCTTCAAGTAAGCTCGCTGCAGTAAATGCAATGTTTGCTCTAGCTCACCCGCGGGCTGCTACTGGTACGCCGTATTAGTGATCTGCATTGGTATACAATTTTAGTTATCCGCATTGGTTTGTGGTTTTAGCTATCCGGATTGGTATGCAGGATTACCATCCACAATTATGTACAGTTTTAGCTCTCCGCATTGGAATGCGGTATTAGCTATTCGTATTGGTATGCAGGATTAGCCATCCACACTGGTGTACTGTTTTAGCTATCGGCATTGGAATATAGCATTAGCTAATTGCATTGGTGTCTAGTTTTAGCTATCTGCTTTGGTATACATTATTAGCTATCCTCATTGGTTCACAGTTTTAGCTATCCACACTGGTATACAGTATAAGCTATCTACTTGGTATACAGTTTTAGCTATCTGCCTTGGTATACAGTTTTAACTATCTGCCTTGGCATACAGTTTTAGCTATCTGCCTTGGTATACAGTTTTAGCTATCCGCATTGGTATGCAGTTTTATTTATTTGCATTGGTAAAGCAAACCTATGCCTATTACAAAGTCCTGCCGATGTGTATATCTGGCCTGCCGGGTACTGCAGGTTTGACTGTAAGATTAGTGCTGCTCTGTTATGCTAATGTTGCAGTAGTGTCAGGATGTGCAGTTTATCTGGTGCTGATTATGATGAACTTGACAGCTAAGGGTTTAATGATGTTCAGATGTTCAGAAGGAGTTATAGGAAGATAAATTTAAATATTCTTCCGGCATCGTACACTTGTGGCAGAAACGCATCCTCTTCTCGCTCTGAATGCAGCTGCTGATTAGGTGTTACTGACAGGGATGAATGTAAACAGCCCTCTGGTGTTGGTACTTATATTCACTGATGCTAAATGCTGTAGTCGATGAGGATTAATGTCACTGTTACTGTTTTTTTTTTTTTTTATGCATTTTTAGTCTCTTGGAGGTCTAGGGGACACACAACACTGTCCCCATAGTCGGGTCTTGGGTGTCAGATGATCAGTACAAGTTTGGTTCGTGGCACTGGCTGGACCATGTGCTGTAATGTTCAATGTGAGTTGATTGGTTGAAAAAAAAAGACAAAATATGGCTGCCCTGCTCTGCAGTATCCAGTCCACCCCGTCATCTCAGATCTGTGTTCCTGCTAAACGAGTTATTTTATAAACTAGAGGGAGAGGTGCAGTCCGTGCAGAGCATCTGGAGTGCTGTTGAGTTTGGAGATCCATGCTGCAACCTGTGCTAATCAAGTCTGTTCCCACGGAAATACATGTTCTTACATACATACGCACGCTCTAACATGCGCATGCACACACAATGACGCATTTTTCATCATTCTAACTCGGTGTGCCACCACAGCAGATTTGCGGAAATCACAAAGTGCTTGAAGTTCTGACTTTCAGCGTTAATTTGTGGGTTTTCTCTAAAATACTGTATGAACAGAGGAGGAACTGAAGCCATTTTCTATAGATTTCAAGAATTTTGTATGGATCTCTCCCCCTCCCATTTGGGTCGGTATTGGCTGGTATCACAGCCCCTCACCTTTCATTGAAAGGTATTTTTGCTCAATCCCGCTCCAGGATGTGGAAACTGTTGCCCTGATTGTATGTGCCACAAGTACAGCCCCACCCACACAACTCCAAAAATCATCTATAGAGCTTGAGTAACTGAGGGAATGTGGGGATGCAAATTGCTTCAGAATCCTAACAGTGAAACAATTTGAAGTGAATTTCCCTCAAATGGGAGTTAAAAGTCAGGCCTATCAGGTTGAACTGACCAGTTAATTTGAAATTTAATGAAAATTTCAGACATTCAGAATGAAAATATCAACTTTTTCTCCCTGGTATATAATGCGGGGGGATATAGGCGTCAGTGCAGTTGTCTGTCTATCCGTCTGTCCATCGACATTTCGTTTTTGGTGCAGAACTGGAAAACTATGTTGAATTCTTTCCTGTATCTTTGCCGTTATATTAACGCTGAAAGTGCTAATCACTGCTGTAGTCACACAAAGCACAAAATATATGACGCAAAATTTCAGATTTAAGCCTTTAAAAGGTCAACAATTTGTACATTTTTAGTGGGCAAATTATTTAGCAGTGACCTTCAGAAGGGTTCTCAGGTACCTTTGAGTCCTTCTGAAGGTCATTTGTCAACTAAATAACGAATGATTAACTTCTGGAGGGAAAGTCTGAGTAAAATTGAAATACTATAAGGGTTAATCATGTCCTATACTGGTGCCTTTTGATAGTTGGAAATTCTGAGATTAGATTGAAGGGGTGGGGGGGATATGTCATCTTCTAAAGACTCTTTATGAGTCAGTGAGGTTTCTGTGAGGTGTCCATATACTTTTGGCTATAGAGCATAGGGTACGTATTTGTGTATACGTGCATGAACTCAATGGCAATGTAGATTAACTCTCTAAAGTCAGAATAATTCCCTCGGTGTTGTCTAGCTGCCCGTGGAGGGCAGGGTTCGAGGCCAAATCCACTCACTGCGGCCCGGCCCTCCTCTTGGAAAGCTGTGAGGTGGAATTGGCTGTTGCTGATGAATAATGCAAATTCACTTCCTGATATTTGGCTTGTCAGGCCATCAATGACAGCCATCTGCAATATCCACCTGTTAGCATTTCAATATGCATTAGCTTGTCGTGGCGTTTCTGAAGGCTGTGTGGTTTCAGCTCTGGTTCTGGCGTGTGGGCCTGTGATTTATTCGTGTGTCACTAACGCGCCTTATATCACGTTTGCTTTTCCTCTCCTCCTCTGCTCTCTGTGTTTAAATGCTTTTTTCCAGGGGAGCTGCTGTGAACAGGAATCTGAGGGTCATTTGAATTCATGGCAGGGCTGAGAGGGGAAATAACCTGTAAATATTTCATAAATGGGAGCGGTGCTTCAGCAGCTTGTTAGCTTGTAAGTGCAGGTCAACGTGTGATCCAGACCGCTGATGTGGGCTGTGAGAGCAGGGCTCTGCAGTGTGACCTGTGGTGACCCCTCTGCAGCTCCGGAGGCGCTGAGAGCTGTGAGCGTGTAGCGACACGGATTCATGCTTAACTCTGTGTGAGCCGGTGTGTCCTTTCTGCCTTTTTACATTCATGCTCGTGAGCTGCTATCGTGCGTGCGTGTGTGTGTGTGTGTGTGTGTGCGCATGCACATGTGTCTGCGTGCTGGTGCATAAGTGTGCGTGTGTGTGTGTGTGTGTGTGTGTGTGCGCGTGTGTTTGTAGGTATGTGTGTATTGTTGCATATGTGTGTGTGTGTTTGTGTGTGTGTGAATGTGTGTAAGTGCTTGCATGTGTGTGTGTGCATTCGCGTGTGTAGGGGAGTGTGTGTGTTTGTGTGTTTGCTTGTGTAGGTGAGTGTCTGTGTGCGTGTGTGTTTGCGTGTGTGTATGTGTGTGTGTTTGCGTGTGCGCGTGTGTGTTTGCGTGAGTGGGTGTTTGTAAATGCGCGCGTGTCTGCGTGCTGGCACATATGTGTGTGTGTGTTTGTTTCCTGTAGATGTGGAACACTACCTCCCCTATTCCTCTAACATCAGCTCTCAGAGGGACGCCTCCTTTAGCCCAGCGCTCGGGAGGGTCTGCGCCCAGAGTGGTGAGCAGGGACATCACTCGTGTGACGGATAGCTGTCACCTGATGCCTCGTGACCGGCTTTCAGACAAAGTGCCCGGGAGGAGGGAGATCCGGCCGCTTTGGGGTGGGGAAGCAGTATTCTATCACACGAGTGCTTGTCAGACGCTGCTCTCACCGAGCACAGCTCCGGGGAACTCCCGTTCTGCTGCACTGAGTCCATTTATACACCTTCTATTCCCTCTGCAGCCCACGAGCCCTGCTTTCCCCAGGGGTGGCGTGTCAATTCACTGCTTTAGCGCTCAAACCTCCTGCTCGCCCTGATAGATGTGTGGTGTCTGGGGCCTGATCCACAGAGAATCTCTCCTCCCTCGGGACACTGTAGAAATCCTGACTGAATAGGTAATATTTTGCCTGTTGATGACCTGTAAAGACCCAGCATTAATCTGCTATTCTTGGGCCAGTAAAGGTTAAAGGGGTATGTGCTGCAGGAGTCTGCGGGAGTGTGGTGGGTTTTCAGTAATCTCCCCGCGAGCCAAACTTCTCTAGTGGCTCTGCGAATAAGTGCTGAAGATTGACACCCAGCCCTTTAAACCGCCGTGTTCATTATCGCAGACCTTCACTTCCCTGCCACTTAATGTCCTTTATTGGCACTCCTCGACTGCGTCTGCATTCCCTCATCCCTGTCAGCCTTGGATCTCCGCAGTCTAAACCCTCTCCCCAGCGCTGACTGCGTCTGCTAGCTGTTAGCCTGTCTCAGTGCTAGCGACTCACTGCAGCTGCTGATTGGGTTAACAGTTCACACTTTGTTCTCAAGTCTGTAATTGGCTGAAGCAACGCAAAAAACCACAAAGGCTCACAGACTCGGCAGCCTTCCAGTGCTGGAGTGTGAGTGCGAGACCCCTGCTTTAGCTGAAAGTGTGTGCTTACTTCCTGTGCGCAGTCTGGCCCAGAGTGGCACCACTGAAGACCTGGAGAGAGTGACGGCGAACACGACACAGAGAGAATGACAGACTGTCAGTCACACGTGCATCAGTGCTTTTTTAAGGCAGTCCCATGAAAATCAGGACTTTGCAAAGTTATTCTCGTGAATACCAGGGTTTTTTTAATATCAGTAACATGAATATCAAGATTTTTTTGTTGTCAATCATAAGTACATCGTGGGTTTAAATAGTCAGCCACAGGTACATGAGGGATTTCTAAAGTCTTACGTTTCTCACACTCCAGATTCAAATGTCTCCTAACAGACCTGATTGACACCCAGGGGGCTTCCAACAGAGTTTAAGAAATTATCATATTTAAAAATATCTTTCCTTTTCCATGTGCAGTCATTGCTTATTATGCAGCGTATGGAAGCGCAGAGTCCGCAGCATATGAATGTGTGCGGAGATGCAGCTCCTGTGCAGGAGATGATGAGAAATTAAAGGTGTCAGAGAGAACTTCAGCTGACACAGGGAACTTCATCACTCACACAGCTGCCTGAGTTTTTCTTTTCTCATTTATTTTGCTCATGGAATTTCTATTTGACATAAAGATAAATTTTTCTCATTCTCTCCCCCCACCTCACTCACTCTCTCATAATGCATGTAAGAGTGCTCATGCATTCATTTTATGTCATAATACAGAGGAGGGAGTGTAAAAATGTGTTGTTAGGATCAGCCTTCATGGTGTGTATGAGAGGTGCTGGGAGATGGTACTGCTGTAAACACACTGGAGTTCAGCATCTGTCTGATTGTGCTGCTCATTCATGCTCCAGCATTATTTCATATCTCCTGGTGCCACAATAATATTAAACTTTTGTCTCTTTTTGGTGAGTACAACTTTCCCTCCATTTCCGAAGCTTGGAGCAGTTGACTTTGCATCAGACTTGCTAGAATGGTAACTGAAGCTTAACCCCTCTGTACAGAATACAAATAATGCCGATTGTTGTGGTGTGGCGTCCGGCATCCGTCGTGCGGAACATTTTTATTTTTTATCTTTTTTTTTGGCCTCGTGTCAATTAGCAATAACATACTACTAGACCATATCTCCAGATGTTTTTCTCTGATTTTTGATTGAATCTTTTTTGTCCGTTTTATGGGCCCTTGAAGTTTTGGCTCCAATGGAAATTTCTCAGTCCTATCTTTCTGAAAAATCGTTTCTCAAAAACTGTGAGATAATTTTTTTTCTAAATCAGGCAATCAGTTTACCTTGGTACCGTCAATGTACTGTGCGAGCGCCATTTTGATTGAATCGACGGAAGTGAGTCTGTTGGGGGCGCTGTACTTTATGAATATGCAAGATGGCCTGTGGAGGCCAAATGGTTGCAGATAGAGATAAAGGGCTGTATTCTGACTTCGAAGCGCGCAGCGCCTCTTACGCGCATTTCCTAACGCGAAAAAAAGTTATTCGTATTCTGACTTTGCTTATTCGGCCACGCCCACAGCGCGCAAGCCAGAAAAATGGGTAGACTTCTGTCAGTGGGTTAAAATTGCAAATTTTGCCTGAAAAACGACACACCTCCCATGAGAACTTAATGGAACAAAGGATTTTTAACTCGGAGTTTATTTTCAGCGTTCTGAACAACTGCCCACAGACGTAAACTTGAAATATGTCTCCATCTCCTGCTAAACTGTTCGAAGTCTTTCGCTACCCGATCTGCTTTAAAAGTAACAAAAATCAAATGGCTCTGATTTGATCATATTTAGTAGAATTATGTATATACAAATTGTCAAGACATTGTATTTGCAAACTGTTGAGTAATGTGGTTTTGTTGGATTGTTCAGATGAAAATATAAAATAGCAATAGTTCACTAATTGGAATGTCGTCCAGTTTTTGCACGAGCGAACTAGAGCGGCTAAGTAATTGAAGAACGATTGAGGAAAGAAAATGACAATTGAATCAATCAACCGGTCAAGCTGTGTGAAATCGCGTTTGGCAGTATTTAAAGCAGGACTGACCACCGCGAATATAGCTGAATCACGTGATATCACTGAATGCGTGATAGGCCCATATATTAAAATAAATAAATAAATAAATACATTTTAAAAATTTGAAGCACACCAAAGGCAAAAACAACGAGGAAGCGAAAGCCAAATTTCACCGAAGAGGAGCTGTCTGTCCTGGTACAAGAAGTAACCAGATACAGCAGTGCTTCTCTGTTAAATCTGAAGCACTGGATGCTCTCCCGATCAGTGAGACCCAGGGCATCTAAGCGAAGCCGGGGATCCTCGGCCTTCTCTCCCGTCCCTGTACAGGACAAACCCTTCTACCCCTCTGCTACTCTCTGAGGAAAACAAGCAAATGGTATGCTGGCATCGTCAGTGTCACGGACAATCTGTACTGCCTGTGTGATCTGCTCCGTGTGTGTGCTGTGCTTTATAGCATATGTTTCGTTTCTACTGGTGTTCATTCCGTTGACCCATCATCATGATTCCTCCATCCTGCTGTCAATCATCTGGCCCACTTCATCCGACTCCTGCATCTTCCTCCACCCTGACATTCTGCCTCGTTCCGTGCCATCCAATCCTCCGTCGCCCCGTCTGAAGCTTATTGCGCCTTTCCAGCGTCCTCGGGAGCGCGCTCGCTCATGTCATTCTATTACCGTCTTGCAGTTGACTGGTTCGTTGTTGAAATAAAATAACGTTGTTTCCTATTTCCATTACTGACACTTGATATATTAAAGCTGTTTTTTGAGTGCAAACCGGTTGTATGTTTTCTCACTCTTAATTTCAATCGGGATTCAACATCTATGCAACTGAGTTGACATTTGGTATTTTAACATATAGTTGAAGAATTGACAAACATAGCTCAGTTTCTGGCAATGCAAATTTTAAGTGCGCTTGTTATCGTGACATTATCTACATGATTTACCACAATACGGTAACATTCAAAGAAAAATGTAATTCCAAACTCTTACCAACAGGAGTGCACCTCCATACTACAGGGTCTGAGGACGAATAAGTAGGCACAGATTAGGAGCGCATAACTCAAAGTCAGAATGCGCGTAAGGGCTATTTGAATCAGGAACGCCCCAAAATGCCCTTATTTGCCCTTATTTGCATAGCTGTGCGCCCCTAGAGCGTAACTCTGCAAAGCACGCGTAAAGGTACCGTGTCAAAATACGAATAAGGCCTGCAGAGGTGCGCAAGGGCTCTTACGCGCTTTTCAAAGGCGCGTAAGTCAAGTCAGAATACACCCCTAAGTTTGTATTATTGACATATAAGAAGTAATAAATGCCCTATATTTGGCTGTGTTAAAGTTGACCTCAGATGACCTTCAAAGGTCAAACTTGAGGTCAAGCAAAATGTTACAATTTTTAAAGGTTTCCAGGGCTTGAAAATATTGAAGATTGGGAGCATACGTGCATTGAACACATAGGAAGTCATGTATTAACTTTCATCTGGTGGCCTTGAACTTGACCTTCAGCGACCTTCAAAGGTCAGACTTCACATCGTGAAATTTCAATGACTTCTATCACCAAAACTATTACAGATAGAGCTTAGGTTTGTATTGCGAGCATATCTGAAGTCATGTATGAAATTTCATTTGATGACATTGAACTTGACCTTCAGTGACCTTGAATGCCCAAACTTCACCATGAAATTTCAATGACTTATACCAGCAAAATGTTTACAGATAGTTTCGATTTGTATTGGAGATGTGTAGGAAGTCATACATGAACTTTCATTAGGTGGCCTTAAACTTGACCTTCGGTGACTTTTGAAGGTCAAACTTCGCATAGTTAAATTTCAATGACTTATATCAGCAAAATCGTTCCAGATTGAGTGTAGGTTTGTATTAGAGAAGTATCGGATGTCATGTATGAACTTTCATTTGGTGACCTTTACATTGACCTTCGAAGGTGTAACTTGAACTAGAGAAAATTCAATTACTTCTATCACTGAAGAGGTCACAGATGGAGCCTAGGATTGTGCTTGGCTGTTAATGACAGTCGAAGGACAATCTTGACATAATACAATTACAATGACTTTTCTTGCCTAAACGGTTACAGATGGAGTCTAGGTTTGTATTACAGACATATAGGAAGTCATACATGAACTTTCATTTGGTGACCTTCATATTGACCTGCTGAAAATTCAATGACTTGTATCACGAAAACGGTAACAAGTGGAGCCTCATTTGGTGACATTCAACTTGACTGTCAGTGACCTTTGAGGGTCAAACTCCACAGTGAAATTACAATGACCTGTACCTCCAAAACAGTCACAGATTGTGCCAAGGTATTTATAGAAACATTTAGAAAGTCATACATGAAGTCCATTTGCTGACCACAACTTGACATTCTGTGACCTTTTAAGTTCACAATTGACACATTGAATACATATTGACATGTTTTAATGACTTGTATCACCAAAACTGCTTCAGAGCTTAGGATGTGTAACAGAAAGTCTTATGAATCTATATGAAATTTTATTTGGCGACCTTGACATTGGTTCTCATTGGTTCAAATGTCACACTTTACATGAAATGTTTATAGCATATATCATCGCTGTAAGACTGATTGCCGGTGAGCTGCAGGACCCTTGGTCCTATTTTTCCTGTTATTTAGGCTTTATAACTCAGTTTTTTTTCCACACAGACTGTGGAAAATTATTCCAGTGAAGCAAGACATTTGTAAATTCAGTTACAGAATTATTTAAGAATTAAATTTCTGAATTTATGGATGCTGGCATCTATGTCTGCGCAAAGGTGTTTAGACAGAACAGTGTTGTCTTTGTGTCTTTAAGCCTTCATACAGTAGAATAGTATTTGGAGTGATGGGAATGTGCGTTGTTGACCATGGCCTCGTGACTTATGTGATCAAATGAGAATAATGAAAAGGAAACCATCTTGAAGTAAAGTGAGATATTTTCTTGTATTGCCTACTTCAGAAATCCAATAGCAGGAACCATTATCACTCGCCTCGCCAGGTGTGATTGCCTGGCTCTAAAATTCATTCTCACGGTTTTCTGCTGTGGAAATGAAAATTTGTGGACACTTTTCTGAAAACATTTCAGCGATCCTGTTTTGATCAGATAATCCCAAAAACAAATATCTCTCACTGCCTGCTGTCATTTCGGTGTGTCCACACACACACCTACCAAGCGCATAGACATGCACGCTCACGCACACACACACACACCAAGCGCATACACATACACATGCAAGCATACACACACACACACGCACACCCACCAAGCGCATACACATGCACGCACACACACGCGCACACACACATGCACACACACAGGCACACACACACAGACACACACAGACACACACACACACACACACACACCAAGCACATATAAATGCACGCACACACTCACACCAACCACACACACACGCATACACACGAGCATATCCACACATGCAAATACACACACAAATACACATACAAACATATAATCACACGTGCACACACTTACGCAAACACACGCATGCCTGTGCACACACACAGACATACATATAGATGCACACACACAAACTTGACAATGAAAGAGTTTAAACTTGCGCAAGTCTTGCGGTGATGAGGGGGTGTTTGGAAGATAGTGAGCTGAATTCTCTGTAGACGATGCTATTTTTGGAGACTGAGAGAGTCAGTGTGATTATATTGGTTACTGTACTCGCTTGTGGCTGCTGAGAACTCAGTGCAATATCTGCTTCATTTTCAGCTGAACTATTCTGCATGAAATACTACAACGTATTTCAGGACTGCTGTATAACTTCTTACCATATTTACAGAACATATGTGGTTTGTTTCCTTAAACCTGATCACCATTTGCAATAAGTGCTTGATTGATTACATCTCCTTATTCAGAAATAAACTATAGAATAAAAGGTGGGCCGAGTTTTCCTATGTGTTCTTCTGGGACAGTGTGTATGTAGCCTATTCCTCGGGGACAGTGAAGGCGTAGTCTGTTCTACAGGGACAGTGCGGGTATAGTCTGTTCTTCAGGGACAGTGCTGGTGTAGTCTGTTCTTCAGGGACAGTGCTGGTGTAGTCTGTTCTTCAGGGACAGGGACAGTGCTGGTGTAGTCTGTTCTTCAGGGACAGGGACAGTGCTGGTGTAGTCTGTTCTTCAGGGACAGTGCGGGTATAGTCTGTTCTTCAGGGACAGGGACAGTGCTGGTGTAGTCTGTTCTTCAGGGACAGGGACAGTGCTGGTGTAGTCTGTTCTTCAGGGACAGGGACAGTGCTGGTGTAGTCTGTTCTTCAGGGACAGTGCTGGTGTAGTCTGTTCTCCAGGGACAGTGCTGGTGTAGTCTGTTCTTCAGGGACAGGGACAGTGCTGGTGTAGTCTGTTCCTCAGGGACAGTGAGGGTGTAGTCTGTTCCTCAGGGACAGTGCTGGTGTAGTCTGTTCTTCAGGGACAGTGCTGGTGTAGTCTGTTCTTCAGGGACAGTGCTGGTGTAGTCTGTTCTTCAGGGACAGTGAGGGTGTAGTCTGTTCCTCAGGGACAGTGCAGGTGTAGTCTGTTGTTCAGGGACAGTGATGGTGTAGTCTGTTCCTCAGGGACAGTGAGGGTATAGTCTGTTCTTCAGGGACAGTGAGGGTATAGTCCGTTCTTCAGGGACAGTGCAGGTGTAGTCTGTTCTTCAGGGACGGTGCCGGTATAGTCTGTTCCTCAGGGACAGTGAGGGTATAGTCTGTTCCTCAGGGACAGTGAGGGTATAGTCTGTTCTTCAGGGACAGTGAGGGTATAGTCCGTTCTTCAGGGACAGTGCAGGTGTAGTCTGTTCTTCAGGGACGGTGCCGGTATAGTCTGTTCCTCAGGGACAGTGAAGGTATAGTCTGTTCCTCAGGGACAGTGAGGGTATAGTCTGTTCTTCAGGGACAGTGAGGGTATAGTCCGTTCTTCAGGGACAGTGCAGGTGTAGTCTGTTCTTCAGGGACGGTGCCGGTATAGTCTGTTCCTTAGGGACAGTGAGGGTATAGTCTGTTCCTCAGGGACAGTGAGGGTATAGTCTGTTCTTCAGGGACGGTGCCGGTATAGTCTGTTCCTCAGGGACAGTGAGGGTATAGTCTGTTCCTCAGGGACAGTGAGGGTATAGTCCGTTCTTCAGGGACAGAGCAGGTGTAGTCTGTTCCTCAGGAACAGTATGGATGTAGTCTGTTGCTCGGGGACAGTGTGGATGTAGTCTGTTCTTCAGGGACAGTGCAGGTGTTGTCTGTTCCTCAGGAACAGTATGGATGTAGTCTGTGGCTCGGGGACATTGTGGATGTAGTCTGTTCTTCAGGGACAGTGCAGGTGTAGTCTGTTCCTCAGGAACAGTATGGATGTAGTCTGTGGCTCGGGGACATTGTGGATGTAGTCTGTTCTTCAGGGACAGTGCAGGTGTAGTCTGTTCCTCAGGAACAGTATGGATGTAGTCTGTGGCTCGGGAACATTGTGGATGTAGTCTGTTGCTCAGGGGCAGTGTGGATGTAGTCTGTTGCTCAGGGACAGTGTTGATGTAGTCTGTTGCTCAGGGACTGTGTGGATGTAGTCTGTTGCTCAGGGACTGTGTGGATGTAGTCTGTTGCTCAGGGGCAGTGTGGATTTAGTCTGTTTCTCAAGGACAGTGTGGATGTAATCTGTTCCTCAGGGAAAGTGCGGGTATAGTCTGTTCCTCAGGGATACTGTGGATCTAGTCTGTTCCTCAGGAACAGTGCAGGTGTAGTCTGTTCTTCAGGGACAGTGTACATGTGGTATGTTCCTCAGGAACAGTGCAGGTGTAGTCTGTTCCAGGTCCTTGTGCCACCTTCTAGTAAGACTGGACTTATCTTCTGTTATTTTTACACTCAACTATCACATCTCAGCAGCATCCTCTGTTGAGGTGGGAGAGTTTGGGTTCATGTGGGGTGACTGAATTGATGTTGGTGATGCTTTGCCTGATTGCTGCTGTAAAACTGGGTAAATTTCCATGTGATATTGAGTTTCCGACAAAAATCGGACCCTGGCTGGCATACCTCCTGCATGTATAACACAATAAAGTTGGAGACATCCTTGCAGTTAACCGTGCATTAAATGTCTGTGGTAAGATGTTGAAGCAGCCCATTTCTTAACGTGTTGATGAAGAGAATTTAAACAAGGCTAAACTCCGTTCATACAGGGTGATAAATGTTCATGAAATTTATCCTTGTTCTTGGCTTTTGCCGAGGATGTCTCTCATGAAACATTTGCTTTAGAAATTCAGCAGTTAATTGAACAGAGCATTAAGTGATGTTCATCATTTCCCTCAGTCGCTCTTGATAACAGTCACTCCTAAGTGTGTGTAATTGCAGGCAAAAACTTTGATGGACTGCGTGCTGATTGCTCTATACTGTTAATTGAAATCTGTTTTTTTTTTTATATCATCGCCTATTCAGATGGAATATACTTTTAAATTACTTTTTTTGTATTAATTATTCAGCAGCACAGTTTTCAAGGCCAGATGTGCAATTAAAATATTGAATTACTTTGCTTTTACAATGGAAAACATTTACACCAGGGCATGATTTAATATTAATTATTTAACAGAGTCGTTGGCTTCGGGCATCACATACAATATAGTGCTCTCCACTGATATAGGCACGCTAGGTTGATATAATGCCTAGTGGTTATGAATTTAAGCTTTTATTTTTAAACTTCTTGATATGTAATTCAGAAGATTAACATTAATGAAATATTTTATCGAAATACAATTATTGAAATAAAAGAATAATGATAATAATGTAGCAATGTGGCAACTTCTTAAAAAGAGCTGCAGGGAGCTCTTTTAAACAAGTTGCCACATGATAGGTTCTCAGCAGCTTTGATTTTGATAGCGTACATCATTGAGCAACAACAGCAGTGTTTAGCACTCTCAGGGTTAAATTGCCCTCAGGGTGTGAGTAGTTGATGAGTGTCAAATCAAACCAACAATATTTCATTTGATTACAATTACTGTGAAAAAAAACAATGATAGAAATAAGAAAAAGCCTTCACACTGGTAAATATCCTTCCACAGTATTGTTTCTGCATTCTGGAAAGTTCTGTGTGTGAGGCTTTCTGTGCGGTTTGAGGATTGCTCTTACTATGTAGAGCTCCCAGTCCCAGAAATGTGCAGGAATAAAATTCATTTACTGCTGTCATTAAAAATACGGTCTTTTTTTATGCGTTTGCCCACCCAATAAATCCGCTATAATTTTAATGACTAAATTACCTTATCAAAAAGCCAAAGCTGAAATATCAAGTCAGCTGGCCAAAATTACCAGTGTTCACAGATTTATTTTAGCAAAGCCTCATGCAGAAAAGTGCTAAAGAATTTATTCAGTGTCATTTCACTTCTCTCCCTGTCCTTTAAGACTACAAAAATGAGCTGATTATCAATGTCAGTTTCCTTAACCCTTAAAGTGTTGAATCTTTACTCACCCTATCCCACCAAAAGTTAATCAGTCATTATTCACTTGACAGATGACCTTCAGAAGGACTAATAGGTACTTGCGTATCCTTCTGAAGGGCATTGCCAATTAAATATGGACAAAATTCTTGACCTTTCGAAGGCTGAAATTTTGCTTCAAATATTTTGCGCATTGCGTCACTATAGCAGTGATTAGTACTTTAAGGGTTTACCCTGTCAGGTTGAGGAATATTATTTTCTTCCCCTGTTGATCAGAAGTATGGCATTCCAGATTAGCCTGCACCTCTATGCTACACGGAGGTTAGCCTTCAGTGAATGTAAGTGAAGATGATCATTGCGTTGTCTCCATTCTTCCTTTGAAGAGCTTGGTCTGTAAATGTCTAAGCCACCACTGTCTCCTAAACGCTGATTTGAGGTGGAAGATAGATGCTCACTCGTCCCTTTAGTGGTAAGAGCAGAAGTCCTGACTCTTTCAGAAAATCCCGGAATGTATAACCTATCTCCTGATAGCAGGAAAGCAGGCTCAGACTGATCAGCTGTCTGCGCTGTGAGCAGGGATACATTTTTAAATGACTATCCTCATACTAAATGCTTACAAACACAAGTACTTGTAACCCCTCCTTGCTTACATAGTCTGTAGGGCTTTTCTATTGATGCTGTGGATGTCTGTAGAGACCTGAATTCTATGAGAAACCAGAAATATTGGAGATAATAGCCCAGTTTTATAAGAAGCGCTGATGCTGAATGAATTTGGTAATGAACTGACCACAGCAGTGGCTGCGGTTTAGTAGATTCAACATTGCAGTTATAGGATGGACGATTTGCTGAGTAAAAGCAGAAACCTGCATTGCCCGTTTGGCTGCGCTGAAATGTGGTTGAGTGGTGTTCATCAGGATACTGTATCTCTGTACTGTAATGCAGGCCTGAAGCCCGGCTGGAGCTGCTCATTGGCTGGGATTTAGAGGTCTTTGATGCTCATTGGCTGGCAGTCAGTGGTCTGTGCTGCTCATTGGTTGACAGTCGGAGGTGTCCACGGCTCGTTGGCTGTCAGTCAGTGGTCTGCGCTGCTCATTGGCCAGAAGTAGGACGTCTGCGGAGTAAGCGTCTGTGTGACCGCAGACTCTGTCAGGAGGCTACTGCAGTGGCTCAAGTTCCCACACCGTCAGACGGGCTGTCAGTGCCGCTGTAGTGAAGCAGCGTGAGGTCCTGTAGTGTGTGAGGGCGAGGCTCCTGTACAAGCTTCCCAAGTGTTCCTGCTCATACTGACAGGGAGCTCTTCGGAATGTGTTGTTTGTGCGGGGGGGGGGGGGGTACTTTGACCTCGGTTGTACAAGTCTGTCGTATTGAGGCTCCTGGTTTCACTGGCGGAGTTATGTGCTTTTTCTGAGCCAGAACTGAAAGCAGTGATGTGTTCAGCACAGCCAGAGCATTCTGAATAAGAACATTCCAGAAGCGCTGGAAATACATCACTAAGAAGTACAAGTCAATTCCTTTTTTTTTTTTTTCCTTGACAGCCTAAAAACCAATCAACTGTCCCAGTGATCACAAAAGCTAGGGCCCAAATCGAGACTGATTCAGGGGGAAAAAACAAGACCTGAGAGGAGATGGTGAGGACTCAGTGGGGGAGGAAATCTTTTTCCACCTGTTACACTGCGTTCAATGTTAGATCAGGCAGGACGGCAGGATGGTCGGTCCTCCTGCCCCAGAGCAGAGGTGATGTAGCAGGATCTCTCTGAGGACAAACTCAAACAAACAGTGCGGTATGTAACTATTAAGACAGTCACTGAGTACAGGGTCTGTGTTCCG
Organism: Gymnothorax reevesii; assembly: GCA_029721435.1. Taxonomy (NCBI): domain Eukaryota; kingdom Metazoa; phylum Chordata; class Actinopteri; order Anguilliformes; family Muraenidae; genus Gymnothorax; species Gymnothorax reevesii. The sequence continues at coordinate 93,503,019 of CM056581.1, read as the reverse complement.
GCCCTCAGTGGGGTTCTGAAGCTGTACTGATCCAGGAGGGACAGATACAGGGTTCTTTCAGACCCCCAAAGACTCACAGGTGCAGCTGAACACTTCATGAGCCAGTCTTGAGGGCAGGGACCTGGGCATGGAATCAAATCACAAAATCAACTGTGAAATCATGACTCTCCATGTGGAGAATTTCACATTAAACTGGACGAAAGCTGAAAGTTGTTGGGAAAACATGCAGCCCCTTTCTCATTCTCAAGTTGTAAACTTTGAGTTTTATTTATATAAATACTGTATATATACTGCTGTAAAGTGATCATTTTTGTGAATCAAGCAGGAAGTCGGAAATGAGTCACTGTTTTTGAGTCCCTGGTCTTGTAATGAAATGTAAGAGACGTGAGTTTTCTCTTGTTATTTTTGTTTTGGCGGTTTGGGGCTGCGCGCACGCTCCTCAGTGAAACTATGTTAAGTGCCTCTCTGTGAAAGCAGAAAACAAATTTAATTGCGTGCAGACAATCAGGCGCCTTTGCCTACCAAGCTGAGTGTTAATTAATTAACGCTGTGTTTAATTACGTGGTGCAGTTAATTAACAAATGCATCTGTCAGTGCGTCAGGACCAGCGTTATCCTCGTCAGGCCAGGCTGTGGTTTCCTGTTGACTTTCTGCCTTCATCTCTCACTGTACTGAGACCTGCTGCGCCACAGGGGCTCTTCACAAAATAAACACACAATACAGAGGATTTCAGGAAGTACTGCCTCTGTAATGTATTTGTGTCATCAAAAACACTTCAATTCTTGTGAAAAATATATTTTCTCCGAGCCTGGTGTGGATAGCGCTCAGCGTGCACAGAGAAGACTGTCATTTCCGTCGCATCATCTCCCTGAAATGTGCTCCCGACTCCCTGATTTTACACTGATTCAGTTTCTAGATGGAATGTATGAGGATTTTTTCCAAAAGTGTGAACGTTTCCTTTTTCAGTCACGAGAACAAGGTGTGTGGGTGTGTGTGTGTAGTCTGTGTTTACCTACCTTTATGGGGACATGAATTCCAGATTTCCTTATCCTTATGGGTACATTTTCAGGTCCCCATGAGGAAATTGAGCGATTTTAGAGTTAGGGGTTAAGGTTAGGGTTGGGATAAGGTTAGGGTTAAGGTTAAGGTTAGGCATGTATTGTTGAGGGTTAAGGTCAGGGAAAAGGGTAACAGAATGGATGTAAGTCTGTGGAATGTTCCCACAAGACATGAAAACGCAACATGTGTATGTGTGTGTTTGTGTGTGTGTGTGTGTACGTTTGTGCATTATGAGAGGAGAAGTATATCAGAAATCATGCGGACCAGTATCTCAAGTGCCTCTTTAATCTCACCAAACTGACTGCACTCCTGCTGCAGTCTCCATAGACTTAGTGTTTCATTTAACTCACAGGCATGATCTCCTGTGCCACAGATACGCTATACTTTATGGCGCATGTGTAACACACATACCTGAAATAACAGAATAAACTCAGTCATGTGAGGGGGCAAGAGTGGTGTGGGTGGAGCTATAATGGCCAGGTGCTCTTTAAAGAAACATCTGACCCCACACCTCACACTTAGAAAACATTAACAGGTACATGCAGGTGTGGCGCAATCATGGTTAGTGTGGTGTTAGTGTGGTGTATCTGCACAGTGTTGGGTCAAGTCGAGGCCGGCAGGTGCGAAGCACCATATTGCCACACCGAACCCTTCCTCCTTTGTCTCTGTGTGTGTGTGTGTGTGTGTGTGTGTGTGTGTGTGTGTGTGTGTGTGTGTGTGTGAGCGCATGTGTTATGTTCACGCTCGTGAGCGAGTATGCATGCTAGCGCGTATGTTGTGCTGTATTTTCATAATCCAGATACTTAGCATTAGACTCAGACTGTTATTGGATCAGTACCAGCGCTGATCAGGCCTGGAGTTTCATGCAGTCAGGGCAGATTTTGAGAGGAGAAATAGCTGAATGATACTGAAGTCACACTTTACTCAGCTACAGGACACCAGTCCAGTCCTTGCTCAGCTCAACTTCCTGTGTCAGGGGTTTGGGGGAAAGTGTTTAACGGGGTGAAAAAATGGCTGATGTGTGACTGAGAACTGAGCGTAAACTCCTTACACCGCTGCGCCTCAGCTCATATGGGCACGCCACTCTGTCCCTCCAGAGTCTGGGGCGAGTAAGATTGGCTGAGTCACATGGGTCATGAGCATTCATTAACGATGACCTGCACACACCAGCAGTACGTTGTGATCTTTGGTGCCACGTCTTGCTTCAGCCAATCACGGGTCTTGTGGTAAATGAATATTCATGACTTTCCCCCAGCTCAACCTATGAAATGAGAATTGGCTGAGATTTTAGCATTACAGCACACTGGAGTTCAGTTCACACGCTGTACAATGTTGGACAAATTGGATTTTGCGTAAGACAGCCACCAAGTCCAAGTCGTCTCCTCAGAGTCCTAGAGTGATGTAAACTGCTCCTGATTGGTCAGCTAAACACTGCTGTCATGCCCAACCAGCGCAGTATCTTAACTAATCAGCGCCTGATGACACAAGCATGCAACTGGAGGAATGAAAAATAGCACATATTTGTCTGGGAGACAAAATGTTCTTCTGATTTGAATGGTCTTTGTATTTGAGTGGAGAATGTGAACTGCGTGACCTTTACTGGAGCAAACCAAGGAGACGCTAATGAACAACATCTCTGAACAAGCCCGGGAAAATTAGGCTTGATATTTGAGCTGGAATCTGGAGGCTTGCTGAGAGTACAGTCATAAAAAGAGCACATGAAGAAATGCTCTTATTGTGTTCCTACTGAATAATGAGCAGTTACCTCATATCCCAGGTTGATCTCACCAGCTAATGATGTCCAAGCCTTCTCTACTGCTGGACTTTTGTGTAAACGGAGAATGAAATGACCAATTAGCCAGCAACCAGATTTTTTAAAATATAAATATAATAGTTGGAAATGAGAGCGACACAATTGGACAATATATTGTGGCACACTGTGTGTGATAGTGCGAATAATGAGTACAGATTTGCTGCAAGTTTTACATTAGGAGTAAAATTGTTCTTCTTTTCGTCAAACTGAAGCCTTCATTCGGTTGGAAATAATCTGCTCTTCAAAGAAATCACAATAAATAATCAATTATTTTCATCATTCATGTGAAAAATTTGTTTTCATTCGGATGAAGAATGAAAAATTGAGCAGGGGTTTTGTCTGATTAACGAGCTCCTCGCAAAGCGTGTATAAGACAGAGAGTGGAGCTGTCTGTCGGTACTGAATGTGAGCTGTAACGCAGTCTCGGGCTGTGGGCCGGCCGGTGAGTTCTCTTGTTAAAGTGAGGATTTGGCAGGTCTATCAGACTCCAGCTGTCCTCCTTACTCGCTGAAAACTACATCCTGTATAATCGGCCAGCCAGCCGCACCTGCACTGATCTCTGTGACACCAACTCAGGTCTGCCAGAGAAGTAAAGTGGAAATAAATAAATAAATTAGAGAGGTATCAGACTCGCTGCCTGCTGTCAGAATGCGGCCTCTCCTGCAGGCGTGTGTGGCATTCCCTCACGGCGAGTGTGAGCTCGCGCTGCATACACAGCCTCTCTCTGCAGACAGCTCAGCGACGGGGCTGCGAACGCTAATGCCTCCCCACGGCGTCCGCTCTCGTTAGCCAAACCTGCTACAGACGCAAACTACCGTACAGGTACAGACACACACACACACACCCACACACACTAAGCGCGGGCTAAAACACGCGCATACTCATATACACACACACACACACACACGCATCAGCGCACACATGAACACACACACAATGACACACCCCACACACGTGTGCACACACACATACACAGGCACGCACATACACAGACGTGCGCTCAAACGTACACACACACATGCACGAGTGCACACACACAAGCATGCGCAAATAGTATCTTCTGAGTATTTGTGACTGGTTTAACGTATGTTTTTATGTCTTTGAAAGAGTGCAGCGCTGGTTCTGTTCGAGATTGATCGTTTTTGTGGGATAACCCCTCGATCCTATTGGACGTGATTCATCTGGGAATTGTTTCATTCTCTGTTAAACTGAACAATTTCTGCTGCTCTTGGGATTCTGGGTCCTACAGCATCTCCTGAGTGTTTGAGTGATTCAGCATGTGTGAATCACTGTGTGAGTGAATCACAACTATAGAGTGAATCATCTGAGTCTGATTCACCAGTCTCTTTCTATTCACTTCTTTCCTCCTGTTCTCGCGTCTGACCTGAGCATCGACTGAGGCACAACATCATCAAAGAGAATTCAAATCCATTTATTGAGTCAAGAAAATACGGAAAAGAGGTGTCCTCCCAAAGGTGAATTCAGTTACGAAACGCCAATACCGTCCACTGTGGATGAGTTCTTTTCTGAATGTGTGAAATAGAAATGATTAACCTGTGATTCCGCCTCTGCCCAGACACCAATGGTCTGCCTCGCCTGTAACTGTAGGGAGTCATTTCATAATCACAATGAAGGTGAAAGGTCATTCCTTACCACTTATTTGCTTACTGTTTCCTTCATCTCTCTTTTTGCCCAAAACGGGGATTATGTCATGGCGTTTTCCGTCATTCCATCCATTTATCTGTCAGTATCGGACGATACTTGGCTGATGAAATCAACTCCTCCTACATTTTTCATAGGATATGCCTGAAACTTCGCACATATAGTAAGCTGCAGATTGACTGATGATACGCATATCACAGTTGAGACTCCAGCGGGGATGTTGTCCTCTCAGAGCGCTACTGTTTCATTTTTCTATTCATCTTTTCTTTCCATTTGAGCAAAGAAAAACAAATAGTTGGAAGAAACAAGTGGAAGTGATATCCTTCTCTAAAGTGACTCAAAATGAACCAAAACGGTAAACAAGCTCAGTTGTTCCCTCGCTCTAAATTGAGAATAGAGACTAGTTGCATGCCTTTGCATTGTCAATGATGCTGGGCAAATCCTAACCAAGTACAGGCTCAGTGACTACAGCCTCGCCATTGAAAGACACATAGAAAAACATGGCCACCAAAAGAACTGAGAATATGTTTTCCTTCCACGACCGGTGGAGTTGAAACAGCGGTGAACTTACCATTAAAATGCCAAAATTATGACCTGATATTAAAAATAGCATTTGAAGAGAAACACATCCTTGATGAAGGGTCGTGACAAAACCTCACGCAAACACACCCTTTTTCACTGAAAAATGTGCAAAGTTGCACGCATAAAAGAACATGGACCAACACACACACACACACACACACACACACACACAGACACACTGTCATTACTGTGCTCTTATAATGATCATTTATGAGTATGAGTATGAACTGTGTAACAAATCACAAGACAGGAGCTACAGGCAGATCGTATTTTATAAATACAAGTTTGGAGAAATATTAATCACAAATGAAGAGCATTGTCATAGGATGGTCCGAGGTCTGGCAGGGGCAAAGAGGAATGCTGACGGTCAGGCCGGGTGTGGTAGTAGGGACTGATCCAAGGTCAATAGCCCAGGAGACACCTGGATAGATCAGGGAATGCAGGGCAGATGTACACTACTGGACTAAGACAAAGAAGAAACTAGGAGAAGCACCACTCACCCGGTCGCTCGCTTCTGGAATTGAATTTTTCATGCATAGATACTTGGAGCTCCGGTTTAAACACCGAAGACGGGAGACGACAGTCTAGCACAGAAAGATAAGAAAACCAGGAACTTAAATACAAAAAGACAACTATTAACACAATGGGAACAAGAATGCAAAGCATAACGAGGAAACTCTATGGTAGGGGCGCAGAAGACAATAACTGAATAACTGACACTGACGGTTAGACTTTATTAGCGGGGCATTCAGGATGTGACAGCACCGTATGCTGCATTTTGTTCAGTTTTGTTCAGTTTTGTTATTTCTTGTTTGTTATAATGTTTCACATTCATGTTGAAAATGCATATGCTAAATTTGCCATGCCAACAAAGCAATTTTGAAGTTCATTGGAAAGAGCCCAAAAATATGATGTTGAATGATCATCTGAGAATTACTCGCTATTTGAGAGTGAATCACCATTTGATGTTGAATCACCATCTACGAGTTATCATCTGCCGTTGAATCAACATGTAAGAATGAATCACCTGCAAATGATGCTGAATCAGCTTGAGAAGGACCTGCCATTGGAGAGTGAATCGCCTGTGTGAATGAGTCAGTGTAAGGGTGTGCTTGCTACCAGCATACTGTGATTCTTCTCTCCAAAGCTGTGGCCATTGTATGATGGGCTGGCCTTGCTTCATCGGACTGTCCATCAAATTCAGCACTTTCCGCTGTCAGGAAAACAAAAACAAACTCATTTTAATTATCCATTTTAATGAACTAGTGGATTTGTTTCTCTGTGATTCGGAGCGTGGCGGGAACAGGCTGAGTGCAGTCAGGTAGGAGTCGTTTCTCTAATAATTGGACTGCGCACTCTGGAAAATGACATTGCCTCTTTAACGTAATGAATGGTACTGGCTGGGTAGGGCTTTTACTTTAAGATAATAATACTGTTATGACATTGAAGAATGGGCCAAGAACTTGAGGTAGTCATCAGCCAAATGCTGCGAGTTTCAGATATGACTGTATGTGTGCGGGTGAACGATCCGAGTGACTGCAGCTGACGTCCCTTACGTCAGTAAACTAAACGGCAGAGCAGTCGGGATGTTTTTTTACGAACTCTAATCAGTGTTGCGGAACTCCACCCCTGTATTGTTTGTGTCAGCATTAGAACGCTCAGGTAGGAACATTCGAATCTCAGGCTCGTGTGATGTCACACCGTGAAGGGCTGGCTGAATCTGCCGTATCGACGCTTTGAAATTTAATTTCCCCAAAACTGTGAAAACACAGAGGATCTGTGAGTTTCACTAGAATCTGAAGCCGAGCAGGAAAAAAATGTCTGATGTTAATTTGAGATATAAATAAATCTGTTTTTGTTTTTTTGTGCCTTTCTGTCGTGCTCGCAAATGCGTGAAAATACTGAAGAACAGCAGCCCTGTCTGAACTCTGATCTGTTTCTTAGACCTTATCTCAGTGGGCACGGTGCCTGACCGTTCTGTCATTTCAACAAAGCTTTTCCCCCTTTTTCTATTCTTTTGGCTATGAGGGCAGTACTCTGTCAAAACTTGTCTTCCGAGTAATTAATCCAAACAAATACGAGTGCTGTAGGCTGAATACACACAATAAACCTTTCAGAAAGGCGCACTGCGGTTAGCATGAGGCCATTCTCTTCAGTGCCGCGATGAACACCCTCTGTTCCCCGGAGACAGATTTATCACCCTCTATGAGCCAGTGAATCCTCATGGCCATATTTCATGACTGCTGGGCAGTCTTTCCATAGAACTGCTTGATTAGGTCCATTAATGTATTTTTGGGAGTTCTGGTATTCTTCTGCATGTTACAGTTTGGCATGAGAAAAGTTTGGTTGCGAGATCACACCCTGAGTTCCTGGATTATAGTGGGCGTGGCAGCAATGTAGATCCGCTGGAGTTGAATGGTGGTCTACAGATTAACCCCTTTGTGCAGAAGCCAAATTTGGCTATTTTTGGGTTACCCACTTTAATGCTGTATAATTCAAGATTAAAGCTTCATAAAGAGGAAAAATGTGGCTCAATTCTGAAAAGACACTTACAGCATTTAGAATTACATAGTATTTCAGTTAATTTTCATGATTATGGTAGAGAAAATGAGCTGCAAACATAAAAAATCTTCATGAGAATTCACCATTGAAATTGCAAAAAAAATAATTCTGAGGATTGAAAAACTGCTGGGGCTTAAAACTATACATTTCTGGGATCATAAACTCCTTGACCACAAGTACAATTCATCTTCAACATTACATTCTAGATTACCTACATGCTTTCAGCCAAATTATACAGCTATCCAAGTGTCTCCCCGAAGTCTCAAAATGAAGTCCAGTCAAATCATAAAAAAATCATGTATATAACACAAATAAAGTTTTAAGGCATGAAATTTAATATGAACAAATGATTTTCTGGTTGAGTTTAGTATGAATTTATCAATCTCAGTGCAGTTGAATATCAATGGTCACCAGTAACCACTCCAAAACACAAAACATGCCTTTTCTCCATAATAAAGTTTAGAGTTTTGCCCATTTTACTTTAAAGTGCCAGCACAAACACGCATTAAATAAACTTCTTATTAAACGGTTAGAACATTCACCCTGTAATGGAAGCTACCAGTCCCCTCTTCTAAGCTCACAAACTCATTTCAACACTTATAAGGAACAAGTGCAACTCACTAACTCAGTAATATCTGAATTCTGAAATATACCTTATTTTAACAGAACAGACACTCCACTTTCAGGGAACAATCCATTGCCTCCCTGGATTCAAAAGAAACGTGCAATGAACGTACCAGGGGGTCCACCCAAATGCACGGGCAGTTCGCGTTTTAAACAGGAAAAAAAACCTCGACATTCGACTTTGTTGAGTACGTATACATTCCAAAAACAAAACAACAACAACAACAACAACAAAAAAATAACAAAGTATCAGCCTCACCTTTTTCATGAATCCCTGCTCCAGACCGATGTATCCAGTAGCAGGGATCCTCCGGTCCTGTTTCATTCTACATAATTCCAATTGACCATATCCTTATCTCATTTAGATCCTATAAATGTAACTGAACACCTCAAGGCCAGTTTTGCGATCGTGTTTTCTATAAATCGCATCTATTTTAACCGCGTAATGTGCATAACGTAGACAGGATACAACCGAACATGCTGATACGCATAGGTTTGTATGCTCTGTGTTTGTCCAATCAATGTGTTTCACTTACTCTAAAATGTTTAAACACTCGGGATTTGGATAAGAAACGAGCCGATCAATACATTTTTTACCGGGTTAGCTTTGCAAGGGCATGAGGTGTAACTCTACAATTACGCAGAAGAGCTTGAGTGTATGGTTGAGTGATTGGCTATCAACGCCAGTACTCGGGTGGATATAAAGAAGCGCTGGATTTGTCAATGAATGGATCTGCGCGTAAATCCACGGTAGGAAACTACGATTTTTTTTGTACGTGACGACAGTAATTAAAAGTAGAATGTGAGAGAATCAATACCATGTCGATTTCTTTGCCTCAGAAAACTGATTTTTCTGAACCATTACTTGGAATACTGTTGGCTCACTGTGGCTTATCTGGTTGCTACAGAGGATAGCGATTTTTTCTGTGTCAAGATATCGTTTTTTTAAACTGCTGGATCGATACTATAGGCAAGGATACTGACCAGTTTGCACATCAGGCTTAGCTGAGGAGTTTAATTCATGCAGCTCTCGAAAAACAGGGCGTGGAGTGAACTTCCCCATATTCAGAACCGCGTTCGAGGTCTGCTTGCTTGTGAACATTCAATAACTGATCCGGGGGTGCCATTTAGTGATCGAGTACAGTAACAGCGTGCTTCCAGTTTGCAGGTCTATAGATGCGGGCGTCTACATCTGCAGAAAGGGGTTAATGGAGATAAAGGTTAATATCGAAGAGAACAATTTAATTCTGCCCACAGTCACGCTCTTATTATGGTCTGCCATAAAGCTCAATATTTGAATATTTGCTCAGAAGAAAGCAGATGAAAGCTGATGCATTTATAGCTTCTGGTGTTTTGTTATTTACAATATATTATTTGTTTTCTGAGAGAGATAATCATACTTAGGACTATGCATGTAATTGACTGTATGAGTAAATATGTGTAAAATAGATTAAACTTCAGATTTACTCTATAGCAGACGTGCCCGTTAAATTAAATTGTGCCTCTCCTTGTCTTTGCCACCAAATGACTCCACTTCCACTACTACTACAGAACAGCAATCTTGATTAGAATTGGAAGGCATTGTGACTTAACGGCACAATGTTAGATTGACTATTGGTGATTCAAGGCGTATGCATGTGTGTATCTGCATATGTGTGCATGCGGGAATGTGTGTGCATCTTTGCGTGTGTATGTGTATGTGTATGTGCTTGCGTGTGTGTGCATGTGCCTATGTGTGTTTGTATGCATGTGTCGGTGAATGTGTGTGTGTGTGTGCGCGCGTGCATGCACCCACATGTGCGTTTGTGTGCATGTGTCAGTGTGTGCATGCAGGCTCGTGTACATGTGTGTATGTGTGTGTGTGTGTGTGTGTGTGTGTGTGAATGTGATTATGTGTGTATGGGCTTGTCTGTATGTGCATTTAATTATGTGTGCATATGTGTGTGTGCGCTTGGGATTATGTTTGCATGTGTGTGTGCGCGTGCGCATATGTGTGCATGTGTGTTTGTGTGTAAATGTTCCTAACATAACCTTAAACCCCCTAACTCTGTGTCCTCACAGATGGCATCTGTATCGCCCAATCAGTGAAGATCCCTCGGGAGCCGAAGCCCAGAGAGTTTGACGGGGTCGTGCGCCGGCTGAGTGAGAATCCCAACGCACGAGTGGTCATCATGTTCGCTAACGAGGACGACATTCGGTGAGTCGCCACTGAACGGGTGTGTTTTACGCCGTGATCATCACAATTGAGTGGGGTTCCCCACTATTGCCGGGTTCCTCCTGAGATTTCTTCCCACTGGGGAGTTTTTCTCTCTGCTGTTTGAGGATTTTTCTCCCTTTTGGGGGTGTTTTTTTTTTTTTAAATCTATCCTATTTGACTGAACTGAATGATTTGCTAATTCAGTTAGAGGACAGGGCTCTGACGGCGTTCTGAGCACAGCGCTGCTATGCAACCAGGAAATGACAAAAGGAAGCAAGTCCATATTTTGTCCGAATTGAGTTAAATATATTTTTGGAATCAGGGAAGTCAGGGATGTACTAATAGATTAATTTCTGCAAAACATATTCTGGTTAAGCCATAACTAACATGGTGGAATGAAGCTAGTCCAACACTTCCACCACATTTGTCACGACAGAAGGAAGCAAGTCCAAATCCAATGAGATGGGCCCTTACAAAACTTTCAGCCAGAGAAGTTCTTGTTTACAAAGTAGACCAAGGCCGCTCTGTACCCTCATTAAGAGAGCTTATTCTTCAAAACAAACTCTGAAAATTGCTGTAAAGTGCCGATATTTGTGGATGTTTTTCAACGTTTTGCAGGACAGGTTAGTATTTCTCTACTCTACATGCTAAAGAGTAAATTTATTGAGTTCATTGATCTCAGGATCACTTATTTTCGTACCTTCATACCTCACTGACCCATTCAACCAGAGCAAGAATGTTAAAAGCATGTTTTTACAATATCAATCAAGTCTGGTTGTCATCTTAATGACTTTGTGCGCATGAATGTATGAATATATCATATGGTATTAAACTATTTAATTGAAGATGCAAGCATACGCTGTTAAATACACAAAAAGCAAAGTCAAGCATACTATGGATAAGTTGAGCCGATGCAAAAATGGTATTGATTGCAGAGGATGGAGAATTTTTAAAGATCTGCATCACTCAGTCTGGCAGTGTAAGCAGTTTTATAGAAGTATGTTCTTCCCCAGGAGACCTCACCCTCTCCCCACGAGAGAGGTCAACGCCCCTGAATGCCCTACATCAGTGGCTCTCAAACTCGGTCCTGGTGCTCCCTTGTGTATGCTGGTATTTGTTCCAACCACAACTGCAGTTTCATGCTTAAAGTAGTTATTTACTGTCTTTTGCCTCATTTCGACAGAAATATCTGTGTGTGCCATGAAGAATAAAAGGCCGCTTGAAATATCGTGTTTATATTTCTGTAATGCAAGTGATTTCAGATAACAACATTTTTAGCCAGATCAAATTAGACTCTGAGAAAATCAGTAAGCTTAAAATTGTGTCGCTGAACACAGGTGATTAGAGTTATTTCAAAATAATTTGTTTGAACTTAGTAGCATAAATTGGCTATGACTCAGAACAAGTTTGACTGTTATTAGCTTGCCTTATAAATTGTTAGTCTCAGTGCCTGTGTATGCATGGTTTCACCATTTTGGAATCTTACCAATTGTCTACTTTTATTGGCTAATTTGCCTTACACCAAAGTCACTAAACCCCTTTGCGCACAAGACAAATCTGGCTATTTGGGACGTTACCTTATTTAAGGCTTTATGATTCAAGATTTCAGCTTCGCAGATAAGAGAGGATTGGCTGAACTGAGTCTAAACACTTGAGGCATTTAGACTCCCATTGTATTTAAATTTATTTTCATGATTTTGGTAGAGAAAAAGGGCTGCGAACACAAAACATCTTCTTGAAAATTCAACATTGAAATGGAAAAAAGTAATACTGAGAATGAAAAACTACTGGGGCATAAATCTATACATTTCTGGGATCATATACTCCTTGACCTCAAGTATAATTCAACTTGAGCAATACATTCTAGATCACCTACTTGCTATGAGCCAAATTAGACAGCTATCCAGGTGGCTCCCCAAAGTCTGAGATCCCTCAAAATGGTGCACTGTCAGATCATAAAATAATCATATATTTAACTCAAATAAAATTTTGACGCTTGAACTAATGGTTTTCTAGTTGAGTTTAGCATGAATTTATCAATATCAGTGCAGTTGAACATCAGTGGTCACCAGTAACCTCTCCAAACACAAAACATGCCTTTTCTCCATAATAAAGTTTAGAGTTTTGCCCATTTTTCTTCAAAGTCCCCCAAACCAGCGCACATATTCATTAAAGGAACTGCTTATTTAACAGTCAGAACATTCACCCTGCAATGACAAGCTAGCTGTTCCCACTTTCACCTTATAAGGAACAAGTAAAACTCAGTAATTCAGGAATAACTGAAATATACCTTATTTTAACAGAACAGACATTCCACTTTCAGGGAAAATCAAACACTATATGCTGTCCTAGATTCAACAGAAAAAAACAGGAAAAAAACCACGGCATTCGATTTTGTTGAATCCCTCTTCCAGAGATCGATGTGTCCGGTAGAAGGAACCCTCCGGTCCTGTTTCATTCAAAATAATTCCCACCAACCCTGTTTTTACCTTGTTTAAATCCACTAAATGTAACGGAAAACAGTTCAGGCCTCATTAGGGAGTCTATTTTTCTATAAATCGCGTCATTCTCAGCGACGCAATCGTGCACAATGTTGAACGGATACAACCTAACTTTCTAATATGCATAGGCTTGTATGCTCTTATGTTTATCCAGTAAATGTGTTTCATTACTGTGGGAAATTTAAACACTCAGGAATTGAATAAGAAATGAGCCAATCAATACATTGTTACCGGGGAAGTTTCACGAGGGTGTGAACTATGACTGTGCAGTTACGCAGAAGAGCCTGAGTATAATTGAATGAGGGACTATCAACACCAGTAGTTGGGTAGATATATGGAAGCACTGAATTTGTCAATGCAGGAATCTACGCGTAAATCCACAGTAGGGAACTGCGCATTTTTTGTGTGTGATAACTGAAGAATGTGAGAGAATCAATACCATGTTGAATTTTTTGCTTCGGAAAACTGATTTTTCTGAACTACTAATTGGAATATTGCTGGCTCACTGTAACTGAAGTGGTTGCTACAGAGGACACCGTTTTTTTTCTGTTGCAAGAAATCATTTTTTTAAACTGCTGGGTAAATACTATGGGCAAAGATATTGAGCAGTTTGCACACCAGGCTTAGCTGAGAAGTTACATTCATGCAATTCCTGAAATACAGGGATAGGTGTAAACTTGTCAATATTCTAGACCAGGGATGGGCAATGAGGGCCATATCTGTCCCATATCTGTCCCACCAACTTCTGGGCTTCAATTAGTTGATTAGCTAAATTAGCCGAACTATTCATGAAATCTGACATTTATGATGCATTTCTTTAAATTACCATGAATGACCACCAAAGACTGTTCTTGGCTCCCAACATAAAACATTTTTCTTTGATCAAACCTTTGCACAAATCTATATTTGTGCATGCAACCAATAAACTCAATAAGTCAGGGTAATTGATAGAAATAAAAACCAGCATACACACTGGAGTTTTGACCTGTTCAGTCATTTCAAGCAAAATTTTTTGCAAGATTTCTAAACACCTGTGCTCAACTGCACAATTAGGAGCTGACTGAATTTGATCTGTTTAAAAATGTTGTTACCTGAGATTGCTTGCAACATGGAAATATTCTACACAATTTGGAAATATAAACCCAATTTGTTAAAGGTTCTTTCATTCTTCATTGTGCACATACATACATCTGTAAAATGTGGCTTAAGATGGTATAACTACTTTATACATGAAATGCACCTCATTAGGAAAAATCAACAGCTAATTAAAAGTCTTCAAATGCAGCTGCGGTTGGAACAAAAACCAGCATACACAAGGGGGCATCAGGACCTAGTCTGAGCGCCACTGCCCTACGCCCTACATGACCTATTTAAAACAACAAAACATTCAATATTTCCAATCTCTAGCAAATAGTGATTGGTTAATACCTTGTTGTTTTTTTTTTTTTTGCTTTGTTTTTAACATTTCGAATGAAGGCAAACAGTTGGAGTAAATGGGCTTGCTTCCTTATCACAACTGGTTCATTGGTTGCAAAATATCCTAGTTGTCATGATAAAAGGTAGCCAGTCACCTGAGACTCATCCATGATGACATAACAGAACTCCTGATGTCATGATGAGATGGGGGCAAACATGAAGCATTTTATTTCCCCAGTGTAAATCTTCTAATTTAAACCATATTGCATGGCTCTAATGAGAAGTTGTCCTTGTCCGTTTCTCAAAACTTTGAATTTTGGACTTGCTTCCTTTTGTTATTTCCCAGCAGTATGCTAGCAGAGGGCTGGGAGTGCAGCTGCTACAGTTTAAAATCCAGACAGAGATGTTAAAAGTCCGCCCCAGAAAGTCCGTACTGTCATCTGCATTTTTTAATGAGCACAAGAGGCAAAAGTAATGAGTTCAATCATCTTGAAGTATTTGGAAGCATTTTAAAGATCTGTGGGTTATTAGTGGATTATATTAGTTTACACTGGAAGGTTTTTTTTTGAGTTTACACCTATGGGTAATTAGTTTACACCCATGGCCTATTTAAGTGTACACCAGTCGGTTATTTTAGTTTACACCAGTGGGTTAATTTGGTGTACACCTATGGGTTATTTCAGTTTACACCAGTGGACTAAAATGGTCTATGTTAGTGGGCTATTTAGGAGATAAACCTACAGTTTTTTTTTGAACACAAGGTATTTATCATAGAATAGATACCTCGAAATTTCATTTGAAACTGAGCGCTTGCGCGAGGTTTCAAATATAAATTTCCAGGTATCTAGCATACGATAAATACTGAGTGCTTGAAAAAAACAGTAGGTTTATCTTCATTCTACCATGACTCTTGTCAACACCCCTATGACAATAATTTTGGACACGGAAATTAATACCCTACGTGTTCTATTGAAACGGCTCGATAATCAAGCGAGAGCTCTACATGCAGTGCGAGTCTTGACCCAGTGCGAGGAAGTTTACCAGTGAATAGATTCCTGGTGTTAACCAATGAAAATGCAGAATTCTCTGGAGTGAATGGTGGAATTTAGTTTATACCAGTGGGTTATTTTAGATTACACCAGTTGTATATGCAAACACGGAGTAGTAGTAGCGTATGCCAGTTTTCTGATACTCCCACACGGTGTGCTCAGTACTGAAATCCCATCAATCCTTCAGAATATCAGTTGGAAATGGTGACATTGGAAACTAATTTTCTGTTCAGTTAGCTATGCCTGCTTTAGCAGCACATTTTCTTTTGAAGACACTGGGCTCACTAAAACTTCCTTTAGCCAATAACCAGGGACCACAAAGTTCCCAGCAAAGGTTAAACAGGAAGATATTGTACTGCAGTGGAGCACCTAGGGACATGGGATTCATGGGAGAATATCCCAATTCTGATTCACTGATCCAAAAGACTCTTGACACCTTCCAGACTCATGTCAGGTAGGAGGACTCACTGATGACTCTCTTTCTTATTTGTTTGACGGTGCCCTGGCGCTGAGCAGGGGACAGCCTTGGCACCTCTAAAACCTTTCTTTCCAGTTAGAAGTCAACGCTGTAGACAGCACCAGCTGTTACATGCAGAGCGGTGAGACGTTTACGCACGTAACAGATCGCACTACAGGCTGTTGAGGACACTAAATAAAAACGGCATCTCACGACTAAACCTGCCCTCCCATCTGATTTGATTTAAACACATTTTTTGGGTGCTGAATTGAAATTATAATACAGGGGGTGAGTCATGAAATTGGCAGCTCGGATTATGTTAAGACTGAACTTTAAAAACCGATTCGAAAGCTGCCAGCTGTTTAATAAGATAAAGGAACGAAATGGTCTCTGCTGCTGTTGGAAATCACACAGAATTAAGGACAGGGGTCATAATTGTGATTGTTGTCATGTTTTTCTTTGCTTCTGTTATTTGAAGATCATTTTTATGCTTCTTTTCTTTGAATGGGTTCCGGGAGTCAGTCCCGTCAGTAATTGACTAAGCTCATTTCGGCGAGACAGGCCGTGTTCTCTCGCAGTGCGATTCTGATGGAATATTATGAAATACAGCCCTGAGCGCGGAGAGTGACCCCTCTTGACTGACATAAAGGGAGAATGAATCTCAACGTCTCACATCGCACACCTGATTCAGAGACCAGGAAACGATACCTGACCCAGAGATCACCTTAAATACTGCATGCTGTTTTTTTAAAAAAAAACATGATACAGGAAGCATGGCTGGGATGCTGTGCATATAAATAAGACAAGAGCAACGCAGAGCGTGGAATATGCCCCCCCCCAGGCTGTATGTTGATCAAGGGCATATTGAGATGGCTGCTGTGGCGGCCATATTACATATCGCACAACGCTGGTTTTTGAAAGGAACCTTCCTCTAGCCACTCCCAATATGCCATTAAGAAATGGTGTCAATCTGATGAGGGATTCTAAAGTTATCCCATGGAAACGAAAAGTTAACGGACGGACGGACGGACGACGGACGGACATGGTGTCGACATAATGCCCCCTTTCCTCTTAGGAGGGCGGGGGCATGAAAACTGTGTCCACTGCCTTCATCTACACTTTTACTTCCTCATAATTTCTAGACTTTTTTTAAGTATGAAATATTATCATGTTCTGGTTCCTCAGAAACTGTTGGGTAGTTAGAGGCCCCGCCCCCAAGTTTTAATGTTTTGTCCCTCTGTCTGTCAGGGAATTTTGATTGGCCCAAATACATTCCTATGGTGCCCCTATTGGGCCTTGGTCTCCTCCCCCTTTCATTGGACAGTCCCAGCGCTCAGTATTAGGCCAGGACAGACACGGATCGAGACTCCAATGAATCCCTCCCAGGTTAAAAAAAAAAAAAAAAACTTGATTTATAAACAGTGTTTTTATGCGTTATGTTGGTGTTTACCATGTGCCTTCCATAAACAGACAATCACCCTCGATGGCGAGCGTCTCTCGATCATTCCTGAATTCTCTCCACCTGCAGACGGCTCCTGCAGGCAGCCAAAAAGGCCAACCTGACGGGTCACTTCCTGTGGGTGGGATCAGATAGCTGGGGCTCCAAGATCTCCCCTGTACTGCACCAGGAAGACGTGGCCGAGGGGGCGGTGACCATCCTGCCCAAACGCATGTCAATCAGAGGTACGGTGTCCTGGTGCTGTATTCAGCACTAAGCTCCCATTGCAGGCTGTTGTGCTCTATCCTGATGTTTGCTCAAATCTCATTGATGGGCTACATATCTGTGTGTGACCTTTACCTACTGTGCAAATGAAGAGACCTCGGCCCTGAAAAAGTCAAATGAAAGAAAAACACTAGTACACAACGACTGCCTCTCCTACTTCTGCTGGTATTACTACCACTACTGCTACTACTGGCAATGTTGCGATTACAGTGCTTTCACTGATACTGCTGTTATTATTACTGCCTCTGTCACAACTGCTGGTGCTATATCTTTACTGCTACTACAACTACTGCCACCATAACAACTACCACTATTACTAGCACCAATACTGTCTCTTTTGTTATTACTGTCACTAATACTACTGTTATTACTACTTCTACTATCACGCCTGCTACTACTACAATCATGACAGCTTCTTCAGCTACTGCTCCTCTAACTACTGCTACCATTACAACTACTACAATTGCTGGCAGCAATAATGCTACTACTGTCTGTATAGTCATTACTGTCACTAAGACTACTGTTATTGCAACTGCCACTCTCATGACAGCTGCTGTTATTACTATCTCTCCAGGTACTGCAATGATCATTACTGTTACTACAACTGCAATTACAGCCTCTTCATTTAATGCTACCATTACTACTACTACTACTACTGTTGCAACAACTACTACTGATAATATTGACTCTATTGCCATTACTTTCACTAATACTGCTGTTACTACTACTACTGCTTTCACTACTTCTGCTGTTGCCACTATTATGGCTGCTGCAATTACCACAAGGGCTGCTTCTCCAACTGCTACTACTACTGTTGCTGCTACCTCTAATACTACTGCTACTTCTGCTACTACTGCTGCTACCTCTAATACTGCTGCTACCTCTGCTATTTCTGTTGCTGCTACCTCTAATACTACTGCTACTTCTGCTACTACTGCTGCTACCTCTAATACTGCTGCTACTTCTGCAACTACTGCTGCTACCTC
The DNA here is from genome assembly GCA_029721435.1 of Gymnothorax reevesii. Taxonomy (NCBI): domain Eukaryota; kingdom Metazoa; phylum Chordata; class Actinopteri; order Anguilliformes; family Muraenidae; genus Gymnothorax; species Gymnothorax reevesii. The sequence continues at coordinate 93,484,388 of CM056581.1, read as the reverse complement.
TAATACTGCTGATACTTCTGCTTCTACTACTGCTACCTCTAATACTACTGCTACTTCTGCTACTACTGCTGCTACCTCTAATACTGCTGCTACTTCTGCAACTACTGCTGCTACCTCTAATACTGCTGATACTTCTGCTTCTACTACTGCTACCTCTAATACTACTGCTACTTCTGCTACTACTACTGCTGCTACCTCTAATACTACTGCTACTTCTGCTACTACTCCTGCTGCTACCTCTAATAGTACTGCTACTTCTGCTACTACTGCTGCTACCTCTAATACTGCTGCTCCTTCTGCTACTCCTGCTGCTACCTCTAATACTCCTGCTACTTCTGCTACTACTGCTGCTCCCTCTAATACTACTGCTACCTCAGCTACTACCACTACTGCTCCCTCAAATACTACTGCTACTGCTACTTCTGTTTTTACTACTGCTGCTACCTCAAATACTACTGCTACTTCTGCTACTACTGCTGCTACCTCTAATACTACTGCTACTTCTGCTACTACTGCTGCTGCCTCAAATACTACTTCTACTTCTGCTACTACTGCTGCTGCCTCAAATACTACTGCTACTTCTACCTCTAATACTACTGCTACTACTGCTGCTAGCTCTAATACTACTACTACTTCTGCTTCTACTACTGCTGCTACCTCTAATACTACTGCTACTTCTGCTACTACTGCTGCTACCTCTAATACTACTGCTACTTCTGCCACTATTATTGCTGCTACCGCTAATACTACTGCTACTTCTGCTACTACTGCTACCTCTAATACTACTGCTACCTCTGCTACTACTACGGCTGCTACCTCAAGTACTACTGCTACTTTAGCTTCTACTACTGCTCCTACCTCAAATACTAGTGCTACTTCTGCTACTACTGCTACCTCTAATACTACTGCTACTTCTGCTACTACTACTGCAGCTACCTCTAATACTACTGCTACCTCTGCTACTACTACGGCTGCTACCTCAAGTACTACTGCTACTTTAGCTTCTACTACTGCTCCTACCTCTAATACTACTGCTACTTCTGCTACTACTACTGCAGCTACCTCTAATACTACTGCTACTTCTGCTACTACTGCTGCTACCTCTAATACTACTGCTGCCTCTACCTTATACTACTGCTACTGCTACTACTGCTGCTACCTCTAATACTACTGCTACTTCAGCTTCTACTTCTGCTACTACCTCTAATACTACTGCTACTTCTGCTACTACTGCTGCTACCTCTAATACCACTGCTACTCCAGCTTCTACTTCTGCTGCTAACTCTAATATTACTGCTACTTTTGCTTCTACTACTGCTACCTCTTATACTATTGCTACTACTTCTGCAACTACTGCTGCTACCACTAATACTAATGCTACTGCTGCTACCTCCAATACTACTGCTGCTTCTGCTGCTACTCCTGCTACCTCTTATACTACTGCTACTTCTGCTACTACTGCTGCTACTACCACGGTCACCACATTTTCAAAAAAAAAAACCTTTGTCCAACTCCACAGGGTTCGATCGCTACTTCATTAGTCGCACTTTGGACAACAACAGGAGGAACATCTGGTTCGCTGAGTTCTGGGAGAACAACTTCCACTGCAAACTCAGCCGCCACGCCCTGAAGAAGGGGTCCGGCATCAGGAAGTGCACAAGTAAGACCCCGCAGAGAATAAACCCATCATGAACAAACAAACACAATTTACCCAGCGTAAACGCACAGGCAGAAATCACCCAGCATGAACACATGAGCAGAATTCACCCAGAATAAACGCACAAATTGAATTCACCCAGCATAAACGCACAAACAGAATTCACCCAGCATAAACACACAAACCGAATTCTCCCAGAATGAACACCTGAATTGAATTCACCCAGCTTGAACATGCGAACAGAATTTACCCAGGCAGAATGGACACATGTACCGAATTCATCCAGCATTAACACACAAACAGAATTCACCCAGCATAAACACGTGAACAGAATTTACCCAGCATGATTACACAAACACAATTCCTCCAACGCAAAACATGCAAGCAGAATTCACCCACTATCAACACCTAAACAGAATTCACCCGGTAGAAAATCCCTAAACATGACTCACCCAACACACACCCATAATTTACTCAGTATAAACACCCAAATAAAATTCACCCAGTAAAACACACAAACAATGCTTTAAATGGGCCGGTACGCACCGGTAAGGTGTACCAGCACTTCTAGCCCCTGTTGTGCCGGGACTTTTTACGGTGTACTGGGTCTTCTCACGAGCTTTTAGTACCCTGTCCTGTTCCATTTCTCTCCTGGCGATTCATGACCTGATGGCTATACTACATTACCCACTGTGCACCAGAGCACACCGCATGCCTGTCCCTTTACTCGCAAGACATTCACTCGCAAGGAGGTCTCACGAAACAAATCTTCTTTCATAAAAGGGCGTGAAGAAGAAGTCTCGCGGAAGTTCAACATATAGATATACTAGAGGTGATGCGTTGACTGCTGTCAAAGGACACTCAATCCTCACCTTTCAGTGCTAAATGAATGAACCCTGTCGTAGTTTACTTTTCTTGATTAGAAAGTTTCTCAGACTAATTGGTAGAACAACAATTAAATTTATTTTTGATCGCGTTGTTTTACATTACTCCACAAAATTGAGGCGTTTCTTTCGCACATAAATAAATGACGACATAAAAAATAGCAGCATGTCTTCATAACTTCTGTGGTCGCGTGGCTTGCGAAAGGCGCAAAACGGTCCGCGAGGCTCACTAAGCAACAAGCAATGAAACGGGCGAGACATTTCCCTCTACATTCAGCAATTAATGTCGAACAGAATGGATTCTCGTGACGTAGGGCTACACGAGCCTCGCAGACCAATCCACACGGTGCCTCACAAGCCAGTTGAGCGCAAAATTTTCCAACCCATGATTAAAGAATGCGCGAAAAATCCAAATGCGTGAGACTTGACAGGTATGCGTCATTAATGGAAACTGGCCACACCTGATAATGTTGGGAGGTTTCAGAGTTTCTGCAATGGTAATTGAAATGACTAATTGAAAACAGGGAATGAATTATGAGTGCTCATTCTAATTTAGTGCGGCTCAAAGTAGGTGTTCCCTGCACTCAATCTTCACTCAGAAAGGGACACCAATTTCAGTGTGAGTCTCTGAAAGAAAATGAGTGTTAGGGCAAGTAGTGATGGCCAGATGAAGCTTTCTGAAACATTGAAGCTTGTATTGAAAAAGGGTTCATTACTCGAAGCTTTTCAACACACTCCTCTTTAGTGGCATCTGGTGGGAAAAAGTATGAAGAGCAGCTTAAATCTACAAATTGAAATTAGCTGCTTCATTATGGTTGCGCACTCTACACTAGTTGAGTTGACCGCATCCTTTTCATATCATGTCACAACTCCGCCTGATATTGGGTTATAGTTGTGGTGCTTTGAACATGATTTTTGGGGGGTGAAAAAATAATATGTTTATTTGATTAATAAATAATTTTGATGAATGAACTTTCCTTGTTTAAACAGGCGCCATGGTGTGGTCTCTCTTTGCTTGTGACTTCCTGATGTTTGTAAACGTTATAGATTAAAAAAAAAAGTACAACACAATCTTTTATAATAACTTTGGAGTATGTTTGTGCTGTGAGGTCTCTGTCTCCACGTGCTTATGTAATTAACCAGTGAACAGGTACGTATATGTATCATATTATAACTTCTATGTATTGCATATTTCTAATGTATTTTTTGACCCAGGGGTAGAAGTGCTTATGAACTGGGCTGTGAAAATGCGTATAAACGCAAAAAAACACATAACGCATATAAGGTTATATTATTTGGTTTTTGTTTAGGAAGAGGATTTGTTCCACTGTGCGAGGGCCGAGGCTGTTTCTGTTCTTGGAGATAATTTCTCCTGCCTTGGAGAAAATCCTCTCAATGGAATAGAGGAGGCTGGAGTGCACAGAAACTGTCGTACAAGTCGATAGAGTATTCCCACACGGAAGAACGTCCTCTCTTCCTTACTGGCTATATGTCTCTCAATATGCCGTTCACTGGCTCGCTGTCTATTGCACGAAATCACCAAAGCACCTCACAAATCCCGCCAATGCTTTACTGCCGTATAAACCTTTCAAATCACTCCCAAAGCAGTGACATCGCAAACAAAGCTTCGAACGTCATTGGTAATGTGACTCCGGCTAAACAAATCAAGCCTCGGCACAGTGGCTCTGATGCACAGTGTTGTTTTATTAGACACATGCGCAGATGCTTCAGCTTCAAACTGACCATCACTAAGGGCAAGCTCTGACTCATTTAGTATAACCTGACACTAACTAAATTTTAATAGGCAACTCACACTCAATGAGTAGAGTGTCGTTTCTGAATATGAGCCTATGTTTACGTCAGATACCTGGTTGATTGCAATGCAGTGCTTGCTGAAAACCATAGTCTTTTTCAGCGTGTTTTGATGTCCTGGATTCGCGGTTGAAATTGTGCACTTATATTGATATCTTAGTTCACATTCCCCGCATTTGCCTTGTCTTTGAATTTTATCAAATGGATTCATAAGTGTCGCAATTTTCTGTCACGTTCTCGGTGTCGGTTACCTGTCAAAACTGCCTTTGATTTGCTAAAACGTAAGTAAAGACTCTTTCCATACCCATATAGACTATTAGTATATGTTCTTTCCTACATTTGTGCTGATTTTTAAGAGGATTGTGCACTCAGCCACGGAGTTCTAGCTCCAGCAGGATCTGGTGCCCATGTGGCTAAATAGCAGTTTCATAAACAAATCTTGGATATTCCACCAAAAAAAAACATGACTGGATTTTCAATTGATTAGTAATCAAGTAATTACTCTGTTAAATTAAGATTAAAGCAGTGGACAAAAACTACCCTAAATTGGCCTACTTAAGTGCCATAGCACCCTTAATATTTGTCCTATGTTAAAACTTCAAAGACCATTTTGAAGGTCTTTTCAAGCTCTTTCAAATAGTATCAAATGCACTGCAATACCCTGGATCTATTTTTAATTTCTCACATACCTATTACGGGACGATTTTTCTTAAAATCAGCATCATGTTCTCGTATTTGAATGTATCACTTAATGATCTACTGGCACCGACCGCCCACTGCCAAATTTACCTGCCAACAGTTGAAAAGGGGAGTACCGGCACTTTTATTCCACTTAAAGCACTGCACACAACCACAATTCACCCAGCATGTACACACTAACACAAAGCAGGATTCACCCTGTGTAAAACATCCGATAGAGAATTCATCCCACGTAAAATGCCCAAACACAATTTCGAAAATCTACAAGTTCCTTCAAGGTCAATTTGAGTATCCCTTAAATGGAGGAGCTTAAGTGGTGTCTGAGTCAGTGGAGGAATGAGGGGGTAAAGGATAAAATAAATATGAATTTATACTGACCGTGCTATCCTCACACCTCAGAGCAGCCATCACCAGCAGGAGGAACAGATGTTTGCTGTGCAGTCCATAATGATGTGGACGAAGACATAATTTGTTTATGTCCTAATGTAATTAAAATGAGTTCCAGCATTAATTTAAGCAGCATTTGCAGCTAATTTGCTCAATGGTCTGAGGGAACTGCAGCCGTTTTCTCTGAGTTGCTGTCCAATTACTTTCGCCCTGATCTGCATCCATCTAAGAACCTCATCTCAGCTACTGAGAGGTCTGTGCTTCTGTTATTCATCAGTACAGCAGCAGTCATCCCAGCACAGAGGACTGCCATAGCAGCTGTTTACACTACCTTTCAGGTGTGATTTACCTGACACCTGAGATTGCTTAAAGACTTGGCCAAGCACTCAACGCTGAGACATTTACTCAGAATTTATGTCTTTGTTTTTATTTATTTATTTATTTATACATACATTTATTTATTTCTGCCTCATAGCTTTGCAGTGCATATGGTCAATTCCATGGTAACTCATGTTACGTTTTAAGGCTAATATCAATTTTCAATCAGCTGTCATGTCATTGTCAGTCACCTGTGACCAGTGTTTTTCTCTACATAGGTAGATCCCACCCATAAACACACACCAGTGGGGACAAGAGGTGCTGTCCCTTCAAATGTGGGAATTGGAGGGACCAACAGCTTGTCAACTCATGTTACACAAAAAGGACATACAAAAACATCACTTAATTTCAATTCAAAATATCTTCAAAGATGGAACTGATACAAAACTGAAAATCATATGATCGATGACCAACACTCTGAAGGTTCTATTATTACTGGTTCTATCCAGTAATAGGATTACTCTGACATAACTATCACTAGACTGAGGCTTATGAAAGTCCAGGAAGGTTGGTAACTCACGCAGCTCTTAATAACACCCAAATATAAGGGCCAGTGCTGCTCCGACACCCTTTGTTTTTTAGGGACCTACATGAAGGTTATACCCCCAGCAGAGGAAGATTTAGCTCAGAGAGATGTGGGCTGAAGATTAAAAATACCTTGTTTTTGGTAACACACGTTATATTCAATTTTGCTAAATTGCTAAATGGCCCATTATTCCCAAAATGATGAAGGATCAATGAAAATGGACTTCAAACCTAGAAAGGGTTTGCCTTGAACTCTCCAAATGTGTTGAGTTTGTTGATAAATCACAATTAATATTGGACAGCAAATTTTGTGCCTCCAAGACACTGAAAATAACATGAATGTAAAAAGGTTTGGTACTTGGAACATACAAATGAAACCAAGAAAGCAGCATAGATTTGAGCCTCTAATATCCTAGTTTTGCCTTGAACAAATAAAAAATGCAGTAAAATCAATTTGAATATTCTTGTCCTGTGTCCACATTCTCATGGAATTGCCCCAATACTTTTCTTTGGCTGGAGGGAAAGTTATGTCTCGTGTCCAGCTCAATAATGCCCCGACAGGGACCCACCTGGTACTTGATACAGCAACCTCTGGACTCGGTGGAACTTTTCTGTAAAAACACCATGTGACCTAAAGTATGTGGACATCTGCTCAGGCAGCAGCCCATCCCAAAATCATGAGCATTAATATGGAGCTGGTGCTCCCTGCGCTGTCAGTGCTTTCTCTCTTCTGGAATGGCTTTTCACCAGCTGGTAGAACATTGCTGGGATGTGCTTCCTCTCCAGCTAGCATTCTTGAGATTGGCCAGAGATGGTTGGCGATTACTAGCTGGCCTTCCCGTTGAATCCAAATGGTGTTAGGGTACATACACGCTTTTATTTTTTATTTTATTTTTATTTCAAAACGCATAATTTTTGCTACTTTTATCACCTAGCGCCCACACTTCTACAGCGTTTTCAAACCCCTAAAATGGAGGCTTTTTAAAATGCTGCCGACCCTGTTTTATTTGAAAACTCCGGGATTGCATTTTAGTGTGGATAGAGACCTTTTTTGTTTTAAAACTCAGTGTGAATATAGCATTAGTTGGGGTTAGGGTCTTAAACACAAACCATGTGTAGACCGCAGTCTGTTCGTACGGACATTGATATTTTGAAACAGAGAGGACTTGCCCAAGTCATAAGTATCAAGTCATCTAGTAAGCTAAAGCGTGTCTTACCATCAGTATTATCTCATTGTGGAGCTATGCACTTCAGGTCTGGACTGGTAATAGCTTCAGATCCCTGAAGAATATCCCAGGGGCTATACCTTCTGCAACATAGTGCATTTTAATCACCACTAAACATGCCTCCTAAATGCCAGAGTGCACAACCGTGGTACTGTATAACACCCAGGAGGGTATTTTAACTCATAACCTCTGACTTACAAGCCTGGGGTCCTGAACCGTTACCCTGTGGTGCCACACACAGTCTCCTGACGCTGCCGAGAGGTGTGTGAATCCCTGATATCCTGTGTGTGTGCTCTTGCATGGTGCATTCTGGGGGAAATTTATTAAAGTCAGCTTCAGGACAGTAATTGCACGCTGTGGGACAGGAGTTGTGTGCACTTGCAGTTGAAATATTCTCCAGGGTATTTTTTTTTTTTCTTTTTTTAGCGGTCTTTGGCTTCCAGAGACTAAATTGATCCTGGCTTGTCTGAGCTCATTACATTTACACAGCGTCCGGCACGTTTGCCTGTGGGAATACGAACCTGTTCTCTGGCTCCTGGGGGCATGATCATGTGTTCCTCTTCCTCACAGCTGCCAGCCAACCAGCAGCCAGGATTCTTCCTCTCTACAGTGACAATCCAGCTTTTATAATCATCTAGGAGTGTGGTGTATCAGTTCAGAGCACTTTCCAATAAATTAGCGTTTCTCTTGTCTGCCTGTGTTCAGCTTCTGATGTCGTATTTTAGCTGTAAGATGAGAAAATGGGTAAAACGTTCTCTTCTCTTCAAGCTCCGGTTCAAATGCATCGAGAACTTCTCGACTTTCTTGCCAGTAGTTTTTGATGCTGCCACATTTATTCTGTCATAATGGCATAATTTTTTTGAGTATTATTTTCACCATCAGTAAGCGGTTAACAAACTTCCAATTTTAGGTAAGGTTAGGGTGATGACACATTACTCTTGGAAGCGAATAATAAACGAATAAAATCACTTTTAAAGTATAAATGAGATGCTGAGTTCAGCGGCCATTCAGATATCACACTGATACGCACTGTCAATGGCCTGAACTGTTGGCTTTTTTTTTTTTCTTTTTTTTTTGAGAACAGATGGCAATTTTTCAAATCTCAAAGCAAATTGTCAGAATTTAAGCAGTAAAATGTCGTCCAGTCTCTGCTGTGCTCAGCTTAAGAAACTGCGCTCTGAATCTGCACTGGAAGCTGAAGCTGATTCACTGTGATGTCCAAAAGTATTTAGACAGTGATACTATATGAAAGCAGTAACAATTTCCCCATGCTTCACTCAGTATGGGTACCTGCGAGCTGATACTGACAGTCATTCACCTCTTATTCATTTTTTTTCAAATCCAGTGCACTGCAGTGCAAAGCCAAAAAACAAACACTATGTTGAGGCCCAAATACTAATGGACTTCAGTTTGGTTGTCTGAAACACTCCTGGACCTCAGTGTAGTTCTGTGAAGTCGCTCTCGGTGTTTAAACAGAGCGATGCACCTGCAGATAGGACATGAAGACTGCCCCTTTGCATCCTCCTCTGCGTGGAATCAATACAGACACCTGTCAACTTCCTGTCAAACAGTCTTTTCAGGAGGACGAGTGAAGTGAAATGTGCATTCATTTTACATTTCTTGCTTCAGTTGCTGTGGTTTATCCACTTGGTTGGTTGGTTGGAAATAAATGTTTTTATTTGTGTGTTTGTTTGCTTTGTCAGGAACCAGTAGGACGACATCTCTGTCTGGCGGGGAGAGCTTTTTTGTCTGGAAAAGCAAAAAACTATTTTTATTAAAAACTGCATTCTTGGCTGTAAAACTTTGCAGGCTTGGCAGATTTGGGCATCATTTCTGACAGGACAGAATACCTTTGATCATCCACTGTACATTCCATATCCCTCCCTTCATTATGATTGTGGGCCCTCTGTCCGGAGGGAGAAGAGTTTCCTGGCAGAGATTACAGTGTCTGAAGGCTCTTTAGCGGCTGAAGTCGGCGCGGAGAGTCTGGGAGCAGCGAAGGCCGGAGGTCTGACAGGCGAGATGGTCTGAGCTCTTAATCTCATCTCTGAGGAATGAAAGTGAATCCACTGGGGTCAGTCTGAGCCAAACATAACAGTCCCACAGAGATGAGAACTGCAAATTTATTGCTCTGCAGCAATTTTCACCACCCTGAATCACCCTGATTGTTTGCTTCAGTTGGCTTCTCCCATGACCTGATGTTGTGAAGATGTCACGCTAGCACAAGTCATGACAGAGGGTGCTCAGAATGTTCCAGGCAAATTCACAGAAAGAAACTGCACACGTTATGATGATAAAGGCTGGCTTAGATATATACTCAGCCAAAATTAAATCTTCACACTCATTTTGAGGTCGATAAGTTGAACATAGAATAAAGGAGGTTATAAATAATGATTTTATTTAATTCTGTACTCATTAAAGACAGTGTATCATAAAAATAATGTCCATAATGTAACCAGTTCCACCGGAAATGCTACGGAAATGTCCAAGAGTAAAAATGGTAAGTTACAACTTGAATACGAGGAGTGCGCAGACTATTACGTATGGTTTGGGCAGTCACACGACCTCTAAAAAATTCATTCCTAGTGGACGTTGCAGTGACAAATCGATTATGCAAATGACATAAGAAAATTTTTCGGTCTTCTGCTTTTGACGTCACATGTGGGCTACCAGAACGAGGTTGGTCAGCTGTGGTGCCAGTTTGTTGGAGACGTGTCCGAAGATCATGGATAGTCCATCAACTGCATCCCATAACCCTTGCAACATCAGTGATGGACGTTTCCGTATTCAGCATGCCAATGGCACGTTCACGCTGAATGTTTGACAGCCATGGCATTGAAAATCAATGAATAATTAACTGTAAAAACTTGTTTTTTCAAGATGTCACTCTAACGTGCTAACATGAGCTCAGTTACACGTCTCTCATATGGTCACGTGACTAGGAACACAAGAAAATATAGTTTTTGCTTGAAGTACGCTCGCACGTGCTATGTACCTGTGCACGTCGGAGTTGATGTGTGTCATGATGTCTTTGACAACGCATTTACCCCTAGTGATATTAAAAACTCTTTTATTAGAAGTTTCAAGAAAATATTTACAAATTTATGAGGGTGAAGTTTGTTTTTTGACTCAGTATATGTCACCAGTGATGGCAAAATAATTTTTTATTTTTTTAAAATAAATTTTTCAATTGGGGAACTATGTGCAGCACTTGCTCATATGCGACCCCTCGTTGCCAATTCAGGAGAGCGAAGACAGTTCACAGCTCTCCTCCGAAGCACGCGCCTGTCTGCCACCGCTTCTTATACGCTCATTGGTTTAATCTTCGCAAGTTCAGAACGAGGGCGGAGGATACCCGAACATGAACAGGCTTAGAATCTTCCTGATGAGCGCCCGTCTTGACCAACAGGAGGCGCCTAAGCAACGAACAATGGAACCGTGTGATATTACCCCTCCCGGCTGTCCCATCCCAATCTGCATCCCTGTAGCGCATTGGCCAATTGTGCAATATGCTGAAAAAGCTGCCGACCACTGCGGGCTGGTACGATCGGGGCTCGAGCCGGCGACGTGATAGTCACTTCTGCTTTTCAGTGCAATGCTTTAACCGAGTGAGCTATCCTGCAGCATAGCAAAATAATTCTTATTGACCAAAAATTCAAAAGTTTTCTACACCGTCAGATAGATGACAATGTAAGCTTTGCAATGGTGCTCACATCACTAATCTCAACCCATCACCGAGATATTCAATTTTAAAGTTAGTAAGTCCTGAACCAATTTGTTTATGACTTTCAATGGCTGCTATTGGCTGCTTGTGATGTGTAATATTATAATGAATACCATATATGGAATGCGAGGATTCTGCATGTTATTTTGTTGCATAGATGATGGGAAAATATGGACTAATTTATTGATGGAAATTGGTTAATTTATAGCTTGATTTCAAGTAATTTTTCTATAATGAAGTGAACTACTGCTTACAAATAACCCATTTTCTACCATTTATTGATATTTTCTCACTGGGAAAGTGAATGAGGTGGAATATTAACATTATAAAGTGGCTGAAAAAAGACTACTTTTTTTTTTTTAAACATTTACGCCCTCGGGCACATAGTATGAGGCATTTACCAGAAATGTGTAGGCACAACTGCCATCACAGGTCACATGATTACTCGAGCCAGAGCCAATTTGCAACGCCTGACGCAGTGGTTCTAAGACAAAGTGCCCCTTTCCTGCCAAAGCCAATCGCTTACTTTGTAAAGCTGTGCTGGGAAACATATGAGACCAATCGTGTTGTTGCATTGACGCAAGCCCACAGTTCAGATTCACGACAGTTTCAACCCTCATGCTTTTTGTTATGATTCTGCTCTATTTGTCACGTTTTTGATGTTCTGTCTGTTCTCTGTCTTTCCTAACCATGCCTTGGATTATGTATTGTGATTTGGTTACTTTGATTTGTTCATTTATTGTCAAGTTTAAAACTAGTTTAGTTTTTCCATGTTTTGCATTTTACCATAGTTTCATTCCGGTCCATGTTTTTGCTTCTGCCATGCATTGCACTTTGTCTCCCTCTGTCTGGTCTCTTGTCTTGTCATTACTCACAGCCCCAGCACTGCGTGCTTCTCTTTCGGGTGATTTAATGGTTCCTAGATTTCAACCATTCCTTCCAATCTCGTTTACTTCCTTCGCCTTGCTTTTTATATATTACTAACCCATATTAACATTTTGTTATTTTTGCTAGAGTTACTAACACAAACTAACATTGTATGTAATACTAACTTACTAACGAGCACTAAGGGATTGTATAGCTGCACTTACTAATTGATTAACAAGCTCTCAGCACTCGCCCTGTTCTTGTCTCCGCCCGTTGTCTCTCCCTAATCTTCTCTGCTGCGTTTCTATGGATTCTCCACACCTGCTCACGCTGTCCTTTCTCTTATTATCTATGCACGTAAGAACTCCTTGACTGGAGCTGTTTATCTGTCTATAGGATTGTCTCGTGATCCCTGTCCACGTTTTTGCTGTTGCCTGTTTCATGTATTTAGGTTCTTCCTCATGTTCCCTCCTTTGTAGTCAGTCTGACTTCCTCCACCTGTGTTGTGTAAAGCATGTGACTTCCCGTGAGTGTATATTAGGAGTCTTTTCACAGCACTTCCTTGTCAGAACGTTTCTCTTGTTTACCTGTGCTGCTATCTTTTCGCCTTGTACTCATAGTGTTACTCTTCTGACTGGACCGTCCGACTTACGATTTTTGGCTCTGCTCTTTGGTACTATTGTCTGCATCTGTTTACGAACCCTTTTTGCCCGACGACGAGTTTTGTGATTGCTGCGCTGGTATTCGACTTTATTTACGCCCACTGGATTTTGGCTTTTGCTTCTCTGACATACCTGCGCCTGTGTACTGAACCTATTCTTGCCTGACCACGAGTATTGTGATTGCTGCCCTGTTTACGGTTCTAGATTTCGCCCGTAGGATTCTGATTTTTGTATTTTGGACATTGTACTGTTGCCTGCTCTGTTGGGGGTTTCCCCCTTTCAGAAATAGTCTCCATTTTTTGTACTCTCTGGTGCTCGCTTGTGGTTCTTACACGTAATCCTGACACTTTCAACCAAATGCCAATTTTTCAATCAAGTGCTCTGGTGGAATGAGTCCACTAAGTGTGTGTCATTCACTGCAGTGGGATGAGTGCATTGATTGTGTATCATTCAGTTCAGTGGGATGAGTCCACTTGGGAATGCATTATTCAGTTCAGTGGGATGAGTCAATTGAGTATGCATCATTCAGTTCAGTGGGATGAGTCCATTGAATATGCATCATTCAGTTCAGTGGGATGAGTCCATTGAGTATGCATCATTCAGTTCAGTGCGATGAGTTCATTGTGTATGTATTATTCAGTTCAGTGGGATGAGTCTATTGAGTATGCATCCTTGTGTTCAGTGGGATGAGTCCATTGAGTATGCATCATTCAGTTCAGTGGGATGAGTTCATTGTGTATGTATTATTCAGTTCAGTGGGATGAGTCCATTGGGCATGCATCATTCAGTTTAGTGGGATGAGTCTACTGAGTATGCATCATTCAGTGCAGTGGGAAGAGTCCATTGGGTATGCATCATTCAGTTCAGTGGGATGAGTCCAATGGGTATGCATCATTCAGTTCAGTGGGATGAGTCTAGAGAGTATGCATTATTCAGTTCAGTGGGATGAGTCCATTGAGTATGCATCATTCAGTTCAGTGGGATGAGTCCATTGAGTATGCATCATTCAGTTCAGTGGGATGAGTCCATTGAGTATGCATCATTCAGTTCAGTGGGATGAGTCCATTGAGTATGCATCATTCAGTTCAGTGGGATGAGTCCATTGAGTATGCATTATTCAGTTCAGCGGGATGAGTTTATTGAGTATGCATTATTCAGTTCAGTGGGATGAGTTTATTGAGTGTGTATCATTCACTCCAGTGGGATGAGCTGACCATGTCACATCACAGCTGTAAAGGAAGTTGGTGTCCTGAGACTGTGCGCTTGCTCAGTAGAATTTAATTTGTGGGAGAAAATGTGTTTTAAATGTTATTTTTTGGCCAAACTTCGTAAGAAGTCTTTATGTCTTCGTGACCATTGCAGGTGAAGTTATGGCTCTCTTGCCATTCATTTAGATAGGAGCCTGCTCTTGTTAGCCCCAAATATCTGCCTGGGGACGTCGCCAAGATGGCCTTGAGTGATGGACTTGCCTGCAAAGACTTTGGCTATACTGACTCTCCAGTAAGATTGAGAAGCTAAAAATAAAATCATCCTGCACTTCTGCTGAAAATCACCCAAAGAGTTTAGAGGCTCACAGATGGCTTTCAGCACAGCACCTATTGGAGTCTGTGGTCAACCAGTCATCTTTTCCTGCTAATAGTTCAGTGAAAATATGGCTTTTTTCAGTGAAAATTCACCAAGTGAGGTATGTGTTTGTGAATGTGCTTTTTTGTTGTTGTTGTTTAAATCATAGTACTGGAAATATGAGTTAAGATCAAGTGTGATTCCTCTATATTAATAGAGTGGAAACTTATATAAAAGGCTGTGTTTGTGATTGAAACATTGATGTTATTTCAGTCTCCGGACCACACCCCTAACTCTCTGCCAATGATGTCACAAATTAGGCCAAATATCCCTTGATCTTGTATGAAAACTTCGGTCCCTGGGTCCCAACATTCACTGAGCATATGTTGCAGTGGCATTTTGCAGTTATGTCACATGACATGGTGTTAGCTAATTTTACTGTTCACGCTCTGATAACAATGCAAAATATTTCAGGCAGGAAAATAACTTTTCACCACCTAACAAGCGCATTAGTCAGCGTGTCAGTTATGGATTATTTATCCATTATATTTCCAAAGAACATCAAGAACAATTTGCTAACAAATGTAAAAGCTGTTTGTATTCTGATTATTTGCTTTATCAAAACAAGTTGTGAACATGAAGAGATGGAGTTCAGACTCACTTGTAGTCATCAGTAGTTGTAAGAATGCATCAGTCAATGCCAGTTCATGTAGCTCTTACTGTTGAGTACAGCTGCTACATTTGCGCAGTGAGGGTTTGGAAAGCCCCTCTGAGCTCACACTGCTGATGCCTTGATTGAGGAATGGTAATGCTGCATTCTGTCAACATAATCAATATTTTATTTTAACCATTCAAATGATGTAGATTATGCTAATAAATATAGGAATTGTATTGCTCAGCAAGTGGGGTGAAAGAAGCAAGATGATTGCCGAGGTTTAAGGTCGGGATGGGTCACAGCTGGAAAGGGCCCACTGATATTCCTATCAGCAGGGGGCCACAGCAGGGACCCTCAGGGGCCCAGGAGTCGCATGCCCCCGGCTGTGCCCAGAACAGCTAGGAGGCTATTTTCAGTCTTATTACCATTCCATCTCTCTCTATTAAATCGACACTTAAATTGCTCAGTATAAATATCTTTTAGCTTTATTGAAGGCAATATTCGATTGAATATTTTCTTAATGTCTTGATTTCTTCAAGTATGCTTTAAAAAAAGAAATACATGAATAAATAACATTTTTTTTCCAAAGCTAATTTTATTATATTTCAAAAAGAATATGAATGATTCATATTTTTTTTCCAAATTGATTTTATTCAAATTGCCATTTTTATTGCTGTTTATTTTGATTATGGTTATTTAGCATCGCGTCTCTGTAATCTATGTCTGATGTTATTGTGCGAACAGGCAGGCTGTTTATGCAGGAAGACAGATTCACTGGGACAGATTCACTGATGAAGGATCTCATTTAAAAAATCACATCCCCTCCTGTTTTCAATTCAGAAATTATGTAAATGCATGCAGTCATGACTGGTCTGTCTGAGCAGAGACACCACTCTGTTTAAGGTAGGATGTTCGGAGCGAGTGAGGTAACTGACATTCTCACGCAGGGCATGGGAGGATAAGAGCTACTCCGGGAGAGAAACTTCCAGTCTCGGCAGAGGTTATGGCCTTCAGTTCAGTGGAGGCTTTCTACAGTAGAGCACCAGAATAGTCTTGAGGGAGGAAGTTTGGCAGCGTTTTGCAGTTATTATCCCTCTTTGGACTGAATTTGCGTAAAGGGTTGAGGTTAATGCCATGGCTGGGGGCGGAGATGGGGTTCTTCCCTGAGCTGGTTCTGCGATGTGGTTAGCTGTAGTATTATATCTTAATAGTGGATTTTTATGACTTGAATTGAAGCACGAACATTTCTCCAGTACATATGGACAAACTGTAACATCAACAGATGGGACAGACGGAGACGTTTAACATATTTTGTTATTCTGGAAAAACACATCACGGTTGATTAGAGAAGTGTAGGTCGGCACTGGGCTGCATTGAGTCTGATGTCTCTGTATTTATAAAGACATAGCTCCACCAAGCACTTCCAGTTCCCATCCAAACAGCTGGTGATAATAAATTTAATCTTGCCAGTTCTTTAACTGACTGAACAGAGAACCTAAAATTTCCATTTTAGGCATCTTCATGGTGCTTAATTTATATTATTTCTCTACCACAGGTAAAAAGTTGCGTTAAAAATGTTACAGAACGGCCCTCATTTTTCATTTAATCCCCACTGGTCCCCCTGGTTAAGGCGATTTTCAGCGCAAAATGAAGTAGTGTAATATGTCTACTGTCTCGGGTAAGTGGAATACATTTGAAACATCTTCATACCTTGTAAACATCACTGTCAGTCATCAATGTGACTTTTTGGTTTGGTGTAGTAGGGATGTTATTTGATGTTTATTGGTGTAGGGGTGAAGTCATGTGCACATAATTAGGCAATGGCTTGCAAAAGGTGAAATCTGTGCCTGAAAGTACATGGACCTGTTTGAAAATAAAAATGTGAACAACTTATAAATACAGAATGATTCTGAGCCCAAAGGTGTGTAGGTGCAATAGCTTGAAAGGGCATGACAATGGCTATTAAGTGTAATTAATAACTAATAAAATTCATTATTATTTATTAAAACTTTAATACAAATATTTAAGTTCCTCGGGGCACCACCCTTCTAGTAAAAGGGAAAATTAATAGCAATTGAATGACTAATTCTCATTAATATTTAACCATAAATGCCAAATTACTACAAACACAATTTATGTATAAATGAATGATTACAATATACAACAAAAATGGGAAAACCAGGCTTAACTATCAATGCTAAAATCCAATACTAATATAATTACCATTAACAGCCAGCATCAAAAAAATAACCTCACGCTGAAGGTAAGTGGAGCTCTTGACATAGCAGAGGTTAGATTTAAGCTAATGTTCAGGCAAAGACAACCAGAAGCACTTGTTGAAAATGAATAAAAAGGTTTATTATGTGTCAGTAGCAATGAATATGCAATCAGTAGCACTTGAGTGCCAAAGGGAGGGGTTCAGATAGCAGGCTTGGACTCAGATCTAAAATGGCGGACTTGGATCCAAGTGGGCGGACTTGGATCTATGAGGGCGGACTCTTATCTTAGTGGGCGGACTCGGATCTAAGAAGGCAGACTCGGATCTAAAATGGCGGACTGACGATGTGGCCTCTGAGAACCACATGTTCTTGAGAGTTGAGGAGATGAGAGGGAGAACAAAGAACTGGGTGGCACTGGCAGGAGGATTAGAAAAGACTCCTGCTCGAGTCAGGCCAGAGGTCGTGTTTCCCACTAAGTAAGCCAAGTTTAGTGAACTGAAACTAGCAGAAAAGAGAATGTGCAAATGGAGAGAGAGAGAGTGAAAAAGGATGAGAGAGCAAGAGAGCAGAAAAGAAGGCGCAGGCGAAGTCTGAAAGGACAGAGTAGCTCACTGGGGCTAAACAATCACTCAGACAAGCCAAAACGTCCCCATCCGATTCAAACTTTCTCAACAATCCTAATGATTTACACCAAGCAAAGCTACAATGTAAAACATTGTTTTAAATGAACTCTCTCAAAGATCGGATATTTAACAGGTCAGCAATGCAGCAATGTAGAGTGGATATCCGCAATTTCCAGACAAATTCTCTTTTAAATACCGAAGTTTTACAACCAGTAAAACAGTAAGATAGAGTACATTAAAACCAGCAAACAAAACACAGCTCAAAATATACAGTAATTACATTCAAACATCAACAATTAGCATGGAAACGCATATTTTATATTCTAGCTACAGTCCAGTCGCCGTTAAAACTGAAGAGATGGCGTTAGTTCACGCGCGGTTACCTCTGACATTTCGCCCTTCCAACCACGATCTATTGCGCGATAACGCGGTACTTCACACTGCTGACCAATGAGCCATATTACAGGACAGTTTACCGCCAGGAACAACCACATGCGGCTTAGCGGAGCTGAATGTAGTACCGCATGTAAGTTATAGAATAGAGGGCATTTTGACTGTTAGAATTACGTTTGTGTTTGCCGTTATGTATTTTAACATCTTTTTATTTTCTCTTGCAGTGAAAGTGGAAGTGTGAGCTCATGCGACCTCTGGAAAGCGTGTGGCTGATCATTTCCTCGGTTTATAAAGCCTAGCATGAACATGAAAAAAATATGATAAATTCAACAGTGTAATATGAGTAATTGTAAACCTGAAGGAATTTTTTTTTTGGTATTTTAAATATATGTATTTTTATTGCAGAAACTGTGATTCTGAAAGTTTGTGGGTAGACCTTCAGCGAAGTGTGCTGCAATTGATTTATTGGTTTTGAAAAGCCAACTGCAGTATAAATAAACAAACTGTGATTATAAATGATGTGTTTAAATATAACTCTGATATAGCTTAGACAGTGTGAACTGTAATTAATCCAAACCAACTTCTAACTTGAAGAAAATAAGAAAAGAAAATATCCTGCATCTCTACCTGGATAGGAATATGTATATACGGGCTTTAAATTCTTTAATATATTTTTAACAAATAACTGACTTACCGATTTCGGAGCATTTTACTTTATACATGTGCCTAATTATAAAGAGTACAGCCTGTAGCATGTATGACTTTTCACTCAGCTGAAGCCACCAAAAGTCCGGGAGGTGTGAATAACCTGGGATTACGGATTAGCGGGTTTCGTTATTAAAAGGATTTACAGGACTCCAGCCGAGCAGTTTAATTGCAAAACAATAGGCTATCCAACATCCAGCAATTGACACCTGTACTCGTGACATTGTGTGTTTTTTTTTTTAGCGCATTCAAGAGTCGTTATGGTCGAACTAAATTCATTCAAATTGTACACAATTATTTTCTAGTTGCAAGCTTTGCAAACATTATATTTGAACATCTGAATTGGGGGTGTCAACGTTTACAATTTTTTCTCCACGTGTACACGGGACTACTAACCGACGTGTACCCGGTTACACGTTCAGAGATTGATGAGCTTTTTCTATCGCAGTTGCGCTGTATAACCAGAGAAAGTAAAATGAGTTTAAAATAAAATCCTCTATCATTTTGACAGATAAGAAAACATACAAGTGAAAGCTGAAAAAGGTTACACCTTCTTTTTTAATCACTGTTTTAACTATTGCTCACTTTTGTACATTTTTTTATTTAAACCTAAAGTGCAAACTGCATCCCTCTCTCGCAACGGGAGCTGCGTCAGAATTTTAACATGCGTCTCATAGTAAAAGTAATGTGGAATTGGCGAGAGAAAGCAACTCAAAAAGAAGCCAAAGTTAGCTGAAGTGAGAGGAAAAAACTTCACCTTTATATCCACAAAGTTAAAAAAGTAGAGGGCGACTCTCACAATTATTCACTAAAATTGGCTAAAAAAAATGTGTTTTCTTCCTCCTCTTTAGACGCGAGGATGTGTGATCAGGTCGTGAAAAGCCGACAGAACACCAACCAACAATATAATGTACAACAACGCGCAACAATAAAGGTTAAAATAACAAGCCATTAACAGTTTCTGTTTTCAGCTGCAGGACATTTGCACATGGAGAAGATGATGAGCGCAGTGCTCTTCTCAAGTCCTGCGCAGCCTATTCTTGATGTGGCGCGACACGGGCTGTGGGTTTTTTTTTTTTTTTTTAATCAAGGTAACATTGCGCCTCATGCATCTGTATGGGGATAACTGCTCTAGTGGGAACATTTAAGTGTATTATTAGTTAATGTTATTATCTGAAGCTTTCAGGCAACATTATCACCCCTAAAAATAGGCGACTATAGGCCTATGTATTGGTGAGAAATGAACGAGGAGTAAAAAATGCGGGTACACGGTTATTGATTTTTTGAAACGGTTATGATTTGTTATCCGTGTAACCTTGTACACGTGTAGATGTTGACACCCCTAATCTGAATGGTTATGACAAATCATTCAAACAAGTACAGACGATGCAAAATGTTTTGTCATGAAAAATTGGTTAAAAATTGCCTATTAGCATTTTAAAACGAAACAGTATATAAATCGAAAAACATTCAAGTTCTTTCTGTAAATTAATTTTACTGAGACGGGGTGGGAGTAATCTTCGATATTGGAATGAATACAAAATACTAAACTAGGCTTATGCCATCAAAAGCGACAGCTCGGGGCATATCCCCGAACGCCCCCAATCCTCCAATTCCCCAATCCTTGAATAGACCTTGAATAGACTTTCATTTGAACTTAATTTCAGGTCAATCGGACAGATGGTTCTGAAGATATGGCCAAAATGGTAATTTTACATCACAAAGCGCCACCTGGTGGCAAAATATTGAACCATACAGTATGATGTCATCATGTGACATGTTGAGAGGTCATGACCTTGCAGTTGCACATAGTTTCATGTCAATTGGACAAATGGTTCTAAAGATATGGCAAAAATTGTGAATTTTATGTGACAAAGCTCCACCTTGTGTCAGAATTTTGAACCAAACTGGTATAATGTCATCGTGAGACACATCCTCAGGTCATGACCTTTCATTTGCACTTGATTTGAGGTCAATCAGACAAATATTTACAGAGATATGATAAAAATAGTGATTTTTCCGTTTTTGGCCCCTGGTGGCCAATCTAGAAATTGTAAATTTTCCAAAATAAAATCAGTTCTTCCTCTTTATGATACTTACTTACATGCAAAATATGAAATTTTTAATTGAAATATTACTGAAAATATCGCGTTAACATGTAGGATGGCGCCAAAAACATAATATCCCCGGAATGCCATTCGGCGTTCGGGGATATAATTACAGGTTTGTAACAGGAAATTTCGGCACCAAAGTGTAAAATAATAGTACATAAAAGCACACATTATCTTCGAACGTAAAATATTGTAGAAATCATACCTGACAAACAAAAATAGTATGATATTTACTAATCCAATTGCGTATAATACTGCACTAAAGTTTTAAGTAGTAGCACAGGTTGAGCACACTGTATCGCCTAATATAAAAAGGCTTGCAAAAATGATTACCGGCAACATCACCCACGCCAAAGCAAATCAATATTTTATGTAGGCTAACGTTACTCTTGCATTCATATATGGAAATAAATAAAAAAAAAGCTGTGCCAATATCTACATGTACGGACTACTGTCAACAAGACCGCCCCAACCGCCATCTTGGCTCAGTTATGATTAAAGGGGCAATAAGCAAAATCTTTTCACCGCTAAGTTTGCTGTTGTGCAGTGCCTGTAGACCAAAACAAAGTGTGTCGTGAGCCACACCCCCCTCTACCTCTGCTATTCGGCAGAATGACGGGCCAGTTTAAGTTTTCGCAGCATTATTACTCAGTACATTGAATCTGAAATGCTAATGAAACTGCAGATTTGCGCTAATTACAAATGTTATCTGGCTGCCGGGCTACTCACCCAACACACAGTAATGCCTGACCCACATGCGCAGCGAATGGGGAGTGCGCCGCGCCAATGGGGTGTGTCCAGGCGTATGTTGCAATTTCGTGCTCGGCGTAGCCTGGCGCAAGTACTCCTCTATCCCAATTCGGTCCCTCCTGCCGGCGCAAGTGGTGAAGAGGGAGTAGAGAAGGCGTGTTTGGGTATAACGCGGCCAAGTCAAATCTTCACCAATCAAATGAGCTCCTCTCCTCACCTTTAATGTGTTGGAATATAGAAGCCTCTGTCCTATATCTGCATGATGCGTCAATGTTGCATTTTACTTTGCTGCTTCAGGCATGTTTTCTGCACCGCTTACGTCTATATTAAGCATTACAAATATGAGTTAGCTGGGTAGCTAGGGCATTCGCGAGTTATTACCATTAGCGAACTTGAATGGAATTTCAAAACGAAACTACGTCAGATCATTCAGACTGATGAAGCTGGAATGAATTACGACGGTTGCTCATTTATTTCTTCTGCCTGCATCATTGGGAAGAGAAACGATGTATAGCGTGTTCCTATTATCACACCCTGTTGCTGCTTAAAATTTTGGGATTAACATGCATGGACAACAATGCAAGATACGTTACACATTTATTTTCAATATATAATCTTAACTCAGTACCAGATCATAGCAATCAGACTGTATTCCTTTCCCCCACTAAAAAAGATAAAACCTTAGTGACAATAATAGTAGCTTAGTATTAAGCCGCTTGCACACTCGACGCGAAACAAATTTTTTGCACGACAGATTGCGTTGAATGCAGTGTCTATGTGTCCAAAAGTCTGACAGGGTTTTAATATATCTCAGTGTCCGACAGTCGGATGGTTTCAATATAACTCCGTGTCCGACAGTCGATTATTGTTTTTAATTTCTTAAAATCTACTGAATGTTTTAGATACTAAATGTAAATGTTTTGATAAGAGGGCTCAGTTCTTCAAGAAGAGTACAGAGAATTTCAATCAATGTTTCTCTTTAAGCTCTGCCCAAGAAAGTGAGTCGACATTGGTGCGGGACAATGTACAATGCCTGTTGGACATTAAATGCAAAATACGCCGTGCCTGACAGCCAAAAAAAAAGGACCATTAGAACAGATTGATAACAAAATAAAGAATGAAAAAAAACATTTTAACAAGAAACAGAACATCCAATGAACACTGCACTTTATTTATTTGCGGGGCATCTTTTTTGTATGCTCTGTTTGTTGGTGATATACTTTAGTGATATACTTTTATTCTTTAGTTCTTTATAGGTCTGTTCTCTTACCAATACTTTTACTTTAATGCTGGCTGGTGGACATGGAGTATTTTGCATTTCGCCTCGGACAGTCTTGATCATGCATGCAATAATTTATTCACACGGTCAATGGTCATGGAATTGATTTGCTCACTGACTTCAAGCGCTATTTTATCTCTCCTGTGGAAATAAAGCGTGAATCTGTTCGATCCATCTGACTAATTTTCATAAGAGAGACCGAATAAAGACTGTTATCTATCTTCAACGGAAGAAAACACACAAATAAAAAGACCAAGAAAAGTCGATAGCTATCAATTTGCATTTTGTGAAGGTCGAACAGAAACATGGCCGAGTTTGCACGTCTAATAATTCCTGGAATACACAAAAAATTAGAACTTTTAGGACTTCCAGAGACGGAGATATATTAGAACCCTGCCAGACTTTCGCGTATTTGCATTGAATTTGACTGTTATCAGTCGTGTGAAAAATTTGTTTCGCGTTCAGGTGGAGTTTCCATTACGCGTGCCAAGCGCCTTTAATCTGACATCAGGGCAATCTATATGGACACTATAATTTATGTCCTGATTCTGATAGTTACATTAAATAGTGCTTACTGTAATTATTTATTGCACTGAAATATGCCTGACATTCTGGAAACTTGCCGTTGAGGTTTCGGTGACGTGTGCGCACTGTGCGCCGGTCAGCCAATTTACCACTGCACAGAAAGTAAACCAGGTTGGAGCGGCGAGCTTTCTGCGCAACTTCAGCGAAGACTTTTTCTACGAAATTGTCACTGCGTCCTGATGAATATGTGACACCTCCCCCTACTATGCTGCCACACCCATTTCGGCGCACATCCGTCTACCAGAGTGCCAAAGTGGCTGTGCACGGTTTTGCACCACACAAAATTACCACTGCGTGGGCTGCGCCGGACGAAATTACCACTGCGTGGGCTGAGCATGTCGGGTTCATAGTATGTGGATGTGCAGTCTAGTATTTTTCCTAATGGGTCTGATTTGTGTGTGTTGATTAGATGAGTGGGTTTGATGTGTGTGTGGTGGTTATATGAATGGGTTTGATTAGTAAGTGCTTGTGTGCGTGTTAGATGAGTGGGTTCAATTTGTGTGTGTTGATTAGATGAGTGGGTTTGATTAGTGATAGTTTGTGTGTCTTAGATGGGTGGGCTTGATGTGTCTGTGTTTATGTGTGTGTGTGTGTGTGTGTGTGTGTGTGTGTGTGGGCGGGTGGGGGAGGTTGATTTGTGTGTGTTTGTGTGTGTGTGTGTGGGTTTGTCACTGAAAGCCTGTGGGTTGTAGATCTTCCCTTGAGCGATGAACTTTGCGTGAACTTGTCCTTTTAAATAAGCAGCTGTATAAGTGGATTATACACTTACAGAAATACAAACCGCAGTAAACCACTCAAGGCAAGTGTTTCTGTTAAATGCCAAAAATCTAATGTACTCGGGCCTTTGTCGTATTGTTTATTCATCAAAGAAACTGAGCAGGGTTTCCTCAGTATCCAGAATATTGCATGGAAAATGTGTTATTTTTGACTCCACAACATCCAATAACAGAAGCACATTTTTCTTCCAGAAAAAGCTTACCTGACTCTGAGTACCTGCAGAAGAGTCTGCGTGCAGCAACGAGTATGAGTATGCATCCATGTGTTTAATCTTTCGGAATATTACAAGCACGGAAAGGGGTCATGAAGTAATGCATTCTGCTAAAAAAAAAAAAAGGATGCAGAGTCTAAACAAGTATTGAGATATTTAAACCTTTTACTGTTATCTCTGTTACTTATTGGAAAGCATTGAGAAATATTTGCCAGGACAGTGAGTTAATTTGACCCAAATCAAGATCTATCAGATTAATGAGAAAATCACTATGAGGAACACAGTAGCCTGAAAGAAGCTGGTATTTTCATCTGAAAAATGTGCTGATGTTTCTGAATGAGACTGAGCTGCTTGTTAATTCAGGATTTATGTTTTGTGGTGCAGTGATAGCAATGCTGTGCATTAGCTGCAGTACGTCCCCCCGGACTGTAAATCATACAAAGGGTGTCTCCTTTATCGTTAAACACACGAATGACTCCACATTAAACAAACCCCTGCATTTATAAATGGCCACCGGGGGAGCACTTGCTCTTAATGAATGTCATAAAGACCAGGAAACACCTTTGCGCTTTTTCAAAAGCAAAACGAAAATTACACTCTGGATCATTAACATCATTTTGCGTCATTCTGAAAAGCTGAATTTGATTGGAGGGAGCACTCACCTGCTGTCCTTTGATTTATACGCCAATCCCTCCTCCATACTGTAACCTGCTTTTTCCTGGTCTGGGGAACGGGGTGCAGGAATCTATCCCAGAATGCACTGTGTAGAGGCTGGGTCTCACTGTTGATGGCCATCAGTCCATCACAGGATTCCGTCACACTGTAGTGTGGTGTTTGGGGGCTGAGGAATGGTGCTGCCATCGCCAATGCTAACAGGCCCTGTGAGGGGACCTTGTCTTCAGCGCATGTGCTTCTCCTGTGATTCTCCATCGACACCAGCTGAGGGAGATATCATGCTTATGATGCGTGTGTGTGTGTGTGTGTGTGTGTGTGTGTGTGTGGAATGGTTTCCATCTGAGGTCAGGTCCCTGAGACGCGGCGGGCGATGAAACGTCTCTGTGAGAGTGTGTGTTCGGCCCTGACTGTGAGCGAGAGGTGCTGCCAGCAGGGCAGAGCTCCATCCAACGCTGCATCACATCTGCTTTTGTTTTTCACTGGAGACTTACCCATAATCCCCTCTCTCCTGCACATATCTGCCTGTATCCCCTCCAAACCCGCCCCCCCCAACTCCGACCGTCCTGCCACTCCTGTATGAGCTGGGAGCCTCTGTCTGATCTCAGGGTCCTGATACTAATCTGCTTCTATCAATGTGCATGCAAGCATTCAAAAAAAAGTAGAGAGAGCCATGCTTGGTGTGTGTGTGAGCGTGTGTGTGCGTGTGTGTGTGAGCGCACGTGTGTGTGTGTGTGTGTGTGAGAGTTAGGGAGAGAGTGAGATATGGTCGTCTGTGCGTGTGTGTGTGTGTGTGTGTGTGTGTGTGTGTGAGCGCACGTGTCTGCGGGAGCGTGTGTGTGTGTGTCCGTGAGAGTTAGGGAGAGAGTAAGATATGGTCGTCTGTGCGTGTGTGTGAGTGTGCGTGTGTGCGCGAGTGTGGGTGTGTATAAGTGCGTGTGAGGGAGAGAGTGAGATATGTTTGTTTGTGCGTGTTCTTTGTGTGTGTTATATGAATGTGTTAGCACGCGTGCACATGCAAATCTGTGATATAAATATACGCTAAAAGTGTCTCATCCAGAGACCGTCCTGTGAATTATCACTGGGTTTGTGGAAGCTGAGTTAATGAGAACATGATAATGTGTGTAATAAATGCAGAGTAGGAATGAGTGTATGTGCCTGCAGACTCTTTAGTGCGATAGTGCATGCTCTCTGGGGAGCGTAAACGCGTGCTCCGCGGTGATGTGCGTCATAATTTAAAATATAACTACATCAGGAACAGATTTTTTTGTATGCATTCCAACAGTTATTAGATTCTACAACTTTATTTTTTAAAAAGTTAAGATGATACAGAAAATTAGAAATCAAAAAAAGAAATCAGTGATGTGTAAATCATCTTTTCCCTGTATGAAATTCAAAACAGTACAAAACAAAGTACTTAATGTTTTACCTTTTCAACTATCTTTGGAAATACACGTGCACTCTGAATTTGATGCCTGCAAACTGTTTGAGAAAAATTGTCACAATATCAGATCTGGAAAGTATTGAAATGCTTTAAAAGGGCTGCACAAGTGTTTAATGTGACTTTATGAAGCTTGAGCATAAATTGAGCATTCAAACCAAATTTTTAACCATCCGCAAGTGGTTGAGACTCGCTACTTCGCAAAAACTGCATGACTGAGTAATCCGAAAGTTTAAAAACAACCTAACAACACCCTCTGCAGTGCAAAATGGCATTAAACAATTTGAGGAATCTAGGGAAATTGTTGTGAGAAGGATGGGATTGAAAATCAATACTAGGCCCCTGATCTTCAATCCTTCATATGACACAGCACTGGAAACTAATATGCTTTTGTGATGGATATGAACAAATGAGCTGAGATTAATTTAGAAAACCCTGATCAATGAACATCATTTCTCACCGCGTCCATATGCACACATTCAAGTGGAGACAGTATGCACCAAGGAAACCATCTTTTAAAAAACGTACAGAAATGCAGCTGTCAGCTCATCTGAAATGGATTGGTGTTGACTGAAGACAGCGTTGCTGCTATAGGACCAGTCAACCATACACATTTGTTAATGCTAATGATGGACGTTGTATTTTCCTGGCTAAAGATGAGGACCTTCCTGGTTATTACCAACTTATGGTTCGGCATCTATCATAGTACGGGGATTTGTAAGTTACCGCACCCAGGGCATGGACAACTTGGACATCTGTGTTGGTATCATTGATGCTGAAGGACATATGCTGTCTTATAGGAGATTTTATTTTAGGGACGCCCATACTTATTTCAACAAGACATTGGCAAGCCATTTTCTGCTCATTACAAGAATGTGATGTCCACGGCTGCTACTCTGACCTATCTGCAGTCCAGACCTGTCTCCCTTATATGTAATATGTAATGCTTTAAAGACGTAATATATAAGATTGTGCCACCCGTTCCAAGCAAATGAGGACTGTATTTCACTGGTAAGCACAGCCGATCCAAACTGTTCGTATTTACCCCCTTTTCAATTTCTTCTGAAATTATTCTGGTCATCTGAAATATTGTTTCATTTAATTGAAGGTAAAGAGTCACTAAAAAAAAACCCATATCTCCCATGTCAAAAAATTACTGCTTCCCTAAGCCGAATAACTTGTGCTACCCTTGGTGGCAATAAGTGCAATCATGTTTGCAATAACTGGCAATGAGTCTTTCACATTGCTGTGGAGCGAATTTGCCCCACTCTACCTTGCAAAATTAATAAATTAATGTCATTCAGTGATGGACTTCATGGTTAGTTGCCAATCATTGTCTTGCTGCATAACCCAACTGTGTTTGAGCTTTAGATCACGAATAGATGGCCAGACATTCTCATTCAGGATAGAGAGCAGAATTTATGATTCCACCAATCATGGCAAGTCACTCAGGTCCTGCAGCAGCAAAGCAGCCCAAACCCATCACACTACCACCACCGTTGTTGACTGTTGGTATCATGTTCTTATTGTGGAATACTATTTTAGCTTTACAGCAGAGGTAACCGGACCCACATTTTCCATAAAGTTCCACTTTTGACTTATCAGTTCATACAATATTATCCCTGAAGTCTCAGAGCTCGTCAAGACGTCTTTTGGCAAATGTGAGACAAGCTTTGTGTTCATTTTGGTCGGCAGTGTGGTAGGCCAGCCACTCCTGAGATTGTTCGCCACTCTCTCAGATTTTCTCCATTTGTAGATAATGGGTCTCACCATGATCCTCTGCAATCCCAGAGCCTTAGAATGGACTTTGTAACAGGCTGATTCATATCAATGATTTTGCCTCTTATCCACTCTTGAATTTCTTTAGATTGCAACGTCATGTGATGGTTTTTGCCTACTTCACAGTGGTAGATATTGCCTATTAAGGTGATGTTTTGATTTAGCGGGGCTTGCAGCAACTGCAATTTTCACCAAATCCAACGTCTGTTATGAAGCAAAAACTATGACAATTAAGTCCCCAGATGTCTCAGCAGCTGGAGACTGATATCAAGGAAGAATGAGTCAAAAAAAAAAAAAATACTGAGAACTGGAACAATCGGCATTCTCGGTTCCCCAAACAATTACTTGGAGGGCTATTGAAACATGATGTTCCAAATGAAAGTTTATTTCCGCAGAACAAAAAGAAAAGCGCAAAAGGAGAAACGTCAAATAATTGTCTTTGCACTGTTTTCAATTTAATACAGGTCAAGGATGATTCACAAATCATGGTTTTCTTTTTAATTTTTTTTTTTTAATTTGCATTTTCAATATTGGCCCAACTTCTTTGGAAATAGTGTTGTAATGAGGTGCACAATAGCATTGAATATATTTTGCTAGTTTTGTTTTGTAATACTGTGCTATATTTTCTGCAAAATCCACATCAAAAAATATTTTACCCTATAATACATTTCCAAAAAGGGTAGAACATATGGCGCCAGTAGAATATTTTTGCTGCATTAGTATTCAGAGCGGTTTACAGCTTTTTCAGGGTGAAATGACAGACTCTATTTGCAGAAAATTGTTTCTATCGCGTCAAGCATCACGTCTGACTGCACAAATTGCAACAGGAGTGCGTGCAGAACCACTTCACTGAGATGCTAATAATCGTGCTTCAGATATTCCTCTGATAGATCTGTTCGAATGCGTGTCTTTTACGAGGCCAATTATAAGGGTTACATCCTCACAAAAATCCCTATTCAATAGATAAACAGCCACATCAGTGACTGTAAAACAAAGCACGATAAAACTAAAGTAAATAAGTGGTAATACATAATTGAAATGTTGGCCAAAATAACCAAACTGAACATGCAGGGCGATTACATTGGCGAGGTTTGCTGTTGTTTTATCCTCTGACGAGTCCTGAGTCATAAGACTTTGTCCTTGTTTCCAGTAATTGTTTCTTTGGCTGTGAATGCAATTTTGCAACCAGCACTTGAGGTTATTTGCTGGTGATGTTTAGAGATAAATATATTTGTGGCCTCTTCCATCTGGTGCTGTATATCTAAGCCTTCTCTGGCCCATGCGTTGGGCCTATTGGCAGCGTGCAGCAGAGGTCAGGAATGAAGAATCGAGGCTTTGCGGAGCATAATTCTTATCCCTATAACTCTGGGTACATGATCTACAGTCTCCTGCCTGTCACATCTCCACACTGCTGTAGCCCTGCTGTAGAGTTACAGATGCTCGGTGCAGGCTTTGACTAACTGCAGGTCAGTGCGTGCTCCATAATGCACAAGTTCTCGCCATGAATCAAGAGCTTTGTGCTGGTGTGCTCCTTCGTGTTTTAGGGTTACACTGCCTTGCCTTTGTATCTAACAGTCAGCCTGCTTCCTGCAAAGTCATAAATTACATTGGTGTATTACAGCAGTAAAACACACACCTTAGCTGAAATAGTGCACTATTGATTTCTGGGAACTGGTTTTGATACCATATTCTGTCCTCACATTCACCTGTAACTCAGTTTACGGACCTCAAAGGCTAAAAGATGCAGGTTTTCCACTCCTTCCTTACCTGGGGTCAGGTGTGAAGCTGGCCTGACTGATTGGCAGAGCTCATTGTTCCTGTAGTTATAGGAATCCGAAGAAAAGTGGGTTTGTATTTGAGTATGTGAGGGCAGATTGTTCAGACAGGGGACCAGTCATGTTCCACACAACATCTGTCTTCATTCATTACAGCAAATGTCCCCCCTCCTCCGCAGCTGAGCCACCTGTTTCTCTCTGTCTGTGCTGTAGTCTTGAAAATTTTTGTCCATTTTTGAGGCTAACATGGTGCGCTTAGGGCAAAAGTTTCACTCACACACACGCACGCACGCAGGCACACACGCACAAACTCACACACACGCATGCACACACACACACACACGCGCCAAGCGTGCACACACACGCATACATACATTCACACATACGCATACACACGCATACACATACGCACACACACACACACACACACACACACCATGCACATATACACGCACATGCACGTGCACACGCACACACACGCGTGCAGACACACAGTCTAATACTCTCACTGTCTCCTCACATTGTTGAAATGTGCAGCAGTAGCAGTGTGGAGGCTCCAGGCTTCAGCGCCTGTTTCAGAATGGCACACTTGCATCTACTCGTCTGCAGCTTTGTACATTAGCCTGGAAAATCCTTGTGTCCCAGAAATTTATAAACAAATAATCATTATTTATATTATCCCACCCTGTGTCTCTCCTGTAAAAATACAAAAATGAGTCTGATGCTCAGGGAATGTATCGGTAGAACAGTCTTTCATCACCGACAACAGGCACTCACTGATGGCTGAGGAATTCTGCTCATGTTTGATTGGACGATAGTGGTTTGTTGCCCCATGTTGCTGTAAGAATGTTCTCCAATGGCAATGAGTGACGCTAACAGGCATGTAAGCTGAACGAGAACATGTGAGTTGATTTTTAATTCATTTCACAATGTTTATAAATGGCAGCGGCGTGAAGAACAGGCTTTATATTTATCTTGTCATATATTTCTCAGGATGTCCGTTTTCTCTGACATTGAGTAGAAGCTCATTAAACAGCACTGAAACTGTGAAAACGGAAATATCACAAACCCAGGGGAGGTAACCGGTGCCGTGTGACTGCCAGTGTGTGGTGTTAATTTTAACCACGTTCCGTAATTAACGTGTCTTTGCCTACCATTAGAACCACCTCCATAGTGATTAAGGCGCACCTGTCACAGGCGATTACATCAGTTCTGCGGAATAAGACCCCGTTGTTCTCGCCATCTTCCTGTGGTCACTGGCCTCGTTGGGATTTGCAGTGAAAGCCGGGAATAAATAAGGGTAAAAAAGCGCGATTGGAGTCTGTTTAATGGCCGAAAATTGGAGGCGAGCAGGTGAAGAGAACGTGCAGGGAATTTTAACTTGCTAATTGCTGTGCAAGTCTCTTTTGCATTTCTGTATTTTGAGAACAAAAATCAGATACGTGGTAAAACTGACAAAAACCCGGGAGGAGTCGAATTCATACTGCGAGTTCTGACTTTTAAAAAAATGTTCATTTATGAGATGAATCACACACCCTTCAGATGTCCCTCTCTCTCACACATTTTGATTTTAAACTCAATGCGTACTGCTCTCGTGAGTTCATACTTATATCTCGCACATCGTTACACACGCTCACGCTCATTTTAATACACAAAAAAGCTCTCAGTATCACGCACTTTGATTGTAAAAACTGCGCTTTATAGATGGATTGTTATTGTGGCAGAGATTGGGGATGTGAGCTCTAATGGACAGAATGAAACATCTCTCCCATGCTATGTGGGTAAAATCTCCAGAAAAAATGCTTTTCCGAAGTTTTATAAATTTTGATGTCTGACGGTGACAGTGGGGCGGGTGACTATTGGGATGGGGGCGTGACTGCGGCCCCATGGGAAATCACCGTAGAGCGTCTGCATGAGTTCCATCCATTTCCCGGATTGCACAGGCTTTTAGATGTGTGATGTGTGTCGTTCACTGCCGTACACGAACCCCAGGACCCCGCCGTGCTGAATGTGCCGCAGAGGCAATCAGGCGACACAACCGTCTAAACACTGCGCTGATCACATGACCACTGCCGTTAGCATGGCAAGCAGGAGATTGGCCTGAGTTTAAGGTGTGGCCTGACCCCAGCCCGTCACTCAAACAAATATTTTATGGGCAAATGCATCACCCGTCAGGTCTGCCATCCTGCAGGTTTTCACTCCAACCCTAACAAAGCACTTCTCATTCAACAGCTACAGATCTTATTGGGCTAGTAATCATTAGAATCAGATGAATGAAAATCAGGTTCTTATGAAACGTTACAGGACATGAGATTTGCAGGTTCAGGGTTTTTATGAGACGTTACAGGATATGAGATCTGCAGGTTCAGGGTTGGAATGGGATGTTACAGGATATGAGATCTGCAGGTTCGGGGTAAGAATGAGATGTTAAATGAGATGTTACAGAATATGAGATGTGCAGGTTCAGGGTTGGTATGAGATGTTACAGGATATGAGATCTGCAGGTTCTGGGTTGGTATGAAATGTTACAGGATATGAGGTCTGCAGGTTCAGGGTTGGAATGAGATGTTACAGGATATGAGATCTACAGGTTCAGGGTTGGAACGATATGTTACAGGATATAAGATCCGAAGGCTCAGGGTTGGAATGAGATGTTACAGGATATGAGATCTGCAGGTTCAGAGTTGGTATGAGATGTTACAGGATATGAGGTCTGCAGGTTCGGGGTTACAATGAGATGTTACAGGATATGAGATCTGCAGGTTCAGGTTTGGTATGAGAAGTTACAGGATATGAGATCTGAAGGTTCAGGGTTAGAATGAGATATTGCAGGATATGAGATCCGCAGGTTCAGGGTTGGTATGAGATGTTACAGGATATGAGGTCTGCAGGTTCGGGGTTAGAATGAGATGTTACAGGATATGAGATCTGCAGGTTCAGGGTTGGTATGAGATGTTACAGGATATGCGATTTGAAGGTTCAGGGTTAGAATGAGATGTTACAGAATATGAGTTCTGAAGGTTCAGGGTTGGAATGAGATGTTACAGGATATGAGATCTGCAGGTTCGGGGTTAGAATGAGATGTTGCAGGATATGAGATCTGCAGGTTCAGGTTTGGTATGAGAATTTACAGGATATGAGATCTGCAGGTTCAGGTTTGGTATGAGAAGTTACAGGTTATGAGATCTGAAGGTTCAGGGTTAGAATGAGATGTTGCAGGATATGAGATATGCGGGTTCAGGGTTGGTATGAGATGTTACAGGATATGAGGTCTGCAGGTTCAGAGTTGGTATGAGATGTTACAGAATATGAGATCTGAAGGTTCAGGGTTGGAATGAGACGTTGCAGGATATGAGATCTGCAGGTTTAGGGTTGATATGAAAAATGACAGGATATGAGATCTGCAGGTTCAGGGATGGAATGAGATGTTACAGGATATGCGATTTGAAGGTTCAGGGTTAGAATGAGATGTTGCAGGATATGAGATCTGCAGGTTCAGAGTTGGTATGAGATGTTCCAGGATATGAGATCTGAAGGTTCAGGGTTCGAATGAGACGTTGCAGGATATGAGATCTGCAGGTTGGGAGTGATTTCAGCTCTTTACCCTGTTTGTATCTCCTCAGATCACGAGCGGATTGGAAAGGACTCATCGTACGAGCAGGAGGGGAAGGTGCAGTTTGTCATTGATGCTGTGTACGCCATGGCACATGCCCTGCACCGCATGCATAAGGAGCTGTGTCCCGGCTACGTGGGGCTCTGCCCCAAAATGGACCCTGTGAACGGGACCTCCCTCCTGCGCTACATCCGCAGTACCAAGTTCTCAGGTCAGCGCTCGCTCCCTGTTTCTCACACACACGCACGCATACGCGCATACATGTATACACACATGCATGCAGACAGACACACATGTCACAAACACACACACACACTCAAAAACGCTTGCAAACACATGTACATACACAAGCGCACACACACGCACGTATGCATTCACAAACTGACAAATACATGTATGCTCACCATCAGAGGGTAATAATTTTTTGGTTCCCAAAAGCTAATGCTCTCTCGGGCAGGTAAGCCTAATGTGATCACAATACTTTTCGTTTTTAGCTCGCCGGGACGAGTAACGTCCGGAGAGCTATTGTCGTACCCCCGGCGTCCGCGTCCGTCCGCGTGCAGAAAAACTTTAACCTTGCCCCGGCGAGCTTTGTTGTCTTTCTGACAACTCTTGTTTATTAAAAAAAACATGACAGCTGAGTAAGTCTCGCTCTGTAGGGAAAAAGATAAAACAGCTACAAAGGGCAGGTATGCATTAGCACACTCCCCTCAGAATAGAGATCCTCTCCAATGACTGTCGAATGACACTGAAATACCCGACATAAACAAACGGCGGAGTGTCGTACCTCGGCTACTGATGCTTTTTTCTAAAATTACAGAGATGTGACCCACTCTGAAGTCTGCTCATTTTTGCCCACCTACCAACGCAGGAATACAAGTCCAGCCAGTTTGCTCAGACTTATTTGTGACAGAATCCTTTAAATGTCATGCCTCAGACAGCAGACAACAGCAGGGCGAATTCTGAGGACGAAGTCTCTGTCGGGGATCTGAAGGCTGAGGCCTTTGAGTAGGTGTTTTTCTGAGGCCAGCTGTCCTTCTGTGATGCAGATGCGTGGAAGTGCAGTCTCTCACTCACGTCTTTTTTCTGAATTCAGTTGCCCTGCTCAAGTGTGAGGTGTTGTTATCGGTGGCTAATCCTGTTAACTCTACAAGGTGTGAGGTCACAGATACAGTATTACAGATACATACATTGCTCTTACCTGAACCTCATAGTGCTGATGTCCCTATTACTTGTGCTGATTTTATTTTAGAGTTTTGGAACACTGACTTAACACTGTGCTCTGGGGAAAAAAAAAAAAACCCATTTTAAACCTTAGTCACAGAAAGCATGCTCACTATTTGGTGAGGAGTAAATGCTGTTATTATACCGAGAAAATATTCCACATTTTAACGGATTTTAAAAAGTACTGACACTTAGAATGCGTCTGATTGCACGCTTAGAGGAATTGAAGGTGAATTGTCAGTAACAGTTTGTGTCAGTGCTGTGCTGAGAGAGAGAGAGAGAGAGAGAAAGAGAGAGAGAGAGAGAGAGAGAGCGCGTGCACTAGCGACAAACTCTGCTAACACCCATCTGTTTTTACTTAGATCAGCCATAATATAATGACCTCTGACAGGTGAAGTGAATAACATTGATTATCTCCTCACAATGGCACCTGTCCTTGGGTGGGATATATTAGACAGCGAGTGAATATTTTGTCCTTTAAGTTGATGTGTTGGAAGTTGACTCAAGGATAAGTATTAGGATTTAAGCAGCTTTGACACAGGCCAAATCGTGATGGCTGAATGACTGGGTCAGAGCATCTCCAAAACTGCAGCTCGTTGGATGTTTCTGATCAGCAGCGGTCAGAACCTTTGAAACGTGGTCCAAAGAAGGAAATTCATTGAACCAATGAAAGATTCGAATGCGGCAAAGGCTCATTGATGCGTGTGGGGAGCAAAGGCTGGCCCATTTGTTATGATTCAACTGAAGAGCTACAGTGCCTCAAACTGCCAACAAAGTTTGTGCTGGTTCTGCTAGAAGGGGTAAGAACACAGTGTGTCGCAGTTAGTTGTGTGTGGGACTGTGTAGCCGCAAACCGGTCAAGGTGCCCATGCTAATCCCTGTCCACTGTCGAAGGCGCCGACAATGGATACGTAAGCGTCAGAACTGGACCACAGAGCAATGGAAGGAGGTGGCTTGGTCTCGTGAATCATGTTTTTTGTTTGCATCATGTCAGTGGTCAGGTGCGTGTGCGTCGATTACCTGGCTAAGACATGACACCAGGATGCGCTATGGGAAGAAGGCAAACCAGCAGTGCGATGCTTTGGGCAGGGTTCTCCTGGGACACCCTGGGTCCTGCCATTCATGTGGATGTAACTTTGACACGCATCACCAACCTTAACATTGTGGCAAACGAAGTGCACCCTTTCATGGAAATGGTATTCCCTAATGGCATTGGCCTCTTCAGCAGTGCAACAACAACGCAAAAATGGTTCCGGAATGGTCTGAAGAACAAGAGTTTAAGGTGTCGACTTGCACTCAATGCACTGGAGCATCTCTGGGATGTGACAAACAAGTCCGGCCCACGGAGGCCCCACCTCACAGCTTACTGGACTGAAAAGATCTGCTGCTAACGTCTTGGTACCAGATACCACAGCGCGCCTTCAGAGGTCTTGTGGAGTCCATGATGGGTCAGGGCTGTTTTTGTGGCCACAGGGGGACCTAAACAATATTAGGCAGGGTGTCATTATGTTAATGCGTCATGCCCACAGAGCACTGCCTTCATATATCCACATACAGGCATGATGGTGACCTGATTTACGGAGACCTTCAGCGTGATGTTAAACCCTCTCAAACCTGTAGAGCTATGAGGGCTGCAGTGATTGACGTAAAATAAATACGACTGTAACGGCACGTGCTAAAGCTCCCAGTAGAGCAGAGAACACAGTGAATCTGCACATGTACTGAGCAGTGAAGATCCATCCATCAGTGGCCTGAGAAGAGTTTCCATACATCCATTATCTATCTCTTCATCCGTCTATCATCCATGTCATCATCTGTATTCCATCCATCTATTCATCTATCAATCCATCCATCCATCCGTCATCTATCTGTTCATCATCCATCCATCCATCATCTATTCATCCATCCAGCCACCCATCTATTAATACATCGTCCATCCATCAGTCCATTATCTGACCAGCATATTCCTGGTGGGAGCTGCAGTGAATGCTTGAGCGTATCCCAGCATGCATTTGGTGAAAGGGAATGATAGTGATGCACATTCACTCACACCTGAGAGCAATTTAAGTCTGATTAAGCTACATTGCCAGTCTGAACCAGGCTTGTTCGTCCCCCTCAGACTTCATTCATGTACCGGTGACGCTGATCAAAGGACTGAGGTTTTTTAACATTCAAACAGATAATCAATGTAAGAACCGACTGTTCGTAAACATCATACGGAGTTCCGCTCAATAAAATAAAATAAAAAACAAAAGACGACCGAGATGCTGTGGAAATTATTCTGGACACATGAATATTCCTCTCGACGGCTGACAGGCTCTCCACAGCCTGGGGGCCTCTCTCCGTGTCAGACTCCCTCCAGCTCACTTTAATTTTGAAAAATAGTTTCTCAGGGTAGTTTCCTGTTTATCCCTGCTTTGCGGAAAGGGCACTGAGT
Source organism: Gymnothorax reevesii (assembly GCA_029721435.1). NCBI lineage: Eukaryota > Metazoa > Chordata > Actinopteri > Anguilliformes > Muraenidae > Gymnothorax > Gymnothorax reevesii. The sequence continues at coordinate 93,446,755 of CM056581.1, read as the reverse complement.
TGCCTTACACCGGGAGAGCTCCTGCAATATTTCTGTTGATGAGACGGCTCAGGTAACCAGAAGAGATTTAGTGTGGCTCGATGGCGAAAGCACTGGGGGGTATAACAGCTGAGGACTGTGGACTTTATTACTGCGTGATCTAATTAGCATTTAAATGAATTTAATGTATCACAATCTACATTACCTCATTCAACATTAACCTTTAAGTGCGCAAGAGACTTAAACGTCTTTTTATTTTGCATAACATCCGTATATTGTGTATATGCTCAATAACTGGATATTTAGTGGTGAAATTCATACCATGAGGGTGACATTACATTACTGGCATTTAGCTGAAACTCATATCCTTAGTGACTTGAGCAAATATAATATTTCTGTATTGCTTTTTTGTTAACTTTCTGCATGAAATTTCCTGTAACAGGGCAACTTCCTCAGGGTTATATTAATGATGTCTGTCAGAAAGTAAACATGAGGATTATATTAATAATGTCTCTCAGAAATCAAACCTGGGGTTTAAATTAATAATGTCCCTCAGTAATCATATCTGGGATTCATATTAATAATGTTCCTCAGAAATCATATCTGGGGTTTATATTAATAATGTCTCTTAGAAATCCTATCTGGGGTTTATATCAGTAATGGTCCTCAGAAATCATGTCTGGGGTTTATATCAGTAATGTCTCTCAGAAATCATATCTGGGGTTTATATGAATAATGTCCCTCAGAAATCATATCTTGGGTTGACATTAATAATGTTCCTCAGAAATCATATCAGGGGTTTATATGAATAATGTCTCTCAGAAATCATATCCCGGGTTTATAGTAATAATGTCCTTCAGAAATCATATTTGGTGTTTATATTAATAATATCTCGCAGAAATCATATCTGGGGTTTATAGTAATAATGTCCTTCAGAAATCATATTTGGTGTTTATATTAATAATGTCTTTCAGGAATCATATCTAGAGATTATATTAAAACGGTCTCTCAGAAATCATATATGGGATTTATATTAATAATGTTCCTTAGAAATCATATCTGGGGTTTATAGTAATATTGTCCCTCAGAAATCATAACTGGGGTTAATATTAATAATGTCCCTCAGAAATCATATTTGAGAGCTGCCGGATAGCTCACTCGGTAAAAGCATCGCGTTGCGAAGCAGAAGTGACTATCACGGTGCGGGTTCGATTCCTGCCTCGTGCCAGCCGGCAGTGGTTGGGGGCTCTTTTCAGAGTGGCGCACAATTGGCCAATGCACTACAGGGATGCAAATTGGGATTGGTCTGCCGGGATAGGGTATTGTAAATGACAAGTACTCAGGCGCCTCTTGCTGGCCAGACGGGCGGTTGTTGGAAAGATTCTAAGCTCGTTCATGTTCAGGTATCCTCCGCCCTCGTTCTGAGCTTGCGAAGTTTCAACCAATGAGTATATAAGAAGCGGTGGCGATGGGCGCGTGCTTCGGAGGAGAGCCGCAAGCTGTCTCACTCTCCTGAGTTGGCAATAGGAGGCCGCATACGCAAAAGCCTTGTACGTAGTTCCCCAATTGGACATTCCAGATTCAGGTGGGATTGGAGATGCCAAATTAAAAAAAAAAGAAAAGAAAAATAGGACAAGTCATATTTGGGGTTTATAGTAGTTATTTTTCTTTCTGAATCAAAGCTGGGGTTTTCCCTTTTTTTCTTCTTGGTGTGACATCACAATTATGCGACTTAAAAATTCAGAACAGAACGTTCTTGTGCTGATGGAGCAATTACTCCTCTTAATTGAGTTCTGGAACACCAACATCAGACTTTGAAAGAAAACCTGCTCTTTCTGGGACTTAATAAGCCCTGCAGTTTTACACAACTAATAGAGTCCAGAACGGAGATTGCGTCTCATTCACAAACAGGTTGTTTAATTCGTGTCATGCCATTTCCAGGTCCTGGTTGTAATAGATTAAGCCCCAGGGCTGGGGATTAATTTCCCTCTCAGTGTTTTTAAAATCCTCTGTGTGTTTGCATTTCAGTTTGCTGCTGTTTCAATGTGACGCCCGTCTGTTGGTGTGGATTCGTGCTCAGCATTTGTGCTGACGCCTCTCTCTGTGTTTGGGCCACACGCGAGGTTCATTGGCATCAGATGAGCCACCTGTTACCTCAGACTTGTCAGCGATGAAGCTCTTGTCAGGGCGTTGAGCTGCTCTCTGTACACCAAACTCTTATAAGTCATATCCTGCTCTCTTATTTAACGCTACAAAATAGTTCTTGATTGATTTTTCTTATTGAGAGAACATCCTGATGTGTGCTGTATTTCCTATGTATGTGCGCTACATTTCACTGAGTGTCTTGACTGTAATCACCACCATCATAGGTTTTTTTGTGTTCAGCTGTGTACATGGTCCCCCTGGGCCTGCACCCCAGGCATTTTCAAATAGCATTTTTCTATTTGGTGAGCTTGAGCTGCCCTGTCTGTAAGAAATGTAACCCAATTCAAGCACTGGAAATACAATATTTTGAATGTAAAAGCAACACATGAGCAGGGGTCTAGAGATTATACAGCTCAGTTCACTCATATTATATCTGAATTCTGAGAGCCATTTACATAGTGCAGCCCAAGAGCCTAAATTACAGCATACAGTTCCTGCATTTATCTCTAGTTAGCGATAGCCAAGTCAGTCATGGTCATATGCTACAGGTTGGACTGGGTTGGAAGACGAAATTAAATACGGGGAGATGAGAACCATTTGATGATGGTACCATTTGAAGGTAGAGGGAACACCGGCAGCTGATCCGCCTACATTTCTCAACCAGTCAGTTTCTGCAATCAGTTCTGAGCTAGACAACAGCTACTGGTGACAGAGAAAAGCTACAGGCTTTAATAATAGCTACAGGTGATGGAGAACAACTACAGGTGACCTAAAACAGCTACAGGCAATGGAGAGCAGCTACAACCATTAATAACAGGTACAGGAGAAAATAACAGCTACAGGTGATAGGTAACAGGTACCAGTGAAAGATAACAGCTACAGGTGCTTGGTACCAGCTACAGGTGACGGAAAACAGCAACAGGAGCTCGACAACAGCTACCTCAGATAGACAACAGCTACTTGTGCTTGACAAAAGCTACTGGTGATAGACTGCAGCAACAAGTGATAGAGAACAGCTACTGGCATAAATAATAGCTTAAGGTGAAAGATAACCACTACAGGTGATAGACAACAGCAACCTGTGATAGACAACAGATGCTGGTGATAGACTACAGCTACAGGTGAGAGACAACAGCTACCAGTGATAGACAACAGCTACAGACATAAATAACAGCCGCAAGTGATAGATAGCAGCTACTGGTGATGGACGTCAGCCACAGCAGAACACAGCCAAGAGCACGAGGAACCAGCGACAACACATTCAGCAGATCCTTTGTGTTCAATGTTTTGGCCAGCACATAAGCGAGGGAGGGAGGGAGTGAGAGGGAGAGAGAGGGAGAGGGGGAGAAAGAGAGGGGTACGCGTATCTCTCTGTAAGGGGTGAGTAGGCCGCCAGGAGGGCGTGTAATGATGAGTTCAAGAAATGAGGAACATGGCAGGAGTTCAGCGGCAGAGCCCTAATTTCTGTATTTAATGATTAATCTGCGCTGAGCTGGAACGCGTTTCGGGGAATCGAGCCGCCATTTTCCCCGAGCTATCGGTAAGCTCGCTGCAGTACTCGGGTAGGGATGGAGAAAATTACTGTTGGCGGTCGCTCATCTGAGCTCCCTGCTCCGGGCCAAATTAAAAAAGAAAGGGTTGAGGGAGTAGTTAAGCAAAGGACTGCATATTAATCAGAGTATATACTAGGTTTCCGACTTGCTTCAACTCCCTGGGAGATCTGGAGATGGAAATAACTTATACTGTACTGAATACATCTCTTAATAACCCACAACAGTGCTTAATAGGCAGAAGTTTGCTTCAAAGTTTGTCTTCAACTGAAATCCAATGTTTTCAGTCTTCTTGTCTATCTGTACTGTGAGGTGTTCTTTACATCTGTGGGCTGAGTCTCAAACCCTGAGTTTGTTTTTGGATTGGCTCTTGCTCTTAATTTTGGTCTGTAATTGGCTGAAGGGTCTGAACACCTGGTTTCCTGGGCCTCAGTTCAATGGCGACCCCACGGGGCCATGGCCCCCCCTTGAAAACAGCTGGCCACCCTACTGGCCCCCCCAGGGCACTGACTGTATAAAACATGGACGTAGCCCCCGCAACATCAGGCAAGGGTTTCTGATTATCCACTGTGAAGCTGATTTGGTTGCCAACTTGGCACTCACCTGACTCCACCTACCTCCTGGCTAATCCAAAAAAATGGGCCAAAAGGTGGATCGTTGCTGGAGTTGAGGCGGGCAAAATGGGTGGGGCCAAATGGAGCCCGTTTGCTGAAACACACCCTCCGAATTCAAAGCTACCAAGCTAGCGACTGCTAACAAACTGACAAAGAAACTAATTCAGCTTGATACTACATAGTTGTGGTCGAGATGCTGGCTCATATCTGTCCGAGTAAAAGAAAGGATCCTGCCAAGTTGCTTGAGGTGGCGGATCGAACGCTGTTTATATCTCTGAAGTAGTGGCATAGCTAGTGAGGGGCACAGACGCGTCACTTAATGACAACTATTAGTCCTGGCTGCTAGTTCTCAATCATTTTCCTTTTTTGACGCGTTTCCCAATTACCATAATTTGCAACTTAAGACACGGTTTCCATATGCGATCGAACAGCGATTAAATCATGGGCTAAACTCAGTACAGTGGTGGAACAAGAACAGAGGATTGGGTGCACAAAACATCCGTTTAAAACAATTATTAGTCCTGACCTGTTCTCAGTCATTTTCATAATTAACAGAGGGTTCACTCCGAGAGCGCTCCGCACTTATCAGGTGCTGCTTGTTCTCCCCAATTAGTTAAGACGTCAATCATTAATCTGGACAAGGATTTGTTGTATTTAAATCAACGTTATTCAAAATTGCAAACCTGTCGACTCTCACGCAAATAGCTGGAGCCGCATGCTTTTAATATCCGATTGAATTGCAGAGTGCCACTTTTTTTTAATCAACCTACACAATACCGAGAGTGAAAGGCGATATTTCATTGGAACATGGACCAGTTCAGTCAATGGAAGAATTGGCCTATTAATAAGTAAATTAGTTTTCTGTACTGAATTTAGCCCATGATTTCTTCACTGATAGATCGCATATGGAGAGAAACAGTGTCTTCAGTTGCCAATTACAGTAATCAATAAAAGAAAATGATTGAGAACTAGCCAGGACTAATTGTTGTCATAAAGGGACGTGTCACCCCCCCCCAAGCTAAGCCCCTGCAGGGAAGTGGTTGCGAGACAAACTCTGTACATGGCTGGGAAGGTTCGGCGGTTGGCTCAGCCCCGAGGTACGAGCGGTGCTCAGCTCAGATTTTTTACACACCCTAGTTATGTCACATTAATGGTGGTATGGCCAGTCAAACGTTAACATTGCATAACGTAAGTTTACTAGCAAACCCGATGGATCTTTATTTTCCATACTCATATACGCACATTTTCATCAAAAGTATACATGAACGCGTGCTGGAACTGAATGCGGGTTCTCACAAGGAGGACTGATTTGGTGAGCCATCCTTAGATTTTCACTGGCCACATCTATGAAACTTCTTTGGGGGCACCACTGCCGCAGTAGGCTGCTGATTGAGGGAAAAAGTTTTTGTGACTTCTCTGAGAAAAGGGGTCTGTCATCAGGACTTTGGACAATTTTGAAACAGTGAAGCCATTTCATTGTATTCATTTTTAATGTACAACCCCAATTCAGAAAAAGTTGAGACAAAGTGTAAATTATGAATAAAATTAAAGTGCAATGGCTTTCAGATCACATGAGCCAATGTTATTTGCAATAGACCGTAGATAACATTTCAAATGTTGTAACTGGGACATTTTAATCCACAAAATGAGCTCATTTCAAATTTTCTGGCTGCATCAGGTCTCAAAAAAGTTGGAACACAGGCAAAAAAAGGGCTGAAACAGAAATTAATATATGAGAACATTTAGCAAGTAATTAAGTTAACTTTCATCAGGTGTGCAACATGACTGGCTATAAAAGGGATGTGCTTAGAGAGCCTGAGTCTCTCAGAAGTAAAGATGGCCAGAGGCTCTCAAACCTGTAATGGCTTGCGTAAAAAAAAATTGTGGAATACTTTTAAAACAATGTTCCTCAACGTCAATTTGCAAAGGCTTTGAAGGTCTCATCATTGACAGTGCATAACATCATCAAAAGCTTCAGAGAAACTGGAAAAATCTTAGTGCGTATGGGACAAGGCCGAAGACGTTTACTGGATGCCTGTGATCTTCGGGCCCTCAAACACCACTGCATCACTCATCGGCATGATTCTGTCATTGACATTACTAAATGGGCTCAGGAATACTTCAAGAAACCACTGTCAGTAAACACAGTCCACCGTGCCATCCACAGATGCCACCAAAAACTCTATCATGCAAAAAGGAAGCCATTGTTGAGCATGATCCAGAAGCGCCGCCATGTTCTGTGGGCCAAGGCTCATTTAAAATGGACTGTTGCAAAGTGGCAAAGTGTCCTGTGGTCAGACGAGTCCAAATTTGACATTCTTGTTGGAAATCATGGGCGCCATGTCCTAAAAGAGGAGAAAGACCACCCCTCCTGTTATCAGCGTTCAGTTCAAAAGCCAGCATCTTTGATGGTATGGGGATGCATTAGTGCATATTGTATGGGACACTTGCATGTTTTTAAAAAGCACCATGAATGCTGAAAGGTATATAAAGGTTTGAGAGCAACATATGCTCCCCTCCAGATGACATCTATTCCAGGGAAGGCCTTGTGTATCTCAGCAGGACAGTGCAAAACCACTTACTGCAGCTGTTACAGCAGCATGGCTTTGTGGTAGAAGAGTCCGTGTGCTGAACTGGCCTGCCTGCAGTCCTGATCTTTCACCAATTGTGAACATTTCGCGCACAAAAGAAAAGTCTGTCAAAGGAGACCCAAAACTCTCCAGCAGCTGGAAGCTTGTATTAAACAAGAGAGGGATCAAATTCAAATGGCTTAACTCAAGAAACTTGTCCCCCCAATACTCAGACACCTCCACTTTGTGTTAAAAAGAAGAGGGGATGCTACACCACGGAGTAGCAGCCATCAAATTTGAAATGAGCTCATTTTGTGGATAAAATAGTAATATTTTTCAGTTTCAACATTTGCTATGTTATCTCTGTTCTGTTGTGAATAAACTATTGGCTGGTGTGATTTGAAAGTCATTGCGTTTCGATTTTATTTACAATTTACACTTTGTCCCAGCTATTTCGGAATTGGGGTTGTATTATTCTGTAATTCTATTTCAACTGGACTGTACTACTCACTGTACAGGAACTGATTGGAGAATATGTAGTACGTCCAACCTACCTGTGCCACTGCCACTGGCTAAATAAACTTGAACTTGAACTTGCATTCATGAACTACACATACGCACACACAACACACATAAAGCACGTAAGCACACACACACACGCACACACACACACACACACACACACACCCTGCATTTCATCAGCGCACTAATTAGCTTTGTGAAGTGTTAAAACGGCTGCACGTTTCTTTCTTTTTTTTCTTTTTTGGACATATCTAGTTGTGAGAATACTGCCAAATCGGTTTCATACAGCAGTTAGCTGTCAGGATAACTGTTACATCTTCAACTGAACTGAGTCGGCGTACACTGCAATTTTGACGGCCCGGCGGCACGGTTGTTGGTATTTATTTCTTCCCAATTAGAAGGTTCCAGATTCGAGTCTATGCCGGCCAGGACCTCTCTTTGTGGAGTTTGCATGTTCTCCCTGTGTTCTTGTGGGTTTAATTCACCCTGAAAAATATGCTCTATATTCCTCAAATAACAATCCTTGAGGTCCAAGAACTGCTGGTTTTCCACCTTCCCTTCACTTGGCAGTTAGGTGCAAAAAAACAGTCTGGCCAATCAGTATTTCTAATTGTTTTGTTAATAACCTAAGAGGAAAGAAAATTAGGGCTGAGTTTGGATTTGAGGCCTATATTTGAGGATTCCTGCTTGAAAGGAACACTCCTGCCACTGGCCCCGACCAAGGCTCTGTCTTCACAGCAGTGGTTGGTCCCTGGGTGTTGCGCTGTGGCGATCCACTGCTCCTCAGTATCTCAGGTGGGTCCAACGCAGAGGACAAATTACGTTACGGAGTCCGATTAAGTGTATCTTAACTTTCCTTGTCTTACGAGGCCATTTGCACTGGCAGATTATTTAGTTTGTCAGAGTCACAGCTCTTAAACTTTAAAACCGCTAAGTGGTTCACACTTATGTTACCGCCAGGACGAGGTAAAAACCCATCTGCATCTAAAAACCACAAGTACATTACTGCTATGGATATAGAAATAGAATTTAAGTGTCCAAAAAACCATGCCGTATTACATGAAGATAAATCAGTTATAATTCGCCCAAATATTGACTGCACCACTCCAGTCTGACTAGCTTCTTGCAAAATGTTTTTAATTCAAATATTTTGTTCTGAAATGAAAGCAGTGCTGTCAGTAGTTTATGCAGGAATATCACAAATAAGATTTAAAAATTTTCCAATTGTGTCAAACCAAAAAGGTCAGTCTCCATATTTCTAAAGTTCCATATTGCATAATCATTTTCCCAGAGAAAATATGAAATCTGAAAAAGTTTGATACAGCATCTCAGTCAGCACTGCGAAAAGGCAAATAATTGTCCTGAAATGAAACTGGTTTCAGGACGGCCCAGGGCTCATGAACACTTTGATTAGTGCAGACTTTGATCTGTGCCTCTTGTGTGGGCAGTTTTCCATTGTATGCAAAATAATAATAATAATCATTATCTTGTTCATTGTTATGTTGCGGGAGTTGTGAATGCGCTTCTAACCATTTGGCGCAGGGTGGTTATAAAACTTATCTTGAGCAGTTTGAAATCAGTCATTTTCTCATCTCGACTTTCTGCTAAAATGAGAGAAAAAAAACTGACTTAAAACTACTTGACTTCACTGATACAAATAGTGAAGTTCAACAATCTGAACTTTGTGAGCTGCCAAGAAGTACGCCGGGCAAGATCCCCAGTTTTTGCAAAGTCTCACCTCCATCAGTTCATGACACGTTGGCTTTTGATGTGAGAAGGTATCAGACTGTTGTCTTTTAAAAGTCTTATCAAAGTCCTTTGTGTATCGTAGGTATCAGATACAAGAGTTTCCACCCTTTAGTTTTGTGTCTTAAAATTCTGTTCTCACACAAATCTACGCCATCATGGGAGATTTTGATTTCAACAAACATATAGTCCACAAACACGACGCACACATCACACAGAGGAAGCCTGCAGACATTGAGATAGAGCCTGTAGTCGGTTCTGCACTGTTGTGCATGAACAGGAACCAGGAAAATATGTGTTAATAACATAAACATTCAGCAGTCTTAATTTACGGTTACTTTTTCCTTGCACTGTTTTTGACCTCCAATGTCATTAGCTGATCCTTGTTTCTGGTCTCAGGCTTGTCATAGATAGCATGCATGCGTGAAGGCAGGTCGACTGGATTTGAAACCAGTTTGAAAATGATCACAGACTCCGTGACTGCTCATTCCGAATATGAACACATCTCTCAAATGCACACAAGGCTGTCTCTTGTGAGGGTGAACAACAGCTCAACTGCAATCGGGCGTAAGTAGTACCAGACTAGTTTTTCAAGTCAGTGTTTTTGAGGTAAAATTATACGGTATGCGCTTGGCCCAAGTGACAGTAATAAGGCTCTGTGATCCCAACATGGAGTAGCACTGCCTCCTCAAAGGTGCATTCTGATAGTTGCTAATTTTTTGTCACATATCGGGCCAGTTTATTGTTGATGCATTCATTTTCAAACGCCACTGGTTTCTCTGGGCCAGAGCTCATCTAAGATGGATGGATACAAAGTGGAAAAGTGTGCTGTGGTCTGACGAGTCCACATTTCAAATTGGTTTTGGAAATCATGGACGTCGTGTCCACTGGGCTAAAGAGGAAAAGGACCACCCAGACTGTTGTCAGCACAAAGTTCAAAAGCCAGCATCTGTGATGGTATGGGGATGTGTTAGTGCCCATGGCATGGGTAACTTGCACATCTGTGAAGGTACCATTAATGCTGAAAGGTAGATACAGGTTTTAGAGCAAACATATGCTGCCATCCAAGCAACATCTTTTCCAGGAATGTCCCTGCTTATTTCAGCAAGACAATGCTAATGCCACATTCTGAATGTGTTACAACAGTGTGGCTTCTTAGTAAGTCCTGCAGTCCAGACCTGTATCCCATTGAAAATATGTGGCGAATTATGAAGCGCAGAAAACGACAATGGTGACCCCGGTATGTTGAGCAACTGAAGTCGTACATCAATCAAGAATGGGAAAGAATTCCACCTACAAAGCTTCTATAATTAGTGACTTCAGTTTCCAAACACTTATTGAGTGTTATGAAAAAGAAAGATGATGTAACACAGTGGTAAAAATGCCACTGTCCCAGCTTTTTTGGAACATGTTGCAGGCATCAAAATGAGTGAATATTTAAAAAAAAAAAACAATTAAGTTCATCATTTGGAATTTAAATATGTTGTTTTTGTAGCGCACTCAATTGAAGTTAGGTTGAAAAGCATTTGCAAATCAGTGTATTCTGTTTTTGTTCATGTTTTACACAATGTCCCAACTGCATTGGAATTGGGGTTTGTATTTGCCTAGATAAATATACAATAATTCCTTGTGTTACTGAATGATGAGGTGGAAAGATGATGGTCAGGTTTTGGAATAAAAGCACCCGGAGATACGCAAACTTTACCATCCTTTAGAAGATATTCCTGGGAAAGCTCTCTCCACCGTTTAGTGTCTTCATGAGTCACAAGCGAACAAAAAATTCAGAAAATGTTTCAATGCATCTTTTTAATTACTGGCTGAAAACTAGATGCTTTGTTCCCTAACAGTCTTCTATCCTCACTGCAACTATAGCAGAGTGTAAGAGAGAGGGCAGGAAGTAAACTCAGAGAGATATTACAACAGAAGTCATGATGTCCTATTTTCCTGTTGAGGCCTATTAACAGAGCGATTAAAGCCAATCCACACTGTATCTTGTCTTGAATGCGAAATGACAGCAGAGGGTCATAACATCCTAAATCACAGCAGTATTTGATTAAACAGTACAGATTCCAAAAAAAAGATGAAAAATCAGTGTTCCGTTGAAATGTCTTCATTCAAATACAGTGAATAGTGAGAGGGGATGAAGATTAAAGAGAGAAGGAGAGAGTGAAGGAGGAGGGACAGAGGGAGAGAAGGAAAAAGTACTGCAAACTGTAGCCTCTCACGCTAATTGTGTTTCTTATGTAATAGGGCCTTGATGTTCTCTCCTTGCAATTAACAATCAAAGCAAGAATGTCCCATTAAAATGCGTTTTACATGCATGCCATTAATGTATGCAGTGTGAACATGGGAACATGCGTATAATAACATGTATAATACATGCTTTTGGGTATGTGCTGTATATGTAAAATGTAGCCTATTATTGGCAATGTTCTACATTGACAATGTTCAAAGTCATGACGTGGTATTTCACGAGGGAACTACATGGCATAAAATATAACTCTGTGCTACAGTTTGTGTTAGCTCTATTAGCACGTTAGCCCTGTACTATATGATGTCTTGCTGTAGCTGTGTTAGCTCTATTTGCATGTGAGCTCTGTGCTATGTGGTGTGTTACAGTAGCTGTGTTGGCTTTATAAGCATGTGAGCCCTCTCCTATATGCTATGTTACAGTAGTTGTGTGAGCTCTATTAGCATGTGAGCACTGTGCAGTATGGTGTGTTACAATATCTGCGTTAGCTCCAGTACCATGTGAGCTCAGTCCTTTACAATGTGTTACTGTAGCTGTGTTATCTCAATTAGCACATGAGCCCTGTGGCTTATGGTGTGTTACAGTAGCTGAGTTAGCTCTATTCCATGTAAGCCCCATGCCCTGTGCTACAATATCTGTGTTAGCTCTATTAGCATGTGAGCCCTGTGATATATGCGGTGTTGCAGTATCTATGTTGGCTCTATTAGCTTGTGAGCCCTGTGCTATGCGGTGTATATTGATTATTGTATTATTGATTGATTGATTATATTGATATTCGGAAATATTTCTTCACCCAAAGAGTAATTTCAATGTGGCATAGCTTACCTGACCAATTTGTTGAGGCAGAGACCTTGTTGGTTTTCAAGAGCAGGCTTCACCTAAAGCTAGATACCATTGAGTCATTTAGTATCCGAAGGGATATATTTACAATAGCATCAAGAAACTGGCGAGCTTAGTTGGGCTGAAAGGCCTGTTCTTGCCATTCATGTTATGTTATGTTATGTATTACAGTAGCTGTTTTAGCTTTATTCGCATGTGAGCCCGGTTCTATACCATGTGTCTTAGTATCTGTGTTAGCTCTATTAGCATGTGAGGCCTGGGTTTACTGTGTGTTGCAGTAGTTGTGATGGCTCTATTAGCCTGTGAGCTCTGTGCTATACTGTGTGTTACAGTATCTGTGTTCATTTTATTCACACAGGAGTCCTGTGCTTAACGGTGTGTCACAGTAGTAACCATTGCCTTCCTATCACTAATTGTTAATAAGGCACTTCAAATTCTGCTAAAATCTGTAAAAAATCCTTCTTTATCTGACCTGTACCTGCAAGTGAAAGGAGCACCGGTTCTGTGCTAATCTAGGAACACTGCCCAGAGCAGCATTGATCTTTACAAGAGCCTTAATGCACTTTTGAAGGGCTATACCTCATAATATGTGATATACAGTATGGTGCAGTATCATCCCTCTCTTTTGTAATGGTATCTTTTTCTTCTGAGCTAAGCTAAAAGATGCCGTAAGTTATTTAATTTGGATTTAATTTGGGCGTTATAGGAAGGTGTTTCAGCTGCGGTTTTGGTCGTTTCACACCGAAAGAACAAGCACGATTCCATTTCTTGATTTAATTTTCAAAAAAAAATAAATCAATCAATCAATTTTCCCCTGCAACCGATTATTTGAAAAGATGGTGATATTCTCAAATTCAAGATGAATTTTACTGTAAATAGTATCTATTTCTTGTACTTAGCCCATTTCATTCATGCTTTACATATTACTATCATTTGAAATTAGTAAGCCCCACCTTAACTCATCCTTATCAGTGTGATTTCATGTGTTGGGTGGGCTGTTACTCTGATATGTGGAGAGTAGGGATGTTGTATTGGGTGTGGGAGCATTGGGATGATTCCAGAAGCTTGGCCTGACAGAAGCCCTCTGAGAAACGTGTCACAGTTACTCTGGGATGAAGGTGGACCAATGCAATGCTCGGTGCATTCACTTAGGCCAGGGGAAAACTTTGTGTGGGGAGTTGTGCTCTCTGTCTCTTAAATACCACCCCGTACTCCGCACGCACGCGCGCACGCGTACACACAACCTACCCCTCTTCTTCCATTTTTGTCAGTTTGCTGGAGGTCTTGAAGGCCCGGTCTATATTAGACAAACAAGCAGAACCGAGAGCTGTGAAATTGAATCAGATCTCCAGCAGGCCGTGGCCCCGGTTTACTGGGCCTGTCAAAATCTATTTTCTCCTCTCATTAACGTCTCTTTAATGAGTAAAACCCCCGGCCAATAGGGACTCCAGAATCTCTCTTCTTCTCTGAGATACAGGCCCAGAATGCTAATGCCAAAATCTGGATTTGATGGCTTTATAAATGAATGACATCAGAATTAGTAAGCATATTTTTGAAAAGAAAAAGAAAGGAGACTGAATGTAAATCTCTTTTCTTTGCTCTGCCTTATCAGAGTATGGCTTTGTGTAGCAAAAAATCAGGCCGTCTTATCAGTAATCCCCCTCCTCTGTGCTTGCGTCAGTGGCGAGGCTGCTTTGTCATCAGGCTGCACGCGGCGCGGCTCGGTGCTTTACGCCGATGTATCACACATTCAGCTGGTGTAAACCCCCTCTGCTGACTCATCCAGACACAGATTAAGGCCTTCACTGTTCCTCTGAGAAATGGAAAGGGCTGATTTTTGCCAAAGGTATTCCTCTGCCGCTGATAATCTTGGATTTACGATGTCTTTGATGCGGATGGAGAGCTCGTGATGCATTGTGGGAGTCAGCCTTTGAGAGGAAGCCGCTTTCTGTTGGCCGGTCTCTCCACGCTTTCACACGGTCTAACAGATTAACATGCCGACAATGCAGGAGGTGCAGCCGGGGAACTGGGTCGCCCACACTGTAAAAAACCAAAAACAACCCGGGCTCGGTCCTTCCTCGCCTTACATTTTGATAAAATCTTAACTGGGCAATTTTGTTGCTGAACAAGACAAAAATATTGCCAATGTGGAGAGAGTTGATAAGATTCTTTTCTTGAGAGAGAGGAATATTTTATGCCTCATTACAACACTTAAATACTTTTTGTGAGTTTTTTTTTTCCACTGGGAGTTGTTTCTCGTCACTGTTGCCGCAGGCTTCAGGCCAAGGTTTCACTGTAGAGCGCATTGTGGAAAATGTTTTTGTTTTGATTTGATTGTATTTTTTTACATGTGTGGGCGTATATTGTGATCGACCCTGTTCTTCCGATGGTCCATCCACAATTTTTTGTTCTCATTCTTTGTAGGATTCCTTTTATTTTTGTTTTGTGGGTCACTGCTGATATGAAGACACTCCATATTAATTTTGGTGATGATTTGAAAATGTTTTGTCCAATAACATGTCATCGACAACGCTGCCGTGCGGTCGCATTATCTTTTTTGCGGTAATCAGGGGAGGCTGTAAATATACCCTTGTGTCAGTGGTTAGTTCTTGTGGGATTGAGACAGGTCCACGGTTTACGAATGATTGAATGATTGGCAGGTTGTCGAGATTCTAGGGAGGCTAAAGAGAAATACAAAATACTTCAGTGTCCTGAATCACCCGTTTGGATCTGTCTAGTGATAGAACGATTTAACAGTAAAAACGATGAAGCTCTGCAGGCCAGAAAAAGAGCTGTGTGGAAGCTGAAGTGATGTTAATAATAAATACAAGCTTGTTATTGTGTTTGGACACGCATCTGTGCACTTACAACTCAAACACATCCCTCTTCTTTTATTAAAATTTTACACTCGCACTAAAAGCTCTGTAAGGTGCTTGTGCACTCCGCTGGTCGCATTTCTTCATTTTATTTTTTACTTTGGACATTTCCTGGTGAAGATGATTCCTCACGGAATAAGGTCATTAAATTTTTATTGGCACATTATAAACAAGCTCTGTTTAGTTTCCCTGTCATTCCTCACTGGTGTCAGATACTGTTTCATATGTGTATTCTGATGTTTTTTGGGGTCATTTTGTTTCAAAATCGTTTCACTGGCCTGTAGTGTGGAAGGCTGTTACCCTCAAATACTGTACAACTGCCCATTCAACTGTCCTGTATAAGCAGCTGTGATCACTCACACACATCCAAAGGCAAGGATACAAGCTTCCAAAATAATCAGATTGCAAGTTTTTAATGATGAAAAATGTATTATAGAGATGTAAATAGTCTAAAACGGAACTCAATATTTGGTATGACTTCCCACTGCCAAAAAATTTGGTGATAAATGCATATTTGTTCAAAGAATATTGGAGGATGTTCCACAGTTTTTCTGTAGACTGGCTTATTTGCATGTGTCTCTCCTGTTATGGCAGACAGGCTATTTTATCTTCATCAACTTTCTTTCATGAAACACTGCCAACATTTATTTGCAAAACTATTTTTAAAATTATGTTTTTCATGAAACGAACATGCTTTTTATCAACAGCAACACAAAGATGGAAAAAAAATATTAACATATAACGGATTCACATTAACAAAAAAAGGCAGACGCGTAAATCCGGGTTCAGAAATCAGATGATGTGTTTGAACCACCCGATGTCACCCAGTAATGCGCTGCTTCACTCCAGCGGTATGAATATTGAGTAAAATCCGCACGCACACGGGGACAGACATTTACCCTCTGACCTCTGACCTTCACACCTTTGACATTTACACTAAACTGAGGCACTCCTTCATTTACACAAAAGGTTGCACATGGTTGGGCTGAGTAATGTCTACCTGTTGCAGAAATCTTTGCTAATGTGAACAGTCTCGCATGTTTTGACTGTGACAGATTTAACATACGATAAATAAGCAAGTGAAGTGAAGGGTTCTGTCACAAACCTCTCTTTGTCTGTCGTTGCTCTTAAGTATCTAATGCACACCGCAAATGTGACACATTTTTGTAAAATGTTAATGCGCAATTATTTTTGATTTGACTAAGAGACTGAAAACTGTGCTGAACGCATTTCTTCTTTTGTAATGGTTACCAAGATTATGCAGCTTATAAATTAATGTCTGATTGGAAATGATTATTTTTGATTTCTTATTTTTAGATTTTATGCAGTTGAGACGCTCTGATTGGGGGGAAGTTGGACTCCTCCATATGATCCATTTTTTACGGCAGGAGAGATACTCAATTAGTTCATGTCAAACCCCGTTGCTCTGGGATACAGCAGCTGTGGTCTGTCTGGGACTCGCACGCGCGACACCTCGTTGATCTCTGTTCCTGACCATAATGCTCCACTGCCCTCGTCGTGTTGTGTAACAGCTTTAATTATGCGGCCTGTCGCTGCAGATAATCAGAGCCAATTAGCATCCCCTGTTCCCCCGGTGAATCTGCGCTAATGTGTGTCCTCCTCCCTTGGCAGGAATTGTGGGAAACCCTGTGCTTTTCAATGAGAACGGCGACGCGCCCGGGCGCTACGAGATCTACCAGTACCAGATCCGGAACGGCTCGGCCGAGTACAGAATCATCGGGAACTGGGCAGACCGCCTCTCTCTCACTGTAAGCTGTTCATTTCTGTTCTTTCTCTAGGAAACATGATCAGATCGTGATTTTTTTTTAGCTCAGTGTTGTACGGTATAAACCACAGGGGCAGCTTCTCAAACACTTTGATTCCTGTAAATGTACCACATTTATCTTTGGAACAAGCTTACCAAAATGACCAGTAATGTAAAATGATACTTTCCTATATACAGTCCTTGGACTTTGCTTATTTCTCAAAAGGCCGACTTCGCTGCGTTTAACCTCTGCACTGATTGATTTTTATATTGTTTGCAGGATTGCAGTGTCTTTGCACTGTTATTTTTACCAAGATATGGAATTTTTTCCCTTTGAAAAGCAACTGTGAAATGTTTATTACCTAATTTTGTTTACCCCTGAAACTATACATATTCACTTAAGTTTCTCATTAAATGGGTTCAAAGCCAGACATTTTTTTTTCCTATATTGCAAGACAGTGTGTCACACATGTTCTGTGTCTGCTGGTTGCAGCACGAAGATCACACTTCTAATGATAAAAAATATTGAAACCCAGGAATGCATTTACCTGTGGCCACAGTATTACTTCAAATGGTGGTAAAATCAAATATCTAAATCTAGCACGTAATTTTTCACGCCTTTCCCTGTAATTCAGCGGGATATATTTGGAATCTTTGGCCTTGGGATCGCCGCTAGAATTTTAAATTGGCATGAAGTTCCTCAGGTTTGAGTCGAGCAATTAAAGGTCCACATATGGGTCCATGGTTTTATGGGGATGACTTGAACAAAAAAACGTGCAGTGAACACAAACCACTCCGGTATATTCACTGCATAGTACATTCACTGCAGTCAGAGGACTTTCTCAGTCAGTGACAGACGCAGCATTTATGAATGACTCTCTCTGCGGTGAAAAGGAGTCTCTAATTCATTGTCAGTATTAATAATTCAAACAATTATGGATCTTGATGCAATCAGTATGCACAATTGCATCCTAATTGAATTTTCCCAAACAGAATTTAGTTTTTGATGGTTCTTAAATCCCTGTTTTGGAAACACAGTGGACTACAGCTGATTACTGTGGATGAATCGAGTCATTAAAGCCATTTTTTTTCCTTTAGTTTTGTTGTTTGTTTGTTTGTAAAGCTTGAGAAATTTGCTGTCTTCCTGCAAGTTCTCTGCAGTCCAAAGAGGGGTATTGCATTTTACGATGAAACCTCTTAAAGACAGTTACATTCGGAAATATGCCATGTAACAATTTCATCATGCTACTTTACTCATGTCAGTTTAGTTGCAGCAAAAAAGTTGCAGTAAACAAACACCATTTATACTGCGCTTACACTGTATATTAAATTCCAAATCAAACTGTGTGCCTTTAATGAAATGTGTGCGTTGCCGTGATGGTTCATGATTTCTCTTCAGCAAGAGCTGAAATTGAATTTCTCAATATCAATAATAACAACAGCAATTTTTAAAATGGGAATGGAGATGGAAAGACTTGCCCGAGCAATCAATTAGAATTGATTCTTCTTTTTGACTGTCTTCATTTGAGCCAACCACAGAGAATCTTCCGCGTTGACATGACTCTCACGTAAACAAGTCTGGAAGAAAACTGTCCAGATTTACTGGCGGTATTGGAACACATGAATAGGAATGCAGGGGTGGCAAATAAGAGGCCAGTAATGGGAAAGTTTTGCCTCACTTGGAGAAAAGGAGAACAATTTAAAAATGCATTAGCGATAACAAGGATGCTGTTTGTTACAAACGAAGCGATTAAACCCTGTGAATCAGAAGACTCATCTACACAGCCGTCTAAAAGTCGCTGATAGGGTGTCTGGGATTTCCATGATGCAGATAAGAGCTTTCTGCTCCAAAAAATTATTAAATTATTATAATTACACATGCAGACTTATCGGACGACTGCAGGGAACCTTCGCTGTGTGCAGGACGGGGTTTTTGCAGGAGCTCCGCAGCTGATTCGACTCCTTTAATGCACTCTGATGGATTCACACGGCTGCTTCGCCGGGGGAGTTCGATGAGGAAGGCTGGCGAATCATGGTGGGGGCAGGGGTTTCGGAGAGGTTTCGGGTCGGTGGAAGTGGGGTTTTGGGTACTGGCGGTAAGATTGGGGTCGTAATTGCACTAAGCTATCTGGTTGGGGTTGATGGCAGTTGGAGTTCGCTCCTCTTAATTGTTCCCTACATCCTTTATGTCATCACAGTGCTGCAAAGCCAAAATCATGCAGACCATAGCTGAGCAGAAATTCGGATGCAAATGTTGGTACTGATTTTTGTGTTCTGAAATGAAGAACATCCTGACATTAAATCACCTCTCTGATACTGGTGTCACGTGGTAATAGGGGATGGGTGTACACCCAGAGAAAAGTATTTATTTTCACTTGGCAGCTGAGTTGTGCTTGCTCTCAAGGTTAGAAAGGTAGCATTACTGGAGTGCAAATTTCCCAACGTTTCCTTTCCGGGCTGAATGACATTTCTTTGTAGTTATGGTATTGCACTACATTTCCCATGATGATCCGGTGCACTTGTCCTCAGGTCCAGGCGATGCAGTGGCCTGGGGGTGTCCGACAGGTGCCTGAGTCGATCTGCAGCCAGCCGTGCGGCCCAGGCGAAAGGAAGAAGACAGTGAAGGGCACGGCCTGCTGCTGGCACTGCGAGCGCTGCGACGGGTACCAGTACCTGGCTACGCCCTACAGCTGTAAGATGTGCCCGTTTAACCGGCGGCCTGATGCCCTGCACACCCTCTGCCTGACCATCCCCATTGTCAAGCTGGAGTGGAGCTCGCCCTGGGCCGTCATTCCCGTCATCCTCTCTGTCCTGGGCATCGCCGCCACCTTCTTCGTGGTCGTGACCTTCATTCGCTACAACGACACGCCCATTGTGAAGGCGTCAGGTCGCGAGCTGAGCTACGTGTTGCTGACGGGGATCTTCTTCTGCTATGGCACCACCTTCCTGATGATCGCCACGCCCGATGGGGCGGTGTGCGCCCTGCGACGCGTCTTCTTGGGCTTGGGCATGAGCATCAGCTACGCTGCACTGCTCACCAAGACCAACCGCATCTACCGCATCTTCGAGCAGGGCAAAGTGTCCATCGGCGCCCCACGCTTCATCAGCCCCGCCTCCCAGCTGGTCATCACCTTCAGCCTCATCTCCGTGCAGCTGCTGGGCGTCTGCGTCTGGTTCATCATGGACCCCTCCGAGGCGCTGGTGGACTACGAGGACCAGCGAACCGCCAACCCTGAGCTGGCACAAGGCGTGCTGAAATGCGACATCTCAGACCTGTCACTCATCTGCCTGCTGGGTTACAGCATGCTGCTCATGGTCACGTGTACCGTCTACGCCATCAAGACCCGCGGCGTCCCTGAGACCTTCAACGAGGCCAAGCCCATCGGGTTCACCATGTACACCACCTGCATCGTGTGGCTGGCCTTTATCCCCATCTTCTTTGGGACGTCCCAGTCTGCTGAGAAGGTGAGAGACTGTGCTTCTCCCACCAAAACATTAACCTATTACATAAATCACAGCGGCTGTCTCGCCAAAATAAGAACTTATTACATAAATCAGAGCACTCGTCCAACCAAAACAAGAACCTATACATAAATCACAGCACTCAAACAGCCAAAACAAGAACTTATTACTTATATTACAGCACTCAAACAGCCAAAACAAGAACCTATACATAAATCACAGCACTCAAACAGCCAAAACAAGAACCTAAACATAAATCACAGCACTCAAACAGCCAAAACAAGAACTTATTACATTAATGACAGCACTCATCCATCCAAAACAAGAACTTATCACATAAATCACAGCACTCAAACAGCCAAAACAAGAACTTATTTTATAAATTACAGCCCTCATCCCTCCAAAACAAGAACCAATACATAAATCACAGCAGACAAACAAACCAAAAAAAAACCTAAACGTAAATCTAAGCAGTTGTCCCACCAAAACAAGCTCTTATCACATAAATCACAGCACTCGTCCCTCCAAAACAAGAACTTAATATAAAAATCACAGCACTCGACCAACGAAACAAGAACTTACTACATAAATCACAGAACTCGTCCCTCCAAAACACAAACTTTTCGAGCAAGTCGAGCATGCCACTGAAAACAAACTTTCAGCATACATCACAGAGCTTGTGATTTATGCAGTGAGTTTATGCAGTGAGTGGGATGGTGCCGAAATTTATGTTTTCAGCTTGTGTTTTCAGTGTACATCAGGATTGTTGACTAAAGATTTGACAGGATTCCTTTTACAAGTGTCTAAGTAATTTAATTTTTGAAAATGAAAAGTTTGGCCTGGTGGTGGAGCTTCAAGGAAGATCATATTATCATTAACAGCGACTTTATTCATGGGGAACAATCCCAGAAAGTTCAACATTATTCCCATACATATTGTGAGAGTCACAACATTTTGAAATGTTACATTGGGTCTAGTGCTGGTGCTGCAGGAAACATTACAGAGTCACCGCAATAAAAAAAAAAAAAAAAAACATCTGTCTGTATTAACCAGAAATTATGAAAGCGGATTTGATTTCCAATAAAGCTCTTCAAGTGATTGCAGTTGTTTAAAACTGTGCAATTGTTTGTGTGAAAGTTGATGGGTTCTGTCACAGGAAGTGTCTCCTAATAAGTACATGCCCTGGCTATCTTGCCAACGAGCCTGGCTCTTCGGCGATGTGGTCAGCGCGCATGAGTATTACCCGGGAGTCTGGAGGTTTAAGTCCCCGTGCGGGCCCTCCTTTGGCCTGCTAAATTTGCATTTTTATCAAATGCTTTTTACATACTGTTATAATTTAGCTTCAGCCTTAATGCTACAATATTCATAAATGATATTTGTCTTCTTGTTTTGTTATTGGTCATAATGCATTAATGGGGCTACATAAATAATAGAAAAGGTAATATAAGTACATGATGAGAAGTTAGGACAGTCTTACTGACATTAATTTGTTGGGCTTTACTCTCTCTGTTTATACATTAGCATGTTAGCTCCTGACTGCTTGTTATTAGATAAGTGTGTCAGACATCCATTTCCTCCTCTCCAGTGCTCGGGAAGAGGGGAGCCGTTAAGAGATAAAAACATATGACAGGGTTACTTTATGGGGGGCTCCAAACTGGAATGCGTTCAACCTGAAAAAGGCCTGAGAGTAATTTTTGACCAAAGCCATTCCGGTTGTAGCCCACTATGTTGCATCAGTTAAAAAAGGCTAACATGACGCTGGGATATTCAGCCAAAAGTACTGAGTGTCAAAATAGGTGATTATACTTACCTTGTGTAATAACATTATCAGTCCACACTTGGAGGACTGCTGGCACATCTGTGACTCTGCCACAATATGTAGATACTCTGAAAAAGGTTCAAAGAAGAGTTACAAAGTTAATTCCTGGTGTATAACCCCAAACCAGAAAAGGTTGAGATGGTAGGTTGACTTTAAATTAACAATGAAAATAATTAGTGAATCATTTTTGACATGTTATATGTTTAAAACAATTCAACAGCACATTATTTGATGTTTCATCAGATTTATTTTCTGGATTTTTCTAAATAAACATTTTTGATTCATGCAACTATCGTTAAAAAAAATAGAGACCATGAAGTACTTTTCTTGGTGTAATGTTCCTTGTTCCTTTTCACAATACTTACTGTATGTTTAAGAACTGAAGACATTAAGGTTTATACTTTCATGTCTTTGTAAGCGGAAGCTCATGTGGTGGTTATGCACAGTTTTTTCCAGCGTAAATAGTATATTTATTACCTTCGCCCAGGTTGGTAATTTTCCACTTTGAATTGAAGCTGCTTGCGTCTCAGTAGGTGGGCCAGTACAGTAGTGGGTGTGACAATGCGAAAAGCTGGCGCTATACAAATTTTGTGCCACAGACCACGTTTGCATTTGGACTCACTCGGGTCACTTTTTAAAGAAAATGCTGTCAATCTTAGTTTCATAACTAAGATCATGGATCTCAGAGGACAAGATAGGGGCTTGTTCTTCACCTGACAAAATCGCCAGTTTGCAATGGTGTAAATTCACTGATTTGAAAGGGAATGGCAGTGGCTAATGCAATTGGCCCGAACCAAACTCCCATCTCACCCACTGGTAATTAATTCTTTTCAGACCATTTGACAATAGCCCCACAGTTTCACTGTTTCCTCCAGACATGAAATTACCAAAATTGAGTTGAACATGCCCAGTTTTGATTTTCAATATTGTTAGCGTTTGCCGACTGTGTTTAGATGGTCAAAATTGGGCCGTAAATGTTTAAGGTTTAATTTTATCCCATTCTTCTTGCAAGAAAGTCTTAGGGTGTACAATGGAACAAAGACTTTGTTGTTTTACGGTGCATTTCAAAATGTGCCAGATGGCATATCAGGAGTCTGAACTGCAGACAGGCCATCCCAACGCCCACGCTCTCTTCTTATGCAGCCATGCCTTTGCAATGCATGCAGAATGTAGTTTTGCTTTGTCTGGTTGAAATATGCATGGGCATTCATGGAAAAGATTTTGTCATGAAGGCAGTGTGTGTCGCTCTAAAATCTTTGAATACTGTTCCGCAGTAATGGCACTGTCATAGAAGTGAGTTACTCTTTCCAAGGGCACTGACATAACCCTGCGTTATGACAGAGCATGACTTTTGGACTTGTTGCTGGTAACAGTCTGGACGGTCCTTTTTTTTCAGTCCAGAGAACACAGAGAACACATTTCTTTCAAAAAACACCTAAAATAATCATTCTCTTGGAGATATTGGTTCCTACTAGGAGATATTTTTAACACAGAGAGTGATCACAGTTTGGAATAGATTGCATCGTTCTGTTGTTGAGGCAGAAAATCAGGGAGTTTTCAAGATATAGTGCTGGATACCATCTTGTGCTCAAGTATGTTAAGTGTAGGTTCACCTTAGTGATCGAAAAATGGAAAGAGTAGTTGGACTGAACAGCCTGTTCTCAACACTCATGTCATGTTATGAATGGCACCTGGAGCGTAGCTAACTGTGGAATCTCAATCCTGCTGTGTCTGTAAAGTGGCTGTCACACAGGAGAAAAATATGTTGGATAAGTTTGTTGGTAGGAATTTACCAAGTTCTTCTCTTAGTTTGTCATGATATTTGTCTTACGTGGTGTTACTGTGTACAGTGTGTGATGGGACTTCGGTGATTATTTACAGTAGTTCGCCAAAGTTTGCTGCCGTTTGCTCATGTTCGGGGACATTTATGATGTGTTCAAAACTGTCGCTATTTTTGTCGGTCTAGTGCCATTCCTTGTATTGTCCCTGTCGAGTTGCCGTAGCGTGGTCATTGTGTGGCCACTTAATGGCACTTTGTTGTATGAACTTGCATTACATGCCTTGCATTGGCAACTATGGAAATGTAATGGTACCGCCTAGCGCCGGGAAGTACATTGATCCGTATCGATCATGACTTCATCACACTTCTTTCCACGGTTGCCAAACAATTGTCAAACACTCGCCTACGAGTGTAGGCACTGTGGTCACAATCTTCATGATTGGCCAACATTTGCGTACATTTTGCTGGCGAACCAAGATGATATATTGTCGCCCTCTGTGGCCTCGGTATCCAGCATCGCCAACATTGTCTTCCAATTGTTCTCTTCTATGTGACTTCAGTGAGTCGATGTCTTTTACCTGTTATGCTTTAGGTCAGTGGTTCCCAAACTTTTTCTGCTGGGCCCCCCTTTGGTACATAAAAAATTTTTGCGCCCCCCCCCCAAAAAAAATAGGTAATACATACGCACATTTTGTTTTCAGAGACCATTGCAGTTTATTTCACTCATTGTAATTTTTATAAACCTCAACCTTTTTGGAAAAAATGCAAGTAAACAGTCATAAACTGTAGATTGTCATAAACTAAAACTAGGCTACTTTTAGAATTGGAAATAGCAACATAACAAACAACCACGGTGTAATTATTTTAAGTGTAACTGTTTTCAAGCACCTTAACTGTGTAATTATGTTCAGTGTAACAGGTTTATTTTTTTAATATACAACAACATCGCTATTTATGCATTTTCCGGACACCAACAGAAACTTACTTGCACACAGCCAATCAGCGACCTTGTGCGGACCGCTGAAGGAGTGTCTCGAGACAGTTACATTTTCCTCTCTTCACTGGCCTCGCACTTTTAAGTTAAAATACGTTAACCGAGATCGCGTCAGCTTATTCTAGAAAATATGAATGCCCTGCACAGATGATTTTTGTCCAGCCTCGCTGGGAACATTAAAAATGATTGGCACGTTTGGAAACGTTTCCAATTAAGGACACGAAAATTTAATAATGCAAAATCTCTTTTAAAGTATAAAATCATTAGGCTGTATCACACTCTGCCTGAGTATAGCCGTCTACTTAAAGTTATGTTTCTATGAT
This sequence comes from Gymnothorax reevesii, assembly GCA_029721435.1. NCBI lineage: Eukaryota > Metazoa > Chordata > Actinopteri > Anguilliformes > Muraenidae > Gymnothorax > Gymnothorax reevesii. The sequence goes on along the minus strand of CM056581.1, from coordinate 93,421,519 downwards.
GCAGAAAGACAGCGAAGTACGAAAAAAAATTCATGAACACCACTTGCCGAACCTGCCGATATGTTTGTAACGTTCAGTTGGTGGGCTAGATAAAAATAATCTGTCGGCATACAGAGCATTCATATTATCGAGAATAAGATGACGCAATCTCGGTTATTTCTGCTTTGTATTCATCGGATTTTGTTCGGTGTCACTTACCATTTTATTATCAATATGCCAGATCAGTGCAGGATAAAAAGCGGTGAGTTGGGTATCACGAGACTACATTACCGGCTTCAAATATTTGAACAACTACATTCATGAATTATTAATGAAAATGGCAGGCTAGATGAATGATTTGGCGAACAGTTATGTTGAGAGTAAGGCGGGCATTTACGATGTAATCGCAGAATTCTGGGCAGCGAATGGACTGTATGCAAATGATTTTCTGTTGGTGTCCGGAACTCCCGCACCCCGCGCCCCCCCTGCAATTGCTCTGCGCCCTCCCCTAGGGGGCGCGCCCGCCACTTTGGGAACCACTGCCTTAGGTTCTGTTGCTTATTATTAAAAAAAAAAAAGTGCAAGGTTGCTGCAAAATTAATGGACTAAAAATGTTTGTCCTAAATGGAACAGTTTTTGTTTATATGAAGCCATATGAATGGTTAGTTTCAGGAAATGGTGAATTAACAACATGAAAATAAATTAAATTGTGTCTAATGTAAGTCAGAGTGCATCAGTTTTTAGGGCGGTTTCGACATGAAGACATCATCACATTAATTACTTCAGGTCCCTTGTACTGCGAGAGTCAGTAATTCATTATTGATTTTAGCTACAGTACCAAACAGCCTGTGCGTGCATTCATCAGTCAATGCCCGGCAGAGAGGAAAGGTTAAATGTTAACAGATGGGACAAATAAGTGGAGGAATTAATAAAACTTTTTGTTGCAAAATGTGGCAAATTTTTAGGAACGATGCATCGCGGGAAGCGTTTCCACTCAAACGAGCAGCTGATGTTTTTTTTTTCAATTATTTATCCATCTGCAGAATCGTGCCTTAACTTTTTTTCATGTCAAACGCACGAGCCAAAATGAATCTGCATCAGAGATTGGCTAACATCTGTAGAGGATGAAATTAAACTGATCTTTCTTGGTTGTGTATCTCTAACACTACTGAGACACACGAAAATATGAAATCGGAATTGAGCTCGGAAGCTGACAGACTCCACAGTCCCCAAATAACGTCACACTCATTCCTCTTCGAGAGAACGTTTTGCGAGGAAGTACTGAATGTCGAGCCATATTCACTAGCACTGAGTGTCTCAGTAAATGAATGCATTCTCGTGGTGGGATCAGTCATGTGACCACAGACATGTCTTAACTGTTCCTCGCGGCAAGATGATTGTGGGTCTGAATCCAGCCTGGGGCTTTTCTTTGCGGAGTTTGCATGTTCTCCTCGTGTTTGTGTGGGTTTCCGTCAGGCTCTCCTGTTTCCTCCAGGAGTACACAAGCATGCCAGTGCGGTAAATTGTGGTGTTGGTGGTGGAGGGGGGCAATGCATTGCTCATCAAACTACCATGTTTCCATAAAGTTTAAATTGAAACGAACTGTCCTGCAAAAAATTTTGTGGGGTCATTCAAAACTCATATCGGTTTAACTCAAGCCACATGCCAGAAATAAGTTTGTAAAAAATCGTTCACGAAACGCCACCTCTAAATTGCTCACGGGTAGTTGTTCCGAAACCCAATAAATCTAAATAATGAAATACTCAGTCACACCTCCACTGGGGCGCAGCCGTTATTACTGCGCGAATGTTGGGAGTGAGGAGTTTTCATGCACAAAATAACAGTCAGTTTATCACATTAAAACTCCCCCTGAGGACAAATGTTGTCTGCTGTACATTTATTTAATGCAGGAATCGAGCCTGTGTTAATGTTTTATCAGCACGGGGTCTGTGTGAGTCGGAGCCCTATCGACTGCCTCCTGTGTAGCATGCACTGACTGTTGTTTAGTATGGGAGTATGCAGTATGCGGGAATGCATACATGTGTTGTTGTGGTTGAAGGGAAAAGTTAGTATAGCCAATGATTTAATCAAACCAGCTGTTTATTTACTACCTGAAAAATATTCTGAATTGTCTTAAAAAAAGTATTTGGGATATTAATATTTAAAGATTTTATCACTAGATTACTGGATATAAATTTCTACACTATACCACTTCAATGGAAACTTTCCCTTGAAATCCCCCCTAAATAAGGTCAAAGTTTGAAGAAAAAAAAACACCAATATCACATACATATTCTGTACCAGCTGGTTGCAGTGCTTCACTAAAGCTACAACACACTTTCATTGAGAGAAATATTCACACTTAGGAATATTTTATTATGGCCACAGCATTATACCAAGAGGAAAATATCTAGATCTTATACACCATTGTAGACACATTTCCCTGTAATTCAGCTGAACATTTTTGGAAATTCTGCGATCTGTACTAGAATTTATAATGGGTCTGAGATTCCATAGGTTCGAATATAGCAGCTGCTTTTGACAAACCCACATTGGGTGTTGCAGAGTTGGAGGGCTTTGAGAGAAAAACATGAAGAATTAACACTCGTCTCATTCGGTGTACTGAAGAGGCATATGCAGAAGTGTGAGAGAGATTTAACTCCGATGGATCGTGGCTGGCAAAACCAGGAGGTCCTGCGAGCCCATTTTCCTTCTGAAAGTTTGACAGGGACTGCAGGAATGTGGAAAATGAAGACCGTCTCATTATGCCGCTCCCGGTTGATCCACAGATTGAGTTAAAGTGGATGAGAGAGTGAGAAACGGATAGTGTTATGTTGATTTGCAGTTTCCCACCGGAGAATGTTCCAAGGTCAGGGAGTTAATAAACACAGCCCAGCAGCCCAGGCGGAAATCGATCTGTGTGTTCTCGAATCAGCCGCACTGTATATCATCACGCGGAGTCGATGCTGCAGCCGCAGAATTTTATCCGTCTGTTTCGAGTTCAGAGCTGTACGTGCAACGTTATTTTGTTCCTCATTTGGTTGGTTTGAGTGCGTCCCCCTGTCTGTCATCGTTATTCAGCTCCACGGTCCGCGAAAACAATTAGATGACGGAAACAATTATGCAGCAAATCCCTGTCTTCGATCCTGCTTAATTAGAGGCAGCATTGTACAATACTGAAATTTTAACATTGTATTTTAAAAAAAGGATTTAGTAATCTACAAACAGGCATGGTTTTCAATTATACAACAGCAAAGATAAAATATTGCAACGACGAAAAGGAGCGGTGGAGTGGAGGTATCGACATGCCTCCAGCTTTTATGCCCTTTTTTGGGAGGGTTTTCATGTTTGTAACTCTTTTGTTTAAGGTGGTTAATTATGTTTCATACATAAGTAGTACCAGTGGTGGAAAGGTAAACAAAGGCGTGTGGGTATGCAGCATGAGGGAGTCGAGCCGCTGAGAGATGGTAAAAGCTCAGGTGCACACAGTTGGAGCGTGCGCTCTGTCGGAGCACAGCGATTTTAATGTACTCCGATAACATGGCCCTAGTGGTATACTGGATTTGCTCGAATGCTTTGTCTAAACACCATCAGGCCATAAACGGCCTGCTCCGGACATTTCAGGAAAGATCCCCCGAGCTGCACATCGCCGAGGCGGAGGTGCTGTACTGTGGGAGCTGAGAGAAGCCAGACTCACAACAAACAGCTCTTGACCTGCCCCTCCGTAACCACGGCCAGCGGGTAGGACAAGTACAATCGCTTAAAACCTCGGAATGGAGATAGTCCCTCTCCCAGGGTGCTGACACAGTAAACTCCTACAGGACTCGAATTAAGTAAACACTCACCCTTAACATTTTATCCTGATACAAAGTGTTAGAGAATTCGTAACTGGTTGAAATTGACCACAAAGGAAGGAGTCAAAACACAGACTTAATTTGCAATTATTTCTTTATCTATTGATCAGTAAAGTAATATAGATCAAACCAACAGATGATACAGATCAGATGTTCTTCCACTGAAGATCAGGTAGAGCAGGGAGGGCTTGCGCAGCGTCTGCAGGTGCTCCAATCGCTCAGATCGGAGGGCAATCAATGAATGGTGGTCAAATGCCCCGAACTCCTTCTAAGTCCTTGTTCTTTATAGCTTATTTTCCCTTGTCCTCAGTCTTCTTCTCCGCATGATGTTTTCACAGCTTTTCCTCTCCTCAATTAGCTGTTTGTCCATGTACTCTTCTTGACCTAGGTCTCTCAACCGGAAAGACCCATCTTTTTATTGCTCCAGACATCACGAGCTAATTCCCCATGGATTATAACCCAGCATTGACCTATATGATGTATTCTTATATAAGATTTGGGACTTTCTTAACAATAAGGGAATTCATACTTGTTAACTCCTTATTTTTATCTTTTAGAATGGGCCATTTAACTAAAGAACTTGCAGCTGGATCTCACACAACACGAATCCCGTTGTATGGTCTAATTTATAGCTTGGGCCTTTCCATGAACTGTAGAACACTGCGGACTCCTCCATTCTTAATTATCATGCGAACAGAAAGCCTTTTGAAAAGTACCCAGAGAACCGAGCCATTTACTTGGGCTCACATTACATTTTAGGCCACTACAATGTTTTAGTTAATGTCAGTTAGAGTTCATTATTAAATTCAAATACATAAAGCTTGATTTAATATTATGTTCAAATATATGATGAATACTACAATTCAACAATGGCTAAATTTGGTTATGCTTCTGATTACATATTAATAATACACTTAAATGTTCATGAATTTAAAGAAGCTTGATTATTTGAGGTTTACATAGACTAATATTTTTCCCACAAAAGCCCTCATCACCAAACACAAAACAAAACTACTGTAAAACCAATCAGGCCAGCTGGGTAATTGGTTCTTTTCGGACTCTCGTATCTGAGCTGTACACCTGTTCAGGCATCAGGAAAACCACTCTGATTAAGCAGGACCCCTCTCACCCCTTCCACAGTTACTGCCATCAGGTCGACGCTACAAAGTCCCACTGGCCTTGAAAACAACAACAAAAATCTGTTCCCTCTGCAATCCTCACCCTGTACAAATTAAATGGGCACTGTAGTCTGAACTGTTAAACGCTGTTCTTATCAGTTATAGTTTTAACAATATTAGCCATTATATGTGCGTGCACGTGTGTGTCTGTGTGTGTACGCGTGCGTGTATATGTGTGTGTATGTTTAAATTCTTCAAATACTTTGTTTATTGTTGAATTATTTATAGCTGTTGAGCCTTGCAAGAGGAAAATGTCTGTTACTTTGCAATGGAACCATATTGCTTGTTTTCTTCTCTCTGCGAGTTTTGGTTGCTCTATGTGCTTTGGTGGCTCTGCGATTGTTTGGAGGCTATATGAGAGTTTTAGGGTTTCCTTGTGCGGTTTGCAAGTTCTGTATGTGGTTCAAAGGTTCTGTGTGTATTTTGGAGGTTTTGCATGTGGTTTAGAGGTTCTGAATGAAGTTTGGAGGTTCTGTTTGTGGTTTGGAGTTTGTTCGTGGTTTGGATGTTCCGTATGAAACATACAGGTGTATGAAATATACAAAACATCTTTTTTTGTCTGAAGTACAATGAAAAGTATCTTACTTTCATTTGAAATATACAAAAGAAAGGTAATTGGTTAAGCACTGAACAGAACACAGAATGTTAAAATTGTGTAAATCTCACTTCAGTCATTAACTTTTAACATCACATGATTGATTGCGTTTTCAACAAAACCCAATAAATTTCCTCTCAATTCCGACGAAAAACACATAAAGTCCCTCGATAGTATGCCCTGAGCACTAACTGATGAAAAAATTTAAGAAATACTGGAATTCCAAAAGGAAACTTCAAAAAAATATTAATACTTAAATAATACATTACATTATATACATTATATCTTTGGAACTATTTCTCCAATTGACATAAAACTATGTGCAACTGCAAGGTCATGACCTCACAACATGTCACATGATAACATCATACCGGTATGGTTCAATATTTTGCCACCAGGTGGCGCTTTGTGATGGAAAATTACCATTTTGCCCATATACTCAGAACCATTTGACCGATTGACCTGAATTTAAGTTCAAATGGAAGTCTATTCAAGGTCTATTCAAGGTTTGGGGAATTGGAGGATTGGGGGCGTTCGGGGATATACCCCCAGCCGTTGCCTACGACGGCATAAGCATAGTTTAAATGAGGAGTTTGCGTGCTGCAGCCTTTTCCACTATGGACAGTTTGGAGGAAAAGGACGAATGCAAGCGCAAAATGGAATTCGACTCGATGGAGTTGAAGGAGCTTGTGGAGCAAGCATATATACTGTTATAAATGAACTGAATTTTACGGGTAAATTACCACATTGTCTCCTTATTTTAACTGTAAGTAGAGTCCTGCGTGCATTTGACTGTGGTTCACTGTTAACATTTACACGGAACCCGTATTATAAACTGATTGTAAAATTACAGTTAAAATAACTGGCAAAAACGGTGCAAGTTTAGGTGCAACAGTGCATGCTCAATGTTTGAGGGGGGAAAAATTTGCACAAGAGTACAGTCACTCACTCCGATTACTTGTGGGAAGCAAGCAACCGCATAAAACCCTTGTTTGGTTTCATTCGGTGCTTCCTGTGTGGATGGAAACTGTATGTACTGGCCCATCCTGCGCAACATGGCATCCAGTATTTGAGACAGTACACACGAGAAACTGTTTTGGGAGATCCCAGCAGTGAGAGAGCTACTGTACGCTGGAATGATACAGTTGTGAGAAAATGGAGAGTAGCAAGAAGTTTTGTCATTGCAGGTATGGCATGATGTCTTGTAACTGGCTCCAAATCAGCCCTTATTTCATCTAACAGCTCCAAAAAGGCATTGCTGGATAGACGATAGGTCTAGATTATTCTCTCCTCTGACATCCCAAACATTGTCACACGGATGGAGAACACCTGTTCTCGGCGTACTCACCGCCTGTGTCTTCTCCTTGTGACAATAATGGCAGCCATTTCTATGTGCAATTACGTGGAGCCAGTTAGTACTTACTTGATAAGTCACCATGCATGTGCTAAAATTTTGTATTTGGATTTTCTCCTCCTCTATTTTGCACGCTAGAGTAGGCACGCCCCTTATTACATATTCATTTGGGCAAATGTACTGACTGCATAGAATGTGGAAATTTGCACTCTTCAAAGACGCAATCCTCAGTGCACACCCTTCGTAGATGAGATTGCTGGTTAATTTGCAGGTGATATGGCATTTGCACACATTTATATACATGCAAAGCCTTAGTAGATCAGGCCCTAAGGGTTCATTAGTACACGTATGAGCCTATGAATGTTTTCATGTATTCTATTATTATTTATTCTTCATGTAAATGTTGTGCTACATGCTGTCTGTCAATATAAACTTTGCATTGCTTTCTTAATCTCGAACGAGAAATGTGTCACACTTGACAGAAGTCAGCTCCCAACTATAATTCTGAGTCCCTAAGCGTCATGGTACATGATCCAGAATGTGTCATTCTTAGGTTGATTGTAAGTATTGGTTTAGCAATAGAATGTCAGTGGCATTTAGCTAGTTATATCGACAGCCAGTGAGTTGGTGATTAACAGTTAAATATTTAAAACATTGTTTGAATAGATCCTCAGCTCTTGTATTCATGCCGATATATTGAAGACTCTCTCAGCAGTTAGAGAACTTTTTCATTTCCCGTGAAGATATAACTGTGCTGCTATTTGAAGCATCACTTAAAACCAACATCGCAAGAAGCATCATCTCTAATCAGAGCTGCACGTCAGACTCCCGTCCTTTCCACAGCCATAGATAATGCTATCAGCCACTAGACAGCATACTTATATTAATACACACTTCATTTTCATTACTTCCTTCTGCAAAGTATGGATTTTTTGTTTGGAATTATTATGCATCCCCAGGAGATGTCTCCTTTTAGCTAAAGAAACACTGTGAAGATGGTGCCAGGCCAGATGCATCTAAATCCTAATTAAATGACACACATTTAGATTTATGTGTTATCTGAAATTGGGCTGCTGGTTTTGCCTTGATTTCATTGTTTTTATCTCGGTAATTTGTCTGATTGTACGCTGGGAGAGAGGAGAGCATGAAAACAAGGCATGTCGGTAAACGTTATATAATGAGGACAGATATACGCTTGACAAACTCCGCTTTCGCTCAGATCCTTCCTCGGAAACCCAGACAGCATGAAAGCAGTGGAGTATGACAATATTACTGAGATGTATAGAATACTCAAGGTTCTTATTCCATCAACGTCTTTCCGTTTTCCATTCATTTTTGCTTTTCTTTTTCTGCAAAAATATTCTGGTGAAGTGATTTGATGTCAAGAAAGAGCATTTTGGACATTTCCTGTGTTTTTCCCAAAATGCGATCCTGAGTGTTGATGTAATCCAAACCATTGTTTCAGGGGCTACTGGTGGTCTTTATTTGTCCTGAGTTTACTGAAAATAAATAATTAAAGATGACAAGTAAGAGGTGAGACATGCTTTGCTCTGCCTGCAAACCTGATAGGCTTTGTATAATGCAACGTCAAAACACTGAATTGACATTATTCAGGGTGTCGGCAGTTAGATGGAATTGCGTGAGGGGAGAGGTTGGAGTTTGGGGGTTTCCACTCTTTACTAAACACCCAACGGGGGAACTGAAGTTGCGCATCTTCCCTGCACAGATTTCATTGGATAATTTGGGTCATTAAACACCAAATTTCATTGCCTTGGACACCATTTCCTCCCAATACTTTGGTAGAATTGGCAGCTGAGTTATAGATGAAAACAGGGGTGTAGCCTCTAGCTAGTATGGAGACATCAGTACCCCACAGTTCAGACCTTCAGAGAATAACAGGGTACTTCTGTCAAATGATGTATGGAGTCCCCTGAAACGAGCCAGCACGAGGCCTGTTTTTGGGGGTTGGGGATATATTGCTCCTCAGCCGGCCATTAATGTTCAGCTTCAACTTAAACCATCAATAGTGGAGAAGGCATGCAAGAACCGACCACCCCTAGGTGAAAGCAAAACCTCCTCATCCTTAAACTCGAAGTGATACTCCTGCCCTGCATTTTTGTGTGCAGTAGACGTGCTCTGTTAAATTATACAGGATACAGTTAAGTGTGCTCTGGCGTAGTACACACTATACAGTTTTACTTTTAGTCCTAATGCTGTGTAGATAGATTTTCCACCTCTCATATAAAGGCTTCCAGGTACTGAACAGATGGGAAGATGGCAGCAGGTGCTGACAGCAGCTTAGCAGGTTCCGCTACCTAAACTGCATATTTGGGGCAATGGGCGTCATGGCGATCATGCTTGGAAAACATCAAAACTCTCTCCACTGTGACTCTGCCCACATGTCTGGGATAGAGCCCTGTTGCAGAGCCGAGAGCTTGGAGATAGAGTCCTATTTAAGGGCCAGGAGTTCAAGGATAGAGCCCTCTTTAAGGGCTGAGAGCTCTGGGATAGAGCCCTCTGTAAGGGCTGAGAGCTCTGGGATAGAGCCCTCTGTAAGGGCTGAGAGCTTGGGGACAGCGCCTTGTTTAAGCATGTCAGATACCAGCATGTCAGATACTAGCTAGCTAGATATATCGCTGTAGACGATTATTTGACTGAGCATAAACGGGGTACTAGATGATTGCAATGACACAGCCTGACACTAAGCAAGAATGACTCTAGATCTAGAATGAAGGATTAAGGTAAAAATTTGTTCTTACCTGTCCAAAAGTTACAACGCCAGGTCGCCATCGGTTGGACATCCCTCCCCTTACAGCTCTTTCCAGCGAGTGAAAACTGGTCCAATGTTGACCCAAATCCTGACTCTTATTTTATCGCTTTCTCGTTTTCTTTTAAATGTCCCCTCAGACAACACTTTTGCTTTCTTCGGTTTCCTCGCCGCTTCAGCCATTATAACCACTTCCTACTCTGCTTCATTCTACATTCGTTCCCTGGTGTTGAGAGACATGGGGGAGGCGGATTGTGTGACGTATGCCCTAAAGTGGCTGAGGGCTGAGGGCTCGGGGATAGAGCCCTCTTTAAGGGCCAAGGGCTCAGGGATAGAGCCCTATTTAAGGGCCGAGAGCTTGGGGATAGAGCCCTCTTTAAGGGCCAAGGGCTCAGGGATAGAGCCCTATTTAAGGGCCAAGGGCTCAGGGATAGAGCCCTATTTAAGGGCCGAGAGCTCGGGGATAGAGCCCTCTTTAAGGGCCGAGAGCTCGGGGATAGAGCCCTCTTTAAGGGCCAAGGGCTCAGGGATAGAGCCCTCTTTAAGGGCCGAGAGCTCGGGGATAGAGCCCTATTTAAGGGCCGAGAGCTCTATGACAGAGCCCTCTTTAAGGGCCGAGAGCTCCGGGATAGAGCCCTATTAAAAGGCCGAGAGCTCGGGGATAGAGCCCTCTTTAAGGGCCGAGAGCTCGGGGATAGAGCCCTATTAAAAGGCCGAGAGCTCAGGGATAGAGCCCTATTAAAAAGCCGAGAGCTCGGGGATAGAGCCCTATTAAAAGGCCGAGAGCTCAGCTTCTTGTGCATATTTATTCCTCAATATTTGCTCATTTCTCTTTCCCTGTCCTGTCTCTCAAGGGTTTTTCTTCCGCTTGTTTGTCATATGTTTTTGGCCCCTGTACAGTGCAGTAGCACCGGAATAGTTGTAGCTTTGCTGCACATGTTCTTTGGTGATAGTTATACTTGTAAAGTGTTTCTGTTGTTCCTGCCCTAAGGCTATTAGGTTTGTTTTTGCTTTCCTCTTGATAAAAGCGGTGAGCTGCGGGTTCATCTCCAGCTCCTTCCTCTCTCACATTTGGGTCCACACACACACACACACACACACATGCACACCCCTCTTTGGAGGAATAGCTGAGCCTTATGATCTTGGCCCTGTATCTGTTGATTCTCGGAGTCATACCTGTAGTATGTGGAGAAACTCTGCAGCTCCTTTTGAAAGTTCATCTCTGCATGTGATTTTGCAGGGGAATACAGTATCGCTGCTCCATTTGATAAAGTGAGTCAGTATATCATATTATCTATTTTCTGGATGGTAGATGAGCGCCTGCCTGTTGTTGGCAGTGTAAATGCCACGGTCAGAGAGCGACCCTCATGCTAACCAACCAGTGCTCTCCCAGGGATATTCCCTGTTCTGTTCTTTTGCTGTGTGGGGAAGTGCATCTGAAACGCAGTCTAATGAACTTTGGGCAAAAACTATGGAATTATATTTGTGCCACAATCCTGAGCGAGCAATTGGACATTTTGAGCGCGGAAAAATATATTTCGCAAGCACAAAAATCTTGTTTAGAGAAAAAAGAAATTTTGTGAGCAAACAAAACCTTCCGATTGAGCAAACAAAATAATTCTGTGCTCAACAAATATTTTTGCATGTTTGCTATGATCAATATAAACGTGCAATATTAACCCCCCTCCCTCAGTTTCACTCTATACCCTCTCGCAAACTCATGTTCTGCGCGCTGGCAGACCGCAGCATGCTCGCTCAAAGCATGTCTCTCCCTCTCTCTCAGTCTGACCTCTCTGTGTGCGCTCAGCTTCACCTGCGCGCTCGCTCGAGCTGTGCTGAGTGTTACAAATGTGCCACGATTCTGATTGGCTGCCTCGGTCTCCAATTAGATGCATTATGCCCAACCACCAAAGAAAAGGGGAAAAGGTAATGACGAAATTCGTCTGCGACCGGATAATAGTGCTGCCCTTGTTTGGGACGGGTTAAGGTTAATGTTATATCTCTATGTATCTTGAGACATCGACTGTTGTGTGACTCGTGTCCCTCTTTAGCAACACTGGCTGCTGCTAACTATAGCATTGCACAATGTCTTCTGAATATCAAAACCAAAATGCCACACCGCAGCCACGAGCACCGCGTTTTATGGACCTTTATGAAATTTTGTTGGTTAGTCTGTACACCTTCGGCTTGCGAACCAAGTTAGCTATCTAGTTAGGTTGCTAGCGTCAGGTCAGCCAACTAATGTCCGGAGAAAAGCAGAAGCTTACAGACATTAAACGTTACTTCCATGATAGCTGGCGAACTTGACAATCTTAAAAAAAGAAGAGTTTTGGCACCTTTATCCCTGCTGATTTATTTCAACACCCCTGAAGAAGGAACTTTGCCGATATGTCTGTCGCCATAAACTGAAATAGGCTACACTTATAACCTGCATATCAAGTCTGATCATCTAATGTTACACATCCACAAGTGAAGTACACGATCATCCTTGATTAATTTTGAGAAAGCAAAGACACGTGTTTTATGCAGTGATTGACATCTCATTCTAATGCTTAAACACTATTAGCAATCAGTTTTACTTGAAATAGCAGAGCAAGTGCAGGTGTGATAAACGATATTAATTAGGGGTAATATTGCATTTTGGTGTAGCTAACAAAACCAGGGTGCTGCTGCCGTTCCCGGTGTTGGTGTTGGTGTTGCTGCGCTGGCTTAATACTGTAGCATGGATGTATATACAGAACAAAAGATAATGTGGTGTCAAATTACAGCAGTTGTGATTGTTTAGTGATATTTGGGGTACTGCTTTAGACAAATAACCTGAAAGCATAATCTAAACCTATGTGGAATACATTTGGAAAAACCTGGAAGTTTATTCTCAAATGAACCAACCGGAAAAATAACCTCTAACGCGGCGAGTGCTTCGAACCACGGGAACGCCGGTGCCAGCGTCGGCTCAGCTCACCAGTATCATCTGGCACTAATGTTCATGAAATATGCAGAAACAGATCACGGTAATAACACACGATGCGCGGCTGAAGAGGCCCATCAGTCCGGAGCCAGGGAGCCGGCGCCCGGTGGTGCAATGCCGGCCTTCATAGCTGCCAGCGGGGACACGCGCATCAAAGCCCCGCGCTGCGCCACCGAACGCACGCTTTCACGAATATTAGCGCCAGGTGATACTGGTGAGCTGAGCTGACGCTGGCACCAACGGTCCCGTAGTTCGAAGCACTCTCCACGGTAGAGGTCATTATTTCGGTTGGTTCATTTGTGAATGAACGTCAAGGCAAACTTTTATGTCGATAGACTTATCTGTGAAGTGCCTTCTTCAGGCGTTATATGTTGAAATGAATCAGCCGGAGAATGGTGCCAAAGCTATTTTTTAAGACTGTCGAGTTTGCCAGCTATCATGGAAATAACATTAACGTCAGTAATCTTCTGCTTTTCTCCGGACATTAGTTGGCTGACCTGACGCTAGCAACCTAACTAGATAGCTAACTTGGTTCGCAAGCCGAATGTGTCCAGACTAACCAACAAAATTTCATAAAGGTCCATAAAACATGGTGCTCGTGGCTGCGGTGTGGCATTTTGGTTTTGATTTTCAGAAGACATTGTGCAATGCTATAGTTAGCAGTAGCCAGTGTTGCTTAAGAGGGACACGAGTCACACAACAGTCGATGTCTCAAGATATTAGAGATTTAACATTAAACTTAACCTGTCCTAAACAAGGGCAGTACTGTTATCCAGTCACAGACGAATTTCGTCATTACCTTTCCCCCTTTTCTTTGCTGGTTGGGCATAATGCATCTAATTGGAGACCGAGGCAGCCAATCAGAATCGTGGCACATTTGTAACACTCAGCACAGCTCGAGCGAGCGCGCAGGTGAAGCTGAGCGCACACAGAGAGGTCAGACTGAGAGAGAGGGAGAGACATGCTTTGAGCGAGCATGCTACGGTCTGCCAGCGCGCAGAACATGAGTTTTTGAGAGGGTATAGAGTGAAACTGAGGGAAGGGGGTTAATATTGCACGTTTATATTGATCATAGCAAACATGCAAAAATATTTGTTGAGCACAGAATAGTTTTGTTCGCTCAATCAGAAGGTTTTGTTTGCTCACAAAATTTCTTTTTTCTCTAAACAAGATTTGTGTGCTTGCGAAATATATTTTTCTGCGCTCAAAATGTCCAATTGCTCGCTCAGGATTGTGGCGCAAATATAATTCCATAAAAAACACCATACTGACCCTTGGCAGTCCGCTGTGCTGCTCGGGTTTGCTGCTGCGCCAGAAGTCCATCTGTACCTCGCTGTTCCCGCGGAGTTACAAGGTAACCACAAGCCATCAAAACTTGTGTCTAAATTACATGATATCGACTAAAATCTCATGTTCCCTCTCCCACAACAAATGCTGTTCTATTCACCACCCAGTCTACTGTTCTTAAACAACAGAAAACCAAAAAGTTCCTGATTTTAATTCACCTGAACATGTTGTGTAACCAAAAA